>CAWUFW010011442.1:0-615706 GCA_963921515.1 Calotriton arnoldi | reverse complement strand
AAAGGGTTGAAGAAAAGTCTTCTTCCCCCAGACAGTAGGTAAGGGTCAGCCTCCTCAGGGAACTGACCCTACCCCTAGTGAAGGAACTGCCACAGAGGTAGTCAGGCCTGGCCTGGCCACACCCCTGATGGCAGAGGACCCTTCCACGGTGGTACCCAGTCTGGAGCAGGTAACCTGCCCCTCTCTACCCTGCCTCAGTCAGCCCAGGGCTGCAGAGGTCAGGGAGGTCAGTGGACCCCCCGGGCCCCCTGTCCAGAGGAAGCCCCCATCAGCAGATTAGGGGCAGCCAGTCTAGTAGCCCTAGCCAGGTGAAAATTCCTCTACACACTGAGGGATCCCCCATACCTTTATGTAGGGACCTCCCCCAGAAGGACTCTGGTAGGCAAGGGCAAACCTGGGACCAGAAGGTTCCAAACCTGCCATGTCCCTCCAGTGTTCCATCCAAAGGGACCCAACCCCCAGCTGTAGGCAGCCAAAGGTTGACCCTTAGAGCAAAGTGCAACTCAGTCATGGAAAGACAGGCATACATGGTGACCAGTGATCTGAGGAAACTGAGGCCAACATTCCTAGGGCCTCACTTCCCTACTCAGACACCTCACCAGCCTTGTACTTTACCTAAGCACACCAGAGGTAGTGATTCCCCATGGTGGAGACCCTCTCATACCCTTAGGGTGAGGGATTGCTTAGTGGACCATAACATAGGGGGCAACCATGCTAGTGCAGGTGCTTCCTTATATGGCCACTTAGTCAATATAGGCTCAACTGGCCAAGGTTAGCCTTATCTCCTTTCGTTTGGGGGGGGTTATGTAGGAAGGTGGAATCTGACTATATGGTTGCCCCCACTTTTTTTATGGTGTTTTGCTGGTTTATGACTTAGTTGGACTGGGATCCTGCTATTCAGGGCCCCAGTCTATCTGCTTTCTCTGTAAAATGGATTCCATGTGCCTTAGGCACATCTCTGATTGGGATCTGGAGTGCCCTTATAAGTCCCTAGTATATGGTATACTATGTACCAAGGGCATAGGTACCTCAGAGGCCTGCCAGGGGCTGCAGCATGTATTATGCCACCCCTGGAAGGCCATCCAAACTGACACCACAGGTCTGCTACTGCAGCCTGGGTAAGGTGGTGCATGCACCCCTTACTGTGATATAGGTTACCTATATCACGAAATACATACACACCTAGAAACCTATAAGTCACTCCTAAGGCAGGCTTTATCAATCCTTAAGGCAGAGTGCATGGTTCCTATGTGAGAGGGTGCCCCTGCATGAGCAGGGCCCCTCTGCAGCGTTTGGAGACCATCTCTGATGCTGTTTGTAGTGCAGCCTGACCATATACTCTTAAGCGCATTATATCCTCGCGGTAAAATGCTAACTTTGGAATGGCTGCACCTAAACATGTCGTGTTTGGTGTCAAACATCTTGGAATACTACCCCCCGCCAATCCTGGCGGCGGGGGTAGCATTCCACCCTTCTAGAGGGAAAGACATGTTAACTCTGGCTTACCCGGTAACTTCTTTCTGAAGCCCTGGCATCACAAAATGGATGCTGCTGCCACAGACACAAGTCTGGCCTCCTGCTGCTGGATGAAACTCCGGCAGGGGAGGCCTGGACAATAGGTTTCCTGTTGCAGGGAGGTGTGACCACCTCCCCAGACAGGATAATGTGTATTGGGGCTGGGTGGGTGCACTCTTAGAGTGCTTTGAAGTCCTGCACTGGGGGAGCAAAGGCTCCTCTGTGCATATGCCAGTTCAAACCAGCTCAGGGGCTACCTGCCCCTGCTCTGGCGCGAAACTGGACAAAGGGAAGTGGGTGTAGCCACCCCTCCCTTGACCCTCCCATAGGTGGGGTCATAGAGTTAGTCCCTCCCTGTTTTACTAGTTAAAATGGGGAACCCTTGCCACAGCAAGATTAGATATCCCTGGACTAAACTTTGAAACTGAATCCTGGACCTTCGACGCTCTACATCACGATTAGAGGACTGAAGAATCTCCCTTGGAGTCAAGGAGTGACTCCCCTGCTTGGCAGGCACCAAAAACGACAACGACGGTCGCAAACTACGCCGCTCCCGCCGGAGTCCGAAGTCCCTGCAGCCCAAGATGTGGATTTCCTGACTTCTCCAAGGCCATCGTGAGTCCCCAGCGAAGCTGAGGCAAGTGGACCCCACGAGTGACGAGGAACCGCGACCCCTGGGTACCGTGCACTATTGTCGAGTGCAACCCCTTCACAACATTCTACGAACCTGTGCTTTGGACCACGTGTGGTCCCGACCTCCAGCAGGAATCCCTCCGAAGATCAGAGGCCTACACCGTCCCGAGTGACCGTGGGCCCCTGTTGAGTGATTCCGCCCGAGGTGTCTTCGCGATCCCTTGCCCGCTGGCTTGTGGGTCCCCAGAAGACTTCTTAAAGAAACCAAAGGGCTCCCTGGTTGCTCCAGGCCTGCCCTAACTTACCCTTGCTGGGTGAGTTCCCCAGACCTTGCTGGTCTGCGTCATCGACTTTTCTTCACTTCCACGAGATTTGCTGTTGCCAAGGCTTGTTGGGTCCAATCCGGTCGCCGACACCTCAGCAAGCAGCAGACGTCGTGGTGCAGTCCGAATCCTGCTCCTGGATGCCGACAACGCCTCCTGGACCTTGTGACTGTGGAGTCAAGACGACCGACGACGCACCTGAAGCACCCGACATCGGTGGGCATCTGCTCATCGCCTTCCTGGTCACTGGCTAGTGACCCAGACTCTGTCCCCTCTGCTTTCAGGTACTTCAGATCCTCGATCCCCTCTTGGATCCACCCGGACACTTTCCTCCTGGTCGCCAGCAGCACTTTGCAGCAGATCTTCATAGGAATCGACAGCGAAACCCGACCCCGAACGGCACCTATGCACCCGGCTTCGCTGGGTGAGGTAACACGAGTACTCCGGTGCTCCCGTGGGTAGAGACTCTTCAAAGTCCTAGATCTCAAAGGGTTTGTTCCTAGTCCTCCTCTAAGTGTCCCTTTCCTTTAATTTCCTGACCGCGACTTTCTCCATAGAAGTAAACGGCGTATCGCGGTTGTGTATTTACACTGCACGCGTCTCCCGTGGGTCCCCTGTGTCACTACCTTGGGTGGTTCCTTGTGGTCCAAGCACTTCTAGAGGCTCTAGGCCTAGTGTCTAGTTCAGTCGTGGTTCGCATACCACTTTATTGGTATATGGTTTGGTACGCCCCTAGGGCCCAAACGTGTATTTGTGCTATTACTGTGATTTAAGATCTTATAACCTATGTACTTCGAACTCTAGCCTCATAAAGAGACTAGAGGGGTGTGTTTAGTAATAAATACATATATTTTGAATATATACCTGGTGTGGTGCTCTTTCATTTGGTCACTCAAGAGATTATAGACTGGTAAAACAAGCTGCTTTACATTCCTTCAAGACTTAGCCTGAAGGCTGCTCTCCACAGCTACCACTAGGATAGCTTTCAATAAGGTTGTCTTTAACCTACCTACCATAAGAGTCGATTTGGACTGGTGCAAGGTGCCCACTATAATTAGTGGACAGCATATGCCAGGCCAACTTCTCACATCGCCTACTATGGGAATTAAGAAACCGAGCAGAAAGTATCGAATTGTTCAGGATTTAAGAAAAATAAATCAGATAGTGGTACTTTGTTGTCCAATAGTGCCAAACCCAGCAGTAATTCTTTATCAAATTCCATGTGATGCAGAGTGGTTTACAGTAATCGATTTGCGTCAAGCATTTTTCTCGATACCCTTACATCCGGATATTCAACATTTATTTGCATTCTGGTTCGGAGACCATGTCTTGGCATGGTGTCGAATTCCTCAAGGGTATACAGAAAGCCCTTCAATTTTCAATCAGATTTTGAAAAGGTGCTTAGAGTCATTGGTAATGCCCAGTAACTCAGTGCTAGTTCAGTACATAGACGATTTACTTGTTGCATCAAAAACGAGAGAAGCTTGTGTAACAGATACTATTGCTCTACTGAATCATTTGGCAGTAGGAGGGCATGAAGTGTCACCAGCTAAATTACAATTTTGTCAAAAAGAAGTTATCTATTTGGGGCATAAAACTGAAAAAGGAGTCAGAAAAGTGTCACAAGATCGAATAAATGCCATCTTACAAATGAAACCTCCAAAAACACGGAAAGAAATCCGAATGTTTTTGGGTATGGTTGGATACTGCAGACAGTGGATCAATGATTTTCCTTGATAGCAAAGCCATTACAGAAACTGACTCATAAAGATGTGTCAGACCTGATCCAATTGGATGAAGAAAGCATGAGGGCATTTGTTGAGTTGCGAGACAGCCTTTGTCGTGCACCAGCACTAGGAATGCCATACTTCAATGAAGAATTTGCATTGTTCTGTTATGAAAGAGATGATTCTGCACTTTCAGTTCTAACGCAAATGCATGGAACTGCACGTCGTCCTGTGGCATATTTTTCAGCGACACCGGATTGTGTAGCTGCAGCTTTACCAGGTTGTTTAAAAGCAGTTGCTGCTACTTGTGTGAGTTTGGAACAAAGTGAAGCAATTGTGATGGGACATCCATTGAGAGTGTATGTACCACATTCTGTTGAAATTTTGTTGACACAAACTCGAACACAGAGATATTATTTATCAATACAAATTTATTAACAAAATTGAATACGCAATTTAGATGTGGCAACACAGTTGCTCTTTCATTACTACACAGTTCTGAAAATTTCAAAAAGAGGTGCTCAGGTGTGAAATAGGAAAAAAGGAGTGTAGTTGGTCAATGTGAAACCGTGAGGGGGGTGGACAAGGAAAAGAAGTGTGACATGTATCCATCACATTTACAAGATACACATCCCGTAACCATGGTTACGCCGCCTCACGCTTCGGTACGGGAGGCAGTCAGCGGCTGCACCAGGCGTGCACGTCGCCGCTTGGCTGTCAAATACGGGTACTAGTAAACGCGAGCTCATTCTACGAGCAGACGTTAAGAGGAACAGCAAGATACTGAGGTGAGGACTCGCCTTATAAGGCTCAATCAGCATGATTGCAGGCCCGGATACCTAATTTTTATGATATCTGTTATACATCTATTGTTTTCGTATCACATTTGTTTGCCACAACGTTTTATTTCATTTGCGCATACCGTGCGAACCTTCCTTTTTCTTTTTTCTGTGTATGCCAGTAAGTGTTAAGCGCACAGAATCACAACAGGAACATGTACGTCCTGGGTCCTTTTACACTACATTTGTTTGCCATAACGTTTTAATTCATTTTTGCATATCGTGCTAACTTTCCCTTTTCTGTGTACTCCAGTAAGTGGTAAGCTCACAGAATCACAATAGGAACTTTTACGTCCTGGGCCTTTTGACACTATTTACCGTTCAGTTATATTGCTTTGAGCCACCCACATAACCCGGGTTTCGCTTTATCAGTTTGTCCGCTGTAGACGGTGATACATCCCGTTCTAATGCTTAGCTTTCCATTCTTTAGATCATTCATTGTTTACTGATTTGGATCCCTGTGACCTACAGTTTGATACTGCTCATCATGTATGTGCATGGAAGGCCGTACTAAATCCAATCGATTTGGGAAAGTAAGTGTCACTCAACAAGGTTCGATATCTTTGCACCTTGGTTCAGGAATTACTTACAAGCATTCCTTTCAATATGTGTTTCCTCTACACACAGGAGCTCTGATGAGCCCAACCTTCAGCCAATCAGCCCAGCCCTCACGCTAGCGCTGGATGAAATATCAGGTATACTTTACCTCATTTTAGCCTCTTTCACCAGCTATATGTTTAGATATTGTGCCCCACTAATGGCGCATCATTCATTTTACCTTTAGGTGCCCTCTCTTTTCACTGTCCTGATGAAGACCCCATCCTAAGGCTTGAATCACCTAGCTGTCATCCAAGGGGTCGAAACGTAGACTACGACAAAAATACACAAGCCCTGACAACTGTG
Source organism: Calotriton arnoldi (assembly GCA_963921515.1). Lineage (NCBI taxonomy): Eukaryota > Metazoa > Chordata > Amphibia > Caudata > Salamandridae > Calotriton > Calotriton arnoldi. The sequence goes on along the minus strand of CAWUFW010011442.1, from coordinate 609,766 downwards.
AAGTACTAACAGGGTCACTGTAGGGCTATGTGCTAATATAGGAACATTTGACCTATGTCAGGCTGGAATTGTATCTTGTAAATGTGATGGATACATGTCACACTTCTTTTCCTTGTCCACCCCCCTCACGGTTTCACATTGACCAACTACACTCCTTTTTTCCTATTTCACACCTGAGCACCTCTTTTTGAAATTTTGAGAACTGTGTAGTAATGAAAGAGCAACTGTGTTGCCACATCTAAATTGCGTATTCAATTTTGTTAATAAATTTGTATTGATAAATAATATCTCTGTGAATGTTGGCTAAATCTCAATTCGCACTATTTGTTCCCTGTTACTGTGACCATTTTTACTGTACCGTAATATTAATGTCATGTTCGTACGTACCGGGGAGAGCGTACTACGGTTGCCTGTCTAGTTTATTGTGCTCTCCCCCATACGTGCAGTACCGCGGGTCACCACACGATCACATCCGGGTGACACCGCATAAAACCCCTCTATGCACGGCACCTGGTGCTTCTGATTAAGTTGCTACGTGTTGGAAGTCGGACTCCGTATCTCCGTCGGACCGCTGGTAAGAACCTTTCCTTGTCTCACTCTCAACGGAGGCTTCTTCCCTGCTTGTATCCTGTATGCTCACCACCGCATCACAGAGCCTCACGCAGCCCCAGGAGCCTGTTAGCGCAGATGCGCTGCTTCTCCTAAGAGAAGGACAAAGCTCTCTCCCTTTCCTTGCCAGCATCCCGGTGAGCGCAGGAGCGCGTCACCGCCTTTGCCCTTTCCTTTGCCAGCATCCCGGTGAGCGCAGGAGCGCGTCACCGCCTTTGCCCTTTCCTTTGCCAGCATCCCGGTGAGCGCAGGAGCGTGTCACCGCCTTTGCCCTTTCCTTTGCCAGCATCCCGGTGAGCGCAGGAGCGCGTCACCGCCTTTGCCCCTTTCCTTTGCCATCATCCCGGTGAGCGCAGGAGCGCGTCACCGCCTTTGCCCCTTTCCTTTGCCATCATCCCGGTGAGCGCAGGAGCGCGTCACCGCCTTTGCCCCTTTCCTTTGCCAGCATCCCGGTGAGCGCAGGAGCGCGTCACCGCCCTTGCCCTTTCCTTTGCCAGCATCCCGGTGAGCGCAGGAGCGCATCACCGCCTTTGCCCTTGCCAACACCCCGGTGAGTGCAGGAGCACGTCACACCCTTACCAACATCCTGGTGAGCGCTGGAGCGCGTCACCATCCTTGCCCGTGCCCTTGCCAGCATCCCGGTGAGCGCAGGAGCGCATCACCGCCCTTGCCCCTTACCAATAACCCGGTGAGTGCAGGAGCACGTCACCACCCCCTTCCTTTCTTCCTTCATACGACGCAGGAGCACCTTGCCGCTATTACCAGACAGCAACGGCACCGAAGTGTTCCTACCGCAAACTATTGTTCCCTGGAATCCTCTACTCCCCAGTTCCCCTGGTGCCCCGTGAGGGTACGCCTGCTGTCTAGTTCAAGAAACTGGGTTGCTGACGCACCTACCGGAGATTCATATCTTAAAACGCTTACATTCAGGTGACTATTGCAACTCTCCCTAAACATTCCCCTGTCTAGTGTGTGGGTGTATGCATGACTAGTTGACGGGGTAGTGAATGTTTGTTGGTTGTCATTCCAGGCTGACGGTCCAGAAAGACAACAGTCCCATCGGATGTCACTCTTCACCTCAGCACTCCACACGGTACACCACCCTTTGAGGATTCCTTCCCCCAGTCTTCACCAATCCCCGGTCTGGTACCGATTCAAGGTAGGACAGGGAAACAGGTGGGAGACGGTGGAGGTTGTCCATGTCATCCCCGCGAGACTACTCTACAGGCAGAAGGTAAGGCTGATAGAGTCCTGACAGAATCAGAAGCCCAAGCCAATCATCTCGCCCGGGTGACATGAACACCCAGGACATTACCCTGCAGGACATAGCTGCTATATTGACCTGCATACAAACCGAAAATCAAAGCTTGCCACAGGATGTCAATGCCTTACAAGGTCAGCTGGCCTCCGGTCAGCCACCCACGGTTAGACCCAAGCAGACAAATGTGTTACAACCACCCACGTTCAACCCTTGGGGGTCCTCACCCCCGGCACAGGGCCTTATCCCTCCTATACAGGTGGTGGCTTCGCATCCAGTCCCGCTGGCAGCCCCGGAACGCTTTTATGGGGACAGTTCTAAATACAGCATATTCCTCAACCAGTGCCAGCTACACTTCATGGCTCGTGCTTCTTCCTTCCCTGATGATGCAGCGAAGGTCGCATTCATCCTTTCGTATCTGGGGGGAGACGCAGCGCAATGGTCCATAGCGTTGGTGGACAGCGACGACCCCATGTTGTACAGTCTACCTGTGTTCAAAGAAACACTGCGTAGAATGTTTGCCCGACACACGCTTCTGCAGGCAGCCGACAACGCACTCCTCAACCTCAAACAAGGTAACACAGACCTCCTACATTACATCACCACCTTTAACAGGTTGGTCATTGAAGCCAAATGGCCTGAGACCAAGATGGTGTCAGTATTCTACCGAGGACTACGTGAGGAACTAAAGGACCTTATATCACAAATATCGGACCCCCCAGAGGACATCGGTCCCTTCATAGACCTAACTGTGAAAATGAACTTCAGAATGCAGGAACGCAAAACAGAAAAAACCAAGGGGGTCGATGCCAGGTACCCAGTATTCCGGGAGAAAACCAGATCCGAAGGTCCTAGGAGTCCGGACACCTCGGAGCCTATGCAAATAGGCGGCATACGTGGACCCTTGTCTAAGGCCGAAAAAGAAAAACGACGTCACCAAAACCAGTGTCTGTATTGTGGCAAAAGCGGCCATTACGTCAAGGAGTGCCCTGTGAAACCGAGTAAACCAATGACAAGGAAAACCAGCGCCCTTCCCGTTTCTCGTGGTGAATGGTCGGAAAACGACATAACTCAGTAGAAGGGAAGGTCGGTCTACTGGGTTGTTCATCTGATAAGACCTCTTCTTCAGCCCCACACGATCACAACCAACATGTGGGTATCACAGTAACGTTACAATCCCGTAAAGGCCAATCGTGGACCGTAACGGCCCTCATCGATTCCGGAGCTACAGGAAATTTCATAGACACCCAATACATGGAAGATCTTGGGATCCCTGCGATAACCAAGGACAGGCCAGAAACGGTAAAAGCAGTGGATGGCACAGACCTGACCTCTGGACTGATCCGATATCAGACTGACATCATGACGATGACATGTGGGACAGACGAACATAAAGAGTTCATCGCCTTTGATGTCATAGACGCACCCCAGTTCAAACTAATTCTGGGTCTCCCTGGCTTGTTACCCATAATCCTCTCATCGATTGGGCAACCAGACTAATGACCCTTAATTCACCATATTGCAGCCGCACCTGTTACCCAAAACATGGGAACACCAACGCACGAGTCGTGCAAACCCACATTCTTCCTCTTACGGGAATGGGTGTTATCACACAAGGAACCATACCAGAAGAGTACGCCGATTTGTCATCGGTGTTCGATGAACAAAAAGCCAACACGCTTCCTCCCCATCGCAGTTTCGACTGCAGAATAGACCTATTGCCGGGATCCAAGCTGCCTTGTTGTCGAGTGTATTCCCTCACTGAAAAAGAAAGCACCCATCTGCGCACATATCTGGACGAATACCTGAAAAACGGCTTCATACGCCATTCCAAGTCACCCGTTTCTTCAGCACTCTTTTTCATAGCCAAGAAGGGAGGGATCTGCGAACCTGCATCGATTATAGAGCCATGAACAACATCACTATCAAGAACCGATACCCCTTGCCTTTGATCTCCAACCTACTGGACCAAGTGAAAGACGCCAGGATCTATACTAAACTGGATCTCCGTGGGGCCTATCATCTGGTAAGAGTCCAAAGGGGGACGAATGGAAGACAGCGTTCCGGACCCGATACGGCCTCTTTGAGTATCAGGTCATGCCCTTTGGGCTCTGTAATGCTCCTGCTGCTTTCCAATTCTTCATCGACGAGGTGCTACGAGAACATATCGACCAATATTGCGTAGTATATATCGATGATATATTGATCTATTCCCCGAGCGTTCCAGACCACATCCAACACGTCCGTAGCATCCTCAAGAGGTTGCTGCAACACGGCCTGTACGTCAAGCTGGAAAAAAGTGTATTCCACACAACCGAGGTGGAATTCTTGGGACACATCTTGACCCCAGCAGGAATCAGTATGGATGCAAGAAAGGTCGAGTCCGTGTTGCAATGGCCTTCCCCGGGTTCCCTGAAACAGGTCCAACAATTCCTAGGTTTCGCCAACTATTATCGTCGTTTCATTCCAGGGTTCTCTGGCATCATCACTCCCATCACACGGTTGCTGCGCAAGGGGATTAAGTTCGTATGGAACCCTGAAGCTGAGAAGGCTTTTCTCGAACTGAAAACCAGATTCACTAGTGCACCCGTCCTGATACACCCCAATCCGGAACACCCATTCGTTGTCGAGGCCGATGCTTCACAGGATGCCCTGGGGGGAGTCCTATCCCAAAGGGATACCACATCGGGTCTCCTACACCCTGTAGCCTACTATTCCCGAAAGCTGCAACCCGCGGAACGGAACTACACGGTATCCGATCGGGAACTGCTGGCCATCAAGACGGCCTTCGAAGAATGGCGTCATTACCTGAAGGACGCCAGACACCCCGTTACCATCTATACGGACCACCGGAACCTTCAATTCCTCCGCTCTGCCAGGGCTCTCACTGCCCGTCAATTGAGATGGACGTTGTTCTTCAATGAATACGACTTCATGATTACATACCGTCCTGGTAAAGACAACGCCAAAGCAGACGCCCTGTCCAGACTCGGAGAAACCTATGAAGGAGGAGACAAACCGACACCATCTCCCATCCTACCGGGACAGTGTTTTCAGGGAGTCATCCTTTCCTCCTCTTTCTTGTCCCAGTTGCAAAACGACCTCAAAGTAAAGGACCCAGCAGAATGGATCGGAAAGCTGTCGGGAATCACTACTGGTGGTGGGTTCCTCTATAAAGACAACAACTACTTTCTACCATTGCCGCACCATCAACAAACAGCGCTGTACATGTGCCATGACTACATGCTGTCATTACACCCTGGGTATCACAAGACCCTGGATCTCTTACGCAGACACTTCTGGTGGCCAACCATGCAGGATGACGTTCGCAACTACATAGCCCACTGCACGATCTGCGCGCAAGGAAAAAACCAACCCGGACCCACTGTGGGTTTGCTACACCCTATCCCTGTACCCCCATACCCGTGGCACACGGTGTCCATGGACTTCGTTGTGGAATTGCCTCGAACCAGGACCGGATATACCACCATACTCACCATTGTGGACCACCTAACCAAGATGGCGCATTTCGTGCCGTTGCAGAAAGTGCCTTCTGCTATGGAGCTAGCCTTAGTATTCATGACCAACGTAGTCCGTCTGCACGGAATCCCTTCCGTACTGATCACCGACAGAGGCTCTCAGTTCGTATCCCGTTTCTGGGGAGCGGTATGTGACACCATAGGGACGGAAGTACGGCTTTCCTCCGCCTACCATCCCCAAACCGACGGCCAGGCAGAGAGAACCAACCAAACCATGGAGCAATACCTTCGTTGCCTACTCATAGCGGTCGAAAAGGAATGGTCAGAGGTCCTGTGGATGGCGGAGTATGCATATAATAACAACAAACACGCTTCCATAGGAATGTCGCCCTTTTACTGCCTACAAGGTCGACATCCACGCACCACGCCCTGGGCAGAACCACAAACCAGTCCTCTGCCCACCATCCAAGCTTATCACACCCTGCTATGTGACCTGTGGCAACAAGCGCGATTCGAGCTGGCCAAAGCCAAAGAAACCTACAAACACCATGCAGACACACACAGACAGGCAGAACCAGAGTACAAGACGGGAGACAGGGTTTGGGTCTCCGTTAAGAACCTCAATCTGCACGGCCCCAAGAAGCTGCTACCACGTTTCATAGGTCCCTACCGCATAGCCAAGGTCATCAATAAGGTGGCCATGAAACTTTCCTTGCCCCCTCACATGAAAATACACCCAGTCTTCCACGTGTCTCTGCTGAAGCAGGCTCAGTCTGATGGCCTGGCCTCCGCGCCTCCGCCGCCTGTACTCAGGGATGACCACGAAGAATACGAGGTGCGTGCAGTGCTAGATTCCCGTAGGTCCAGGGGGAGGCTCTATTACCTTATCGACTGGAAAGGGTATGGTCCTGAGGAGAGGTCCTGGGAGCCCCTATCCCATGTCCGTCACGCCCCTCAGCTGGTACGTGCCTTCCATGTTCGTCACCCCCTGAAACCGCGTCCTGCCGCCCCCGTGTAGGGGAGGGGGTCTGTCTTTGTGGGGGGTGCTGTCATGTTCGTATGTACCGGGGAGAGCGTACTACGGTTGCCTGTCTAGTTTATTGTGCTCTCCCCCATACGTGCAGTACCGCGGGTCACCACACGATCACATCCGGGTGACACCGCATAAAACCCCTCTATGCACGGCACCTGGTGCTTCTGATTAAGTTGCTACGTGTTGGAAGTCGGACTCCGTATCTCCGTCGGACCGCTGGTAAGAACCTTTCCTTGTCTCACTCTCAACGGAGGCTTCTTCCCTGCTTGTATCCTGTATGCTCACCACCGCATCACAGAGCCTCACGCAGCCCCAGGAGCCTGTTAGCGCAGATGCGCTGCTCCTCCTAAGAGAAGGACAAAGCTCTCTCCCTTTCCTTGCCAGCATCCCGGTGAGCGCAGGAGCGCGTCACCGCCTTTGCCCTTTCCTTTGCCAGCATCCCGGTGAGCGCAGGAGCGTGTCACCGCCTTTGCCCTTTCCTTTGCCAGCATCCCGGTGAGCGCAGGAGCGCGTCACCGCCTTTGCCCCTTTCCTTTGCCATCATCCCGGTGAGCGCAGGAGCGCGTCACCGACTTTGCCCCTTTCCTTTGCCATCATCCCGGTGAGCGCAGGAGCGCGTCACCGCCTTTGCCCCTTTCCTTTGCCAGCATCCCGGTGAGCGCAGGAGCGCGTCACCGCCCTTGCCCTTTCCTTTGCCAGCATCCCGGTGAGCGCAGGAGCGCATCACCGCCTTTGCCCTTGCCAACACCCCGGTGAGTGCAGGAGCACGTCACACCCTTACCAACATCCTGGTGAGCGCTGGAGCGCGTCACCGTCCTTGCCCGTGCCCTTGCCAGCATCCCGGTGAGCGCAGGTGCGCATCACCGCCCTTGCCCCTTACCAATAACCCGGTGAGTGCAGGAGCACGTCACCACCCCCTTCCTTTCTTCCTTCATACGACGCAGGAGCCCCTTGCCGCTATTACCAGACAGCAACGGCACCGAAGTGTTCCTACCGCAAACTATTGTTCCCTGGAATCCTCTACTCCCCAGTTCCCCTGGTGCCCCGTGAGGGTACGCCTGCTGTCTAGTTCAAGAAACTGGGTTGCTGACGCACCTACCGGAGATTCATATCTTAAAACGCTTACATTCAGGTGACTATTGCAACTCTCCCTAAACATTCCCCTGTCTAGTGTGTGGGTGTATGCATGACTAGTTGACGGGGTAGTGATTGTTTGTTGGTTGTCATTCCAGGCTGACGGTCCAGAAAGACAACAGTCCCATCGGGTGTCACTCTTCACCTCAGCACTCCACACAGTACACCACCCTTTGAGGATTCCTTCCCCCAGTCTTCACCAATCCCCGGTCTGGTACCGATTCAAGGTAGGACAGGGAAACAGGTGGGAGACGGTGGAGGTTGTCCATGTCATCCCCGCGAGACTACTCTACAGGCAGAAGGTAAGGCTGATAGAGTCCTGACAATTAACCCGGGTCCTGTAGTATTTCGGGTATCCCCATTGTTATAACTACAAACTCGAACACAACATCTTACGAATAGTCGGTTAACAAAATATGAACGAGTGATACTGGAAGCTGAAAATGTGACAGTGACAAGATGTACGAATCTGAATCCAGCTACCTTGATGCCAAATCCAGATTGTAAAATAGTGGTGGCTGAAGTAAATCATGATTGTCTGGATGTGACTGAATTGTGTACAAAACCAAGACCTGACATAAAAGACATCCCGTTATCTAAATCTAATTGTGTGATGTTTGTGGATGGGTCTTGTCTAAGAGATGAAACAGGTACATTGTGAGCTTCCTATGCAGTCTGTACAGTGGCTAATATCATTGAAGCTTCATGCTTGAAAGGAATAAAATCAGTCCAAAATGCGGAGCTAGTTGCTCGGACCAAAGCCTGTTATTTTGGAAAAGATTGGAGAATAACCATATTTACTGATAGTCAATATGGTTTTGGGGTTGTCCATGATTTTGGACAATTGTGGTCCCAACGTGGTTTTCTGACATCATCAGGCTCACCAATTCGAAATGGAGAATATGTAAAAGATCTATTGTTGGTGCTACAATTGCCCAAAGAAATTGGGGTGGTGAAATGTTCAGCACACAAATCTGGCAGTGTTTATATTACTGCAGGATGCTGACGAAGTCACGCGTTTTTGTGCGCAAAATTCGGTTTCAATAAACAAAAAGATACAAAAATCTGATAAAAGTGAATGCAATCATGTTCTCATCTGTTGAAACATGAGAGGAACTTAGACAATTGCAGGAAGAGGCAGGTTCAGAGGAAAAAGAGATTTGGATTAAGGTAGGTTGTTCACGTAGGGAAGAAGATGACGTGACGTGTGGATTTATCATGATGGAAGACCAATAATGCCAGATAGTTTGTTGTCCCAAATGGCAAGATTTTACCATGGTCCTACACACATTGGTAGAGATGCTATGATTAGAATGTTCAAGGAGTCCTGGTTCAACCTTAAAATCAGGGTCATTGCAGAAAGTCTTTGCCAGAGGTGCGTGAGTTGTCAGCAACAAAATGCAGGGAAAAAGACAGTTGTCAGTTGGGGACGAATTGGAAAAGCAGCAGGTCCTTTTACTCGATTACAAGCTGATTTTATTGAGTTGCCAAAATGTAATGGAGTAAAATATGTTCTGGTGATTGTCTGTCTGTTTTCACGATGGGTGGAAGCCTACCCGATGAGACGGAATAATAGTCTAACAGTTGCTAAAATGCTTCTTAGAGAGATCATCCCTAGATTCGAATTTCCAGTCTCTTTAGAGTCTGATAGGGGAACACATTTTAATAATGAAATGATTCGGATGATTTGTTCAGCATTACAAATTGAACAAAAGTTACATTGTGCCTATCGACCAGAAGCATCAGGTGTGGTCGAACAGGTCAATGGAACAATAAAGACAAGACTTCCAAAGGTGTGTGCGTCCACTGCACTGAAATGGCCAGATGCACTACCCTTAGTTCTGATGAGTCTGAGAAGTATTCCAGGTAGAAAGAGACTGGATTGTCTCCGCATGAAATAATCATGGGCAGAACCATGAGACAGCCAGTAGTTCCAGAAAATCAACTAATGAATATAACTGATGATTTGGTACTCGATTATTGCAAAGGATTGGCTGATGTGGTGCGTTCTGTGTCTCATCAGGTTGGAGAAGTTGCAACCACAACACAGCAAGAACAAGCACACGGTTAGAATCCTGGAGAGTGGGTTCTTGTCAAGAAACAAGTGAGGAAATCGTGTTTAGGACCCCGTTGGCATGGGCCATATCAAGTGATACTGGTGACAACGACAGCAGTAAAGTGAGGTGGCTTGCCGAATTGGATTCATGCCAGCCATACACGAAGAGTCCCAAGTCCACTTGAAAGTGAAGAATCAATCAAAGGTGATAAAGAAAGTTGCCCAAAAAGAACCAGAACAGACTGTGAGTCGAGTAGAGTGGGCACCAGCTACTGGGTCTTGTGAAACTGCAGATGTTGAAACACTAAAGAAATTGATTCCAGAACAAAGCAGTGGAGGAGGGAAAAAGGAATCAATTAAAAGAAATATTGAAACATATCTTGAACAGAACGAAACTGAAGAAATTCAAAAGAAGAAAGCAAGAAAAGGAGATGTATGGCCAAGAGGTGTGAAAAGAATGAAATATACTTTGAATGAGAGTGTTCCAAACACAATACTTGAAACATCTGAACAAAGTGATACAGAAGAAGATACAGTTCGGAAAACAAAAAGAGCAAGAGTACCAAACAAGAAATACACAGGACCTGAATGGACATATTTGGTTGCTGAAACAGTTGTTCCAAAAGATGACAATGGAGAAGATATCGAGCTAGAACAGAGAAACTGTCATGAGCCATGACATCCTAATCAGAAGGCTCCTAGAGGCAGGAGTCAAGAAGTCTGCTCTTAACCTGATCAAATCGTATCTGAACAATAGGTTTCAATATGTTCAGATTGGGGACTCTTGCTCAGAGCAGTTTCTGCTTCCATGTGGGGTGCCGCAGGGCTCTTCACTGAGCCCTACACTGTTCAATCTTTACGTGACCTCCTTAGCTGATATCATCAGGCAGTTTGGCTTTTCGCTAGTCTCCTACGCGGACGATACCCAAATTGTAGTGTCCATCTCAAGCAACTCGGAGGAAACCGCTGAGCGCTTCAGTCAATGTATGTCCCTGGTAGACCAATCGATGAGCGCAAACTGCCTAAAGCTTAACGGAAGCAAAACTGAGGTTCTCCTGTTGGGCTCTGATACTTCTTTTTGGTCACAGAACTGGTGGCCTCCTGACATGGGAACTCTTCCGGTCCCAGTCAGTAAGGTGAGGAATCTGGGCATCATTTTTGATGACAGACTGACCTTCCGACATCAGATCAATAAGGTCTCTTCATTGGTCTTTTTAACACTAAAGTCAATTAGGAAAGTGCGCTCTTTCATCCCCCGTGAAGCAGTAAAAACACTGGTGACGGTTCTAGCCTTGGCTAGATTAGACTATGGAAATGCATTATATATGGGCCTTCAAAAACAGTACATGCTTAAACTCCAGTGGGCGCAGAACGCAGCCGCCAGATTGCTGCTGGATATCCCCAGATTCCAGTCCATTTCCCAAGGCTTAAAAAAACTCCACTGGCTCCCTATGAAAACAAGCATTGGCATAGCCAATAGGTCTCGCCTTTGGGACCTTATAAGTGTTTAGCCATGCAACAGTTAATGTTGTTGCAGTAAGGATATTGTGCTGCATAACTAAATATTTTTAAGGTCCCAAAGGCGAGACCTATTGGCTATGCCAATGTCGCTCAACTTACCTATAGGCATTGAATGAGCATAAACCAAATTTAGCCAGGGCTAGGAGAAGTTGACCACCTCATATTGAGTATTATGAGCTGTGTACAGGTAAAGGAAGGTTTGTGGAGAAAGGAGTTGACGTGCTTGTTAGTGCACTAGAGACACGTTTTGCTGACCTTTTATGTGTTGCCCTGTCCCAGGTGTGGAAGCACCAGAAAAGACCCAAGCAGGACATTTGCACTAAGCTGCCTTCTGCAGAGCGATAAGCATGTGCAAGGCTGAGGTAGAAGGTGAACTGTATGCTAGTAGTGGATCCCACTTGCCTGCCCTGGTCACACTAATATGGTTGGACTCACTTTTTCGGGATCTCCAAATTCAGTCCTAACTGCGTGAACCATAGTTGGCAATGTCTTGACGCCCAAGGTTGATTGCTGGGATTAAAAAAAAAAAACTGGTACCAGCTGCTTGCTGCCTGATCAGCGTAATTATTTTGAAGCACTTCAGCGCACATAAGGAAGAAAAGTATTACGTACTTGGAAAATTAACCGGTGCATTTGATACTGTAAAGACTACAAAAACTACTGCGTGCGGCGCTTTTGAGGCAGAAAGAAACCTTCGCAAGCTGTTTAATCATTTACTACAAATTAAAATGCTCCAATTTGAAGCAGTCCCCACGTATTCAAATGAGCTGTGAAAGCGCTACGTGATATCCAGCACGGATAATGAAGATTTCTTGCCGAAGTACTTGAGCCTGCATTAATCTTTAAGCTATCACCCGATACTTCATTACATTCAAGGAGAGACGGACTCCGTCAGGAAACAAAGGGGACGGTAACTAAAAGCTCTGCTAACACTGTGTGGAATCCATGAAACCGTCCGGGGTGGAGAGGCGCGCCCGTGAGACGCGCTCTCTGGTGAGTGAGGGGGAGGAAAGCCGGGGATGCGAGGAATGCCAGCAACGATGGTGTGCAGCTGTGCGCGTGCAAACCATCGTGAACGCAAGCTGGAGGCCAACACGCTCTCTGGTGAGGGAGGGGGAGGAGGCGGGTGAGGGAGGGGGTGGAAAGCCGGGGCTGCGAGGAATGACAGCGACCCAGATGGCAGCTGTGCGCGTGCACGCCATCGTGAACGCAAGCTGGTCGCCAGCAAAAGCCACTGCTGTTTGCACTTCCAAAACCCGCTTACTAAAACTCTCGCCGAGTGCAGCGCTAAGCGCTGGCTCAGGCGAGACCTAAAAAGGATAGATTTTAAATCTCTATGTCTAGCGTACAAAGCTATACATGGAACCGGACCCGCGTTCCTGAAAAAACACTTCACCTGGTATCATCCTCCCAGAACCCTACGTTCATCTCAGAGCAAACTCCTCCAGATACCCAAATTTAAGAAAGCCCGTTGGGAAGGCAGATGTTTTGTCCTGAGTACAGTGAAATTATGGAACACGCTTCCGATAGACATCAAAAACAGCTCAACGTTGCTTTCATTTAGAAAAGCATTAAAAACGTGGCTATTCTCCAAGTAACTTGCACCTTCATCCACTGAAATTCCGGCAGATACCACTGAACAGCGCCTAGACGCCCTTGGGCATTCGTGCGCTGTATAAATTTCACAATCAAAATCAAAATCAAATGAGCCACCGTAAATGAACTGTGTTAATAATTGGGTGCAGAAAATTGAAAACTGCTCTGAAAATACAGAAATTGAAATTGAAACTTTACTGAAGAGACTGAAAAAAAAAAAAAAATGAGAGGGGATTGGATAAGGTCTTGGAGAAGGTCCTGGATAAGTGAGAAAAAGAAGAAAAAGGAAGACCTAATGCGTAAAAGTGCTTGGATACACCTATTTTTTGTTACTTTTTAGTTTTTAGTTTTTGTTTTTAGTTTTTTTAAAAATCTTTTAGTTAAAAATGGCTAGAATTAAAGAGACTGGTAATCAGAATCAAGGATCAAATAGGCGTAAATGTATTTAATGCTTGCTGTGTATGCGTCTTACTAATAATGATGGTTTGGTTAATATTAATAATTGTGGTGCCTTATTTTATGTTTCATACTAAAAATAATACTACTAATGATTTAGCAAATGTAAAAGCGGATGTGGGAGAAACTCTTAGAGAAGACTCACATATTAATATTAAGAAATTAACCGGAAATTATTTACATCAAGATAACTCTATTAATGATTTCTCGTCAAATGTTTTTACTAAGCTTTTATACGAATATGTAGACACTATGGACGCTAGAGATTCTTATGTGTGCACGTAATTACCGTCTTCTGTGTCAGAAGGGGTGACTTATCACCACCTTCCCTTAACATATGGTATTTCATGTAGTGTACTAACAAGTTTGTTCTATGAGAAAAAGAAACTCCACTATTATTACTCAAATATAGATTTTGTGTTTTCTGAACTTCCTATTCGAAAGAATATGAATGTAGTAAGCAGTGCAAAAAATGCTGAGTATATAGGGGAATTATTTCATACTACTAAAACAATAGATACTGTATATGCCTATAGAAATAACTTAACTTGTAGTTGACGAAGTGAGGAAATAGAATTCATTAACGTTGTAGAAGATAGAAGAGAGAATTTCCAAAAGAAATCTGTAGAAGAAAAGAGTCATATTCCTCCTTGGGCTCATAGAGAGGGAAATTACAAAAAGGGTGAGACATATGCTGCAATGACCTTGGATTGGCATCATAGAGGGAAGCTTTGTTTGTTAAGGCAGAAAATAGATTAAAATAATTATTTCATTGGTTCTAGTGAATGTGATCATACCTTCCTAATCACAGGGGGTTGGGATTGAAAGGTGGTACGGATCCTGTTTTCCCTGGAATTTACTATGTGTATGGTAGGAATGCCTACTATAGGTTACCAGCACTTTGGTATCGGTGTTGTTATATGGGTATAGTTTTCCCAAATGGTTACCATATTGATAAAAATTCTGGAACCAATGAAAAGAGTAAGAGTGGATTAATACGTAACAAAAGGGGAATTAGTGCTGCAGGGATTGTGGGTGATACTTTTGGAGCATTGATACCTTCAGTTGGAGTAATTTTAAATTCGCACAAAATTAGACAATTGTCTACGGTGGTTGATCGTTTATCAACAGATACTGCTGGTGGATTTTTAATGATTGACACTGAAATGGTGGCTATGAGATCTATGGTGTTGCAAAATAGACTTGCTCTTGATGTGTTATTGGCAAAAGAGGGCGGAGTCTGTAGCATGTTGAAAATTCAACAATGCTGTACATATATCCCTGACAAAAGTAAGAATCTGGAGGGATATATTGCTAATATTACACATTTGAGAGAAGACTTGACTGAACTGAAGGTTGACGGTGCTTGGAAGAAACTTGGTAAGGGTTTCTCTTCTATGGGAGACTGGTTTTTAACATTTGGTAACAGCCTATTAGGTAGGATACTACTCCCTATTACTGCTATTGCTGCTGGAATATCAATACTGTATCTAATATATAAATGTTGCAAATACAAAGGTAAAAGGCTAGAAACAAATCGAAGAGCAAAGAAAAGAAAGAGAGAAGAAATAGAAATGGAAGACAGAAAGAGAAATTATTATGAGGTAATGAAAGATATAGATGGGGTTAGGTTGAAACACATGAGAACCAGTATATTTTGAAACAATCAGACTGTAATCAGATTTTGTATTTTTGATGGCTTAAGTAGCCATCAAAGGGGGGATTGATGGAGCAGGGTTTTGTGTAAATAAAACCTGCTCAGATTAAACCTTCCATGGTGTGGAGTTATTAACAAACTTTGAAAATTAATCAAAAATAATTAACATGTAGTCGAGAAAAAGAAATAAGAAAGGTGCGGAAAAATGGCACTGTGTCTAAGTAGGCCACAAACGATTTCTGTACCATGAGTAAAAATACGAAAAAGGATGAGTATTGTTTGCTAACATAATTAAGTAAATATTAATTACAGAATAATACTTCAAAATGATTATGTTTATTATACTAGTGAAAGATTGAAATGAAATTATGAAATGGAGCTTTTGTTTTTGAATAAATAATAAAGCCTGTTTATTTCTCCTAGAGAAACTGCACGTTTTACAAGAAGGCCTCAGCATTGGCACTGTTGCGGGGATTCTGCACATACACAGAACTATGCGCAGGAAAACAGGACCTCGTGTATAGGGGCTGAACCTTCCTACCACCTTAGTACCCAAAATACCAAAACTGACTAGCTATAGTGTCTCATTCGTTCTCCTACATAATCATGAAGCTACAAATGATTAGACAACCCAGAGCACAAAACTCCCGACTCTCTCAGGAATCGCGGTAGCAAGACATGCCCTTTCGCTCACTCACTCGTACTTGTCCACAATAAGAATTGTCAGAGTCACTGTTATAGTTCAAAATGTTTATTTTAACTATCGTGCTCTATAATGCAGTATACGAGCCACTACCAGCAGCGAAATGCATAAACCTAAAACAGTTAGCATTGGTACAATTCCGTAGAATATAAAGGGGGATGTCATCATATACAGACAGTGGAAAAAGGACTATAAGGCCTAACCACCCTCCCCTTAGTAAGGTGAAGTTTGTTATATAAAGGAAGATCTCTGGGCTTTGTCAGCAGACCATATACCTTAGTGCCTAGATGGAAGTTTTACATCATATGAACAGCATAGCTCTTCTCCCTGGAAAGGTACCTCTCCAAGTGTGTGTGTGGAACAACATGCATCCCCGTAATATCAAAGCACGAGTTTCCAGCAGCGCAGCTGCGTTAGCATGTTTTGTCTAGGTGCTAGGGACTGACCAGAACAGAATAACAAGGAGCATTGTTTATCGACCTTGCACATCGTGCTCAGACTAAACTCCAGGAACAGGCAGAGAACACAGAAAGCAGACCGTTCTCATGTGAAAGGCACAAACAGAGTCTTGCAAAATAAAGTCATGTAGTAACGTGCGCAAAAGCAGCATCATGGCAGCAGAGCTCATGCTAATTTAGCAATGTCGACAATGACCCTAACGGCCATATCACACCCTCCCCTTGGTAAGGTCATAGTGTATAGACAAAAGACCAAAACAGAGTTCAAGGGTAAGCAGAGTTCAAATGCACAAAATTATGTCGTTTCACGGAAGACGTGATTAATATGGAGGTGGTGAATCCATCAAAGTACGTGAACTTAAGAATCCAATTCGTTCCAAAAGGTCATCCCTATCGTTAGTAGAAAAAAGGGATGCCATCCAATCAAGTAAGCCGAAGGAACAGACGTGTTTCCCATAATCCGATGCTTCTAAGAGCATATCCGGGCAACTTGCGTGATATTCGATGAAGCTCCGTCGCAATAGGCTCTGCGCAGCCGCACAGACATTCCATTCAGCCAAGACTCCAAGCGCAGCTGCACGCGCCTTACGTCCATCCCTAGAACAGGCCTGCTCGTGGGCCACTAAGGGACCCATTAACTGGTCATAATCCGGGTCTGAACATGACGTATTGGAGAGGCATAAATCCAAAGCCCAGTAGAAGGGGCACCACTGACAGTAGAACACAGGTTGCACGCAAGTGAAGTAGGCAATGCGAAAGGTTAGTCCATAACTCAAGATAAGCGTTGCTAATGGCAAGCATCCAAAAAGTTGTTGCATTCGGTCACGGTACAGCTGCAATTGGCCTGGTGTGTGCATCACCACAAGATGAGCAGCCATTGCGTAGTAGGAACAGAAGAATCAGATTTCCACCAGCTAGCACCAGTATCAATGGGAATCCTCCGAAGACGCTGGAAAAAATAGAATGAATAAAGGCCAGTATTACTCCAAATATCGTCTGAAAAGAAGTCACAAGGCCGGATCCCACAAGTTTAAAAAAATGAGCAAGGCCTTTGGTGTCAGACACATTAAATATTTGATGTATCAGCTCCCCAAAGTGAAGTGGGAGGTTCGTGTTCAGAAGTGACTGAATCTCACTAGATGTTCTAGCCACCTGCAATTCGAAGGTCTCTCGAGCCAAAGTGAGAGGCACTTCTTGTTGAAACAATAGCGCTTTGAGTCTACTTAATTTGTTGAAATCTGTTTTCAAAGTCGAAATGGAAGGCCAAACGGAACAATCTATTTTCCCATGCGGGGGCGGAAAAAGCACATTGCTACAACAAGTAACATGTTGTGAAACTGTTACTATATACGGGATTCCTGCCCGTAAACCACAGCAGTCGTGGTTATTCAAAATAAGATAACTGCCGTTAGTAAGCAATGTAAAAGCAGGAATTATTGCTGGGACGGGAGTTCCTTTTAAAAAACAAGCAAGATTAGGCACGGAAACATTACAAGCGCTGTGTAACTTAACGTGTTTACAAACTAGCAAATGTCCTACTGTGTAATCGCAGTCCTCCCCTGTTAGGAAAACTTCCTTATCCTCCCATTGACATCTGTAAGTGAAAGGTAGGGACCATAATTCATGGAGAAACACACTTCCCAGGCGTTCAAAGCGGCCAATTGGGAAATGTTTCATGCAAGATTTAAATTGAAACAGCGAAAATGGGAGAGAGATAACCCCATGAATTAACCATAAAGCTGAATCTGTCTCTGCCACAGAGAATGGTGTCATAAGGTTTCTGCACATACACAGAGCTATGCACAGGAAAATGGGACCCCGGAATACAGTGGTTTGCCACCATATACCGTAGCACCCAAAAACCCCAACCCAACTAGCTTAGCATCCCATTAGCACCCAAGTACTAATGTTTGGACAACCCAGAACACGGTATCTTTATCTCAGGACTCGCAGAAGCAAGAACACTCTTTCGTCACTCACTCGTACTTGTCCACAAGGTGCGTAGGAAGAGACACTGGATAGGTTAAAATGTTTATTCCAACTTACGTGCTCTATTGTACAGTACACGTGTCAGTACTAATAGCATAATGCATATGACTAATATAAGCAGCATGGTTACAATTCCATAGAATACAAACGGGGAAAGCATCTCAGAGCTCAGTGGATAAACGTATCAATAACATTACCACCCTCCCCTTGCAGTAAGATAGTTTATTATAATAATAGAAGACCTCTGGGCTTAGTCTAGCGAACCCCATACCTCAGTCTCTAGATGCAGAATTACATCAGCAGGACATCATAGCTCTTCTCACTGAAAAGGATTTCTCCAAGTGTGTTAAGCGCCAGTAAAAACCCCAGTATTAAAGGCACACAAAGTTTCATGTCATTTGCGCCTAATGTTATGTCTGGGTGCGCGAGACTAGCCATATCAGGAAGAACCGAAATACATTGTTATGCGACCTTGTACATGTTGTGCAGTCTGAGCCCAAATCGAACAAGAGAAAAGGTGAAAGACAGAAAGTGCAGACTGCGCAAAAGAACTTGGCAAGAGCAAGGGCGAGGAGCCCTGGCTCAATGTAACGTGCGCAAAGAAAAGCAGCATGGCAGCTAGTCCTAGGCCAACATAACAAGGCAGGCAACAAACCACAAGACACCCTCCCCTGGTCAGTCCGGCGTCCAAGACAGAGGGCAAAAAAATATATCCAGTAGAGCACAGGGAGCGCCCAAACGGCGAAAAACAAGTCAATCCATGAAAGTGTAAGTGCAGAAAAAAGCCATACCCTCCAAGAGGGCATCATTGGAATCGTCAAAAAACATAGATGCCATCCAATCCATGAGATCAAAGAGCAGGAATGCTCCTCAACAAAGGGAGCATCCAGAAGCAATGCGGGACAGCTTGCGTGATAATTGAAACAGCTTCGTTGTAGGAGATCCTGGGCAGCCGCCCAGATATCCCATTGCGCCAAAATCCCCAGTGCAGCCGCACGCGCCATACAGCCAGCAACGGAACAGTCCTGCTCATGGGCCTCTAAGGGACCCATCAACTGAACAAAATCCGGAACAGACAATGACGAATTGGAGAGGCAATAATCCAGAGTCCAGGTGAAAGGACAGCGGACACAAGTCATCACAGGTTGCACGCAAGTGAAATACGCAAAGCGAAATGAAAGAGTATATGACACACTCAGTGTCGCCAATGGCAAGACACCAAAACCGGCCAAAAGGCGTTCACGGAGCAGCTGGAGGCGTTCTGGATCGAGCAGGTCCCATCGGGGAGCAGCCATTGCGCAGAAAGCAAATTAAGAGCAAGACACCAGCCGCTAAAGCGAGGATCAATGGGAAACCGCCAAAGACACTGGAAAAAATAGAATGTATGAAAGCCGGTATGACACCAAATATAGTTTGGAAGGAGGACACCAAGCCCGACCCTACGACCTTAAAAAGTGCACTAGGCCTTCAGTGTTAGATGCGTTAAAAATACGATGTATTAACTCCCCAAAATGTTGGGGGAGATTAGTGTTTAAAAGGGCCTGTATTTCACTGTGGGTATTCGCCACCTGGAGAATGAATGTCTCCCGGGCGGACGTGAGCATAACTTCCTCGTTTAATAATAGTGCCTTTATTCTGCTCAGTCTATTGAAATCTGCTTCCATGGTAGGGATGGAAGGCCAAATAGAGATATCAACCTTGCCATGAGGGGGAGGAAAAAGCACATTTTGCAGCAGACAACCCTGTGTGAAACTGTTACAATGTAAGGAATGCCAGCCTGCAGGCCACAACAGTTTTCGTTATTTAAAAGCAAATAACTACCATTGGAAAGGAGAGTGAAAGTAGGTGAAATAACAGGAGCAGGAATACCTTTCAGCACACAAGCAAGATTAGGAGAGGAAACGCTACATGAGCCATGCAATTTAATGTGTTTACAAATAAGCGAATGACCCATAGTCGAGTCGCAGTACTCCCCCGTGAGAAAGACTTCCCTGCCGTCCCGAAGGCATTTATACATGAAAGGCAAGGACCAGAGTTCATGCAGGAAAGCACTGCCCAATGGCCGGTAACGGCCCACAGGATAATGTTTCATGCATGAGTCAAATTCAAATAAGGAAAAAGGTAAAGCGATAACCCCATGAACTAGCCACACAGCAGAATCGAGTTCTGCAACAGAGAGACGACAGAGGATCCATTTTTTCGATATGTAATAGAGTGTAAGTTGCATCTTTCATGGACATAAATTGCTGTTTGTCAGTTAAATTAAAAGGTAGAAACAAGGCAGAGGTGTTCAAAAATGCCAAGGAACTTTACCCAACTTAAGCGTTTGTAAAGTCCATGCAAACTGCATAACTGAGCGCAATTGATTCTGACCATGATATAACACAGAAACATCATCCTGTACAATATCGACAACAGAGGACACAATATTCTCTAAAGTATAAATGCGAGAAGACAGGGTATTAATACTATTGTCAACAACAGCAAGCACCTTTTCCAAATTTGCTTGATCTATTTCCCTAAGACGGGAAGCAGCTTCCATTTGTGATAGCTTCCAGAGTTCATTATATGTCTCATAAATGAATCTTTTAGGTCGGGGACCACGAGGTCCCAAAACAAAGTCGGACAGATCAATATTGCCTGAAAGGAGGGACAAATGTTGTTTAACAGAATCAAGGGACGAATGTTGAAGCCATTGTTTGCATAATTTACCAACAGAATATGTAGTGACAGTACGGGAATCAGTAAATCTCGGATCAGGCCTATCCTGTGTGTAACTAGCTCCTGAGTCGTGAAAACGCATTTGACATGCATTTGATGATGTAGGCCATACCAACCAGGGTGACTGACCTAGCTCAGAAACATTATACGAATTATTTTGTAACAGAGCCTGCAGGGACACGAGGGACATATTGAATCGTGAGCTTTCATTGGGAAAACTCGACAGGGATGGTATTGAGGGCGAATTCAATTGTTTAGTGGTTGCTAAGCCCCAACATGTTGTCTGATAGATGGAAGCATTTAGGAACATAATTTGGGTAGGGATGAGGCAAGCACGATGCAATGCCTCGGTTCCTTGTACCTGCCATGGCTTGGAACCCCAAATAGATTTCAAATCTACTGTATCCTCCCAGTACTCATAACCACCCACAGCTAGGGCACTTAAAAAGGAACCTGAATAAAGCAATTTGGTGTGTGTTAACATAATTTTCTGAGTTGATGTGGTATTAAGTCTAAAATAATAGGATGCAGGGTTCGACCGATTAAAATCAGTAAAATAGGTAAATTTATTTCGAAGAGTTTGTGAGCTACCTGGCAAGGGGTTTGGACAATGTTCCCATTGGGTGTAGTTAACAGAACTACGCAGGGCACTTGGCTTATGGAGAAAATGATTACCCCAATGTTGGTAACAATACAAATCGGCATAATTCGCAGAATTCATATATAAATCTTCAGCATTAAAAGATGCATAATATTTTAAATCGGCAAACAATGCTTCAACGGCATGCACATCCCAATCATCAGAATGAATATTATTTTGTACTACATCACCCATTGAAACACGAAGGACATTAGGTACATTAATAATTTCCGTCGGACCATGGATTTGATAGTTCACTGCATCCCATACGATGCCATCAGCAACTGGAAAAGCTGAAATGTTCACAAATGTATGGTCACGCTTCATGATGTGAGACGAGGAATGAGGAGCCAAAGTTCCAGAAACATAGTCCACAGCAGAGCGTTCAGGTAAATAGTGACCATTGATTAGTAGAAAAAACACTGTGACAAAGCCAATGGACATGAACAAAAAAATCAAGAAAAGTACCAACCAGATGTATGTCCAGGGTGGAATCAAAAAATTGTCTCTAAACCAGGATACAAAAATACTGAACTTGGATGGGACTTTTGAAGAGGTGGAATCCGAATCAAAGGAATAACGAGTCGGGCCAAGTGGCGTTGTTGGTTGATGCGCCACCGATTCAGATGCAGGATAAGTATACTCGTCCTCGTCGATAGTAGTGGAGAGTTGGGGATTAATTGTAGTTTCAGACAAAGGAGAGGATTCAGGCAAATCAACCATCTCAATTACAGCATCAGCGACCGTTCGTGTAGATGGGCCACGAACATATGTCCGATAAATGGCAGGACAAGAGACCGCTGGTGTGACACTATTCAGGATCGGCCAGGCGCTGTAGCTTGACATTTTCAACTGAGATGTATCTGTTTTCTTTGCGACCAGGAAGCGGTGGTAAAATGACTGTACGTGTTCCCTTCAGGCCAAGAACTGGAACCGGTGCACGAAAAGAGGGGCCAAATTCTTTTTGTTTTCAACCTTCTCTCGAACCAGTTCTCCAACTTTCGGAAGCCAGCCGGCTACCGGAATCTGCAACGCAGGATCTGTGGCTGAAGGCAAATGTGTAGTTGCAAGTTTGTCTCGGGCTTCTTGTAAGTCCTGTAACATAGCAGAATGGTTATCTACATCAAACTTGGCGGATTGCGCCGCGATGTCTGGACCCTCAAGGTCAGGCACAAACATTCGTATGCCAAAGAGCATTTCGTATGGGGTCCGCCCACCCAGAGGTCTTCTAGGGAGATTATTAAGTGCACGCTGAACGGTATACAAATGGGCCAGCCAGTTCCTGCCAGTACCTATAACCCTAGCTGTTAAGGATTGCTTTAAGTCACGGTTCATTCGTTCAACGATAGAGTTGCCCTCAGGCCTATACGGAGACGAAAATTTCACCCGCACCCCAAGCGAAGCCATTGCATCCTTGTAAGCCCTAGAGGCAAACGCTGGACCTTGGTCCGAATGGAAGGTGCCGCATGCGAAAATTCCCACAAAGACACGCAAATCCCTGATTACATTTCGGGCGTCAGCACTCCGTTGTGGCCAGACCCAGAGAAACCGTGTGCACGAGTCCACTGCCACTAAGATGTATTTATAGGCAGTGTCTGATGAGAATGGACCGCAGTGATCCAAGTAAACACACCCAAAGGGTCTGTTAGCAATACAGAGCGGTGTTTGTGGTGGACGTGTTACCGTGGAAGGCTTAATCTGTTGACAAACGTCGCAAGAAAGCACAAAAGCACGGGTGTCTTTATACAATCCACGCCACCAATAACGCTGCTGCAAGATGGAAACTGTAGCTGACACACCTGCATGAGCCGAAGCCATGCCTTCGTGTGCAGCTGATATCAAGGCACTCCTGCGGTCCGCGTTGGGGATCAGCCGATCTCCAACGTCAGGTATTGTTACATAAGGAACCTGATCGGGACTTAATTTGTAAGAATACTTGGAAGGGAACCCTGTAGGGTAATTATCACCTTCCTTGGTTGCAGCAATAGCTGCTAGAATAACAGAGTCAATTTTAGACATGGACCTGGTAACCGCTGCTACTGAACACGTGACTACTGCCGAACGGGCAGCTTCATCTGCCAGATCGTTACCAATAGCGTGTGCGCCCACCCGCTGATGGCCTAAGGTGTGAACCACCTGTGTGAGGGGCAGACGTTGTTGCAATTCTGCCACTCGAACCCAAAGCATTTTATGCTTAATTGTGCTCCCTTTTGCGTCCTTGTAGTCATTTTTTGACCAGAAAAACAGATTGTCATTGTAAGATTGTACACAGTAGAAGGAATCACATACAATAAGAGTAGTCTCATCCTGAGAAGCGAACTCAAGCGCAAGTAGCAATGCATGCAGCTCGGCCAATTGTGCGGTACTATCTCCAAGTGTGCGAGTGTGCACTACAGAGGATTTGAACGTTCCATTTACAAAGGAACCCGCAACAATAGCACATGCAGCTGAATAAGCGTGCTTGGACCCAGTGGCCGGTTGCGCCGAACCATCGGTGTAGATCACACATTTGTAATCCTCAAGCGGTAGTAAAAACAAAGGAGGAGGATGAACGAATTCATACTGCAAAAACTCCTGAGTCTGAAGAGAAGAATCAAAAACAAAAGTGACGTCCGAAGACGCCCATTGTATCCAACGGGGATGCATTGCTTTTGAGTTCGGTACACTTGCCTTTGTTACTGCCTCTAGGGCAGGACAGGATGTTACCACCAGAATTCGCTTTCCCTGTGCCAGTGCGCGTTCTTTTAGAATCGCCATTTGCACTGCAGTTAGAACTTTTTCGACAGATGTAAAGCGCAATTCAGCGGAAGTGTACAGATGTGACTTGTATGCGATGGGTACTGTATCACCTTCATTAAAGGTTAAGTATGTGAATCCCACCGCCCCGGAATTATTCTAATCACCAGGTTTGTGTGGTTATCACGAGTCAAAAGATATTTAGACTCCAAAGGTCCGTCTGCAAAGACTGCAGAATTGAGGTATGCTCAGGCAGCCAGCAAGACCTTGAATAAGTAGGTTGTATCAAAGCATACAAAGGCTTGATACGCTGGGCATATTCGGGGAATGTAAGTACGCCCGAAATTCAGGAAACCCAGCAAAGACTGAAGTTTCTTCAGAGTATTTGGGGGGCACAAATGTGCACATTTTTCCAAGAAATGGGGGCTAAGCCCTTACCTTCGTTATTGAGCTCATAGCCCAAGAACAGAACGGTAAATTCAGCATTGTGTGACTTAGCAAAGTTAAATTTGTAACCCTGCTCCGCAAATTCAAGAATAATGCGGTCCACACGGGACAGATGCTGATATAACTCGTCGTCTGTCAGATAGATGTCATCTACGTACGAACATGCATCTTGATCAATGTCATTTAACAAAGAAACAACACGGGCGGCGAATATACCCGGACTATTTTTGTAGCCCATGGGTAAACGCCGGAACTGGAATAATTTACCACCGGATGTGAATGCGGTCCATTGACCACTCTCCGGGGCTAGGTTGTGCGTGTAGAAACCGTTTGAAAGGTCAAGTGTCGTTTTGTATTTTTTACGAACAAGACTGTCTACAAGCGCAGAACTGTGTGTATTCTGCACCGCAAAATTCCGACAATGAGAATTTAAATGCCGGTAATCCAAAACTAAGCGGTACGATCCATCGGGTTTAGAAACCACGAATAGGGGATTGTTCATAGGTGATACGCATGGTTCGATTACTCCCTGATATTCCAACTGTGTCAGAATTTCGGAGACGGGGCCTTTTGCCTGCCGTTTGATGGGATATTGGGGTTGTGGCTGCGGTAGTGACCGCAAAGGTATTGCATGGGGAGGTGATTCTTCATCCCATCCCACATGGTTGCGGTATAATGCCGGTGCCAGGTACACAGCCCACTCAGCTGCAAGTGCTTCAGCTTTGTCTTTTGGGACATGCCTTGAAAAGCTTGGAAGGATTACCTCCTCTCCTTTATGTGCAGCTAAAACGAGATGGGGGTGGCCAATCCACCTCTGCTAACAAAATGTCATATGAAGAGGTTAGATTTTCCCAAAAATCCCTTTTATTTCACGCGGTATGTCACCTTCAATTTGTATGACTATGTTGTAAAGTCTGTCAGGGGGTGCCACTCTCGTGTCAGCTGTCTCTACAGTAACGAATGTTTCAGTTGCTGTCGCCTCCATATGAGGACGTAGCGCCTCCCGCACTATGGTAACTTCCGCGGCGCTGTCTAGGAGGGTCACTGCCCACGTCCAATTCTGGAGTCTCGTTCTCACGGTCTGTGGCATATTTCGCTGTTACAGCGGCAACTTTTTCTTTTGAAATTGCGGTCGAGGAAGGTGAAAGTCTTCTGCTTTCCCTCTGACTTGTTGTCGAGGTTGGTCTCGCTCCTGGGGAGCCTCTCGGCCCCTTCCTCTATCTTGCCGTCCTCCTCCACCAGCCTGTGACGACGTCTGGGCCTGTGAAGAACGAGGAGAACGGGTATCAGAGCTCTGAAACCTTTCTGGTGATTTAATTCTCGACCTATCACGTAAATCATAAGTACGTTCAGAAGAAACCGAAACTGGGGAAGCGCCTCTCGACCCCGGCTTCTTTTGTTGCTTACCCTGTTTTTTCTGTCTCCAACTCTTTTTAGTGAAGACCGGTCTATCATCTTTCTCAGATGTACTTTTTGTTTGTGTAACCTGTGTTTGCGATTGAGTTTGCATTTTTACAAAGGCTTGTTGCCTAGGCTGTTTCTTCCAATTGTTTTATAAGCCCGGGCTATAATTTTCGGTAATTCGCGGGGCCTGTCCAACTCTGGGACTAAAGCCAAAGCATTCGCTACTTGAAAGTTCATAGCATCGCCCTTGACATTTCCAAGGATCAGTTCAGCTACTACATCAAACACTCCCACTAGTCTCATCCCTAATTCCACAGCCGCTTCAGGGCCATGCTCATCCTGTACTTTTTTAATTACAGAGGGTAGAACCGTCATGGAAGGAGTACCAAAACATTTTGAATAAACTGCTGCGAATACCTTACCCCAGTTTTCACATGATGTCAAATCGGGGATTAAGTCTTTCGGCAAACTTATCGTAAGGATGCGGTGTTTATCCACCGGGGATGTATGTGGAAACACCGCTTCTATCTGATCGAACTTTTCTGCAAGCCAGTAAGGATAATCGTCCTTATTTTGTGGACGTTTGCCCATCACAGAATTTACCATGACAGGACTTATGGTCACTCCAGCTGCAATAGCTGGTTGGCCAGCGACTACAGGGGCAGCTCCATGTAGGCTACCTGTAACGTATGTCACTAAGGCTCGATGCACTCGCACCAGTTCGGTATGCATAGTGCGCAGTTCCGCAATCGGTATTGCCAGATAATCAATGGATAAGGGGCCTAAACGAACTGCGGTATTTGGTTGTGGGAGGGCGCCATTAAACCAAACACGGTGCTGCCAAGCCGTGAGAGGCACTTCAAGATTAGTATAGGGTCGATAGGCAGCAGGAATAGCGGTGAGTTTATATTCATGAAACAGATTATCACCTGCATCCACCGCCTCAAAAGTGATCCAAGTGTAAAACACTTCAAAGTGATAGGCCGGATCGGCTTGAACCACAAAGACCAACTCGACCCCAGTATCGGGCACTCCGTATACACCTAGGTGTTCTCGGAGTGGTCCTCGGCTATGTGCAGCTATCGCCACACCAGCCATAACTAAACAATTGTATTCGACAACCTAACAGGGAGCACAAAAATGGGTTTTTTATGTAACCTTTTTTAATAACTTCAAGCTTGAAAGAACCTATAAAACGTTCAATATAGGAGGTATCACCGTCACTTACGCCTCCGGAAGCGTACGTGAGGGTTTTGTGGACAAGCACAAGTACTACTCAAGCGTCTCGCAGATAAGCAGCCCCACGGTGGTCGCGCCATGTCATAAGGTTTCTGCACATACACAGAGCTATGCACAGGAAAATGGGACCCCGGAATACAGTGGTTTGCCACCATATACCGTAGCACCCAAAAACCCCAACCCAACTAGCTTAGCATCCCATTAGCACCCAAGTACTAATGTTTGGACAACCCAGAACACGGTATCTTTATCTCAGGACTCGCAGAAGCAAGAACACTCTTTCGTCACTCACTCGTACTTGTCCACAAGGTGCGTAGGAAGAGACACTGGATAGGTTAAAATGTTTATTCCAACTTACGTGCTCTATTGTACAGTACACGTGTCAGTACTAATAGCATAATGCATATGACTAATATAAGCAGCATGGTTACAATTCCATAGAATACAAACGGGGAAAGCATCTCAGAGCTCAGTGGATAAACGTATCAATAACATTACCACCCTCCCTTGCAGTAAGATAGTTTATTATAATAATAGAAGACCTCTGGGCTTAGTCTAGCGAACCCCCATACCTCAGTCTCTAGATGCAGAATTACATCAGCAGGACATCATAGCTCTTCTCACTGAAAAGGATTTCTCCAAGTGTGTTAAGCGCCAGTAAAAACCCCAGTATTAAAGGCACACAAAGTTTCATGTCATTTGCGCCTAATGTTATGTCTGGGTGCGCGAGACTGGCCATATCAGGAAGAACCGAAATACATTGTTATGCGACCTTGTACATGTTGTGCAGTCTGAGCCCAAATCGAACAAGAGAAAAGGTGAAAGACAGAAAGTGCAGACTGCGCAAAAGAACTTGGCAAGAGCAAAGGGCGAGGGAGCCCTGGCTCAATGTAACGTGCGCAAAGAAAAGCAGCATGGCAGCTAGTCCTAGGCCAACATAACAAGGCAGGCAACAAACCACAAGACAATGGCAAGTGTTCTAATTGTTCAATGTGTAATAACGTGTATGTAGCGTCTTTCATGGACATAAATCTCTGTTTATCGGTTAGATTGAATGGAAAAAACAAAGCAGAAGCATTCAAATAATCCCAAGGTACTTTTCCCATTTTGAGAGTCTGTAACGTCCATGCAAACTGCATCACTGATCGTAATTGATTTTGACCATGATATAACACAGATACATCATTCTGAACAATATCAATAACAGAAGAAACAATATTATCCAAGGTATAAATGCGTTAAGACAGTGTATTGATACTATTGTCGACTACTGCAAGGACTTTTTCTAAATTTACTTTGTCAATTTGGCGCAGACGAAGCGCTGCTTCAATCTGCGAAAGTTTCCATACTTCATTGTAAGCTGCATAGATAAACCTCATTGTTCTAGGAATCCTAGGACCTAAGATAAAATCAGCCAAATTGATTTCGCTCCACAAGAGTGACAAGTGTTGTTTTACTGACGATAAAGTGGAGTGTTCCAACCATTGATGGCACAATTTACCCACCGAATATGTGGTGACTGAATGTGTTAGACTTGGCATCTTTTGGCGAGTTTCCCCTGACTTTTTGCTTTCTGACCTCCCGGTTTTTACTCTGTTTTTGCTGGTGTAATGATTCTGCGCACTTTCCTCACTGCTGTCCAGTGGGAAAGTGCAAGTGCTCCTGTATAAAATGTGTTATGGATTGGCGTTTCCATGATTGGCCTATTTGGTTTATGTGTCAGTCCCTTGTAAAGTGCACTGCGAGTGCCAGGGCCTATAGACCAAATGCTGTTGGTGGGCTGCAGCACTGGATTGTGCCCCCACGCAAACAGCCCGTAAAGTGTAACTCGGGCCTGCCATTGCAGAGCCTGTGCGCAGCCTGGGGCTGCCATGTCGACTTAGCAAGTGCGCACACTTGCAAGTCCCTAAACCTTCCCTTTCTACATGTTAGTCACCCCTAAGGTAGGCCCAAGGTACCCCTGTGGGCAGGGTGCGTTGTACGCAAAAGGTAGGACATGCCCTGGTGTGTGTGGCATGTCCTGATAGTGAATTACAGCCTAGTTCGTTTTTCACTATTGCAAGGCTACCTGTTCCCCATAGGCCAGAACGGGCAGTTTTGATTATTACAGCTTATAATCCTAACTGACCCCGGTAACATGGTAGAAATTCGAGTTTAGTATGCCTGGACTCAGAATGATAAAATGCATCTTTTAGTGAAGTTGGTTTTAACATTCTGTGTTTGAAAATACCACTTTTAGAAAGTGGGTATTTTCTTGTCTAACCATCCAAGCCTGCCTCTGCGAGTGTTGTGTATTCCTTGTCTGGAGTGTGAGTGACAGGGGCTGGGGGATGCCAGGAGACAGGGTGAGTCAGCACAGGGCTGAATAGCAAGATCTACATGTAGATGGGTGGGAGGGGTTGCACCTGGGCCCTGAATAGGACAGTGCCTTCCCTCCACAATGCTGGCTCCACCTCCTGTGGTGCGTCTGATGTCCCTGGCCTACTCTGAAAGAAGGGACGGAGACTTGTCAACAAAGTGCTCCAGAACTGGTTTGGACTAGGCAAAGGGCTCTCTGCCTTCAGAGAACAAAGGAATTTGGGATATAAATATTGGGGCCCTGACCCCATGAATTTAGATCTCGCTGGAATCAAGGAACCTGCCAAGACGAAGAGCTGGAAGAGCTGCCAGGAGGAGTACTGCCCCTTTGCTGTGTTGTTGCTTTGTTGGGTTGGCCTGCAGCTGCTGCTTCTGCCTTGGGCAGTGAAAGGACTGAACTTTCTACAAACTTGTGCTGAGTATCTCCAAGGGCCTGAAACCGAGCTGGCCTCCTGTTAAGAAGTCTCAGGGACTACAAAGACTTCACAAGCCTCTGGGTACCGCTTCTGGAACGCTGTTTCAGTTGCCACAGAGGAAGGGAACTGCAACCGACTCCGTCAACCGAATCCATCCCTGACCGGTGACCTGTTTGCACCGCAGACCGCATCGCCCCGCTTCGCATCGCAACCCTGGTCTCACCGTAGGCGACGTCCGACGCCGTCAACACCGAGCCGCTGCTTGCACCGTGACCTGGGGGCACCGCAGTTCGCATCGCATCGCTTCACTGAACCAGCCGGACCCGACCGACGCGGACGCTGCAACTGGCTCAACAGTCGTGACCGCATCGCATTTGGGGCACCGCTCGCATGTTTGCGACGCACCGCTCCGACTCGCACCGTTGTCCGACGCCAGCTCCCGCACTCCGGCTTGGTCGCCTGCATCGCAACCTGCCAGCACCACATCGTACCCCGTCTCGCCCTGCACTGCACGCCTTGGACTCACCGACTCCGTCTGCACGACGCTCATCGAGCCGCTGCCTGCACCGCATCGAGGGACACCGCACCTTGCATCGCTCCGTCTTGCACCGCAACCGCGACGAACGCCGACCGGCTCGTACACTCCGTACCAGCCACAACGAGAAAGGTACTGTGACCGAGTCTGTTCACGACTCTGCTGGCCCGTAGCGACGCGGTCGGCTGGAACTGTTGGACTCTGTGTAATTCAGCATCGCGGTAGACCCGGACGGGGCTACCGACTCGTACGAACTTTGCTTTTGTGTTATTCCTGCAAAGAAGAAGTTACCTTATCAAGCATTCATTTTTAAAGTATAGTATTGTGGATTTTTGTCGTAATTGGTCTTGTCTTGAGTATATAAAAATATTGGTTATTTTTCTAAAACTGGTGTGGTGTCCGTTTGTAGTGCTTACACTGTATTACTGTCGGTTATGTGCAAATGCTTTTCACACTGCCTCTAGAATAAGCCTGACTGCTCGTGCCAAGCTACCAATGGGGTGAGCAGGGGTTATTTTAGGAGTGTAACTCCCCTACCCTGACTAGGAAGAAGGGTCCCTACTTGGACAAAGGTGCAAGCCCTTGCCAACTAGAGATCCCATTTCTAACATTGGTTGTCAGCGGTGAGGATAGGACTTGTGTTTGCACTTGACTTACAGTGATTGGTGTGCACTACTACCATATCGCAGACCACTATGTACCACATACTGGTTCTTTTTCTTTTGGCCTATTTTTGATCTTGCCAGTTTTCAACTCACTACTTTTGTCATGCCTGAATCAACTGCATCATCCGTTGCATCTCTGGAAGTTATCTTTGAGGAGGATAGGTTGGAAATCTACGCCGTAAAGGAGCTACGAGCAATTTGTAAAAACCTGAAAGTCCAAATTAAAGGCCTCACAAGGAAGGAGGAGCTACAGAAGGCGCTGAGGGCCTGGGTAGTAGCCAGACATGCCAGTGGGCAGCCTGGTAATCTCAGTGAGGAGGTGGAGGAGCCTATTTCCAGGGTGGATGTGCTTTTGGGTGGGGGGGAACCCGACAGGTCAGGCAGCAGCAGTCTGTCCCCAGAGGAGCTGGAGGACAGGCGGGAGGCAAGGCAGTTTGAGCTGCAGAAGCTCAGGCTGGAGAGTGAGCGGGAGGAGAAGAGATTGGCCATGGAGGAGAAGAAGATGCTCCTAGAGCATGAGAGAGAACTGAAGGAGCTAGAACTTAGGAGTAAGTCAGGCTCAGATGGTGGCAGCAATTCGTCCAGAAAGGCAGACAGAATTGTGCACATTCCCAAGAATGTAGGCAAGGAGTTCAAGAAGGGGGATGACATACAAAGGTGGTTCCAGAGTTATGAGGCAGCCATACACATGAATGGGGTCCCTGAGGAAAATTGGGGAGCAGGATTGTGGCCACTTTTCCCTGAAGAAGCAAGGGATGCTCTGATAGCTTTGGGTAAGGGGTATCACCTCACCTATGCTGACATGAAGGATGCCCTTCTCACTAAGTATGGTCTTACTCCTGAAAAGTACAGGGATCAGTTCAGGTCCAGTAAGAAGTCTGATGCCAACACTTGGTTGGAATGTGTGGATGTGTTCTGCAGGTCGCTGGATGGTTGGGTGAAGGGCAGTAGTGTAACAGATTTTCAGGGGCTCTACAACTTGATTGCATGGGAGCACTTGTCTAGTCTATGTTTTGCAGATCTGCGCCAGCACCTAGTGGATAGTAAGCTAACTGACCCCAGGAAGCTTGCTATGGAAGCGGACCGCTGGGTGAGTACCAGGGTCCACAAGAAAGCGTTTGGGGGAGACTCAGCCAAAGGTGGGCAGGGTCCCCAGCAGAAAGGTGGGGGGACAAGGGTAAAGCACAGGAGTTCTCTAAAGGGCCCCAAACTAGTACCCAGGGTAAAGGTTCCCAGCCCCCGGTGATAAGAAGAAAGGGGTCTCTACAGGGAAGCCTGTTGAGACCTGCCCCGCAAGTGTTATGCATGTGACCAGGTAGGTCACTTTAAGGGGACCCCAAGTGCCCAAAGGGGACACAGCCACCCACCGGTGGACAGTCCAAAGTGTTGGCTAGTGTAGCGCTTGGGGAGGAGGGGTGCCCACAGGAGGGTGGGGATCCCGCAGAAATGACCCTTGTCTCACTAGGGGACAGTGAGATGGTCCAAGGAAACCAGGTGCCCCCTAACACAAAGAAATATAGCACCTGGGTGACCAGCAATGGGAACAGGGTAGAGGCTCTCAGAGATACTGGAGCCAGTGTGACCTCAGTCCGGTGTCACCTGGTCTCTGAGAAGCAGGTAGTCCCAGGGGCATTCCACCAAGTAGTTGCTGTAGACAACTCTGAGCGCCAGTGTATGGTGGCGCAGGTTCCCTTTGAATGGGGGGGGTCTCAGGTCCCTTAAGGGTGGTTGTGAGCCCTACCATGCCTGTAGATTGTCTGCTAGGTAACGACCTGGAGCAGTCCTTATGGAAGGATGTTGAGCTCAGGTCTCACTTGGAGATGCTTGGGTTGCCAGAGTGGGCATGCGTGTCTACTCGGTCAATGGCAGCCAGAAAGGGTGATCAAGAGGACTTGGAGCCTGGAACAGTGGCCCAAGTCCCTGCCAAGAAGAAAGGGCAGGGGACGCGGGAAACCGGCCCCCGAAGTTCCCACGGACCGGGAGGAGGCAGACCTCGAGGGGGACGCCCGGTGCCTACAGGGGAGCAGGTAGCCGAACTGGGAGACATCTCTGAGCTGACCCATTGGCAGCAAGAAGGGGGTCCCACCAGGGAGGAGTTCTGCAGGGAGCAGAGCGAGTGCCCTACTCTGGAGGGTCTGCGGCGGCAGGCTGCAGACCAGGCAGCTGGTAATCAGTCCGGGTCACATCTGATCTACTGGGAGAGTGGTCTCCTATACAGTGAGCCTAAGGTTGCTGAGCCTGGGTCAGCCCGTGTGCTGGCGGTACCCCAGCGCTTCAGGACCTTCCTACTGGGTCTGGCTCATGACGTGCCTTTGGCAGGACATTTGGAGCAGGACAAGACCTTTGACAGGCTTGTCACCCACTTCTTTTGGCCCCAAATGCGAAGGCAGTCAGATGCACACTGTAGGTCTTGCCAAACTTGCCAGGCAAGTGGTAAGAGTGGGAGGAAGGTCAAAGCTCCTCTCCAACCTTTTCCTGTTGTTGGTACACCCTTTGGAAGGGTAGGGATGGATATTGTGGGGCCACTGGATCCCAAGACAGCCATGGGCAACAGGTACATCCTGGTCTTGGTGGACCATGCCACCCGGTACCCGGAGGCAATCCCTCTCAGGACAACGACGGCGCCAGTGGTGGGCCGGGCGTTAATGGGGATCTTTTCCCATGTGGGATTCCTCAGAGAGGTGGTTTCTGATAGGGGGACCAATTTCATATCCAAGTATATGACATCCCTGTGGAAGGAGTGTGGGGTAACCTACAAGTTCACCACTCCTTACCACCCACAAGGAAACGGTCTGGTGGAGAGATTCAACCAGACCTTGAAAGGCATGATCAAGGGTCTAACAGAACCCATGAGGCGTAAGTGGGACGTCCTCTTGCCATGCCTACTCTTTGCATACAGGGAGGTACCTCAGAAGTCTCATGGGTACAGCCCCTTTGAGCTCCTGTATGGCCACCCTGTCAGAGGACCTCCGAGTTTGGTAAAGGAAGGCTGGGAGGCAGCTCCCAGGAAAACTCCCCAGGATGTGTTTAGCTACATGCTGGCCTTTAGAAACCAAACTGCCCGCTTCAGGAAACTCGCTCAGGCGAACCTAGAAGCAAGCCAGGAAGAAATGAAGAGATGGTATGACCAGAATGCCACTCTGGTCGAATTTCAACCTGGGCAAAAAGTGTGGGTCATGGCCCCAGTGGCACCTTGTGCCTTGCAGGACAAGTGGACTGGGCCATATGAGGTGGTGGAGTGCAAAAGTGACGTCACCTACCTGGTGGATTTGCAAGCTCCAAGGAACCCTTTGAGGGTCCTTCACGTGAACCGCCTCAAGCCCCACTTTGAGAGGTCCGAAGTGAGTATGCTCTTGGCGACAGATGATGGGGTGGAAGAGGAGAGTGAGCCTCTCCCTGACCTCCTGTCTACCAAGGAGCATGATGGGTCAGTAGAAGGTGTGATCCTCTCCCCTACTCTGACTCAGGAGCAGCAGGGGGACTGTCGCCAGTTATTGGGACAGTTCGCCCCACTGTTCTCTCTGACCCCCGGTGTTACTCACTGGTGTACCCATGACGTGGACACTGGTGACAGCCCTCCTGTGAAGCACAAGATTTACAGGTTGACTGACCGGGTCAGAGCCAGAATCAAGGAGGAGGTCTCTAAGATGTTGGCGTTAGGGGTGATTGAGCCCTCCCACAGTCCTTGGGCCAGCCCAGTGGTCTTGGTCCCAAAGGCTGCTGCGCCCGGTGCCACTCCAGAACTCCGGTTTTGTGTGGACTACCGTGGGCTCAATGCCGTCACCAGGACTGACGCGCACCCCATCCCCAGAGCTGATGAGCTCATTGATCGGTTGGGAGCTGCCCGGTTCCTCAGCACGTTTGATTTGACGTCTGGGTACTGGCAGATTGCCTTAACCGATGGGGCCAGGAGAGATCAGCATTCTCAACCCCAGAAGGTCATTACCAATTCCGGGTGATGCCCTTTGGGTTGAAGAATGCCCCTGCCACCTTTCAGAGGTTGGTCAATCAGGTGTTGGCTGGGCTGGAGGATTTCAGTGCCGCCTACCTGGATGACATTGCTGTGTTCAGTTCCAGCTGGGAAGAACATTTACAGCACCTTGAGAAAGTGTTGAGGGCTCTGCAAGGTGCAGGCCTCACGATCAAGGCCAGTAAGTGCCAGATCGGGCAGGGTTCTGTGGTGTACTTGGGACACCAGGTAGGAAGCGGCCAGGTGGCACCCCTACAACCCAAGATTGACACCATTCTGGCTTGGGAGCCCCCAAGACCCAGACAGAGGTGAGAGCCTTCTTAGGTCTCACCGGCTACTATAGGAGATTTGTTAAGGGCTATGGCACCATCGTTGCCCCCTTAACAGAGCTGACTTCTAAGAAGCAGCCCAGGAAAGTGATCTGGACTGAGTCCTGCCAGAAAGCTTTTGATGCCCTGAAGGCAGCCATGTGCACGGCGCCCGTGATCAAGGCACCTGACTTCTCCAAGGAATTCGTCGTGCAGACTGACGCTTCAGAGCATGGTGTGGGAGCGGTGCTCTCACAACTGAACGAAGAGGGCCTGGATCAGCCTGTAGTCTTCCTTAACAGGAGACTACTTCCCAGGGAACAGAGGTGGAGTGCCATAGAAAGGGAAGCTTTTTCTGTGGTCTGGGCGCTGAAGAAGTTGAGACCATATCTGTTTGGGACTCACTTCCGGGTTCAGACAAACCACAGGCCCCTCAGATGGTTGATGCAAATGAGGGTGAGAATCCAAAACTGCTGAGGTGGTCCATCTCCCTACAGGGAATGGACTTTACGGTGGAACACCGTCCTGGTACAGAACACGCCAACGCAGATGGTCTGTCCAGGTTCTTCCGCCTTAGTGAAGAGAACTCCAATGGGGTTGGGTAGTTCTCCCTACTTTCAGCTGGAGGGGACATGTGTTAGACTTGGCATCTTTTGGCGTGTTTCCCCTGACTTTTTGCTTTCTGACCTCCCGGTTTTTACTCTGTTTTTGCTGGTGTAATGATTCTGCGCACTTTCCTCACTGCTGTCCAGTGGGAAAGTGCAAGTGCTCCTGTATAAAATGTGTTATGGATTGGCGTTTCCATGATTGGCCTATTTGGTTTATGTGTCAGTCCCTTGTAAAGTGCACTGCGAGTGCCAGGGCCTATAGACCAAATGCTGTTGGTGGGCTGCAGCACTGGATTGTGCCACCCACGCAAACAGCCCGTAAAGTGTAACTCGGGCCTGCCATTGCAGAGCCTGTGCGCAGCCTGGGGCTGCCATGTCGACTTGGCAAGTGCGCACACTTTCAAGTCCCTAAACCTTCCCTTTTCTACATGTTAGTCACCCCTAAGGTAGGCCCAAGGTACCCCTGTGGGCAGGGTGCGTTGTACGCGAAAGGTAGGACATGCCCTGGTGTGTGTGGCATGTCCTGATAGTGAATTACAGCCTAGTTCGTTTTCACTATTGCAAGGCTACCTGTTCCCCATAGGCCAGAACGGGCAGTTTTGATTATTACAGCTTATAATCCTAACTGACTCCGGGAACATGGTAGAAATTCGAGTTTAGTATGCCTGGACTCAGAATGATAAAATGCATCTTTTAGTGAAGTTGGTTTTAACATTCTGTGTTTGAAAATACCACTTTTAGAAAGTGGGTATTTTCTTGTCTAACCATCCAAGCCTGCCTCTGCGAGGTTGTGTATTCCTTGTCTGGAGTGTGAGTGACAGGGGCTGGGGGATGCCAGGAGACAGGGTGAGTCAGCACAGGGCTGAATAGCAAGATCTACATGTAGATGGGTGGGAGGGGTTGCACCTGGGCCCTGAATAGGACAGTGCCTTCCCTCCACAATGCTGGCTCCACCTCCTGTGGTGCGTCTGATGTCCCTGGCCTACTCTCTGAAAGAAGGGACGGAGACTTGTCAACAAAGTGCTCCAGAACTGGTTTGGACTAGGCAAAGGCCTCTCTGCCTTCAGAGAACAAAGGAATTTGGGATATAAATATTGGGGCCCTGACCCCATGAATTTAGATCTCGCTGGAATCAAGGAACCTGCCAAGACGAAGAGCTGGAAGAGCTGCCAGGAGGAGTACTGCCCCTTTGCTGTGTTGTTGCTTTGTTGGGTTGGCCTGCAGCTGCTGCTTCTGCCTTGGGCAGTGAAAGGACTGAACTTTCTACAAACTTGTGCTGAGTATCTCCAAGGGCCTGAAACCGAGCTGGCCTCCTGTTAAGAAGTCTCAGGGACTACAAAGACTTCACAAGCCTCTGGGTACCGCTTCTGGAACGCTGTTTCAGTTGCCACAGAGGAAGGGAACTGCAACCGACTCCGTCAACCGAATCCATCCCTGACCGGTGACCTGTTTGCACCGCAAACCGCATCGCCCCGCTTCGCATCGCAACCCTGGTCTCACCGTGGGACGTCCGACGCCGTCAACACCGAGCCGCTGCTTGCACCGTGACCTGGGGCCACCGCAGTTCGCATCGCATCGCTTCACTGAACCAGCCGGACCCGACCGACGCGGACGCTGCAACTGGCTCAACAGTCGTGACCGCATCGCATTTGGGGCACCGCTCGCACGTTTGCGACGCACTGCTCCGACTCGCACCGCTGTCCGACGCCAGCTCCCGCGCTCCGGCTTGGTCGCCTGCATCGCAACCTGCCAGCACTGCATCGTACCCCGTCTCGCCCTGCACCACACGCCTTGGACTCACCGACTCCGTCTGCACGACGCTCATCGAGCCGCTGCCTGCACCGCATCGAGGGACACCGCACCTTGCATCGCTCCGTCTTGCACCGCAACCGCGACGAACGCCGACCGGCTCGTACACTCCGTACCAGCCACAACGAGAAAGGTACTGTGACCGAGTCTGTTCACGACTCTGCTGGCCTGTAGCGACGCGGTCGGCTGGAACTGTTGGACTCTGTGTAATTCAGCATCGCGGTAGACCCGGACGGGGCTACCGACTACGTACTGAACTTTGCTTTTGTGTTATTCCTGCAAAGAAGAAGTTACCTTATCAAGCATTCATTTTTAAAGTATAGTATTGTGGATTTTTGTCGTAATTGGTCTTGTCTTGAGTATATAAAAATATTGGTTATTTTTCTAAAACTGGTGTGGTGTCCGTTTGTAGTGCTTACACTGTATTACTGTTGGTTATGTGCAAATCCTTTACACACTGCCTCTAGAATAAGCCTGACTGCTCGTGCCAAGCTACCAAGGGGGTGAGCAGGGGTTATTTTAGGAGTGTAACTCCCCTACCCTGACTAGGAAGAAGGGTCCCTACTTGGACAAAGGTGCAAGCCCTTGCCAACTAGAGATCCCATTTCTAACAGAATGTGAATGTGGAAAACGAGGATCTGGTCTAGTCTGTGTGAAACCAGGCGTTGCATTATAAAAATGCAGTTGGCATGCATTTGAATTGGTTTGCCACAACAACCAACCTGTCGGGTCAACTTCAGAGATTTTGAAAGTGTCCTTTCGAAACTGAGCTTGTAATACATCTATTGTATAATTTGTGTGTGTGCGCTAATTGTCGTACTCCGCCAATGACGGAATGGACGGAATATTTACATTTTTGGCAGTTGCCAGGCTAAAGCAAGTAGTTTGGTGTACTGTATCATTTAAAAATAACATTTGTGCCGGAATTAGGCAGGCACGATGCAAAGCTTCAGTTCCCTGAACCTGCCAAGCCTTAGTGCCCCAAATTGATTTCAAATCAATGGTATCTTTCCACTGATCATATCCCTGTACAGACAATTAAGTTCTAAAGGAACTGGAATAGATTAATTTTGTGTGAGTCAGAATAAATTTGGATTGAGACGACAACTGCAATTTAAAGAAATAGGATTCTGGATTGAACGTGTTATAATCTGTGAAATAGGTGAACTTATCCCTAAGGGTTTTAGAACTCCCTGTAAGGGGGTTGGACAATGTTCCCACTGTGTGTAATTAAAAACAGGTCTTAACGTGTTTGTTTTGTGTAAGAAATGATGCCCATAGTGTTGATAAAAGAATAAATCAGCATAATTGGCAGAATTTAAATATAAATCTTCAGCATCAAAAGCAGCATAATACTTTAAATCAGAAAACAGTGAATGTACTGCTTGTACATCCCAATCATCGGAATGTATGTCCGGTGTTACCACCACATCTAAAGAAATGCGAAACACGTATGGTATCTTGAGGACTTCCGTCGGGCCGTGAATTTCGAATGCTACTGTATCCCAAACTATGCCATCTGCAACAGGGAAAGCTGAAATGTTCACAAGAGTTTGATCACGTTTCATGATATGGGACGATGTATGAGGGGCCAGAATTCCATCGACCAACTTTACAGCAGAGCGTTCTAGCAAATAATGACCATTGATGAACAAGAAAAATACTGTCACAAATCCAATTGACATGAAAAGGAAAATCAGGATAAGCATCAACCAGATGTACGTTCAGGGCGGGACCAGGTAAGTCTTTTTGAACCAAGAGATGAAAATACTTGTTTTAGTCGGTGGAAGTGCCAAAGTGGAAGACGAGGAGGAAGAGTCATAAGAGAAGCTTGTACGGTCCCCAAAATAACCGCTTGCTCCCACGTTCATCAAAGGCGGTAGGGCAGCATCAGCTTGATGTTGTCGAGGACTGTTCGGCACTTCACTGTAGGACTCATCCCCAGGGTAAGTATACTCGACTTCTGCGTTGGAAGAGGATGGAGTCAGGACAGGCAAAAGGTCAATAGTAGTTTCCATCTCATCCTCAGCGATACAGGGATTAGTCGAAGAGGTTGAATGCACCGGACTCAAAGAGATAGCGTTGCATGAAACTGCAGGAGTTACACTATTCAGAATCGGCCAGACGGTGTAGCTTGACATTGTCGACTGAAATGTATCTGTTGTCTTTGCGACCAGGCAAAGGTGGTAGAATTACTGTACGAGTACCCTTTAATCCAAGTACCGGGACGGTGCACGATAAGAGGGACCAAATTCTTTTTTGTTCTCCAACCTTTCTCGTACCAGATCTCCAATCTTAGGAAGCCAGCCGGCGACCGGAATCAGCATTGCTGTGTCATTGGAAGAGGGTAAATGTTCAATTGCGTAGCTGTCACGGGTCTTTTGTAGGCCCTGTAACATAGTAGAATGATTATCTACGTCAAAGGTTGCGGCAGCCGCCACAACGTCTAGATCATCAAGGTCTGGAACAACCATTTTAATGCCAAAGAGCATTTTGTATGGGGTCCACCCACCCAGAGATCTTCTAGGGAGATTATTGAGTGCACGTTAAACTCCATACAAATGAGCTAGCCAGTTCCTGCCAGTACCTAAGACCCTAGCTGTCAAAGATTGCTTTAAGTCACGGTTCATCCGCTCCACTATAGAATTGCCCTCAGGCCTGTATGGAGACGAAAACTGCACCAGCACCCCCACCGACTTCATCGCGTCCTTGTACGCCTTAGAGGCGGACGCTGGACCTTGGTCAGAATGGAAGGTGCCACAGGCAAACATCCCGACAAAGACACGCAAATCTCTAATGACATTTTGAGCGTCAGCACTGCGTTGTGGCCAAACCCATAGGAATCTAGTGCATGAATCAACTGCAACAAAAATGTATTGATATGCAGTATCAGAAGACAATGGACCGCAGTGATCAAGATATACACAGCCAAACGGCTGATTGGAAATACATAGCTGTGTTTGTGGTGGGCGTGAGACTGTAGACGGTTTGATTTGCTGACAAATGTCACACGAAAGTACATAATTACGGGTTTGTTTATATAAACCACGCCACCAATAACGTTGCTGTAAAATAGAGACAGTTGCAGACACCCCGGAACAGAAGCCATGCCTTCGTGCGCAGCTATGATCAAAGCAAGTCTGCGGTCCATGTTGGGAATCAGCCGATCCCCAACTGATGGAATTTTAGCATAAGGAACTTGTTCGGGAGATAAAATGATAAGAATATTTTGAAGAGAAGCCCTGCGGATAAGCAGTTCCATCCTACGTAGCAGCTACCGCTGCCAGAATGTCATTATCTATCTTAGTCATGGACCTTGTAACTGCTGCAATGGAACACGTGGCTACTGCAGATTTGGCTGCCTCGTCAGCCAAAGAATTACCAACAGCATGTGCTCCCACACGCTGATGGCCAAGAGTATGTATAACCTGTGTGAGTAGCAGACGTTCTTTAAGTTCTGCCACTCAAACCCAAAGCGTTTTATGCTTGATTGCGCTGCCTTTAGAGTCTCAATAGTCATTTTGAGACCAAAAGAATAAGTTGTCATTAAAAGACTGAACACAGTAGTAAGAATTGCATACAATAAGAGTATT
Organism: Calotriton arnoldi; assembly: GCA_963921515.1. Classification (NCBI taxonomy): domain Eukaryota; kingdom Metazoa; phylum Chordata; class Amphibia; order Caudata; family Salamandridae; genus Calotriton; species Calotriton arnoldi. Next base: position 568,368 of record CAWUFW010011442.1, on the reverse strand, counting down.
CACTTTAGGATCAGCAAATTCGAAAGCGAGAACAAGAGCACGCAGCTCCGCCAATAGCGCTGTACAGTCCCCAAGTGCCTGTGCATGCACTATGGAAGACTTAAATTCTCCGTTTATAATGGTACCAGCCACAATAGCGCAAGCCGCTGAATAAGCGTGTTTGGACCTGACGGCCGGTTGAGCTGAACCATCGGTGTAAATGATACATTTATACTCGTCCAAAGGAAGCAACGACAAGGGAGGCGGACGAACATGTTCATACTGTAAAAACTCCTGTGTCTGAAGAGCAGGATCAAAGATAAATGTGACATCAGCTGATTTTAAAGAAGTAGCCCATTGTATCCAACGGGGATGTAGTGCCTTAGAGTTGGGTACACTTGCCTTAGTCATTGCTTCTAAAGCAGGGAGAGGCGTGACCATAAGAATGCGTTTTCCCTGCACCAGCGAGCGTTCTTTCAGAATCGCCATTTGGACCGCCGTCAAAACTTTTTCAAAATTCGAAAAACGCATTTCAGCCGATGTGTACAAATGTGATTTGTATGCAATAGGTACTGTGTCTCCCTCATTGAACGTTAGGAAAGTGAAACCTACCGTCCCCGGTACAGTACGTATGACCAGGTTCGTGGTATTATCACGTGTCAACAAGTAGTTAGTCGCTAGCAGATCTGACTGCAAAGATTGTAGAATAGCGGTATGTTTCAGAAGCCAGCTGGCAGAAGAATATGTTGGTTGTATCAAAGCTTAGAGCGGTTTGATACGCTGGGCATAATCGGGGATGTATGTCCTTCCGAAATTGAAAAATCCCAGCAAAGACTGAAGTTTCTTCAGCGTAGACGGAGGTTGCAATTGTGCACATTTCTCCTGAAAGTGGGGGGCTAACCCCCTACCTTCATTATTGAGCTCATAGCCCAAAAAGAGCACCGCAAAATGAGCGATGTGTAATTTTGAAAAATTGAATTTGTATCCATAGTCGGCAAACGATAGAATGATGCGGTTGACTCGGACAAGATGCAGCATTAGTTCGTCGTCCGTCAGATAAATATCATCTACGTACGAGAATGCATCCGGATCTATGTTGTGCAGTAAAGACACAACACGTGCAGCAAAAGCCCCGGGGCTGTTCTTATACCCCATATGCAAGCGCGTAAATTTTTTCTGATTTCTGACGGCGGTGAATGCTGTCAAGTCACGGCTCTCAGGAGCCAAGTTATGACTGTAGAAACCATTGGATATATCCAGTATAGTTTTGTATTTTTTACGAATAAGGCTGTTCACTAGCGCAGAGCCATGTGTGTTCTGTACCGCAAATTTACGACAATGACTATTCAGATTTCGATAATACAAAACAATGCGATATGAACCGTCAGGTTTTGATACCGGAAAAAGAGGATTATTCATCGGTGATACACAGGATTCAATCACTCCTTGATACTCCAACTGAGTTAGAATGTCACAAACGGGAGCCTTAGCCTCTCGTCTGATTGGATATTGTGGTTGTGGCTGTGGCATAGACCGTAATGGTATCTCATGTGCCGGTGAATCACTATCCCAGCCCACCTGATTATGGTACACCGCTGGGGCAAGGGCCAAAGCCCACTCAGATGCGTAAGCCTTTGCATGTTCCTCAGGGACGTAACGTGAAAAACTCGGAAGTATCACGTCCTCCCCTCTAAAAGCAGCTAGCACAAATGGTGGAGGCCAATCTGCCTCTGCCAACAAAATGTCGTGTGATGAGGTGAGATTTTCCCAGTAAACCGCCGTGATTGTACGCTGTACATCACCTTCAATTTGGAAGACAATTTCATAGAGTCTATCCGGGGGGGGGGGCAACTCGGGTATCTGCAGTTTCTACTGTAATAAATGTATCAGTTGCTCTCGCCTCCAGACAAGGACGCAGTGCCTCTAGCACTATGGTAACCTCCGCCGCGCTGTCGAGCAGTCACCGCCCATGTCCAATCTAGAAGCCGCGTTCTCACAGTCTGAGGCATACTTCGCTGTTAAAGCGGCAACCTTTTTCGTTTGATACGGAGGTCGAAAACGAGGCAGTTCCTCTTGTTTGGCTTTAACGTCAAACTGTCGAGGGTGATCTCGTCCCTGCGGTGTTGTCGGACCTTTGCCACAATCCTGGCATTCCCCAACACCGACTTGAGAGTCCGATGTGTCCTGTAAAGAACGAGGAGAGCGCTGATCAGGGAGTTGAAATCTATCAGGAGTCTTAATTTTCATGAGGTCGCACAAGTCATAAGTACGCTCAGAAGACTCGGGTATCGGCGAACCAGCACGCAAACCTTACTTCTGCTGTTGCTGCCCCTGTTTTTTATTTCTCCAGTTCTTTTTAGGAAAGAACGGGTGCCCATCCTTATCAGTCTGGGCTTTTTGTTGAGTTTGATATTGAGTTTGCATTTGAGTAAAAGGCTTCATTCCCAGACTATTGCGCCCTAAGGTTTTATAAGCTTTAGCAATAATCTTTGGCAATTTGTGCTGTCTGCATCTGCCACAGCCTCCAAACCTTGCGCCACTTGCAAGCTTACTGCATCACCCTTAACATTAGCAAGGATCATATCGCAAACAATGTCGAACACCCCCACCAGTCTCATCCCCAACTCCAGAGCTGCCTCGGCCCCATGTTCATCCTGAACACGTTTTATCACGGAAGGGAGTACGGTCATTGAGGGGGTGCCGAAACACATCGAATAAACCGCTGCACTTTACCCCAAGTGTTACAATCAGCTAATTTGGGAACTAGGCTTTTAGGTAAACTCATGGTCAGGATCCTGTGTTTCTCCACAGGTGTGGAATTTAGAAAAACAGCTTCGAGTTGTCCAAATTTTTCAGCAAGCGAATAAGGAAGTTAGTCTTTATGTTGCGGATGCTTGCCCATCACTGAATTAATCATGACGGGACTGATGATTACGCCACCAGGTCCTGGTGGTTGCGCAGCAACGCCAGGTGGTCCCACCTGGAAGTTGCGCGACATGAACTGAATAACAGCTCTATGTACACGTATTAACGAATTATGTAACACGCGTAGCTCTGCGACTGTAGCAGTAAGATAATTTGGGTGCGGGGTATACCCAGACAAAACGGGCCCCGTGGCCCCATCTATCGATAAGGGGCCTAAACAGACCGATGTCATAGGGTGAGGAAGGGCACCATTAAACCATATTGCATGTTGCCAAGCTGTTAGCGGCACTTCAAGAGATCTATAAGGTCTATAATTCTGCGGAAGGGCAGTGGCAGTATATTCGTGAAACAAATGATCTGTCCCATCGACTGCCGGAAAGGTGACCCAAGAATAAAATACCTTGAAGCGGTGAGCTGCATCCGCTTCAACAACAAAAAAATAAGCGCAACACCATCAGCAGGGACTCCATATTGAGTCAAATAAGCCGTGATTGGTGCGCGGTTAGGAGGTGTTATGGGAACCACCATAATCAATAGCAGAAAATAACAATTTATGTGTGGCAGCGCAGTAACGGGCGAAAGAGAAAGACCTTTTAAAATTCAAGCTTGAAAAACCTATAAAATATCAATATAGGAGGCTACACCGTCACAACTGGCTCCGGAAACAGATCTGAGGGGATTGTGGACAAACACTACTCAGGAGTCTCGCAGATAAGTACCAGACCAAACGTTGGCGGCGCCATGTTGCGGGGATTCTGCACATACACAGAACTATGCGCAGGAAAACAGGACCTCGGTGTATAGGGCTGAACCTTCCTACCACCTTAGTACCCAAAATCCCCAAACCGACTAGCTATAGTGTCTCATTCGTTCTCCTACATAATCATGAAGCTACAAATGATTAGACAACCCAGAACACAACACTTCCGACTCCCTCAGGAATCGCGGTAGCAAGACGTGCCTTTTCGCTCACTCACTCGTGCTTGTCCACAATAAGAATTGTCAGAGTCACTGTTATAGTTCAAAATGTTTATTTTAACTATCGTGCTCTATAATGCAGTATACGAGCCACTACCAGCAGCGAAATGCATAAACCTAAAACAGTTAGCATTGTTACAATTCCATAGAATATAAAGGGGGATGTCATCATATACAGACAGTGGAAAAAGGACTATAAGGCCTAACCACCCTCCCCTTGGTAAGGTGAAGTTTATTATATAAAGGAAGATCTCTGGGCTTTGTCAGCAGACCCCATACCTTAGTGCCTAGATGGGAGTTTTAAATCATAGGAACAGCATAGGTCTTCTCCCTGGAAAGGTCCCTCTCCAAGTGTGTGTGGAACAACATGCATCCCCGTAATATCAAAGCACGAGTTTCCAGCAGTGCAGCTGCGTTAGCATGTTTTGTCTAGGTGCTAGGGATGACCAGAACAGAATAACAAGGGGCATTGTTTATCGACCTTGCACATCGTGTTCAGACTAGACTCCAGGAACAGGCAGAGAACGCAGAAAGCAGACCGTTCTTATGTGAAAGGCACAAACAGAGTCTTGCAAAATAAAGTCATATAGTAACGTGCGCAAAAGCAGCATCATGGCAGCAGAGCTCATGCTAACTCAGCAATGTCGACAATGACCCTAACGGCCATATCACAGCGCTAGGGTTAATTTTGCTTTAGAATGTAGAAATACAGAAAAGGAGTTTTATTCTTCAAAACTGTCTATTGTGTTCTTTATTCTCGAGTGGCTGCTACATGTCCAGTATATCAATGGTGTTTCCTACTGTCGCAGTGAAAAGTGTGCTCTTGTGATAAACTGTACTGTTAAATGTTTCCAAATGCAGCTGAATATGCGTGCGCCGAGGAAGGAGAAAATTTGATTTCCTCTGCTGAAGGACATGATGACAGCATGGAACTAAACAATGGACGTTTGAAAGAGAAGAGCGATGGAAGTGGTGTGATTTAACACCCTATGCCTGTTAGCCAATCAGAAAAGGACTTTCCTGGATTTAGTTACAAGAATAAGCCAGAATCGATAAACATTAGGGTATAATTATTAGTGATAGATTCGGCCAGGTAGGCAGAGAGAGAGAGAGAGAGTTGGTGTTAGATGTATCTGAGGCGTTCGTGTGAGCTGTACTTTGATGTACTTGGCTGATGCTGTCTGTTAGCTGACTCCTTAGCTTTGCTCCTCATACCTCATGAGGATAGCCCCAGCTTTCCCTCTCGGCCACAGGATTAGCATTTTCAGCTATTAGCACACTGTGCTATAGTTTTCTAGGTTCGTATGAAATTCTGTATTTGCATTTGTTCTTATTGAAAAATGCTCTTTGTCTCTTACACTATCCACTCAACTCATGCTCCTTAATGGAGATGTTACTGTGATTACCTGTATTGTGTTCTTGAATGAATATTCAGATTCTACATTGTGTCTCTGTTTGACCATTCTGTATGATTTCGAAGAAAATAGATAACAGCAAACTAACAGAGAAACTGAGTCCGTCTTTATTCATTATTATAATGGTGAAGAGATGTATATAAATGTATATAGAAAGGTGTAAATATAAATATTCTCTTTGTTCTAGGTCTTCATAAGGGGAATATTTAATCTAAATCTTTTGCCAAATTCCTGTCAAATTCTCCGGTCCGTCGGAGGACCTGATGTAATATGGGCCAAAATTAGTCTTATAAATAGATAGAGAAATATAATATGTAAGCTGGCAAAGTGTTTATAGCGCATGGTATAAATGGTTATACGCTATGCTTTGGTTACCCGAAACCCTTTCCCCGCTGTGCCGTGCGCTATCAATACCAAGCATGGCTAAGGAGCAGATTTGATATCTTGCACTTCAACGGTTGCTACTCTTACTCCTGAGAAACAGTAGCCAAAGTAGTCTATGCTGGGTTTGAGAAATTCATACTTCTTGTTATTCAAGGTGAGGCTGCAGTCTTGTGCTCCTTAGTGGGTTTGGCGTGGACAAGCATGTCATCGTAGATACTGGTGTTTCAGCTAAGACCTGGATGGACTACTCTGATACAGTTTTGGAAAACCTCAGTAGTTTATAAAGTTCAACATGTATCAAACAGGTGGTGCTGTATCTCGACTCAGAGGTCTGCGGCCTCTGATGAAATCATAAGTTAACACCATTTTCAAGAGACATCCAGCTCCATTGACTTCAGCAACCAGATTGTCAACTGTAGGTGTTAGGTGAAGCTCATGCTTGATGGCAGTGCTGTCAAAACACATGTTCATGCATCCATTCATCCGTTTGTTGGGCTATTACAATTGAGGAGACCATAGTGCAGCTAACTCTTCTTCTGCATGTGGCATGCAACATGTCAACAGGCTGAACTCTTTGGTCAATGTGCAGCCAGCCACACCATCTTGTCCTTCAGGCTTTCTATGCTCTTGAAAAGTATTGTAAAGCCACTAAGAGTGTTACTCAGTTCCCACAGTGAATTGGATGAGACATAGTTTCTTGGCAATGTGACAACTGTCCAGTGTACCATGTTAGTAAGAATGAGAGAACGGTCGCACTCCTTTTTCAACAAAAGTTAATGATAGAAACCACGTTTCCACAATGTGTGGGTGCTATAGAGTATCACCTCCTGATCTTCAGGTGTGTAGATTTAATACGATATAGAAAGTCCTTCACCACTGGAAGGGTGAACTCATGTAAGCACTCCTATGCGAAATAGATCGCTTTATACAGTCAACTCTCCATAGGTCGTATTTCACTTGAATTTATTCAACAACATATTCGGATTGTGAAATATCCATTCATTTGCGTAATTACATTCTTCAATGCAAATCAGTGTCTTAACGTATGAAATCATCCATTGTTCAATTCACAGGAATTTCAACAAGATCCCCGATGCATTTCGGGTCAAGCCCTTCTTCAGGGGGTACTACCTATAAAGAAATATGAGGTACTCTGAATGATCCTAGAGCAGAATGCGTAAGTCATACAGTAAAATAAGACTACACAACCGTGTAACAGAAAGGTGCTCGGTGAAACATGCAGAAAACTGCGGAAAGTGAAACCAAAGTGCACGTTGTAATACAGTTGTGTACGGGGTGATCGTGAAGAGCTAATAATTAAGAAGTCTAAACGAAAATAAAAGAAAGAACCACCACAACAAACGGTCAAAATAGTAAAGACTCGAAACGTCAATGTGCGTTACGAGCGCAGTGTGTATAATCCAAATTAAACCGACCCTCTCAGGGATGAAGTGCAACGGCATCACGGTAACTAACATCTTAGGACGTGGGTACTCATTAAATCTAGTGTCGTAAGACATATACTGCGATGTATTAGTTCTATAACGTATCCCGTCCAAGTGAACTGTCCGTTCTCAGTGATAAGTGAAGCGGTTTAACGGTGACCAGCATCTAAACGCACTGGTGTGCTCAAATTAAGTGGCATAAAGCGATGACCCGGGTAAATCTATTACATAGCGCATTAAGCCTCATACCTGTGAAAGCTCTAGGATCATTCAGAGTACCTCATATTTCTTTATAGGTAGTACCCCCTGAAGAAGGGCTTGACCCGAAATGCATCGGGGATCTTGTTGAAATTCCTGTGAATTGAACAATGGATGATTTCATACGTTAAGACACTCATTTGCATTGAAGAATGTAATTACGCAAATGAATGGATATTTCACAATCCGAATATGTTGTTGAATAAATTCAAGTGAAATACGACCTATGGAGAGTTGACTGTATAAAGCGATCTATTTCGCATAGGAGTGCTTACATGAGTTCGCCCTTCCAGTGGTGAAGGACTTTCTATATCGTATTAAATCTACACACCTCAAGATCAGGAGGTGATACTCTATAGCACCCACACATTGTGGAAACGTGGTTTCTATCATTAACTTTTGTTGAAAAAGGATTGCGACCGTTCTCTCATTCTTACTGATATTGTTGCCGCTGATCCCAACGGCCTGCACCCATAAAAAGAATGTCTTATGAAGATATTGCAAACATTACTGGAAATAAAGCTGACACATTCGGTTTCTCATCAGAAGACACAAACCGCATTTACTCATTGATCCAAGAACCAGAATGCGTTTCTTCAAGTACAGGATCAGTACAATCAAATATTAAGCAACTATTATTTACAGCCAAAGAGAAATTAATCAGCGACTTCATGCCAGTACATTGATACGTTATCATAAAGTTCAAAGGGTACCTAGAGGCCTGCGAATATCCCTAAAATCCACTTTGTGCAAGAATAATGCACGTTTTAACGAACGATGGTATGGCATTTTAAACAAATGTTCACTCGACTTAATTCTTTTAATTGTGGAAGAGCTGTCCAGAGCATTAGAAGAACTTGATAAAGAAGTCACACAATTGAAACAAGAAATAAGTGATAAACAGTCCGCAGAAGAATGGAATAAAACTCTTGAAGACATTAATTTTCAGCTAGACAAATACACCACAGAAATAAACGAAAGAAAACTCCGCACATTCAAGAGGGATACAGTAGATTATAAATTGGGAGAGGTTTACAGCTGGGCCGAGGTTTATGCCTCTCGGAGACAACAAAGATCTTTCGGTAATCGATCTACAGAAGAAACATCCTCGTCGGATGAATCTCAATCTAGAACACACCAAAGAGGACCTCTACCCAGGAACACCAATCTTGAGAGAGAAAGTGGACCTTCCACTTCAAATACAGTTACGGTTCCTTTTTTAGGGAGAGGCCGAGGCACGATCGTCGAACCAGGAGGGCAAAGTTCAACAGAAACAGACTTGCCAATAGCCAAATCCACCAGAAGCCAGAGAGTTTAGTAATTAATATTTCCAAAACTGAACTATCGACATTTCAAACTCAAACTCTACAAAAAGGCTTGTCTTACGTTACTACATACGAGTCTAATGAATTGGAAATCCAGATTTGCTTATTCAAATTCATGAGAACTTTACGTCTCAAACATTTTTTCAGAAACATAATTGTATCCAAACCAACAGAAGACAAAGGGACTTTATTGGACTTAAGACCAAAAAGTACGTTTCAGGCACCAGTGAGCCATAAAGTTCTCGACTCATTCGAGACTGTTGTGCAGAAGGAGCTGCACGACACATTCAAAACTAATGTAACAAGAAGACCCAACCTAACATTCAAAGAGCGGAATGCAATAACACACTTGGCTAATAATGAGAAAATCACGTGCTGTAAAGCAGATAAAGGTGGAGCACTCGTTATTCTAGATACAGAGTTTTACCTAGAAAGTGTACAAACATATGTAGCTGACAAAACCGTCTACATGGAATTAAATTCAAACCCTATCCAAGAATTTACCAGAGTGTTGATAACCATCATTGACAACGCATTAAATATGGGAACCATCAACGAACGTGACAAAAAAAATGTAATTAAAGAAAACCCAAGTACACCTTATCTATACATGATCCCAAAAATTCATAAGAGTTTGGAAAAACCTCCGTTCAGACCAATCGTGAGTACCAGAAATTCAATACACGAGCCTATTGGTAAATATATCGACCGACATTTACAATCCAGTGTTCGAAAGATGTCAACATATTTGCAAGACACCACTGACTTTTTAGTCAAACTTGAGAAGATCAAGTTGAGTGAGGATACAGAACCACTGTTGTGCACCATCGATGTGAAATCTTTGTATACCTCTATCCCACATGATTTGGGGTTACAGGCGATGGAATCTTTTCTTCTTGAAACTGACAAAAGTGAAGATTTGAAAATATTTTTGTTAGAACTTATGCACTTCACATTATACCATAGCTACTTCACTTGGCAAGATCAGTTTTACACCCAACTGTCTGGTACGTCCATGGGCAATTGCGCAGCTCCTGCGTACGCAAACCTCTTTATGCATCGGTTCGAGTTAGATCATATTTTATCCAAGACCATCTGGCAAGAGAACCTGATTACCTATCATAGGTATATAGATGACATTTTTAATTTGGAAAGGAACAGAAAGCGACCTACTTCAGGCCATTAGTGAGATTAACATCATCGATGAACGAATCCAGTTTACACACACCTTGGACAGGAAGAGAATTTCTTTTCTAGATGTTGACATTAAGATTCAAGATCATAAACTGGTGACGTCCGTGTTCACCAAGCCAACTGACCGGAACAATTTTTTACACTTTTCCAGTTTCCATCAAATGAGTCTGAAAAAACATCTCCCATACTCACAATTACTCAGGGCAAAACGCATTTCGTCATCCGAGGAATTATACCATGAGAATAAAGAAAAAACATGTCGAAATTTAAACTCAGAGAATACCCAGAGCCTATTTTACGACATGCAGATGAAAGAGCCAAACTAAAAGACAGGGCCGAACTGCTCAAACCTAAAATTTGCACAGAGAAAAATGCAGAAAGAATGGTATTTGTGTCTAAATACTCAACTAGGAGCTTCAAAATCAAACAAACCATCCAAAAATATTGGCCTTTGCTACAGGCAGAAACGGATTTTAAGGGTATATTCCAACACTTCCCTATTTTTGCTTATCAACGCACGAAAAATCTGCAACAACTCTTACAAAGAAACACAAATACTTTTGATCGAATTTACACTGGAACTATCCCGTGCCACAACTGTGGGAGTTGTAACAACATAATAAGGGGCACCACCTTGATGCATCCCACACAAGGGACTCCAATTAAATTGCAAGTGACAGCAACTTGCGACACCAGTAACGTTGTGTACTTGCTGAAATGCCCATGCGGGCTATCCTACATAGGGAAGACAGAACGAAAAATTAAGACTCGCCTTGTTGAACATAAAAGTAATATACGTTTGAAGAAGCCCAAGTCAACAGTCGCTGCACATTATTCTGACAAGAATCATAACATCAGCCAATTAAGATATTTGATTTTGGAACAAGTTGACATAAAAGAAGGGAGAGACAATAAAAAATTCTTGCTACAACGTGAATTGTACTGGATACATAAACTTAACTCGCTGTACCCAAAGGGTTTAAATGAACGTTTAGAATTTAGTTGTCATTTATAACAATCTGATATTTTTACTGCGTATATACCATGATGAACTAATTTTTTTTCTGTTTTTTATAACCATCCATCAATGTACTGCCGTGTAACTTATTGAAGTAGTGGTTTTTATCACGATGAGATGTGCTATTTGACCTGCACGAGCGTGTATGCGCTCTTTTTTCACTTAGACTATTTTTTTACGTAATTCACCATTTGCACTTCTTCACCGTAGTTTTATTAATTTTTTCAAAACCTCGGTTTTCTCCGGTACACAAACGTTGGGGTTATCTCACAATTTACACTCGTTTTATAGCATTGTACCAGGCAGTAGAATTCCTTCATGGAATGCATCGTTTTTTTCACATTCGAGTCTGTCTTCTCACATGGTTTCATCGACCGTCTGTTTTTACTGTTCACCGAACTCGTGCGGTTCACTTCCGGTCTTGAGTACGATTTATTTCCGGATTACCATTGCCGGCAAACATACACATCCCGCGAAAGCAGTCTTACGGAGTACGCTCATCTTGAGCTTTCACAGGTATGAGGCTTAATGCGCTATGTATTAGATTTACCCGGGTCATCGCTTTATGCCACTTAATTTGAGCACACCAGTGCGTTTAGATGCTGGTCACCGTTAAACCGCTTCACTTATCACTGAGAACGGACAGTTCACTCGGACGGGATACGTTATAGAACTAATACATCGCAGTATATGTCTTACGACACTAGATTTAATGAGTACCCGCGTCCTAAGATGTTAGTTACCGTGATGCCGTTGCACTTCATCCCTGAGAGGGTCGGTTTAATTTGGATTATACACACTGCGCTCGTAACGCACATTGACGTTTCGAGTCTTTACTATTTTGACCGTTTGTTGTGGTGGTTCTTTCTTTTATTTTCATTTAGACTTCTTAATTATTAGCTCTTCACGATCACCCCGTACACAACTGTATTACAACGTGCACTTTGGTTTCACTTTCCGCAGTTTTCTGCATGTTTCACCGAGCACCTTTCTGTTACACGATTGTGTATTCTTATTTTACTGTATGACTTACGCATTCTGCTCTAGGATCATTCAGAGTACCTCATATTTCTTTATAGGTAGTACCCCCTGAAGAAGGGCTTGACCCGAAATGCATCGGGGATCTTGTTGAAATTCCTGTGAATTGAACAATGGATGATCTCATACGTTAAGACACTGATTTGCATTGAAGAATGTAATTACGCAAATGAATGGATATTTCACAATCCGAATATGTTGTTGAATAAATTCAAGTGAAATACGACCTATGGAGAGTTGACTGTATAAAGCGATCTATTTCGCATAGGAGTGCTTACATGAGTTCGCCCTTTCAGTGGTGAAGGACTTTCTATATCAGTGTACCATGTTATCACCCAGCGTAGAGCGACCAGCAGGACCAGGCCCAACAGGGGGAGTCGAGGACAAAGTGCGTCAGAGGTCAGCCAGAATAGACGGGAACATGGGCCCTAGTGGAGATGGTGAGTCTGAGGGAAAAGACGATGAAGATCGGCGAAACGCAGGCGAGTCAGGTCGGTGCCTGTACCTCATCGCCAATGCTGTCTTCCGGTTTGTGGGCATGAGTCACAGAGCAGGAGAACACAGACACAAGATGCTGGTTTGGGCTCTGCGCGCCAAATGACTGGCACATTGTATTGTATTGTAATTGCATTTATATAGCGCTTACTACCCCTGACGAGGCGTTGAAGCGCTTTTTCGTCGAGTAGCACGCTACTCCAGAACCCATAAAGGATTAGTGGTGAATTAGTATAGTAAAATATGAAAGTAATTTGAGGGGTGGATGTTAGTCAGTTATTTGGATTCAGAAGGATAGCAGAAGGATAGAATATGGAAAAAGGTTTGCATTTATATAGCGCTTGTTACCCCGATGGGGTGTTGAAGTGCTTTTTTGGCGAGTGGCACGCTACTCTGGAACCCATAAAGGATTAGTGGTGAATTAGTATAGTGAAATATGAAAGTAATTTGAGTGGTGGACATGTTAGTCAGTTATTTGGATTGAGAAGGGTAGCAGAGGGAAAAAGGTTTGCATTTATATAGTGCTTGCTACCCCCTATTGGCGTAATTGAGTTTCGACAGAACAAGGGAGGTGGTAGCTTGGAGCTTGTGTGGAAATCCGAAATGGGGGAAGATTTGTCGCAGAGTTTTTATAGTGACAAAGCTTTATCTTGCTAGTTTGTCCACTTGGGCATTCATCGATAGCTTGGAGTCCATGGTCATTCCGAGGTTTCTTACTTTCTTCGATACTTTAGGCGGTGATCCCAGTTCATCAGGCCACGCGGCAAGCGGGTCATAATGTTTCCAATCGCCACACGTGAGTATTTCCATTTTGGATGCATTCAATTTGAGATGGCTCCAAGTCATCCATTGATCCACGGCTCTGAGACAACTGAAAATTGGGGAGTTTCCAATGTCTTTGGGGCATTCCAGTTGAAGGAGTATTTGCGTGTCATCTGCATAGTTATAGCACGTGAGGTGAAATTCATTGATCAGTACCGGTAACAGTCTTTTGCATCCTCTTCTGTTATCAATTAGTCAACAAACCTTTACCTGGCACCCCAGAAGAGGAAAAACAGTGCTGCTTGGCCTCAGAACATCCCTGTGTCAGACATTTGTAAGGCAGCAACATGGAAATCTATCCACACTTCCACCAAACACTATAGTCTAGACTCAGAATTTAGAATTGATACAAGTTGATTAAGATTCTTGCAGGAATAGGTTTGGTTAAGTTCCCCCTTCTACCGTTTGAGCATGTGAACAGCTTTTTCTGAAGGTTGGGCTTGCCGTTATAGTTTATGTTCATGGCTATCAATGAAGATCCTACGATGGAGAAGGGAAAGTTATTAACTTGTAATCCTAGTTCTGCATCAAGCAATCTTCACTGAAGTCATAAGCCCTTCCCCTCGGTCTCTAATTTTCAACAGTGGAAAGTTTATTCACTCACACTATAACTGAGGCTTGCCAGTGCATGGCATGCTGGAAGTTGGCAGCTGCTGGCACCTTAAAGTGGAAGTACAGCTTCTTTCATTCTGCTCATCAGGCTACTTGTTCAACCATACGTTTTTGACCTTAGGGTTCTTCAACTTTAGGGCATCAGGAAACAGTTCTGAAGTATAATCTTAGCTGTTAAAATCAGACTGTGGAAAAAACATAAGGCTTGCATAGACTTAAGAAGATAGTACCGCAATATGAAAATGATGCCAGATCTCACATCTAGCACGTGTACATTCTCTGTCTGGATTGAATTGAAATAACATTTATATAGCACATGGCTACCCGGAGGCATCCCAGCGCTGGTAGCAGCAGTAGTGGGGAGTTTCACCAGTTAGGGAAAAAGCGCGGTTTTTAACAATTTGCGAAAGGCTAGGTGGTTGGTTTGGTTGGATGATGCCTGCATGCAGGCGGAAATATTCTACATTAATGACCATCAATGAAGATGCACACTTAGGCTAAAAAACAGGCATTGAATGGAAAGGAGTCATGACATTAAACTGTACATCTTTTGCCAAGACACTCTGGAACGTGCTGATGTCATGAATGGACGATGCTCTGGATGGCGGAGAGTCCACGGCACTGGCGAATAGCTCCTGATGCGTGAGTAGGAGAACATGTTGTTAGCTCTTGGACTACGAACACCATGTGTTGAGAGCTCTTAGCAGAGAGTGCGGTTACTTAATACCTCGTCTTCTGGACGAATGATTTCTGGAACTTTCCCCTTGGTGTGACTGACCATCACTGAAAAACTACCCTCACTTGACCGATGTTGTAAGTGGATTAGCAATAATCATTAGCACCATGGAGGCTTTAAAACCAGAAGCAGCATAGGTGGTGAAGTAAAAGCCGCTGGTTCAACCACAGCTTAAAGTGATAGAGAAGACGGCTCGGACATCTCAATCACTGCCACACATCCTTTGCTGGTGTGCAGTCTCTCACGTGCTGAGCGATGTTGAAGGTAAAGGCCTGGTCTTCCATTTTCTCAATCGAGACACTGAAAGCTAAAGAGAGTAAGGACCAAACATCAACTGTTTGGACAATAACGTTCCCATCAAATAGACCATTTGGACTTTTTTTTAGTAAGCAGTGCGCAGGTAGCTGCCATTCATGCCCTCTATGTCCCAGACTTCTGAGTAGGAGTGGCAGCAGTCATCATGGGATCTGATCTTCAAACTCCATGTGGGGAGACATCAGAGACGGTCCTAACTACTAAAGCAGATGGAGCCCATTCTCCATTCTCTTGTATTCGCGGGCTTACAAGGTTCCTCCTTTCTGCTGTGGGGACAAATTATCTCTTGGACTCTCAGGGTCCTTCGTACACATTTTCCCACAGTAGGGAGGCTACTAAGGCAAATGAGAATCAGGCAGGCACTCTATGCACATGGCATGTGGGTGTTTTTCTGGTCTTTTTCTATGTAACCTTTCACAAACAATGAAGGCACTCTGAGTGAAAGAATACTCCCACAGGAATCACAGGACAGACTGTTCAGAAAGGTCTGGAAATACTGTGTAATAGAAAATAAAACTGAGCATGGTGGGATACCAGTGGTCCCTCAAATAAAAAAAATGTCAGATCAGCTAAGGGGTCCTATGGCACAAGCAGAGACTACTGAGTTGCGGTATGGATGGATCACTCCAAATAGTCATGGTGTCGTTATTTTTTGTCCGCCCCACATCCCCCCGCCCTGCCACTTTGCCATGACACCAGCCACGACTGGTTCTAAGGGGACAGTTCTAGGGCAGGACTGCTATACTTTTAGTGGGACATTACCACCTCCACACTACAGTGCAGCTAAAACACCGCCACTTTTCAGAAGTGATACTTTACTTATAATGGGACGGAATCACAACTTCTCAGCATTGCTGCTATAAGGCTGTGTCAGAATCTCTCAGTAGAGATGATATGTCTTCAATGGTACAATACCATAACATTTCAGCAGGACTGTCCTTTTAACTCGTCAGTATGAGACCTTCTGAGTAGGCTTGCTCTTTTAATAGTTCAATACTGATAGCTGTTCATAGTCTCAGCAAAGAGACTATTTGAATGAGTGTGGACTCCTCTTGTACACTCGCGAGCATGTGTGATGGATAGTAGTATGTTGTATACAAGACAGCTCACCACACGCTTCTCTCATGCACAGTTAGAGCACAGGCAGCATTAGTGCATGCTCAAACTTCTTTATAGAACATGAGCAATGCAGGTTTCTCTGGAACACACTAACATTGTACAGTACAGGGACGAACAGTGCTTCAGTGAGGAGCAGCAGGTAGAGTACAGCCAAGAACAGGAAAATCTCCTTTTTTGGTCAGGAGTGCAAGATACGCATTGTCTGCAGTACTGAGCATGGCCACCAGTTGGCTTTAGCCACTGTGTCGGAGGGGGTAATTGACCAGAGAAGAGTAGCTGTCTCCCTAAATCTGCAAGTGGATTGCAATCTAAGCTATGATATGATGTAATCAAAGCTGAAGCCTGTGGGTGTATGAATTCAGACAGCTGCACGGGACTCTAGACGCCCTGACTCTCTACGCTGATGGATCAATTTTCAGAGTGAAGGTGCCGCCGTCAATAATATGTCAGTCAAGTCATAGGGGTTGTGAAAAATCCAAGTGTTGCACATTGTACAAAGTATAGCAAATGAGCCACGCCCATTCGGTATTGGGGGTGTAGTCTGTGTCCAATGGTGCATTTTGGAGTGCATTGTCCGAAATATATGACTTAAGCATGGTGTGGTAAAGCACTGTAAAAACGTTAATATTCAACACACATGCAGTCATCGTCACATGAACATCATATACTTTTTGGGCATAAAACCTATTTGGACATTACTAGCAGTACTAGGCCCACTCATATTGTTATGATATCAATAGTATGCACAGTGTGGACAATTCCTGATCTAGCCCTCCCCCCCACCCATTGAGAGCGAGCACCCCCTTATGCGGTGCACAATATCAACAACCACCCAACAACTCTGCAACAACTGACCAACAACGCTGCATTACAGGGTTGTGATTGGTCGGGGAGCCTGGGTGCCTACCAATCACTAACAGCTGCGTTGCAGCATTGTGATTGGTCAGGGGAGCCTGTCTGTTCTTCTCAGCTTCCTGTCCCACGAGGAGAGCAGGAGCGGAGAGAGACGAGGGGCCAGCAGCAAGGTAAGTGAATAAATATATTTTTTTCTCCATTGCTTGCCCACGCCCAGGCCAGCCACTATTCAGACAGTTATCCTCCATGTGCACAACAGAGTCCTCTGGAAGTGTGCACCATGCAGTCCAGGTTCTCTGGTCCAACATCCCCACAAGCGTATCTCGCCCTTTGCTGAAGGATGGCACCTATAGTCATACTATCATGTGTCTTTGAAGTTAGGGGTGGTTTAAGGGGTTTCCCTTTGAACCACAGATGTCTCCCCTAAATTGTAGGCCTGTCTGCCATGGGGCCATGGAATGCAGATATTAATCTTTAGTGGGGCCATGATCTGGACCCTAGAGGCTAAGTGTCACAACCTATATCTCCAATCTATCCCATTTGGCCCTCAAATAGCAGAGGTCTCGTGGGATGCCCATGGTTTATCGCTGCCACTTGGGGAATGCACAGATGTGCTCCCCGACCCTGGTGTCCACTGGAGCCAGGTACCTTGGCACATGAGAATCTCAGAGCATAGAAATGTCCATATTCTATAAGTGACATTTCTAAGCGAGTTATTCCAAAACTCCCTTTACCAATAGAAAGTGTTTTTTGCAAGGGGACTCCATTGATAGGAAACAACATGAGGCGGCGCCACTGCAATCTACTATTGCAGCCCGATGTAATGTCAACCATTTCCCCATGTTAACCTATGGGAAGAGCAAGCCTCATATGTAGTGAAAACACACATAGGTATTCCTCACTACCTGGGCGCACAGGCGCTATTGCGCACAAAGACCTGTGTTGGCAGGTTGGACACATAGTCACCAGCACCAGTGGTGCAAGTGCCCCCGCCAGAGTCTGCACAGCAGACTGGACACAGGTTTAACTAATACGTGTGTCTGTGCTAACACACAAGCCCACGATGGCAGGCAGCACACACATTCATGGGCACCATAGGTGCGGGTGCGCACATACAGCATCTTACAATGGCAAGCTGCTCATGAGTTTACTCACGTTAGCTGTCAGTGCGCACCCACCAGTCTGCAAGGACAGATTGGCCCATGTTTCAGAACATTGATTCAGCGTCACTTCCCCACATGGGTAGGAAGGGCGCACACACTTTTGCACCGTATTTACAGTGTGAGAGTGCCCGGAGGCCACATACCATAATCAGCAAAATACAGGCAGAAAAAGCAAAAAAATAAGAGAAACCCTACCTGACAAGTATCAGGTCCAACACGAAGTACCTGCGGTGGCAGCCGGGGCCTGAATCTGCTGGGTGCTCCTTCCTCCTCTGGATGGGCCTGTTGCGGTGTGGCCCATCGGGGCCACTGAGCTGCTTGAAGCCCAGAGACCAGGAAGCAGTGTGGTCGCAGGGCCGAGTGCTCCGGTGTGAGCCATTGCACCTCCCTCCTGACTGCACCTGGGGGTGCAGGCTGACAATGGTACGGAGGCCAGCAGTGATGCTTGCTGGGGCCGAGCCCCGGTGGAATTTCCTGCAGTGGGCGCAACTGAATCACTGCACATCATTGCTGTGGGTGGCGCCATTCGGGTGGGCCCGCTGTCACTGCCCCTGCTGTGGGTCAAAGTGCAGCCTGCTGGAAGTCTGTGGGGGCTGCAAGGTAGGTGCCTGGGGTGGAGTTGGAGTCCCCTGTGCTGTTTCCTTATGTTGCTGTGGGACGTGTGCTGCCTGGCCAGTGCTGGACCCTTGGGCCTGGCTTGCCTGCCAGCACTTTGAGTGCTTGGCCATCTGAGACTGGAAGATTCAACTGACTGAGTCTGGTGTAGGAAAGTGGGTTTCTGTTGCAGTAACCCCCACTTTTTGCCAGACTACTGATGCACTTTTTCTTGGTGTGCCCTGGGTCCCTGCCAATCAGGTTCCCAGGGCCTGTGTTCTTTCCCCAAAACTAACCCAATTGGCATCTCTGGCCACAGGTCAGCCCCTGGTAAATGGTACCACAGGTACCCAGGGCACTGTGACCAGGGAAGACTTCTAAGGGCTGCAGCACTTATTGTGCCACCCTTAGAGGCCCTGTACCTATAAACACACACACTGCCTTTGCAGGCTGCGTGTTTTGGTGCAGAACAAAGTGAAGAGTCGACATGGCACACATCCCTGTGTGCCATGCCTACAACCCACTGCCCTGGCATAGATCAGTCACCCCTCTAGCTGGGTGCCCTATGCCAGTGGTGAGGGTACAGGTGCATGAGCCCTGTACCCCTACAGTGTCTAAGTCCATTCTTAGACATTGTAAGTGCAGTGCTGCCATTAAGAGTATATGGTGCTGGGAGCTTGTCATTACAAACTCCACAGCACCATAATGGCTACACTGAAAACTGAGAAGTTTGGTATCAAACTTCTCAGCACATTAAACCCACACTGATGCCAGTGGGGGATTTAATGAAAAATGCACACAGAGGGCATCTCAGAGATGCCCCCTGAAAACTAACCCACCACTAGTGTCCAGGCTGAGTGGCTGCTTTCAGCTGCCACCACCAGACATGTTTCTGGACCCCTGGGTCGAGAGCCTGCTGCTCTCTGGGGCCTGAAACAATGCACATCCAGGGACGAGGTGCCAATCCTCCTCCCCCAGGATGGGCGGCGTTCACGAAGGGGAAGCTTCGAATGCATGCCACCTTTGTGAGCCTCCCCAGACCATTTGCTGCTTTCAGCAACTGGTCCCCACTGGTTCTACCCCCCACTTTGGGCGGGAGAACCGGCGGGAAAAACAAGTGAGGGAAAGAGGTGTGCCCACCTCTTCCAACTCCACCCCTCAGGTGGGGGAGGTGAGGTGAAGCACAACTCCGAGTCCCCGCCATCTTGAGGATGGGGGGACCCAACCAACCAGGGACAGGCTCCTGCCCCCCTCCCACTGGAGGGTGGCATGATAGGGGGTGTACCCACCCCAGGGAAGGGACCCATTGGTCCCTGCCCTTTACCTACCTGTAACGCCCCTAAATCTAGTATTTAGGGGGCACCCTGAACCTTGCTTCCTCATATCCAGAAACGACAAGAAGAAAAAGAAGAAGGACCGAACAGCCGTGCAGCCAGCTAACAAGAGGAAGACGCCCACTGACTTGGCCCCAGCCCTACAGGCCTGTCTCCCCTCGAACCTGCTCCTGCGAAATCCCGGTGTGTCCTGCAGCCAGCAACCTCAAAAACCCTGGAGGACCTGCCTGCCTTCACTTCCAAAGACTGCTTCTCCCGTGAACACCGGATTTGTTCAACTGCAACCTCTGGCAGCAGCCAGAGACAGCGAATCCAGCCCACTCTGCACCCGCCGAACCCAGCCCGAGTGGAAAAACACCACGAGGAGGTCACCCCGGCGATCCTGACCCAAGATCCGGTGACTCCTGACCTGCCTCAAGCCTCCAGCCGATGCCTGCAGCCTAAATCCAGAAGGCCCCCTGACCGCGACCCGGAGCTGGTAAGAAGATCCGACCTCAAAGGCATCCCTGCACCCGACGCCCCACGGCCTTGTGTGCCCAAACCAACGGTGCCTAACCAACCCCTACCTTCCCAACTTACCTCTCGAAGTGGTGGTCGCACCCAGACGTCCTTCGTCTCCCTGCCTGCAGGGCTTTTGCAAACCGGAGGTTCTCCATTGAAAACAACAGGGCGCCCGACGTCGAAACAGCACTCTGCCCCCGGCCGCCTCAGTGCCGCTGAGGGTGCACCTTTTGTGCTACTTTGTTTCCCCATTTGCCCTGACCTAAACCCTAGGAGCTTTGCTCCCACAACCCAGTGGCCTGCTTGCCAGCAGCCACCAACTGGAGGCCCCCTTTCCCCCATTGGATAACATTGGGCCTCAACACTCTGCACCCGGCCGCCCTAGTGCCGCTGAGGGTGTAACAAGAGTGCATCACTGACCCTGGGGGACCCCTGAGTCTAACCCCAGAACCTTAACTCCCACAGTCGATAACTTACCTGTGAACCGATAACCTGTTTTTCCTCCATAGGATAACATTGACACTTTTCTTCCAAAAAGTTTCTGTGTGGAGTTTTGAAAACTGAAAATATTCTTTAAAAATCGCACGAATAACCAAAACGTATTTACTTACCTGTTTGCAGGAAATGTCCCAGTGCTGAATCTAGGTATCCAGCACTGAGTTAGAAAAGTAACGTAAAAAGTAACTTACCTGTAATTTACTGAAAAAGCCTATTCATTTCAATGTACTATATTTGCTAAGTATTGCAACCTACTGCATCCCCTGTAAATCAAACAAAGTACAATTCCTATTGTATTTTCAAACTGTGCTACAATCAGCAACTTATTACTGTAAAGTATTTAATGCTTACGTGTGCCAGGCTTGCTTGGTTCTAAAAATAAAACAACAGTATATTTTTTATACAAAAACAATTGGCCTAGAGTTCAGTTCTTGAGTGTGTGAATTCATTTGCTGACTGAGTGTGTACATCAAATGCTTAACACTGTCCTCTGATATTGCCTTACTGCTCGACCACTCTACCACAAATAGAGAGTAAGGTTCTATCTAACTTTAACCTCTGCCTACCTCTGGGGTCACCTGGACTCTTTACACACTATACCTCATTTTGGTGTAGTATATATAGAGCCAGTTTCCTACATCTGGCCACTCTACTTTGCCTCCTTGGAGCACGTGGGTGACCACTGAGGTTGCCACTGGAGGGGCTCGGGGTGTGAGTGTGCATTGAGATTCTTGCTCCTGAGTACTCATGGAGGGGAATAAGTAGGTGGGGGCCGCCCGGGGAACACCATGGAGCATTACACAATTCTGGCCCCCAGCCTTGCATCACACTACACGGCACACCTCTGGCCAGGATGACCCGGATACTGAGCTGCCTGTGGGGGAGCCCTCAAGAACCAAGCTGCTGGAGGCCATTCAGGGCTCTAGGGTGGCCATGGAGAAAAAGATAGTGATGGTGGCCCTTGAAGTTAATCTTTTGCGCACTGACCTCCGCAAGGTCTCTAAGAAACTCCGGTTGGCCGAAGGTTCATTTGAAGAGTTTTATACTGAGGTGGCCACCTTGAGGAAGCAGGTAGCTGCGGTCATGTGTCAGCCGGGGGCCTTGGAGGCTAGGGTGGAGGATGCGGAGGGGCGTTTCCGCCGCAATAATGTGCTCTTGCAGAGGTTTCTGGAGCAGGCCATAGGGGCAAACCCTGAGCAGTTTGTCGAGTCCTAGATACATGGCTCCCTGAAGCCCAGTAGACTGTTCCCCATGTTCATCATCGAGAGAGTACACCGTGCGGTGGTGGCTCTGCCTTGCCCTGGGGCTCCTCCGTGGGCCATCATTGCCCACATCTTAAATTACAAGGACAGGGATTGTATCCTCAGGGCGACCAGAGACACTGATACTGCCAAATATGAGAACCAGAGGATCTCCATTTATCCATATGACACCAACAAGGTACAGGGCGCACGAAAAACATTCCTGGAGGTCAAGGCCAAGCTTCGCTCGATGGGCCTTCGCTACATGTTGTTATACCCAGTCAGGCTTCGAGTGATCTCAGAGGGCAAATCACACTTTTTTGATCACCCTGATGATGTGTGACGCTGACTGGAGGTCTGGGATAGGGTGCCCAAGGAACGCACTGGATCCTGGAAAACTGGAACCCGGAGGTCAGCCGATATGGAGGGTTCCAACTGGTGGGCAGATGGGGGGCCTGACTCTGAGCACCAACGGTCTCCTGAGAAGGATGATACTTCCAGGGTGGAGATCCAGGAGGATGGGGCAATGGCTTAGGCTCAGCCAATCCATCGACTGGAGTCGGGGAGGGGGAGACTTCGCCAATGCAAGAGGAAGATTCTATTCCTACCGAGTATGTGGCAGGATGTGGCACTTAATGTGGTCTTAACCTCTGCAATGCTATCTAATGGTTTTTTTCTCCCTTTGCAGGAAGGACTCTCTGCAATTTTTGCTCCTCCATTGCCTATAGAATGTTAGGAGTAGGGGTTTGTATACATGGTCTGTTGGATTGCATAGTAATCATTGTCTGCGTACGCTACGTTTAGTTTCTTTCTGAAGGCATGATATTCTGTGTGTGGGTCGTGTCTTAGTGGGTAGCCTCTCCACATTAGTGGTAGGCCATGGTTTGGTGGGGAGGGTTAGGCTGTGGGTCCTGACAACAAGAGCTCAGATGGATTCGCAGTGTGAAATTTTGTTGCTACGCTGCATATCCGGGGTGGGGGGCGTGGGGGTTTGTTCAACGGTGCAGGCACTTTCTTGTATGGCTGTTTTTGAGCTGGACATTCTGGGAGGTGGGGGTTCGCATGAGAATCTGCTATGTCTATGGCTAACCAACTTAACATTGTCACGTGGAATGTCTGAGGACTGCGAGGGTACTCCAAGCGTTACAGGGTCCACTCATTTCGTAGGTGCCATAAGATCACAATTGTTTGTCTCCAGGAGACACATCTTATGGTGGAGGAGATGCAGAAGTTGCACAAAAAAAAAAGTGGAGGGGTCAACTGTTCTCTGTTTCTTATGCTGGGGTGGGGGTGGTGGCCATCTGGGTGGTTCCTGGGATCCCTTTAAGCACACCTATAGCGAGACGGACGTGGAAGGGCGTTACGTTCTGGTTCAAGACACTCTGGATGGTAAGGAGATCACGCTACTAAACTTGTACACCCCCAGTGTTGATGACTGGAATGTCCTGCAGCCTTTGAAGGGCTGCAGGACATGTTGGCAGACAGTGTAGGCGCACCCATAATCTGGGAAGGAGATTTTAATTGTATTCTGGATGGGATGTGGGATTGCTATCTGCCAAAAGAGGTTACCAAACCACTAATGGTCGGCTCGTTGAGGAGGGTGCTGCATAATTTGGGTCTATTGCATGGGTGGCGATTACTGCACCTGGGTGGCCGTGAATATACATGTCACTCCCGGATTCATAATACTTAAAGTGGATTGGACCGACCTTGGTGGGAAGTTTGGATCATGCACAGATAAAGACGATAACAAACATGGTCAGGTTCCTCTCTGATCATGCCCCGACATTGTTGACACTGGCCTGGGGTGAGAAGCCGAGTGGAATCCGGGCATGGCTTATGCCATACCGACCTCTTCACAGATGTAACTTGTAGGGGGGACTTGCAGAATGCTCTGGAGAATTACCCAACTGAAAACTAGGGGACCATGGACACCAAGACGATCGAGTGGGAGACACTGAAGGCTGTAGTTCAGGGAGAATGCATTGGGACCATCTGTGGAGTTCGTAGGCGACTCATAGTGGACCTGAAGTCACAGGAGGGCCCGCTAGTCGACCTACAGAAACAGGAGGTACACTCGGCTGATGTATGCGCAACGACTTTAGCGGTCCATAGGGGATACACTGGATAAAACTGCACTGAAACCCTACCGCAAGTTGTTACACAGAGAGGGTGATAAATCTGGTAAGCTCCTGGCATGGGTCTTCAGGCGAGAAATGGGGGTACCCCCATCTTATCTATACGAAATGCACTGGGTCAGTTGCAAACTCGGCGGCTGTAAATTCTATCTGCCCTGCTGGACCACTTCAAGTTGGTGTGCAGAGCTGGCCCACCAGACACTGTGGGAGGGACCGATAGGTTTTTGGCCAGAGTGGGGCTTCCTCAGTTGCGGAGGGAGGTCATGAGGGAATTGGAGGAGGACCTCTCTTTGGAGGAGGTGGGTGCAGCAGTTAAGGCACTTAACAGGTCTAAGGCTCTGGGTGGTGATGGGTTACCGGCAAAGTTCTATCATGCATTCTCTTCCGTCTTCAAAGAAAAACTGCTGGAGGCGAAGGAGAAAGGTGTTCTACCGCCAACTATGAATCGGAGGATAGTGTGTTAGATGCTAAAGCCTGGAGGGGACACCATTGACAAACCAAAAAGAGGGGACTATGGGCTTTTTTAAGGTCCAGCATACATGCCCAGACAATCACAAAACCAAAAAAAGGTATGCAGTTCCTATGTGGGTAAATAAGAAGAGAAGGGAGAGAGTGAAACAAAAGGACGGTAGGTAGTCCTGTTACGGAGGAAGGGTAAGGGGAATCCCTCCTTTCGGAATTAGGGCCCTCACACACCCAGCCAGCTGGGTGTCATGCTTCATCATAGGGCATGCTCCTTGTCAAGTCGGTGCTGCAATACCTGACGGGCACTCTATGAGGGGCTCTTTGGCGGAGATCTTTTATTCCTTGCCGTATGGTGCTGTGGGTGTGATGGACCTACCAAGTGTAGATGTGTTGACGTGGTGGTCAGTAGACCGTGCTGGGATTAAAACAGGGACGGAAGTCCAGACAGAAGAGTTTTAATGAAACTGGCTTTCACCTGGTTAAAATAAGAATGGCGACTACCTGATGCTATGTGTCAGGATGTTGCGCTCAACTACATGTGGTCAACATGTTTCTTGCCTTAATGTCAGAGTGATCTAACGGCAATTCTTCAGGACCTAAAAGTGATTTGTAAATCTACCCGAACCGTGGTGTTCTGGTTGATCTAACCTTGATCTACCACACAATACACCTAAAGGTGAAGTACCTGTAGATGTGATGGACAACCTATTGGGAAACAAACAACAAGGTAAAGCAGTAGTCATAGTCTGTATTCCTGCATTAAACATCACTCTCCCTTGTGAAAAACCATGTAAATGCACATAATTCGTAAAGTGCCCCACATGGTGAATTGTAGTGAATAAAAGCTAGCGTCATCAACGATACGACGTTAGCAGGACAAAAGAGATTTGTAAAGTGCTAAAAACACAGCCAGGAAGGCTCTCCTGTATTAAAAATGGTAGCTTACGTGCATCGCAAACCTTATGACTCACCTAAAAGCTAAAATAGCCTGGCCCCATCAGAATCCGACAGGTCAAGACACGTGGAATTTCCAGTGTCCTAGAGAAAGAAATGTCGAGACTGTGATGCTAGAGGTTATAGTATTGATCCAGCGGTGTACTAACAACAGATACTCCACTACCATATACACACCTGGGCCCATATAACTACTTCCACAACAACAGCAAGTAGACCGCTGGAACTTTTAGTTTATGCTTCTCATACTTCAAGGTCTAGTTATTTCTTTCCCTAACTAAACCTTTCACTGATCAATTAGTTCTTTCCTCTGGTCAATGGACCATTAGTTGGAACTAGTTGATGGTGATAATTAACATAACTTATAAAACATTTCTTGATTAAAATGAAATAATCACAGACTCAGGAAGTTTTAAAATCTTTATCTAAATTAGGTGCTTGTGAACCATCTCAATCGTTTTCAGTACAAACACCCTCATTCGCAAGAGTGTCAATTCAATCAAGTTTCAAAATATGCATTTAGTAATTCAGATTCACACAATAACTATGCTCAGAAAGAAGAGGACAGAGAGAGAAGAGCATCTATCAATACGATGAATTTTATAATTACCAAGTATGGTGTGAAGACCAAACCCTCTGGCCAAAGGGCTGGTAAGGGTCCCCCAGGATAGATCAGGAGACAAAGACTTCAGGACAGGATACTTCACCTCTCTAAATACCGACGACTGCGTCGCACCCCTCTCTGACACTCTCTTCCTCATCGTGGTTCTTCCGCGATCTTCTTTCTAACCCAATTAAATTAATTAGATGGTTCTGCATTCGATTTTCTTCATCAGCGTCTCACTGCATCAGCACCACCCCAACACCGACAGCATCCCGAGCTCTGCAATGCTTCAGCCAAAAGTCACTCCCAGCATCGCGCTCTCTCCCGTGTCAATGCTCTACTAACTAACTAAAACTACCTCAATTATACCTTTCTATATCCATGTACCACCCATTAATGTTTCAATTTTTACAGACTACTAATTCTGATTGGACAGGCGAAGGGAGGATGATCGTCACACCATGCTTACATTTCACTTATTTCTTTAAACCATTGTTTTGAAACTCCTCCCCTCAAACTTTATTACCCCGCTTCCTTTCCCATACATCTCCCAACTTTATTAATACAATTTATTGCGATCTCTTGAATAAAGTTCCTTCATATGAACTCTTCACCCTCATGTTCCCAGGGCACATCTTCGCTGGCCCTGGACACGTGACAAGTCCTTAGTCATCTTTCGTTCTTTTTCGCCAGGGCGCATGAGTGGCGCAACGTCAGTCTGCTCGACTCAGACAAATTTGACAGGCCCAAATACGCACTAATAATAAAGTCAAAAGGAAAAATGTTATTCTAAAAAATAAATGATTTCACTGTATACCACCAACCTCTACTCTAACCCATTCCATTTGTTATTTCCCTTTCTGCATTTGCGTTAATATAAAACTTATATTCTATTTCAGCTAAGCAGGTGCCATGCATGTGAGCTTTCAAGCGGCCATTTTATCGTTTATTGCGCAGGCGCAAGATTTTTCCTCCAAGCGTTAGTACGTCATACTACGTAGATGCAGTAGACGCATGCGCAGTAAAGATCCCGTGTTAGAGTGCGTACTTAGTCCTTTGTTCATGTTATTGCCGTTAGTAAACACATAGGCAAGCTTCCTTGTCCCGCGTGTCTTGTTCTAAATGCAACTATTAATTACAAACACGTTGTTAATAATTCGTTAGTGAGTTAAACAAGAGGATTGCTTCCGAGCAAGTCTCTTTTACGAGACCTTGCTCCATCAATCCCCTCTCTGATGGCATATTAAGCCATCACAAAATTACCCATCCCATCCCAGATACCAACTTTAACACTTCTCAGTTTTCTCTATTTCTCCTCTCAAATTTTCATCAATAAACTCGTTTCCTTCAAAATCTCGCATCTTCTTATATAACCTGCCTTTCATTTCTTCCAAACGTATTTCATCATATTTTCTCTTTCGTGTCTGTCCCTTTCCTTTTCTTTCAAGATGTACTTTCTCTTTCGTAACTCTTCTACAACACTTATATGTAATCATTATTATCATCACTACTGTTATTATCATAACTAATGGTATTATTATTTGACCTAGGAAACCCTTCCCAAAATCAGCAAACCATTTCCCTATTGATGTTATACTTTTTGTTAGTCTTCCCCACATACTGTCAACCTCAAGTTGGGTCAAATCTTTATGCATTCTTGTAATGTTTTCAATATATCCTTTAATTTCTCTGCTCTTATCCGGAATATAAGTGCAGCAATGTTGAATTTTCAACATGCCACAGACTCCACCCTCTTTTGCTAACAATATATCAAGAGCAAGACGGTTCTGTAAAACCATAGACCTGATTGCAACCATTTCTGTGTTAATCATCAAGAATCCTCCTGCAGTGTCTGTAGAAAGATGATCAACTATGGTTGATAACTTACACATTTTCTGTGAATTCAGAATGACTCCAACTGAGGGTATCAATGCACTAAAGATGTCTCCTACAATTTCAGAAACCTAACTCTTCTTCTACGTGTTAATCCATTAGAATTTCCATTGGTTCCACTGATTTTATCTACATGATACATTTTTGGAAACACTATTCCAAAGTAGAAGCTCCCGTAGCATCTTGCAGGTAACCTATAATAGGCATTGCTCCCACAAACATAATAAACTCCTGGAAACACAGGATCAGATCCCCCTTTCAGTCCCCACCCTCCTAAAATTAGGAAGTTGTGTTCGCATTCACTGGAACCAATGTAGTTATTGTTATAATCTGTCTTTAATCTATGGAGGCAGAATTTTCCCCTTTTCACAAAATTCAGGGACATCGCAGCATGAGCCTTGCCACTTGCATAGATTCCCTCTTTCCCAACCCATGGAGGTACATGGGTTTTCTGTTCAGTCGCTTTCTTTATTAAATCCTGTCTCCTTTCTTCTACTAAATCCCAAAAAACTTTTTCTTCTTTTCTTAATGTACATGTTAGATTATCTCTACGTGCCTGAACTAAATCTATTTGATTTGAATTTATACAGCGCGTAGCTGCCCCAGCAACGGGGCGTCCCAGCGCTACCCAGAGTACAGATGACTAAAATAACGCCCAGAACACAGAAAGAAGTTATGCCGGGAAAAGCCAGGTCTTTACGGCTTTACAAAATGCCAGATGATTATGGAGCCCTCTGATGGAAACTGGGAGAGAGTTCCAGAGTTTGGCTGCCAAAACTTTAAAAGAGTGACCGCCCGCTCTCGCTCTTAAGACTCGGGGGGTACATGCGAGTCCTTGATTGACTGAGCGTAAAGAGCGACTCGGAACGTACGGTACCAATAAAGCTGCTAGGACCGGAGGTGCTTGTTGGGTCATGATTTTATGGGCAACACACAGTGTCTTAAACTGAATTCTTTTTTCTACAGGTAACCAATGCAATTTAGGTAGGAGTTTGGACACTGAACATGACTTTGGGAGTGCCAGCAAGGTGCGGGCTGCCGCGTTCTGAATTCTTTGAAGGCGCTGAATGCAGGATTTATTGGCACCTAAATATAGGGAGTTGCCATAGTCTAACCTAGACAAGATCGTGGCCTGTAAAATGGTTTGACGGATTTTAGGGTCAAAGAACCCCAATAGAGGTTTTAACCCCCTCAGGAGTCCAAAACAGGTCCCTGCAACTACTTTAGATTGCATGTCAAAGGACAGGCCTCTATCGTGGAGAAGTGTGGCTCAATGGTTAGAGCGGCAGACCCTGATGCAGAGATCTGGCCTGGGACCAGGGTTCAATTCCCGCCTCGGCGGGTCTTGGGCTCAATTTCCTCTGACCTGATAATTCTCGCCTCGGTGCCTATTCTAATCATGGGTCCCACTCTGCAACTCTGGGCAATAGCTTGCTTAATCTCCACAACGGCCCCAACAGCGCTGGGATGCCTGGCTTCACCCTGGGGGTGCCCAGGAGTGGACATTTCACAGGGAAAAGCCAGGAAGGGTTCCACAGCGGTATGCGTACAGCGCCTGGACACCCCTTTGGGGGTATGGGTGCGCTTTACAAGTACAAATTTCATTTCATTTTCAATTTCATTTCATTTCATTTCATCGATCCAGAAGCCTTTAGGCAGTGGTGTGGGTTTTAATATGTCTGGCCACCATTGCTCTGACCACATATCACTATCTTTCCCAAGCAAAAGTATCTCTGACTTGCTTGCATTAAGCTGCAGGCAGTTTGTTGTCATCCAATCGGACATCACCTGCATATCATCTTTAAATTTAACAAGATTATTATAGCGCTCCTTAGAGAACGCGATGACCAATTGGGTGTCGTCGGCATAAGACACCAACGACAACCCTCTTCTTCTTGCTACCACAGCCAAGGGTTGAATATAAATATTGAAGAGCAGAGGGCTCAATATCGAGCCCTGAGGATTCCCCATATCTAATGGCGTGCTCCTGGGAGTGGTAAGGTGGCACCATAACCTGGAAAGATCTATCTTCCAGAAAAGAACGAAACCAGGCTAGAGCCAAACCTCCGACCCCAATCCCCTGTAGCCACCGTAACAATAACTCATGGGAGACGGTGTCAAAGGCGGCACTTAAGTCTAGAAGAATTAAGGCCGTGGAGTTACCAGCATCCAGGCTACTGCGAATCTCTTCAATCACTGCCAGCAGAGCAGACTCAGTGCTGTTGCGAGATCGAAAGCCATTTTGTGAAGAGTCCAAGATTTCATTTGGCTCTACAAACTCAGTGAGAATGTAGTTTACATGACATTCCTTAGCTTTAGCCAAAAAGGCAACTGAGAGATGGGATGGTAATTGCCTGGCTCCGAGGGTTCTAAAGATGATTTCTTTAAAACCTTAGCATGCTTCCAAGAAGGAGGTACAGATGCAGATGACAGGGATAGATTGACCAGTTCTCTCGCCACTGGAAAAACAGAGTTATGAAATTGGCAAATTTGGGCCGGTCTTAAAGGGTCGGCTGGAGAGCCTGATTTTATTTTCAAGAAAAGTGATTCAGCCTCAATGAGAGATAGATGGGGAAAGGAACACAATGTTTTTTGTGTGATAGGGCCACTATCCTCAGACCATTCCCCTGTATTGGTACTAGTAATGGCTAGAGGAAAGCCATTGTAAATATTCTTTACCTTGCTCACAAAGTACTCGGCCAGTTCATCACACTGCATGTTTGAGGTGATAGGTGAATCAGCTTTCGAATTGGGGCATTTCATAGTCTTAAGGGAGAAAATCGTTTTAGAAGGATTGTTACCGTTCGATATTTTAGCAGCAATATAATCTGCTCTAGCTCTCCGGACCAGCTTGTGATATGATTTAATTGAATCTCGATATTTGTTTTTTGCTTCTGAGTCATAGGCGCGCCTCCAAGCCCGTTCAAGTTGTTTGCAGTTTTTTTTTGCTTTGGTCAAAGATTTGTTAAACCAGGGATTGGACTGTCCTCTTTCTTTATTAGGAATAAATTTGGCCGGAATACAACTGTCAAGAGCTTGGATCAGCCAATCCTGAAAAAGCATAGTAGCAGATTCAATATCGGATGGCAGCTGGTGTTTGTGACTGAGCAGTAGATCCGTAAGTTGGTTGTCATCTAACTTATACCACGGTCATTTCAATGATGACCGTGAGTGATGCTGAGCTGGCTTGCCTAGCCAATAAAAAGAAAAAGGAACAAGAAAATGATCGGTCCAAGCCAGGGGGATCGGGGGCACGACATTCATGGAGCCTAAGTTGGAAAATATAGGATCCAACAGGTGCCCCGCTATGTGGGTAGTGTCAGAGACGCATTGGATCAGCTGGCAGGCCTCTAAGTCAGCTATAAAACTCGAAATGCCTGTCTTACAATTGTCATCAAGTTGTAAATTAAGATCCCCTAGAATGGTGAAATTGGCTGCTTTACTGGCAAGAAGAATAGTCTTGTTCACCAATTCTTCCCTGAAAACTTTAGATGACCCTGGTGGACGATAAATGAGCAATCCAGAGATTGTCAAATTATTATTTAAGGTGATTTTAAATAGCGCGCTTTCGCACTCAGGGATGTCCTCTTTCTTAAAGCTACACAAATAAGGCTCCTTGTGGATTAGAGCAATACCACCACCTCTATTACCATTTCTATTAAGATGTTTCATAATATACCCATTAGGAAGTGCCAGCCAGGATTCTGCGACGGAATCCTGCGTCAGCCATGTCTCAGTAAGAAACAATACGTCCGGAGATCTTTCTGTTAATAAATCGAAAATCTCAGCGTGATGCTTAACTAAGGACCTGCAGTTCAAGCTGAGAAACCTGTACTCAAAGGAATTAAGAGAAGATGCGCCTGTCACATCTAACTTAGTTTGAAAAGGACATAGATTGCACTTAAAGAACCCAACCATGGGAGACCAGGCGTGCTCTATACACGTAGAGCATTCGGTTTTCAAAGCCAAAAGCTCAGACCGGGAGTAAGATTGTAGAGTATTTAGTGGACGGGCAAGGTGGCTGGCGTTTGGCGGCGTCCATGCGCGGACGGGCTATTGAACTCATCGTTATGAAAAATTCACCCATAAACTGTGCATTCTTACTACTAGCTACTGGATTCATATTCTTTCTAATAGGCAACTCAGAGAATACAACATCTATATCTGAATAAAAATATTTCAGTCTCCCTGTAGCATAAAATAAACTTGACAAAATACTACATGATACACCATACATTAAAGGTATCTGGTGATACGTCATCCCTTCCGATACTGATGAGGGTAACTTCATACATACATAACAATTATTAATCTCCATGGTGCTAACATATTGAAATAACAACTTAATAAACACATTAGAAGACGTATTATAGTCTGATTCATTATGATAGTTTGCTTCATCTTCTACCCCTATTTCTATTTCAGTTTCTTTTATTCTATCCACCTTAACATTAGTATCTGTATTATTCTTGTCACTTATTTTCATTATCAAAGGTACTCCTACTGTTAGGAATAACCATACTAGTGCTGCTAATAAAATACTACAAAAACAAAATCTAAAACACTTTCTTTTTAATCCACGTTTTGGTTTCCCGGTAACTTCAATTTCTGCCATTTTAATTCTGAGAAAATTTCTTTTCTCTTATCTTTTCTTTGTCAGTTTGATTTTTCTTTTTGTTTTAAGGAGGCCTCAATTTGCTTTCATCAATCTGGACAATAGGAATTTCTTCTGTATCATCAGTTAGATCTAAGGATTCAAACTCTTCGAGTATGACGTAAGTCCACTCAGGAGCCTTATATCTGGTGTTTAAGTTTCTCAATCTTGGCCTTCTTCGAGTTATTTTTGCCAAGGTTAGCTTAGATTGCGTTTGACTTGTGAGTTCGTTTACTTGTTCTGGTTTCTTTTCAGATTTTCTCAAGTGATATTTTAGCTTCTTTACTCCAGTTGGCCAATTGTCTCCCTTTCTGATTCTTTTGATTTGCACTGCCTTTTCACCTTCTTTATCTCTTTGTAAGGTTCTTTTTATTTCATTTATTCTAGGTACAATCTGTTCTGATTCTTTATTTTCTGTGCTTGTACCTGCCTTTGCTTCCACCTGCTCAGGTTCTACCGTATTTTGTTCTTCTTCCTGAGCTTGTTCTTCTAATTCTATCTGACCCTGTTCAGGTCTTACTTCGAACCTTTCTTCTTCTGCCTGAACCTGTTCTTCTAATTCTATCTGTTCCTGTTGAGGTCTTAACTCAAACTTTTCTTCTTCTGCCTGAACGTGTTCTTCTATTTTTCCCTCCTCAGGTTCGTGAAAGTCTTTTTTATTTTCCACCTGAGTGTGTTCTTCTTCCCCTGTCTCTTCCTGACTACTTTCCTGTCTTTTCAGTTCTGTTCCTCTTCTGGTTTCAATGACATCATCAATTATTTCAATCACTGGTATCCAGTCTTCCTGACTTGTACTTGGCTGTTCATCATATGGTTGTCTTTCAGAATCTATCACTCTAGATTCTTCAATTTCACAGTTTACAACTCCTGACGCTTAAGCCTGTTCAGTCAGTGGTTGCTCTTGTTGTTCTGATGGGTTCGGAACTCTTCTGGTATGGCTGGCATGAATCCAATTGGGCAAACCTGCGCACTTCACTGCCGTGGTAGTGACTAGTATGACTTGCCGCGGTCTGTCCAACCTTGGTGCTAGGCACGACTTTCTTGCGTGTTTCTTCACTAGCACCCAATCTCCAGCATTCAAGTCATGTGCTTGGTCTGGCTGTCTTTCAACTACGTCTTCTCCAACCTGGTGAGAGATAGAATGCATCATTTCAGCCAATCCTTTGCAATAGTCCAATACCAGATCATCAGTTATACTCATTAGTTTATTCCCAGGAATAAATGCCTGTCTTATGGCTCTTCCCATGAGAACCTCATGTGGGCTCATTCCTGTTTTTCTGTCTGGAATACTTCTGAGACCCATCAGTACAAGAGGTAATGCATCAGGCCATTTCAGTTTTGTGGATGCACACACCTTTCCCAATATTGACTTGATTGTGCCATTCATTTGCTCAACAATTCCAGAAGCCACTGGACGATAAGCGCAGTGCAGTTTTTGTTCAATGTTAAATGCTGCACAGATTAATCGAATTATTTCATTATTAAAATGAGGGCCTCTATCTGATTCCAAAGTGACTGGAAAACCAAATCGCGGAACCAATTCCCTCATCAACAATTTGGCAACTGTAAGACTGTCATTTCTTCGAGTGGGATAGGCTTCCACCCATCTTGAGAAAAGGCATACTATGACAAGTATATATTTCAGTCCATTGCATGGGGGTAATTCAATAAAATCTAACTGTAATCTGGTGAAAGGCCCTTCTGCTTTTCCAATCTTTCCCCAGCTTACCACTGTCTTTCTACCTGGGTTCTGCTGTTGACAGGTTAAGCATCTTTGGCAAAGGCTCTCTGCGTTTACCCTTAACTTCGGATTATACCAACTCTGTCTAAATAGCCTGATCATTGAATCTCTCCCTATGTGTGTTGCTCCATGATACACTCTTGCCATTTTTGAAAGTAAACAATCTGGCATGACTGGTCTTCCATCTAGATACACCCATACCTCATCATGTGGTCTTTTTGTACAAGCTGCCTTTATCCAAATTTCTTTTTCTTCTTCCTCAACTTCTTCCTGCAATTGTCTAATCTAATCCCATGTTTCTGGCACTGAGAAAAGCATAAATTGGCATCTGGTTTCACTCTTTTCAATTTTTCGGTTTATGGCCACTGTATTTTTAGCACAGTATTTAGCCACTTGGTCAGCATAATTATTGCCAGCAGTCACATAGTCATTTCCTGACCGATGTGCAGCACATTTTACAACTGCTATCTCTTTTGGCAATTGTAATGCTTCCAAC
This sequence comes from Calotriton arnoldi, assembly GCA_963921515.1. NCBI lineage: Eukaryota > Metazoa > Chordata > Amphibia > Caudata > Salamandridae > Calotriton > Calotriton arnoldi. The sequence continues at coordinate 533,179 of CAWUFW010011442.1, read as the reverse complement.
AGATCCTTCACATTTTTGCTATTTCTGATAGGGGATCCTGAAGAAGTCAGAAATCCCCTCTGCATCCAGAGCTGGCCAAAGTCGTGCACAACCCCGAACCCATATTGACTGTCCGTAAATATGGTTACTCTCCAATTTTTCCCCTTTTTGCATGCCATTGTTAAGGCAACCAATTCAGCTACTTGTGCAGACTTGACCCCAGGTAAACAGGATGCTTCAATTACCCCAGATATTTTACAAACAGCATATGCAGCACTTAGTCCTCCTTCTTGTGTCCTAAGGCAGGAACCGTCTACAAATAACTCATGGTCAGCCTCTTTCAAAGGTGACTCTTTTATGTCCGGGCGGGGCTTCGTGCATAACTCAGTCACGTCCAAACAATCATGATCACTTTCATCTTTCACTTCTTCATCGCAGGGGTCTGGCAATAGGGTGGCTGGGTTCATGATCGTACACCTTATCACAGACACGTTCTCAGCTCCCAAAATCACTCTTTCATACTTTGTCAAACGACTAGGGGTGAGGTGCTGTGTTCTTGTTCTTGTTCTTGTCAAGAGAATCTCAACTGAGTGTGGAACAAAAACTTTTACCGGATGTCCCATCACTATCGATTGACTTTGCTCCAGACTCATATAAGTAGCAGCTACTGCTTTTAAGCAGCCAGGCAATGCTGAAGCCACTGGGTCCAATGTGGCTGAAAAATATGCCACTGGACGTCCACTCAATCCATGTCTCTGTGTTAAAACTGAAAGTGCACAATTTTCCCTCTCACAACAGAACAAAGCAAAATATTTTGAATAATCAGGCATGCCCAAAGCAGGAGCCTCACACAAACAATTCCTTAGTTTCACAAATGCCTCTATGCAGTCATCATTCCAATCAATCGGATCTTTTGCTCTTTTCTGGATCATCTGTATTAATGGCTTTGCTAACATAGAAAAACCATTAATCCATTGCCTACAGTATCCAACCACTCCTAGAAACATTCTCATTTCACTTTGGCAATTGCATCTCTTTGATTATTTTTATCTTTCCGGTGTTACTTTTCTAACTCCTCTTTCTATTTTATGCCCTAAATATCTAACTGCTCGTTGACAAAATTGTAACTTTTCTGGAGACACCTTGTGTCCTCCTTCAGCCAAATGATTCAGCAATGCAATTGTGTCTGTGACACAATCTTCGCGTGTTTTTGATGCCACTAGTAGGTCATCAATATACTGGACCAAAACAGAATTTCCAGGCATAATCAATGATTCCAACCACTTTTTCAAAATCTGATTAAAAATTGAAGGACTCTCTGTGTACCCTTGAGGAACTCGACACCATGCGTACATATGCTCCTCAAACTTGAACGTAAAAAGATACTGGCTGTCTGGATGCAAAGGAATAGAAAAGAACGCTTGGCACAAATCAATTACTGTAAACCAACCTGCATTCCAGGGTATCTGATAAAGGATCACAGCTGGATTTGGCACTATTGGGCAACATGGCACCACAATTTTATTTATTTTCCGTAAATCTTGCACTATTCTGTACTTTCCACGAGGCTTTTTAAGTCACATTATTGGCGAATTGCAGGGACTACCCATTACTTCTTTTAAAATACCCTGTTTAACCATTCATTCAATTTCTGGAATAATTCCTGCTTTTACTTCTGGACTCATTTTGTACTGTTGGGTGTTTGGATACACTGCACCTTCTTTCACTGTCACTTTAACTGGGTCTATGTTTGTCATCAGCCCAATGTCTTTTCCTGTAAAATCCCACACTTCTGGATTAACTGTGGTTCTTAACTCTTCTGCCAATTCATTCTCAGTTATTAATGAAAACATTTCATCTACTTCTGTTCCTTGTTTGGCCAACATCATCTTGTAAACAACGTCTTCATCAGGGGTTTGGAAAGCGACACCATCCGGTGTACAATAGATCGTGCAATTCATCTTGCACAAAAGATCTCTTCCCAACAGATTTACTGGACTGGAATCGCAAACTACGAATCGATGCATTTCTTTGAAGTTCCCAATGTGCACCTCCATTGGCTTTGTGATTGGGGTTCTAATCTGTTGGTTAGACACGCCTACAACTTGGATTGATTCTCCCGAGAGTGGTAGGTTTGGGATGTCTGCTGTTCTCACAGTAGATCTGGTAGCACCAGTATCCAATAGGAAAGTAATGTCTTTACCCTCTACTCTCCCATCAACAAATGGACCTGACTGATCTACCGGCAAGGATGCGCCAAGCACGCACTGCTCTTCCTCCCCACTCAGGCACCGTCATTGTGCGGCATCTGAATGTTCATCATTCTGTAACAAATATTGTGCAATTGTTCTATTATTCTTACCACTTTCTCCTTGAAATCCGGTGTTCGCACTGAAACTTTGATGGTTCACAAAATTTGGCATAGGAGCTGGTGGAACCTGATATTGTGGAGTAACTACCTGCTGCTGCTGATTCATAAGTACTTCATTCTGCATCTGTGGGATTAAATTTTGATTTGGCCCATTATTATTCTTATTATTCTGAGTACTCTTACACTCGTTCTTCCAATGTCCAAGCTTTCCGCACGCATGACAAGGAAACTTCTTTTTCGCTTCTTCTCTGTCCATTCGTCCCTTATATTTACTACCACTTGCTCCTTGATTATTCAGACTCTGTTCTTTCACTTGATTATTATTTTGGTCATTTGTTTTCTCTTCTTGCTGTTCTGCCAATTTAACTTGTGCCCACATCATTTTCTCCTTTCGCTTCCTACGCCTGGCCTCAATGTCATCTCCGCAATATTTTGCGTACTTTAGAATCTCATCCACTGTCTTGCTTTGCCAACACAACATATGCTGCTGTATCATCTGACTGATTTCTGGTTTCAAACCATATACACCCCCGATACACAAAATGTCCCATATCTTTGTCACCAATATTCTCAAAACCACTATACTGCTTAAACACCTGCAATAACCGTTCATAGTACGCATGTACAGATTCATTTGGTTCTTGTGTTGTTCTATCTATTTTTACCCAATCGGTTTCTTTAGGAGGAATTTTCCCTTTCAAATACGTAATTACTTGGTGATACTTTTTCATCACCTCCTCCGAAGGTGCTCCTGTTTTTTCATCTCTAGGATACTCCTCATTAGGCAAATCAATTGTGATCTTACATTCTGTCCATAAATCAGCGGGTACCACTATATCAAATAGACCATCCAAGTCTTTCAATAAAACCTTTGAAACCTTCACAAACCTCTCTACCTGCTTGTACCACTCAACTGGTTTTTCTCTCAGTTTTGGAAAATCATTTGTAAATGATAAAATATCTTGTCTACTCCAAGGAACATGAACATATCCACCTCCTGGAACTTCTCTCATCGGGCACAATTTTTCTGTCTTGCTTGATTCTCTTACTGGAAATGCAGCTGCTGCTGCTTCTCTCGCTTGTACTTCCTCTTTCTTTCTTATCCATCTAATTCTCCATTTATCAATGTCTCCCCATTTTTGCAAAATGTTCATTAATTCTTTTATCTGTAGTCTCTTTCCAGAAGCATTTACACTTTCTAAATCTTTATCAGTAAAGTCCACTCAATATGGTTTCTGCAACAACTTCGATTTTCCTATATCTATTCCAATCTCTGAAGCAACTTCAGTCAGTCTCTCATGAAATACTCTTGATCTCCTGGTTATACTCTTACACAAAAATAATGACTCCTCATCATTGTAAACGTTCAACCTTTCTGCGCCCACACATCCTGTCATCATCTCTTCCAATTCCACTTTCAATCTGCTGATATCTAAAGTCTTTGGTATTGGGTTCTGATTATCTCTTTCCTGAGCCCACCTTTCTATTTCTTCAGAGGTGACTACTGTTGCGCCTCCAGTTCCAGCCGGAACCAAAGGTCTTCTTTCTCTCAAATTCATAGGCGTAACTCTCTTTGGAGTCTCCGTCAGAGGTTCCCCAATAGGGAGGTCCATTAATGAAATAATTGACTCACTTTCGCTAACCTGATCATCTGTAATTATTATTTCTTTTCTAGGACTATTTAATGGAACTGTCACAAGTTGTGATTTCTGGCAAATCTTATTATCTCCATACAATGGTATTACCGGACCAATGGTCACTGGTACTGTCAAGGCTTCAGTATTCAAATTTAACTGTCCTATCTTTTGAACTAGTTCTTCTCTAGTTTTATTCAAGGCTTCTCTTTCATTATCCTGCAACACTCTGTTATATGACAGTTCATGTAAAATCTGTGGGGTTAATGGCATTCCCATTACCGGTGCACTTGGGGTAACCTTACTAGTTGCTTCCTGATACGGTGGTGGATTTTTAATTAAAATATCCTCTGACAACTCGTCGTCTGATTCACCATAACCTGCTGAATTCATGTGTTTCGTTTTCTCCTTACACTTTCCTCCAGACTGTTCCTCAGCCATCAACACTGGATATAACCCTTCTGATACCATAGCTCTCCTCCATTGTTTCATCTGCCCTTCGCGTGACTCATGCAAATGTCTCGGAAAGAATCCTCTATACCTTCCACCTCTGCATTTCTCTCGTTCATATGACTCAGTCTCCCATTCTTCCAAAGCCTCATATTGAGTTAACCTAGGTCTAGGTTCCAAATCATTCATTTTCAATCTCAAATTCTGAAGAATCCTCCCATTAAATGTACCATCCTTAGGAAACGCTAACACTCCATCATCCTTTGTATATTCTACCCAATTTTCCAACCACACGCAAGTATGATATCCTCTTTCCATCATCATAAAAGATGCTGGTGTCTTCGGTGGCGGAATAGGAATTCCTTCTCTAGCCAACACAGGCTTGAAGAACAGTGTAGGAAATTGTATTCCGCAAACCCTTGAAATCTTCTACCTGTACGTCTTGCACTGACAGTCAAATCAAAATCCTGCATACAATCCTTCTCTCCACCAATCCTAGCGCGGCGTCTAACTAAGTGTCCAATCAAATCAGGCTCACGCTCGTGATCTGACCAATGCCAGCGCAGCCTTTTTCTGATGTCAGTTCTGCTCCTTACTACTGACCCCTCCTTTACAAGGCTGCTCCTGTCACCCGCCCGCTGCTTCTACCAATCCCAGCGCGGCTCACTGTGACGTCAGTACCAGTCCGCCAACTGACCCTCCCTTTACAAGGTAATACGAAAACTTTATTTCTCAATATTTTCTCTAAAAATGCTTTGTTATTAACGACATAAAAACATTCGCTACTCTGTCTGTTCTGCTAAATCAAAAGATAGTTTATTTCTTTTCACTGCGAGTAAAACCTTCCGCTTACTCTTCACCTAAGCTCCAGAGAACCTGCTACTCTTCCGGTGTCACCCGTTAGGGAAAATTTGAGACCGATGTTTCACCAGCGAACTCCTTTTGCTGTCAATCTAGCTTAGAAGAACCTGCTACTCCTTCAGGGTTACCCTTACTAGGTGATATAACGCCTAAAGTTTCACCAGCGAACTCTTTGCTATCAATCACTCTCACTTTTACACAGAAAATAGTCCCTACTTTAACACTGCCAGACCTACCTAGCTTCTCAGTGTTATTCCAACAGACGAGTAACCTCACTGCAGTGTGGTTTCTATCGCCACCTGCTATTCATTCCCCGGGAATTTTCCAGACGACATAAAACAAAGACGCTAACTCTTTTGTTAAAACATAGATCAAAAAATCAATAATCTATACTTATCACCAAACTAGTCAATAATAACCATAGCTCTGCTACCAGAAAACTGATCCAGTGGTGTACTAACAACAGATACTCCACTACCATACCTGGGCCCATATAACTACTTCCACAACAACAGCAAGTAGACCGCCGGAACTTTTAGTTTATGCTTCTCATACTTCAAGGTCTAGTTATTTCTTTCCCTAACTAAACCTTTCACTGATCAATTAGTTCTTTCCTCTGGTCAATGGACCATTAGTTGGAACTAGTTGATGGTGATAATTAACATAACTTATAAAACATTTCTTGATTAAAATGAAATAATCAGACTCGGGACGTTTTAAAATCTTTATCTAAATTAGTTGCTTGTGAACCATCTCAATCGTTTCAGTACAAACACCCTCATTCGCAAGAGTGTCAATTCAATCAAGTTTCAAAATATGCATTTAGTAATTCAGATTCACACAATAACTATGCTCAGAAAGAAGAGGACAGAGAGAGAAGAGCATCTATCAATACAATGAATTTTATAATTACCAAGTATGGTGTGAAGACCAAACCCTCTGGCCAAAGGGCTGGTAAGGGTCCCCCAGGATAGATCAGGAGACAAAGACTTCAGGACAGAAATCAGGACAGGATACTTCACCTCTCTAAATACCGATGACTGCGTCGCACCCCTCTCTGACACTCTCTTCCTCCTCGTGGTTCTTCCGCGATCTTCTTTCTAACCCAATTAAATTAATTAGATAGTTCTGCATTCGATTTTCTTCATCAGCGTCTCACTGCATCAGCACCACCCCAACACCATCCCGAGCTCTGAATTGCTTCCGCCAAAAGTCACTCCCAGCATCGCGCTCTCTCCCGTGTCAATGCTCTACTAACTAACTAAAGCTACCTCAATTATACCTTTCTATATCCATGTACCACCCATTAATGTTTCAATTTTTACAGACTACTAATTCTGATTGGACAGCCGAAGGGGGGATGATCGTCACACCATGCTTACATTTCACTTATTTCTTTAAACCAGTGTTTCGAAACTCCTCCCCTCAAACTTTATTACCCCGCTTCCTTTCCCATACATCTCCCAACTTTATTAATACAATTTGTTGCGATCTCTTGAATAAAGTTCCTTCATATGAACTCTTCACCCTCATGTTCCCAGGGCACATCTTCGCTGGCCTTGGACGCGTGACAAGTCCTCAGTCATCTTTCGTTCTTTTTCGCCAGGGCGCATGCGTGGCGCAACGTCAGTCTGCTCGACTCAGACAAATTTGACAGGCCCAAATACGCACTAATAATAAAGTCAAAAGGAAAAATGTTATTCTCAAAAATAAATGATTTCACTGTATACCACCAACCTCTACTCTAACCCATTCCATTTGTTATTTCCCTTTCTGTATTTGCGTTAATATAAACTTATATTCTATTTCAGCTAAGCAGGTGCCATGCATGTGAGCTTTCAAGCGGCCATTTTATCGTTTATTGCGCAGGCGCAAGATTTCCCCTCGAAGCGTTAGTACGTCATACTACGTAGATGCAGTAGACGCATGCGCAGTAAAGATCCCGTGTTAGAGTGCGTTCTTAGTCCTTTGTTCATGTTATTGCCGTTAGTAAACACATAGGCAAGCTTCCTTGTCCCGCGTGTCTTGTTCTAAATGCAACTATTAATTACAAACACGTTGTTAATAATTCGTTAGTGAGTTAAACGAGAGGATTGCTTCCGAGCAAGTCTCTTTTACGAGTCCTTGCTCCATCAGTATCACATAGTAATAGTAAGTACAGGTGGTTGTCCCAAAGGTGCCGGCATGCCAGGCACTCACGAGTAGTGAGGAGGGCCTGTAAACAGCGCGTCTAGTCAGGGGGACACCGTCAACAGACCGGGGGGCCAACCACCCGTTAGCCCAAATCCAGACACGTGTCTCGTCCCCGCATCCCAACTGTCCCATGCCCCAACAGTGTTAGAGGGCATGGTCGGGGGCAATGTCGGGGGGCGGACCGCGCATCTACACTCTGCAGCGGGTCCAGCGGAGGAGGGTCACCCGGCAGTATAGCGTATATCTGCTACTGCGGTAAAGGCCTCCAAAATCTTACCATATCATGTCGGGTCGGCAGGGCGGCCCTACGGATTCCAGGACGGGAAACAAGTGGATACTCACATGCGAGGACCGCATAGATGGCGGAACCGGGAGGTACTATTCGCCATGGTTGTGACGGTGACCCTTCTGCTTACAGGCCCCTCACTATGCTCAATACATATCTTAAAGTACTGTGCAAAATATTGGCAGCCAGGATGCAAGGAGTGGTTTGGGAGCTGGTCCACAAGGAGCAATGTGGCTTCATACCGGCGGGTAGCACCACTCATAACCTCCATAGGTTGGCCCATGTACTTCATGAAACATTGGATGGAGAGGCGCTTTGGTCTCCCTTGATCTTGAAAAAGCGTTTGATACAGTGGAGTGGGCCTATCTAATGACAGTCTTGCGGGCATGGGGTTTGGCCCTAATTTCTGCGCCTCGATACCTGTTCTGCATATACTGAACCTTCTATACCTATCACGGTAGATGGTGAGCTTTTTTGAAACCTGGCCAGTGCGGAGGGGTACTCGTCAGGGGTGCCCTCTCTCGACCCTTTTTATTTGCATTAGCAATTGAGCCCCTTGCACTGTTGATACATACGGAGCTAGAACCTGGGGTGGATCAAGATGGGGGACTCTACCCAAGTTATTTCCCTGTATGCGGATGATGCACTGGTGTATGTGCAAACACCCACGGAGTCTGCTCCGATCCTGATGCAGCTATCTGGGTTCCTTTGATGAGGTCTCGGGTCTTGGGATCAATGTCCACAAGTCACTCTTGTTCCCCTTAGGCAGCTTAATTGAGAAGCAGTTGGACCAACTGCCGAATGTGGGTCTCCAGTGGGAATTGGAGGGGTTTTGGTACCAGGAGATTTGGGTTATGCACACGGAGGCTCAGCATCAATGCAAAAATGTGGATATGGTCTAGAGAATTTCATTACATTCTGGAATAGGCTTCCTCTCTGTGATTGGACGAGCAGCTGTGGCTAACATGGTTTTCCTTCCGCGCTGCATGTACCATGTTCAGAACTCTCTGTTCCCGCTGCGGGCCGGTTCTTCCGTAGGCTGGATAGACTGTTGGTAAATCCCCTATGGGTGGGGAAGTGCAGCAGAGTGGCTCTGGCAATGCTCAAGAAGGGCTTGGAGGATGGGGGATTAGCAGTCCCGGATATACAGTTCTATTATTATGATGCACACTTGCAGCATACCGCTAGATGGCTCACAGAGTCTGAGAATTGGGAGAAACAGTTCTTGGGGACCGAGTTCGAAAGCAATACTTTGCCTCAGTTCTGAGGGGGCAGGTCAGAACATCCGGTTCCGTATCAAATTAAAATCACGGCAGCACTTTGGGAGAAGGTAGTTCAAAAGGTTTTCCGGAGGGCCCTCTTCCGCAGGGAGGTACGATTGTGGGATCTGGCTCCCTTTAGGAATATCGATACGGACATGTCTATTGAACAATGGAGGGGGGGCGGGGGGAGTCTGGTAGCAGGCGATATATATCCTGGAGATACTTTCATTACTTATCAGGAGGCTCGGGACTCTTTTGGGGTTAGACCAGCCCACTTCTTCCATTATGCTAAATTGGAGAGTGTAGCGAAGGAGCTCTGAACGGATTTCCCAGCAGCGCCGCAGCCCTAGGGTATACTTGATGGTCTTATCAGGTGGGGTGAGGGACACCACTTAATTACCCTCTTTTACAAGGCTCTAAGATTGACATGCAATCTCGACAATTTCCAGCAAGTGGGGCCTGGGAGAGAGATTTGGGAATCCCCATCTCAGATTCGGATTGGATGAGTGTGTCCGGCCTTGTGTGTACTCTGTCCTGTAATAACAGATTTAAGCTACTACATTTTAATTTTCTGCACCATACCTATGTCACTCAATGTAGTCTGAATAAATAGATCCCACTAAAGGAGTGAAGTGTGGGCACTGTTGTGAGGTTGGGGCCACTGTCATACACCTAGCTTGGGAATGCGAAAAGGTCCGGGATTATTGGGGCTAAGTAGTGCCACGTATAGAGACGGCCACCGGGATTATAAAACCACTGACACCACTAGCCTGCTTGTTGGGAGTGGTGGTGCACTTTAAGGGACGTAAAATCCATTACAAACTTGCCCAGTTGGCCCTATTATTGGCGAAGAGGCAGGTGGCCATTGGGTGGATGGGCTTGAGGTTTCGACTTCTGGACCATTGGTTGCGAGATGTCTTGGAACGGGAAGTGGCAGAAGAACATCACATGAGATGCTCTCATACTGATGAAGGGGCAGCTGATGCCATAATGTTGTGGGCTCAATTGCTGGGTATGTTCCAAGATGACAGTGATTCGAGCTCCGAGAGCGGTTCTGAGACAGAGGGCTGATTGTGTGCAGGGTTAATACTCATGACAATTTTCTGATGACCAAGTGTGTAATGTTGTTTCCTTGTATAATGACTGACTTGTAGCCTTGGTTACACACACAGACGGCTTTGATTTCAGTTGGGTTGGCAGATGGTCCCGCTTGGGAATACTGTATAATGTTTGTCTCTTCTTGCTGTTTCAGATATGTAACTGCGTAGTAATGTGTATGGCACTGTCAACTCGCACTGTATGTTCTTTTTATTTTGCTTGAAATCAATAAAATACAGTTTACAAAAAAAACCTCCACTTGTGTGAACCAATAAAGAGCTTAACACTTATATTGATTTTTAGCACTTCAAATATTTCCACTATAAGAAAATCGATACACAGAAAAGTGAACCAGAGTTCACAGTATAGTATATTGTGGACCACAGTTGCTTCTAGGCAATTGGAATGGAGTAGGTGCCACAGGACCACGCAGAGGAATATACAATTTTTATGTAATGCAATACGTATCACTCTTCTTAGCCTTTCATCCTACGAAACCTGGAAGGAATGCGTGTCCATGACAAGGAGGCGATCATGTCTCCAGCTAAGGTAACTCTCACTGGAAATATACCAACAAAAAAAAAAAACACAGGTACCCTTTCCTATCAGCAACTCCAGTTTCAAATTACTTATACATTAAAATAGGAGTTCCATAATCATTGCAACATTAAGAAATAGGTGTCTACTTGGAGTTGATAGTATAAAGAGCAGTTTCTGTTACTTGCGGTTCAGTCTTAGGCTGAAGCATCTCTTGTCAGTGACAGCAAAACGCGTCCGTTTCGCTTATGGTTCATCTGCCAACCCTGTGTCACTTGGACATCAGGTGAACAAAGTTCTACTGCATCACATCCACAAGGTTTCTTCTGATGTACTTCAGAACTGGTCAGACCTTTAAAGACGGTGAGGACAGTAGAAGTCGCAATGGCCCTTGAACATTTTTCTCAAATGTTAACTGACGTTTCTTTCTTGGCCAAGGCGTAGCAGATCTTAATGCAAAGAATGACCCGATGAGATATAGTAAACTTAATCACGAATTTCCCTTCCTTAGCCCCAGCCTGTGCAGCTGCTCCTCTTCCTTGGAAGGATGAAGCACAGAAAACAAATATGTATTACTGATAGACTGGCCCATGTGGAAGGCAGACGCTGCCTTTGGAAGAAAAGTACTAAAATGCTTCTTATTTGGACACCCTACAAGCTGAAGTGAGCTCCTCCACAAAGGGAATTTTGAGGGTCAAGGTTGAATAGAACAACTGTATACAAATTCTAATGTTGTTACCATAAGAAAAGTAAGAACTATGTTCAAGTCCCATTGCGGAAAGGCAAAGAACATGGGGGGAGGGGTAACATATCCAGCAAGTCTTTCAAGAAGCAAGAGACTCGGGGGATCTGAACCAGGGCTGCATAAAAAGCACACAATGCGGCTAAGTATCCATTCACAGAACAAGCCTCTAAGCCATTAAAAGTGCAGAATTTCAGATTGGCAAGTCTCAAAAGGATTTAGGCCTGCACCATGAAACAAACCTATCCCAGCGACCAGCATTGACAGTGTTTGATTTTGAGGTATCGAGGATAACATTGGCTACCTCTGGCAGTAAGCTGGAGGTTCGAACTGGCTCCACGCGTGCAATCTGAGGATTGGGGTAGAACCCTCAACCATGCTGCTGCAGAAGCTGACCTTCTGTGTTCAGGAGAGCAAGTGGGAAAGAGGAGGCCGAATACAGAGTTACAACAGATCAGCATACCAAATCCTTCTTACCAAATCTGATAAGAGTCTGCCTTGTTCCATCATCTCATACTTTCTGAAGAGCCCTCAAAAGTGGCAGAATTGGAGGGAATGCATAAAGCAAGCCCTGTGACCAAGGCAGTTGCAAGGGGCCCTCTAGAGAACTAAATAGTGGAAAGTACAGGGTGAAAAACAGAGGAAACTTCCTGTTCAGAGCTGTGGCAAAGAGGAAGATGCAGGGAACCACAGGCCCATCATATCAGGGTGGAGCTCCCATTCATGATGACTTAGGGACTGGTGACTAAAAAATATCTGCCTTCACATTGAGAGCCTGTCAGGTGAGCTGACACTAGGAACATATCCATTTCAGAGCACATTGCCACAAGAGTAAGATCGCTCACCAAAGGGTCCACAAACCCACTTTGCCCAGTCATATGAGAGCCTGAATGGCAGTAGTGATGTCCGAAAGAACCTGCACAACATAGCCAAACAAGGAGGTGCCCTTAAAAACTGAAGCTTGCAATGGCAGAAGACTGAAGGGGCAAACCACTGTGACACTGGAAGAGTACATCCACCAAAGGAGGTCTATTTGGTAGATGGGAGCCTTTGCTGCTGAAGGCACTGCCACCTGAGGTACCATTGAAGGGACATCATCCGCCACCAGGTGTGACACACCAGAATGATGCACAAGACCATCAGAAAGATCAAGAGAGAAAGGCCCTCCTGCAGGTTGTGTCCTGAATCACTCTAATGAAAGTCATCCTCTGAGTGGTGGCCAGGTAGGACTTCTGCCTTGTGACGAATAAGCCCAAGTTATTAAGTAAGGTCAGAGAGTGCCCCAGATGGCCAAAAACTAGGGCGAGTCAACTGGTCTTCACCAGCAAAATGTCAGAGAATGGAAAGACACAGAGTGGCTGCCACCACATCCATCTGTTTGGTGAAGGTTCATGAGTGAAGCAGAGCGAAGACCTGTGGTCTGGGAGAACAGCAGATGGAAATACATGTCCTTGGAGATCAAAAGCATCCAATCATGCTCCTCCAGTGCAAGGGGAACACAACTCAAGCAAAGCATTCTGAATTTGTCCTTATGGACAAAGAAGTTTAACAACCTTTGGGCTAGTATGTGCCTGATGCGCCATCCTTCTTTGGGACCAAAAAGCAGAGCCTAGAATCCCATGGCCCTATCCTCCATGTGCGCCACTTCTATGTCCCCTTTTTTCAGCAAAGCAAGGACTTCTACCTCCAAGATCGCAGCATGTGCTAGGGTGCACATCCTGGCAGATGGTGGAAGTTCTGGAGAAGCAAACAGGATGGAGGTAGCCTAAACATTGTGGACCAACTGGAGCACCCAGCGATCTGTGGTGATTAACGTTCACTGGGTCACATAATGGGAGACCTTGTGGTTGAAGTGCCCCACAGTGAAGACTGGCTTTTCACCGAAGAGCCTCACCATCAAGTACCAAATTCATCAGGGAGCCTGGAGTTCTACAGAAAAATCAAATGGAGCACATTGAGCAATCCTTCACAAGGCAATGTCTGTCTAGTCATGAACCAGGCCACAGTAGCAGCCATGTCCAATTCATGTTTCTGAATCAGTTTAAAAGCTACAAGGCCTTCCATAACCAATTCGGAAAACAAATACTTCATGTTATCTGCAAGGCTAATTGTAACCAGCTTTGCTGGGGTGGACATACTCTCTGAGGAAGCACATGTTAGTAGGTATGGACACAGTGCCCAAAACAAAACTTTGCTCCCCATGGAGTCAATGCTCAGCATGTCATGTTGCAGCAGTGCTATAGCTAAAGCATTGAGATTCAGTTTTGTTGATGATGCCAAGACTACCAAGCTCTCTAATGAAGGATGAGCCAGCAATAATTTTGGATCAGAGGGCACAACGCCTACAACACCAAATGATCTATCTGTGCATTGCAGGACCTGGATAGAGTCTTCCTCAGGCAGCCAATGCCAGTTTCAATATTGTGCCATTGAAAGGTAGAAGTATGGTGCCACTGATGACAGCTGCAGGATTTTGGTAAGAATGGTAGATTTGGGTTCCGCATATGGCAGGGGCAATTCAAACAATGGGCTGTTTAACACACAATGGCTTGCAACAAACATCCTCAGATAATATCACCTTCTGGGAACATTATTAAGGCCACTGCCTTTCTGGAGGCCTAAATAAATTCCAGGATTCATGAATGGGAAGGAATGACCTCCTTGGGTCTTGTCAAGGAGGTACAGCTTGAGTCCTATGTCACAGCACCCACATATCACCATACCCATCGCACCTAGGGCATCTACTGTATAAATAACAAGGTAATGATGGAACACTAGAATTATTCTCAGACTACTGGCAATCGCTTGGGCTCAATTCCTGACCATCGTTTTTCACCTACTGTGCTATTCTAGACAGAGACTCACCTTACGGTAATCAGTCTAAGTCCTGTTCCAACAGGAACAATCAAGTCTGAACTGCCAGGCCAGGTACCCTCGATTAGAACACAAGCAACCCTATAGTGGTTTCAACCTAATTACGCCTAGTCAGTGATGTATCGCTTCATTCCTGCAGCACAATGAGCATGGGACCTACATCTGAGCATACCCCTCGCACCTAAGGCATGTACTGCAAAAAGAACAAGGTGTTGGAAGGAATGCTTGAACTGATCTCAGCCATTAGCAATGACTCAGGCCGTATTCTAGACCATTGTTTTTCAGCCACTGTGCCATTCTAGACAGAGGCCCACTTTATGCAAATCAGTCTTTTTTTTTTTTTTTTTTAAACAAATTTTATTGAACATTTCCACTTATCATTGTGCAATCATCAATGCAGACGTTGTTATATGCAGGCATATGAAATATTTCCCCTTGGCATCTCACAATTATCAATACCGACACTATTACATTCAGGTCGTATGAATGGTCGCACATTCCCATTGGTCCTTTCTGTTGACAGAACTCATGTCTTGGTGCCACTGTTGTTGCAGCTCTTGTTTCCGGCAATGTCCTTCACCTCACTGTTATTTGTCCGCCACCCTTTCCGGCCCTCGCAGAGGTATAGGTTCAAGCCTGTTGCGTCTTTTTGTCCACCTCTTACAAGAAATCAATACAAAACTCAAAAAATCCCTCCTCCATCTCCTCCCTCGCCCTGCCAGGCGTGTCATACGTATCAATAATCGATCCATACTCTAGTAGTCTAATACGCTCAGTTGAGCATGTCACTCCGTAGCCCTAATATCTGTATCTGTGCGGGGGCTCCCATTCGCTTCTTTTTCTTCCCATTCCCACCCATATTGATTTATAGGGTGTGATCTCCTTCTTCTCTCGCCTGAGTTATTCCCTGCGGCGTGCCTTCTGCCTCGGCCTCTGGATTCTTTAATAGTTCCACCAGTGCTGCCCATGCCCGAGCTGTTTCCAATGACTTCTCGCTGACAACCTTCTTGGCTACTCGTAGCCTTACTGCTCTCTCGCACTCTGCCCATTTTATAAACTCCCTCTTCCACCTGCGGGAACTAGGACCTTCCCGTGCTTTCCAGTGGCTTGTGATGTCCCTTTTTGCTAAAACAAGGCCCAAATCTTGGAACTTGCTTGTCACCATATTTTTAGCAGTGTGGGGGAACCAATGCAGAAGACAATACCCCGGGGTTGCGGTCTCTTCCCTTTCTGTCACCTCTGCCAGCACTGTGGTCACTATATCCCAGAAGTTCCTCATACCCGGACAAGTCTAAAACATGTGGAGGAATTCCACTCACACTTCATTACATCGTGGGCATACTGCTGTTCTTATACCGAAGTATCTGTTGATGCGACCTGGCGCGAGGTACGCCCTGTGCAGGACATAAAAGTGAACGAGTTGGAATCTAGCGTTTCTGGTAACCTTACTTGCTCGTTCTACCAATTCCCCCCATGCTTTTTCAGCAATTGGTTCTCCCAAATCCTCCTCCCATTTCTGGTGTAATGTACTGAGGGCGGGGAGTTTCTCATGGCTAAGCCATCTATATAAACAGGTGACCGCTTTGAATGTTCCCGCCGCGGTTACTACATATTGACACCCTTCTGACGTGGGTGGCTCTGATAAACCCCCCCCCCATTGTTTACGTATTGCTGCTGTGAGGGCAGTATGTAAGAGGAAGTCTCCCCCAGGTATGTCGTACCTTTCTCTAAAGTCATCGGAGGGCAGTAGGGTTCCATCTTTGTACAGCATCCCTACAGTGGATACCCCCACCTCCCTCCAGTCCTCCAGTCCTCGCCAGTCTCCCCCATGTGGAAAGGCTTCACAGATAGTCAATGGGATCTCCGGGGCATACGGGCGCTTGGACTTGGACCTCTGCAGGATCCTATTCCAGCATGGACAGATTACTTTTAGCTCGGTAGTCATCTCTCTCTCCTGAATGGGGAGCAGCAGCACCACCCGTGACAGGAGGCGCAGGCTGGGCGTCGCCCTGTTGCGCTGTCCCTCTCACCCGGCTCGCCACCCATTTCGTGAGCCATTGCAGCTGGGCTGCCATATAGTAGTACTCAAAATCTGGCACGGCTAGTCCTCCCGCTGCTTCTGGTCTCATTAGTGTTGCGAGTGCTACTCTGCGTCTCCCCGTTCCCCACAAAAATGCCGTCATCAGGGCTTGGAGTTGTCGAAACCTCCAAACTGGGATCCACACCGGGAGCACCCCGAAATAATATAATAGCCTCTGCAAGGTCACCATCTTGAGGAGGGCAATTCTGCCTGGTACTGATAAGGGAAGGGTCCCCCAGAAATCAAAACTGGCTTTCACCCCTCTCAGTGCTCTCCCCACATTACCCTCTAGTAGGTCCGCCAGGTCGTGGTATATCTGGACTCCTAGATATGGTAGGCACCGGCTCTCCCACAAAACTCCTTCCACCTCCTGTGGCCTTTCTCTCCCTTCCTTGGCGGGGAAGAGGCATGACTTTGCCCAGTTCACCCTAAGGCCTGCTACTCTTTCCAGCGCCGCTAGTAGTTCCCTAGTGCTTTGAAGTTCCTCCCTCTCATTTCGAAGGAATAATAGGAAGTCATCAGCATATAATGCTATGTGGTGTATTTGTCCTTCTACTTCCAGCCCACGATAGAAGCGTCCCCTCCTGGCCTTGGCTGCTAGAGGCTCCATGGCCAGGGCAAACAAAAGGGGGGACAGAGGACATACCTGTCGTGTTCCCCGCCCCACTCTGTGGGAGTCCGATATAAGCCTAACCATCCTGACTCTGGCTGTGGAGTCCGTATACAGCAGGGCAGTCCATGCCACAAATTCAGACCCCAGCCCGAACCTTCTCATCACCCGAAATGAATAAGGCCATTCAAGGCTATCAAAGGCCTTCTCTATGTCCACTGCAAAAATGACCGCCTCTTCTTTACAGTAGGAGTCGGCTTCAAGCAGACGCAGCAGCCTCCGAACATTCATCGTTGTGTTCCTGGAGAGTATAAATCCTGCCTGGTCTCTGTGTATAAGATCCACCATGTGTGGTAAGAGTTGGTGGCTAGGATCTTACTCAAGATTTTATAATCCAAATTAAGCATAGAGAGCGGCCTGTATGCCGCTTTATCAGATGGTGGCTTCCCTGGTTTCAGCAGCGGGATAATCACTGCCTCTCTTGCTGACTCTGGGAGCCTCCAGAGCTGCTTAGCTTGATTATAGAGTTCTACTAGTCAAGGTCCCAAGAAGTCCACATATGTTGAGTAAAACTCAACCAGGAGCCTGTCTGTTCCAGGTGTTTTGTTCCTGGCCATGGCCTTGATGGTGCACCTCACCTCTCCCAGCTCTAGCTCCCTCCCCAATGACTCCACCTCTTCTTCCAATATTACTGGCAGCTCTAAATCTCCCATATAATCATCTATCTCATCAGTCGTGGGGGATACCCTACTCTCATACAGGTCTGTATAATACCTCAGGAATATGTTGTTGATGTCTTGTTGATGATGTCGGACCTCCCCTTGCTCCCCTTTCATTTCTAGGATAACCGATCCTCTCCAGGCTGGGCTAGTCAGCCAGGCCAACAGCGCCCCAGGTTTATCCCTTTCTGTGTGGGCACGCACCATGTAATTTTTGTAGTCAAAACAGCGTAGCCGCTCTACATGCTCAGCCACTGTTTCTTTGGCCGCCAGGAGGTCCTCTTGCTAATCTCTCCTTTCCGGTCTCTCCCTCTCTAGCTCCCGGAGGCGTTTCTCTGCTGCAATGGTGTCCCGCAATAGCACCTTTCTAACTCCTACCGCCTTGGCTATGCACCTACCCCTTATTACAGCCTTGAAGGCTTCTCATTCCACCAAGGGGTTGGCAGCTGTCCGGGCGTTCTCTTCAAAGTAATGCCCAATTGCAGTATGTATTGTCGCTTGGAATGCTTGATCCTCTAATGCCTCTGGTCTAAGACACCAGGTTGGGATTTTCGGCCTATTCCGTGTCCAGATTAATCCCACCAATACGGGGTTGTGGTCCGAGATCGTCCTCGTCAAATATTCACTTGTCTGTAGACCCTCATGTACGTCTGGGGAGCATAGTATGGAATCTAGCCTAACGTGCAGTTCGTGCAGGGGCGATAAAAATGAGTAATCCCTGTCCCCCGGGTGATGTGCCCTCCAGGTGTCTATCAGCTCCCATTGTTGCTGCCAATTTCTACGTACTTCTACGTAGGGGCAGGTGGGAACGGTCCAACGTCACGTCCCCGATGCAGTTAAAGTCCCCCTAGTATCACAGTACCCGTCAGAGCTGCAGCTAGCGTCCTGGAAAGGTGTGCTAGGAACAGAATTTGATCGGTGTTTGGCCTGTAGATGCTGCCTATTGTCACATCCTTCCCATCTAATTTACCTAATAGTACCACATACCTCCCTTCAGGGTCTAATATTTGCCTAGTGCATTGGAATGGTACTCCTGCTCTTATCCATACTACGACTCCCCGAGCAAATGCCGAATAGTTCGTATAATATACTTGTCCCCGCCATCTACATTGTAGCGCCGCCCCATCTTTTGCAGTAATATGCGTCTCCTGCAACATTGCAATTTGAGCCCCCCTCCTCACCAAGTATGCATGTATCTTGTGGCGCTTTACCATGGAGTGCATCACTCGTACATTCCACAAAATGCACTTAAGGTCTATGGAGGATGCCATTGAATTGGGCTTCTCCAATCCCGGCATGCTACCCCACCCCAGACACGCTTGGCCCCTGAACGTAACTCCCCGGACAGGTAAAGGTAGTCCAGATCCCATACAAATAAAAAAAAGTGAAGGTAAAGTTCCTTGCAACTTTGGGGTTGTACCGTTTACCAACCGGAATCAGGAACTCCGCTCACCGGATCTCCCCCACTTGCATTGCATACCTGGATCTTCGGCCCCAGCCTGCTCTCCGATCAGCATCTTTCCTGCTGAGTGACCCTCCCACTTCTTCTATCAGTTTTTGCCTTCAAGATGCTGTGTTCCAATGGGGTCCATGTTTTTTCTGCATCCTCCCTCTTTCTTTAAATGATTTCATCCACCGATTTGGGCGTTATCTTCGGGATGTCCGTTTCCGAGTCCTCAGCCGCACTTCTTGCCTGCGAAGCATCCGAGCGTTCCGTCTCACGTCCGCCTCCATTCGATCTAAGGCTAGACCCCACCTGGCTAAGTTCTGCCATCGCTTGGGGGGCCTAATGTCGTTCTGCCCTAGCTTCTGTCGACGTGGGCGCTCCCGCTGCACCTGGCCCCTTATCCGAATTCTTCTGCGCTGATCTCGGGGTGGTTCCCCGTCTTTCACGTTCCGAGCCAGCATCCAGCCAATCCCAGGCTTCTTGCGGTATGTGGAAGAACTGCACTCCTTTCTTGGCCACCACTCTGTCGCGCTGGAAACAGCATTGAGTATGGAATTTGTAGCTGTCTCAGCTTCTTTTTAACTGCTAAAAATTAGGCCCTTTGTCTTTGCACTTCTCTGGTGAAATCAGGGAACACCATCACTTTACTGTTGCCCACTTGCAGGTCACTTTTCTGAGAAGCTTGCTTAAGGATGTGGTCCCGATCCCTAAAGTGTAGAAGACGTGCCACTATTGGTCGTGGGGGGGGTGGGGGGCTCCCGGTTTGGGTGTTCTGGCTGGGACTCTGTGTGCCCTTTTCAGCGCATAAAATGGTGACAGTCTTTCTGGTGCTATTTCCGTCTTAATCCAGTCCTCTAGGAACTGCACCATCTCTGTTTCCTCTTCCCTCTCCGGCATCCCTACTATATGTAGGTTGTTCCTACGAGACCTCCCTTCGCTATCCTCTGCTCTCATTTCTAGGACCTGTACTTTGGTTTCTATGTCTCTGAGGGATTACCGCAGATCTATCACCTCCGCAGGGATATCGGAGAGTGCTCTTTCCGTGGACATTACACTCTCTTTTAATCGACGGCGGTCGTCTTTCAGCAGATTTAAGTCTGTACCGATAGCATCTATCTTTGTTTCTAGGGCCTCCCGAGAGGCCGTGATGGCTTGCATGATGTCTGTTAGGGTAGGCCGCGTGGTGGAAATGTCTTTCCCCAGGTCCAGCCCATCTTCGTCATCATCAGTCTGGATGTTGCTCCCCCCTGTAGCGAGGGTGCCATGCCCTCTGCGTTTTGGCACCTTCCCCATGAGTCCAGCTGGCCTCTCGTCTCCTGGGACTGGGTCTCTGCCAGAGGACCTGCAGCTCCTCACCGTTCCCCATACTTTTTGCCACTCTAGCAGGCGGTTCTCTGGGCCCCTCCCTGGCTGCCTGTGTCTGCCGATTGCCGATCGCTCATCGAAGGCTACGATCGCCTCCGGCCTGGAATTCTGGGCCTCAGTATCTCCTTTCAGCTCTGAGGTTTCCCCCAGATCGCCCCATCACTCTCTCCCTCCGTCAATGGGGCCTATGTATTTTTGGGTTTCTCTGGTGCCTGCCGAGTATGGAGCTACGTATCCCCAGCGGGGCTACCAGAGCCAGCCTGCCTGATCTCTATCCTCTGGCCTACTTCTAAGGCTGGGCTGGTAGAGTAGGCCCCGGATTTCTCCAGGCCCCATGCTCCGGCGCGGTTCTTCAGGTGCATTGGTATGGGAGTTACAGTTTTGTGGGAGCCCTCTTCCTGGTGTTTCCGTCTCCCCTCAGGCGCTTTTCCTAGTTGCTCCCTTCTGCGCCCGCTCATTTGTGGCCCATCTCCCTCCTGGATCTTCCATGCATGGGTCCCATACTCCACTCCCCACTCCTGCGGGGTTCCCGTACCTCTAGCTCGTGATTTTTCTCTGTTGCACTCCTCACTGGGCTGTGCTTGGTGCCCACATTTCAGTTCCCACAGCCTCCTTCCTCCATCGTGCCTCCTCCGAAGGCCCCTATTGTCGCGCCACTCCTCCCTGGGTTAGCGGGCCACAGCGTCTCCCTCCGTGGCGCTTCCTCAATGCCGCAGCACCTCCGCAAGCCTCTCTGGTCCGCCCTGCTCTATTCGTCCTCAGGGAGGGGGGGGTCTTAGGTCTCCTTTAGGTCTCCCCCCTCGGTAATTCGGCCCCGCTAGGCACCTCTCTTGGCCTACCTTCTTTCGCGGTGGTGGACCGCCATCTTGGATTTTCACCGACCGGCAGGGTCTATCCCACCTCTCCTCCGCTTCTGACCGGGTCTGTCAGGTTCCGTCTGCACCCAGGTTAGTCAGAGTCTGCTGGAGTCGTGGCCAGCATTCTGCCAATACTTGCAGCTACGGCGCCTCTCCTTGCACGCCACTCTCCCCCAGTTCGTACTCCTCTGGGGTTTCGCCACTCCGGAGGCACCTGCGGCTCACCCGCTCAGTCCCATGTCGTCCTCTTGTGGCGGCCTCGTGTGGCGGGCGGTTTCGCATCCACCAGCCGGGACCGCCCGCTCCACCACTCCACGACTATCGACCAGCTCCACTGGGTATAGCCTGCTCCTGAGTTGGTCAGGGTTTGCTCACCGCAGGGCCGCCGGCAGTCTTTCTGCAGTTAGTCCGCTCTTCGGGCTTCTCTCCTCACTTCAGCGGCCGCTGGACCTTGCGGCTGCCATTTGTCTTTCGCCTCCCTCAGTCGGTTTCTGCTCACTGCACTCAGCTCCCAGCTCAGGGCGCATCCAAAGCATCTGAGAATTGCTCCAGTGCAGTTCACCCACCACTCCAGCCGATTTTACTGCAGACTGGGGCTCCGGATCATTTCAGTTGGGGGATTCTCCGGGCAGAGCTCCGCAGCCCCCTTCCTCCTACATCGGCTGTTGGCCACGCCCCCTCTTATGCAAATCAGTCTTGGTCCTACTCCAACAGAAACAGTCCAGCCCGAGCTGCCAAGCCAGGACCCCTACAGATTGCAACACAAGCAACACTATACCAGTTCCAAATGGAGCAGGACTAAGGCTTATTTTCAGTGGTGGCTGCTACTTAACGACGGTGGAGGGGGCTGAGGGAGAAGGGAATGTTTTTTTTTTTTTTTTAAATCACTTACCTGCCTGTCAGCTGCCACCTCTCGGTCCTCTTCCAGTACTCAAGGGACAGGAAGCAGAAACAGGAAGCACCCAGGCTTCCAGATTTCCCTAGCCAATCACAACGCTGCTGATAGCAGCGTTGCGATTGGTCTGAGTGCCATGGTTCGATGCTCAAATGGGGACTGGGAGCCTGGGCATGTTCTCCACCCAGGCTGTGCATTACAGCCCTGTGGACAACATGCCAAGTGCACATGACGGTTTGGCCAGTCAAACCATCATGCGCACTTAAAAGAGTGCTCACCGCTCCTCCCCCTGCTCCTCTGTGACAGCCCAGGCCCGCCCGTAACCAGCTGAGCAATGACAGAAAATAAAATTATAATAACAATGCTTTATTATAATTCCTGCTTATTTTGCATACAAATTAGTCTAATCTGAGGTAGCATGGTGCGCAAAAAAACACAATGGACGGGGGTGTGGCCCGAGTAATTACCAGAGGCTAAGAATAATTATAGCATTTCATCCATTACTTTTTTGTATTTTTCAAAAAACCAGTATGGGCAAACCAAGCATATCTTATACTGAGTAGTTTCTCCATGTGTGTGAACCTCTGGGTAGAGGCTCAGAAAAAGGCTGGTCCTCTAAGGAAGCTATTAACTACTTCCTCGCCAAACAAAGGGTATCCTTAGATTTCAAGGAGTAAGGCGTCACTGAAATTAGATCCAAAGTCAATTGGAGCAGCATCTTAGGAGGCGGAAGAAGCGCCCAGGTCAGAGCATCATAATGCGCAGAGTTGGCCATCATTGGGGCTGAAGCCACCATAATCACATGCATGTGGCCTTCCCTTGGATGTCAGAAGGAGAGACTGTACTGAAAAGGTCCAACATGAGCTGTTGAAAGGCCTTAATTTGGGATGGTTCAGCAGACAGAGCTTGAAACTCCAGTCAAGGTGTCTTCAGAATCAGCCCCAAGAAAAAAGAGGAATTAGCCTACTTCAGGGAATGGTGCGCCCACTTTCAGAACGATCACGGGCCATTTCTTCAACAATGAGGAAGAGGACTTCTTGTTCCACTGGTATGTCTTGTATTCTTTGTAGTAGGATTCTTTAGACAATCACTGCCCATCAGGAGGCTTTCCATGTGGGAGGGGCTGTTTGGTGGCCTCCTTCCAGGCCACAGCAAAGAAAAACACAGCTTCCTGAAGGCTTTCCAGTGCATACAGATACAAGAGTCACAGTTGGTCAGGCCCCAAGCTCAACATGCAGAGGTCATGGGGAATCATACAGGGATTGCCGCACCTGAAAACGTCAATAGGGCTTTAACATAGGCTTCATTATAATCTTAGAAGAATTTGATGAAAACCAAAGAAAAGCTACAAATTGATCAGTAAAGCGTGAAAAATATTAAAAGGCTGGTGAGATCACTTCCTGCCCAAGTCTTTGACATCACTGAAAACCATTAGGGATCATACATCCTATGGTTGCAGCACTAGAGAACTATCTTCCCTAAGTAGCATCATCTAATCCCATCCTAGATACTCATAGGGCTCTTATGCTTGAAGGCAGAATTACTCCAATTACATAAATGAACATGTAATCTCAACTGCATGAGTCACTTGAGTTAGGTGTTGAAAACACCAACCTTTACACCTACATTAATGTTAGCCCATTCTTTACGTCATTCAAGCTCCCTTTTGCCATGTCCTCATCTCTTCAGGCCGGCTATTATAGTCTATCAGGCTTAGCTCTGGAGGCCCACTGACCAGTTGTCACAAGACTATGGTTTCCATGGGGTTTGCACTTCCTCCGAGGGTCTATAGATTAAGGGACTCGCGCCCAGATTTACTAAGATTTTGTACCATACTCATGCAAGTCACATCACCTCTCATTTACTACTCAGCGCAGGTGTTTTGTGCTGGAAAGAGGAATTTTGCACAGCACAAAAACCACTTTGCGTCAAGGGCATGTTACTTGGCAGATCAACGCAAACACCCATAGGATATGGGGGCAAAGCCTGAGCTACTAAGATAGCCAGATCAGATTTTGTGTCAACAACCAATGCCTACCCAAAGCAGAAGCAAACAAGGGGAAATATGTTAATTTCTCCCAAAAAACTATGCATTGTATGTGTGCTGTAATGCACAGCAAACATCCAATGTTTGGGAACCTTCTGAGCTTGTGTACACACTGGAATGTGTTCTGGAAGAATAAGCCTCTGGGACAAATGCTATGCTAGACAGCACACACTCACCTGTGCATGATGGTGTGAGGCTGCAGGCGATGTGTATTTATAGATACTCATACGGGTGCCTCCCTTGCACACTATTCTTACAACTTCTTTAATATTGGTTTACCTTTAATCGTATGAACCATATCCTACTGGGTTAGGGCATAAAAATTCCTCTCGTTCTCCCATTATTTTCCATCCTTTTCAGTACATTTCATGCTTTTGCCTCCATTTCCCCATAGTTATTTCTAATTTTTGCAGGCATCCCCTGCTATTATACACATTTCTTTCCACCATCATACACCAATACAGTTTTTCAATTCTTGTGCACTTGGCGGAGCCTCTCCACCCCCGCACGTTTTCCTGCCACATCTCACCTAGCCAGTATTAAGCCACCATAGAAAGTTTTTTCATATCTGGCTGGGGATCTCCTCACTCCACACAAGCAGCATAGGTATAACATAACATGTTTATTTGTAAAGCACACGTTCACCACAACGGGTATCTTGGTGCTGAATAATAGATGTTTATTGTTACCCAACTCAATGGTACTCATTTTATCGACCTCGGAAGGATGAAAGGCTGAGTGGACCTGCCGGGATTTGAACCTGTGACCATGCGGTTGAACACAGGCCCTTATAGTCGATACATTATTCCACTAAACCACCAGACCCTGGTATCTTGGGTAGGCATATCATCCCCCCTTAAACTGGGGCAATGCCAAATAATATGAAAGTGCCCAGTTGCCCACATCCTCTGAGGCACAGTGCATCCTGCGCCCTTAATATTTCTTGCATCTGCATCCTAGTATAATATACTGTGTAGCTGAACCAGTAGGAATCCACACCTCTCGGCTACTAGCTTGGGATGGCTGCATGCTTCCTCCCATCCAGTTTCATCAATCTGTCCTAGGTCACACCTGGGTCTTAACTTTTGTGCAGTGACTAGCATTTTGTTGATTAGTGCGTGATATAGACGCCTTAACTGCGTGGACAAGATCCTGTATTGTAGGGGTGTGCAACCTTGCATCTCCACCAGATCCCTGGAGTGCTTGGCTGGTGCAGGTCGCACGGGTGTACACTTACAGCTTTGAGAATCCGACAACTTATTCTTTCTGGAGGTCCTCAAAAGTTTAAAGTCCTCCTTATCCCCATACATACACAGTGTTTGAGATGCTTATCATGTCCCATTTCTGAAATGCAATCAGTTCCTTGACTTTCTTGATGTTATCATTATCCCACAGGGGTGTTCCAGGCTCTGTTTCAGTTTGCACCCTGTGAGAAGTTGGCCTGGTATATGCTGTTCACTAATTAAAGTGGACACCTTGCACCAGGGCAAATCGACTCTTATGGTAGATAGGTTTAAGACAACCTTTTAAAGAAAGCTATCCTAGTGGTAGCTGTGGAGAGCAGCCTTCAGGCTAAGTCTCGGAGGAATGTAAAGCAGCTTGTTTTACCATATAATCTCTTGAATCACCAAATGAAAAGACACCACACAGGTATATATATCAAATATATATGTATTTATTTCTAAATAACTCTCTACTAATCTCTTTATGAGATTAGAAGACAAACATATGCACAAATCAACGTTTCACAATAAGTTAAGCACAAAATATGGCTGGGGCCCGAGGGGCGTCCCAGACCATATACTAAGTAAGAGACTTAGAAACAACGACTTGCAAGGAGACAAGGCCTAGGGCCTTCGGAAGTGCTGGGGCCTCACGAAACCACCCAAGGCAGGTAAGTAAGGGACCCACGGGGGACGCGTGCAGTGTGGATACACAGGCGCGAATCGCCGTTAACTTCAATGGGGCAAGTCGCGGTTGGAAATAAAGAGTTTTAGGATACTTCGGGAGAACCTACAAGCAAGTCACTTACAGGGTAAGTAGTTCTAGGGCCCACACCCACAGGAGCACCGTAGTGCTGGAGTTACCTCACCCAGGGAAGCCGGGTGCACAGGTGTCCTTTGGTGTCGGGTCGCGGCGTCGTTTTCAATGGCGAACAAAGAAGACTTGCTGCTTGCGGGAGCTGAAGAAGTGTCCGGTGGAATCCAAGCCTGGATTCTGAAGAAGGATGACCTGAAAGCAGAGGGGACAGTGTTCAAAGTCACTTGGCAGTGACCCGGGGCAAGGAAGATGGATGCCCACCGTCGTCGGTCGCTTCAGGTCGGTTGCAGGTGCCTTGACTCTTCAGCCACGTGGTCCAGGAGGCGTCGACGACGACCAGGAGCTGGATTCGGTGTGTCCCTCGACGTCTGCAGCTGACTGCGGTGTCGGCAACTCGATCGGAGCCAACAAGCCTTGGCAGCCGCAAGTCTCGGGGAGATGAAGAAAAGTCGATGGCGCAGACCAGCAAGGTCTGTGGAACTCACCCAGCGAGGGTAAGTCAGGGCAGGCCTGGAGCAACCAGGGGAGCCCTTTGGTTTCTTTAGGAAGTCTTCTGGGGACCCACAAGCCAGCGGGCAAGGGATCGCGAAGACACCTCGGGCGGAATCACTCAACAGGGGCCCACGGTCACTCGGGACGGTGTAGGCCTCTGATCTTCGGAGGGATTCCTGCTGGAGGTCGGGACCACACGTGGTCCAAAGCACAAGTTCGTAGAACGTTGTGAAGGGGTTGCACTCGACAATAGTGCACGGTACCCAGGGGTCGCGGTTCCTCGTTACTCGTGGGGTCCACTTGCCTCAGCTTCGCTGGGGACTCACGATGGCCTGGGAGAGGTCAGGAAATCCACTTCTTGGGCTGCAGGGACTTCGGACTCCGGCGGGAGCGGCGTAGTTTGCGACCGTCGTTGTCGTTTTTGGTGCCTGCCAAGCAGGGGAGTCACTCCTTGACTCCAAGGGAGATTCTTCTGTCTTCCAAAGGTAGTGGAACGTCGAAGGGCCAGGATTCTTCTGTAGAGCGTCGTCCAGGGGTTATCTGCTTTGCAATGGCAAGGTTCCCCCTCTTATACTAAAAAGAGGGGATGGACTAGCTCTATGACCCCACCTATGGGAGGGTCAAGGGAGGGGTGGCTACACCCACTTCCCTTTGTCCAGTTTCGCGCCAGAGCAGGGGCAGGTAGCCCCTGAGCTGGTTTGAACTGGCATATGCACAGAGGAGCCTTCTGCTCCCCCAGTGCAGGACTTCAAAGCACTCTAAGAGTGCACCCACCCAGCCCCAATACACTAAACCCTGTCTGGGAGGTGGTTACACCTCCCTGTGACAGGATGCCTATTGTTGGGCTTCCTCCACTGTGAGTTTCGGTCATCAGCAGGAGGGCAGCCCAGTGTCTGTGACTGGTGGCATCCATTTTGTGATGCCAGGGCTCTTTAGGATTCTACCGCGTTTCCACAGCAGGTACATGTCTTCTCCCTCTAGAAGGGTGGAATGCTACCCCCGCCGCCAAGATTGGCGGGGGGTAGTATTCCAAGATGTTTGACACCAAACACGACATGTTTTGATGCAGCCATTCCAAAGTTAGCATTTACCGCGAGGATATAATGCACTTAAGAGTATATGGTTTAACCGCATCCACAAACAGCACCAGAGAATGGACTCTGAGAACTGCAGAGGGGCCCTGCTCATGCAGAGGCACCCCCTCACATAGAAGCCAAGCACCCTGCCCTCAGGATTGATAGGGCCTGCCTTAGGGGTGACTGATAGGTTTATATGTGTGTGCAGGAGAGATATAGGAAACCTATATCTCAGTGAGGGGTGCTAGCACCACCTCACCCAGGCTGCAGTAGCAGGCCTGTGGTGTCAGATTTAGACTGCTTCCCAGGGGTGGCATAACATATGCTGCAGCCCCTGGGAGGCCTGTGAAGTACCTATGCCCTTGGCACCTAAGGTACCATATACTAGGGACTCATAAGGCACCACAGTATCCAATCACTAGTGCACCTAGAGTGCACTCCATGTCGTTTAGAGAGAGCAGATAGACTGGGGCCCTGAATAGCAGGGTCCCAGTCCAACTAAGTCATAAACCAGCAAAACACCATTAAAAAAAGTGGGGGCAACCATATAGTCAGATTCCACCTTCCTACATAACCCCCCCAAACGAAAGGAGATAAGGCTAACCTTGGCCAGTTGAGCCTTTATTGACTAAGTGGCCATATAAGGAAGCACCTGCACTAGCATGGTTGCCCCCTGTCTGATGGTCCACTAAGCAATCCCTCACCCTAAGGGTATGAGAGGGTCTCCACCATGGGGAATCACTACTTGTGGTGTGCTTTGGTAAAGTACCAGGCTGGTGAGGTGTCTGAGTAGGGAAGTGTGGCCCTAGGAATGTTGGCCTCAGCTTTCTCAGCTCACTGGTCACCATGTATGCCTGTCTTTCCATGACTGAGTGGTACTCTGCTCTAAGGGTCAACCTTTGACTGCCTACAGCCGGGGGTTGGGTCCCTTTGGGTGGAACACTGGAGGGACATGGCATGTTTGGAACCTTTTGGTCCCAGGTTTGCCCTTGCCTAACAGAGTCCTGCTGGGGGAGGTCCCTACATAAAGGTATGGGGGATCCCTCAGTGGGTTGAGGAATTTCTACCTGGCTAGGGCTACTAGCCTGGGTGCCCCTAATCTGCTGATGGGGGCTTCCTCTGGACAGGGGGCCCTGGGGGTCCACTGACCTCCCTGACCTCTGCAGCCCTGGGCTGACTGAGGCAGGGTAGAGAGGGGCAGGTTACCTGCTCCAGACTGGGTACCACCTTGTAAGGGTCCTCTGCCATCAGGGGGTGGCCAGGCCAGGCCTGACTACCTCTGTGGCAGTTCCTTCACTAGGGGTAGGGTCAGTTCCCTGAGGAGGCTGACCCTTACCTACTGTCTGGAGGGAAGAAGACTTTTCTTCAACCCTTGTGCTCTCTTTTGGGGGAGAGTGGGCCATTCTTTCAGGCTCCATCTCTCCAAATTCTTGGGCTGGGGCTGTGGCCATCACAGCCCCCTAACCTTTGCAGGGACGCCCAACATCCTAAGATGGGTTTGGTGTTCAACTTCAGCCCAGGCTGAAATTTCCAAATCATTGCCCATCAGGCAATCTACAGGTAGGGTTGGGGACACTGCCACTCTTTTTGGGCCTGTGACCCCCTCCCAGCTGAGATTGACTATGGCCATGGGGTGATCTGTTCTGACACCATCAATGTTGGTCACCTGGTATTTAAACTCAGGTAAAAGCTGGTGAGGGGGGACTAGTTTTCCTGCCACCATGGTGACACTAGCCCCTGTGTCCCTAAATGCCACAGCTTTCTGACCATTAATCATTGGCTCCAGTCTGTACCTGCCCAATGCTATGGGACCCACGGTAAAGGTGGCAAATCCTATACCACCATCAGAATCTGAGGAGTCTGTTGAGGGGGTCCTGTCTAAACTAGGGCCCACCTCTGTTCCTCTTGCAAAAGCACCTAACTTTTTGGGTGCACTACTCCCAACTGGAGGATTACTACTGGTAGTACCAGGAGGGGTGGTAGTAGTTGTTGGAGGAACATTTTCTTTATTGCCAATCCTGGGGCAACTGGGATCAGTTTTCCAGTGCCCAGGCTTTTTACAGACATGGCAATATGGTTTCTTTTCAGGAGAGGAAGGAGTTTGGGACCCACCCCCAGAAGAGGAATTTTGGGGCCCTGTAGTGGACTTATCCTTAGATTTATCCCCACCTTTCTCTTGGGACTTGGTAGAATCTTTCTTGTGGTCACCACCCTGATTCTTAGGCCTTACTCTGGTTCTGACCCATTTGTCTGCCTTCTTTCCCAATTCTTGGGGAGAGGTCAGATCAGAGTCCACCAGGTACTGGTGTAAAAGCTGGTTTTGACAATTATTAAGGATCTGTTCTCTCATCATTAGATTATAAAATCCTTTGAAATCAGTAACCCTACTGCCAACCAGCCAACCCTCCAGAGCCTTGGATGCACAATCTACAAAGTCAGTCCAGTCCTGAGTCTGTGCCTTCTGGGTATCTCTGAACTTCAACCTGTACTGCTCAGTGGTTAAGCCAAACCCATCTATCAGTGCACTCTTCAGGACCTCATAATCATCAGCATCCTCCTCTCTAACAGTGAGGAGCTTGTCTCTTCCTTTATCTGAAAAGGAGAGCCACAAGATTGCTGCCCACTGCTTTTGGGGGACCTGCTGTACTCTACAGGCCCTCTCCATAGCAGTTATCCACTTGTGGATATCATCCCCACTCTGGTAGGGAGGAACAACCTTGCTCAGGTTCCTATGGTCAGGAATATATTCTCTGCCTCTAGGGACACTGTTGCTGCCACCAGGGGGTTCTAACCCCTCTTTTCTAGAAGCTCTCTGGATCTCCAGGGCTTCCCTATCCAGTGCCAACTGCTTGGTTCTGAGGGCCACTCTGGCTTCCTCATACTGGAGCAGTTTGCACCTTCTCTCAGAGGAGGTCTCTCTTAAGGAAAAGTATGAGCTCCTCTGCTGGACAAATTCTCTGCCAGAGTGATAAGAGTGGTCAGATTCCCTGGAAGGGGATCTGTGCCTCTCCTCCTCTCTGTCAGTTCCCTTAGGGAGAATTCCTCTGTCCTTTTCAGGCCCCTTGGAGCCTGGCCCTTCAATCACAGAGTCTTGGTCATTCTGATTTTCATCATCTGACCCAGATACTATGACTGACCCACCCACTGATTCAAACCCTTTAGCTCCTAGAGCCAATCTAAGGTCATCTGCTGTCAGCAGATCTATCAGGTGCAGGGTTGAGGGACTCTGTCCTATCCTCAGGTGTCTGTCAACACACATGGCTCTCAAGTCAGAGAAAGCCA
This sequence comes from Calotriton arnoldi, assembly GCA_963921515.1. NCBI lineage: Eukaryota > Metazoa > Chordata > Amphibia > Caudata > Salamandridae > Calotriton > Calotriton arnoldi. The sequence continues at coordinate 501,982 of CAWUFW010011442.1, read as the reverse complement.
TGTCCTTATACTGAGGCTGAGTGGATCCACTGGGTCCACCCTTCAAGGACATTCTAGTGTTGTGCAGTGTTGTACTACCTACACTAGTTTGTGGCCTACTGATCCTAGCTTGAGCTGTGGAAAGGGTGTGCTATCCCTTGGAACACAGCTCTAAGTTCAGTAGAACTTATTGATACTAAGCTTGACTTTATATGTACCTTGAGTACCTATAATGGTTTTCAGTTAGTAATTCAAATAGAGATTTTCTGGTAAAACAATGGCAAGCTGGAATCCCACACGCTGCCCACCAATGTGAGAAGTTGGCCTGGTATATGCTGTTCACTAATTAAAGTGGACACCTTGCACCAGGGCAAATCGACTCTTATGGTAGATAGGTTTAAGACAACCTTTTAAAGAAAGCTATCCTAGTGGTAGCTGTGGAGAGCAGCCTTCAGGCTAAGTCTCGGAGGAATGTAAAGCAGCTTGTTTTACCATATAATCTCTTGAATCACCAAATGAAAAGACACCACACAGGTATATATATCAAATATATATGTATTTATTTCTAAATAACTCTCTACTAATCTCTTTATGAGATTAGAAGACAAACATATGCACAAATCAACGTTTCACAATAAGTTAAGCACAAAATATGGCTGGGGCCCTAGGGGCGTACCAGACCATATACTAAGTAAGAGACTTAGAAACAACGACTTGCAAGGAGACAAGGCCTAGGGCCTTCGGAAGTGCTGGGGCCTCACGAAACCACCCAAGGCAGGTAAGTAAGGGACCCACGGGGGACGCGTGCAGTGTGGATACACAGGCGCGAATCGCCGTTAACTTCAATGGGGCAAGTCGCGGTTGGAAATAAAGAGTTTTAGGATACTTCGGGAGAACCTACAAGCAAGTCACTTACAGGGTAAGTAGTTCTAGGGCCCACACCCACAGGAGCACCGTAGTGCTGGAGTTACCTCACCCAGGGAAGCCGGGTGCACAGGTGTCCTTTGGTGTCGGGTCGCGGCGTCGTTTTCAATGGCGAACAAAGAAGACTTGCTGCTTGCGGGAGCTGAAGAAGTGTCCGGTGGAATCCAAGCCTGGATTCTGAAGAAGGATGACCTGAAAGCAGAGGGGACAGTGTTCAAAGTCACTTGGCAGTGACCCGGGGCAAGGAAGATGGATGCCCACCGTCGTCGGTCGCTTCAGGTCGGTTGCAGGTGCCTTGACTCTTCAGCCACGTGGTCCAGGAGGCGTCGACGACGACCAGGAGCTGGATTCGGTGTGTCCCTCGACGTCTGCAGCTGACTGCGGTGTCGGCAACTCGATCGGAGCCAACAAGCCTTGGCAGCCGCAAGTCTCGGGGAGATGAAGAAAAGTCGATGGCGCAGACCAGCAAGGTCTGTGGAACTCACCCAGCGAGGGTAAGTCAGGGCAGGCCTGGAGCAACCAGGGGAGCCCTTTGGTTTCTTTAGGAAGTCTTCTGGGGACCCACAAGCCAGCGGGCAAGGGATCGCGAAGACACCTCGGGCGGAATCACTCAACAGGGGCCCACGGTCACTCGGGACGGTGTAGGCCTCTGATCTTCGGAGGGATTCCTGCTGGAGGTCGGGACCACACGTGGTCCAAAGCACAAGTTCGTAGAACGTTGTGAAGGGGTTGCACTCGACAATAGTGCACGGTACCCAGGGGTCGCGGTTCCTCGTTACTCGTGGGGTCCACTTGCCTCAGCTTCGCTGGGGACTCACGATGGCCTGGGAGAGGTCAGGAAATCCACTTCTTGGGCTGCAGGGACTTCGGACTCCGGCGGGAGCGGCGTAGTTTGCGACCGTCGTTGTCGTTTTTGGTGCCTGCCAAGCAGGGGAGTCACTCCTTGACTCCAAGGGAGATTCTTCTGTCTTCCAAAGGTAGTGGAACGTCGAAGGGCCAGGATTCTTCTGTAGAGCGTCGTCCAGGGGTTATCTGCTTTGCAATGGCAAGGTTCCCCCTCTTATACTAAAAAGAGGGGATGGACTAGCTCTATGACCCCACCTATGGGAGGGTCAAGGGAGGGGTGGCTACACCCACTTCCCTTTGTCCAGTTTCGCGCCAGAGCAGGGGCAGGTAGCCCCTGAGCTGGTTTGAACTGGCATATGCACAGAGGAGCCTTCTGCTCCCCCAGTGCAGGACTTCAAAGCACTCTAAGAGTGCACCCACCCAGCCCCAATACACTAAACCCTGTCTGGGAGGTGGTTACACCTCCCTGTGACAGGATGCCTATTGTTGGGCTTCCTCCACTGTGAGTTTCGGTCATCAGCAGGAGGGCAGCCCAGTGTCTGTGACTGGTGGCATCCATTTTGTGATGCCAGGGCTCTTTAGGATTCTACCGCGTTTCCACAGCAGGTACATGTCTTCTCCCTCTAGAAGGGTGGAATGCTACCCCCGCCGCCAAGATTGGCGGGGGGGGGTAGTGTTCCAAGATGTTTGACACCAAACACGACATGTTTTGATGCAGCCATTCCAAAGTTAGCATTTACCGCGAGGATATAATGCACTTAAGAGTATATGGTTTAACCGCATCCACAAACAGCACCAGAGAATGGACTCTGAGAACTGCAGAGGGGCCCTGCTCATGCAGAGGCACCCCCTCACATAGAAGCCAAGCACCCTGCCCTCAGGATTGATAGGGCCTGCCTTAGGGGTGACTGATAGGTTTATATGTGTGTGCAGGAGAGATATAGGAAACCTATATCTCAGTGAGGGGTGCTAGCACCACCTCACCCAGGCTGCAGTAGCAGGCCTGTGGTGTCAGATTTAGACTGCTTCCCAGGGGTGGCATAACATATGCTGCAGCCCCTGGGAGGCCTGTGAAGTACCTATGCCCTTGGCACCTAAGGTACCATATACTAGGGACTCATAAGGCACCACAGTATCCAATCACTAGTGCACCTAGAGTGCACTCCATGTCGTTTAGAGAGAGCAGATAGACTGGGGCCCTGAATAGCAGGGTCCCAGTCCAACTAAGTCATAAACCAGCAAAACACCATTAAAAAAAGTGGGGGCAACCATATAGTCAGATTCCACCTTCCTACACACCCGCAATCTACACGCCTCAAGATGTGCCTGTGAGACATTGTAAGGGTCTCAGGGAGCATCCCAGAGTACAGCCTAGTCACACATCCCATAGTATCTCAGTCGATCCTTGAGGGTCATGCTCCGCTGCAAATGCCCAATCATTCACCACTATTAATAGGGAGATCCAATAGTCTTCCTGATGGCTGGTGGTGCAATCCCCCTACCTTATACTGCTCCCCACCCCCCACCCACAGAGTCGCCAGCAAGAGGGTTCCACACAACCGTATATAATGTCCCATGTACCTGTAAAAATGAAAGTTTCCAGGGCCCAGAATGGTGTCTTCTGGGAGAAGCATAGCAGGTTAGATACTAGCTGCTGTAACACAATGGCAATTTCCACCAATGAGCTGTAACCCGTCTAAAGGTTGTCAGTACAGTTACGTTCTGGCCCGTAAACAGTTGTCTCTCATCTAACACATACACCTAGGTACGAGTAGTGATATTTTTTTTAATCACTTCTAATCCCGGAAATACCATATCATAACCTGGATATCCTGTTTGTAGGCTCCAGAGATGCTGATCTACCCATCAGTTTCCCAGTCACCTCGATGCAAAAAGAATTGGCCTCCCCTGTGGTACCCAAAGCGGAAACTCAAGAGGCCATTCAAGGATGCATCACTAGGGACTGTACGTTATTCCCTCCCTCATTCCTCTATTCTCTCATGTCCCTACATGGTTTTTTCCTTTACTCAGTTCATCTCCACACCCTTCTACTCTGCGTTTACTCAAGCCTACCAGCCTCAGCACTTACCTCCTTACCCTGTCTGCTGCGCTCTGTCCATCATGTTCATCCTCTTTTTCTGCTTTCAGTTTAGTTTGCATTAGAAACAGAAAATAAACCGTCCTAAGATTCTAGGTCTTTTTATTGTAGGATGTCCTCATGCAGCTTTGGAACATTTATTAACAGGACCTAGTCTCTTGACACCAGGCTCAGGATGAATTTGGCATGGGGGAGGGGTGGCTGGTGTCAGAGGGAGCCTGGCCATTATTGAATTTGGAATGTTGACAAAACTCATAGCTGCACACATGTATGAAGCCTTATGCCTGGGCATGTATCACCACGCATGTGCCAATAAAATTACTTGGCCATAAATGTTCTTATTTACTGATCCAAAATGGATTGCTGAATAAAATGTCACTAGTGTGAAAGTGCTTTTTGTAAGGAGGTGCTGGCAGCAATTTTCTGCATATCGCACTCAAAAGAATTTTTAAAAAATAGGACCACGGGAGTAGGGGGCTGGGCCTAAAATAAGAAAAAAAATAATGGGCAGATGCACATAGGGGAACGCTACATGGAGCGTGGCAGGGGTTGGGGGTAAGGAAAGCACACGAGAGAGCTGGACAACAAATGCACTATCATGGTCGGCTAAAACAAAAAAGTAGTTCTCTAAAAGCGAGAAGGAGGATAAGAGTCAGCCATTCAAAAGGATGGGAAAGAGGCTGTGCTCCTGTAGAGGGACAAACACAAGAAGGGGAAGGTCAGCCAACGAATAAGAAAGCAAGCAGATGAAAGTGACAAAGCAAACCAATAGCAAGTAATGGGCAGTTGCAAGTCCACTGAAAGCTTTTGGTAAGCCCACAATAGGTCTTTTCGCAACCAGACAGCCTGCTCTGGTAAGCAACACCTAAAACTACTTTCCAGCACCAGGAAAATCTCTGGGCAAACACCACAGTAAATGCTGTGGCAGGACAGCATCCTGCTGCAGTCCGTGGATCTTGAGACAGGCTCTCTGATGCTTTAAGGTTATGAATGCATTGGTATATCATCAGTATACCTTTCATCTGCGATCCTGATCCATCTTGCTCACTTGCCACAACTTCTCCACTGAGTAAAGTCTTATCTGCCAGAAGCATCCCACTTCCCCTCCAAGTAGCCTACTACTCTGGCATAAGCAACTGCCTGTTTCTAATTGGCCAAAAAGGACCTATCAGAAGAGCGCTACTACGGCTTCAGTGACAGTTTTCCACAATACTCCATCTTCAGTACAAGGGAGAAGGCATAGCAAGATCTTTCTTGCTAACCAAACGGTTGTACAGCACTAATTGTAGTGACAGCTAACCAGAATCAAGGGAGCCAAATGCAAAATCGCTTTGGTACCCAGAGACCATCCTCAACCCTTTTCGAGCTACTTCCTAGGGTAAATACTTTGCCTGTTAAGAGGGAAACTGTGGGCGGTCCCAAACTTTACATCAGCTTACCCTGCTCCAGCAAGGCATGATGTTCTATAGAGTTTTCTTTCTGGTCTTTATGGAACAGTTCTAGTTATTGGAGCCCGTAATGTAAACAACACAGCTTTAGCATACAACCAACGACCAGCAGCGTGATCAGCATATGAAAGATGGTACAGCTAAATGCCTACAACCTGGAGGCCGTCCGCAATAAACGGGCAGTTTTAAGCATTAGAAAAAGCAAAGGAAGAATAGCCAATACAACACTCCCCCCAGCTCCTCAGCGCCTGGTTCACTCAACTATACTACATATGTCCAGTGCCTGTTCTCAGAGGCAAAGTACGTGCAGATGGTACCATTAGGGGGATTCTAAGTAGCTTCCGTAATTTCCCAGGGGATCAGACGTAATATCTGCAGATATTTTAGGCAGGTCACTTCTCTGAGTTCTAATGAAAGAATTTGAATAAAGGGGGCCCACAAGTCTGGGCAGGAGGCATCTCTGTCCTCTACAGTGCGCGACATACATTCCATCCCCAGTGTAAACCACAATTTGTGCAGCCATGAGACGTGTTCCGGGATTTTCTCCGCCCCCCCAAAACAAAAGGATTACTTGGCGTGCAGCACTTCGTGCTAAAGCCATTTGCCTGCCACAGTTTGATTGTAAAGGAAAGGTTTGGGGGATTGGAAAGCCCTAGAATAGTATAGGCAGGGAATCTGGGTATAGAGGTATCGAATGCCACTTCAATATCATTCAGGACCTGCTCTCAAAATCTAACAAATTTGGGACAATTCCACAAGAGGTGAAGAAGATAGCCTGTCTGCCCGCAGCCCCGCTAGCACTCCTCTGACCGCCCCTTATTCCATCTATGTATACGTGCAGGTGTGAGATACCAATAGGAGACTACCTTATAGGCAGACTTCGTACTGGCCATATTGTGTGCAGTGTGACGTATCCTGTAAGAGATATCCTTCCATTCTTTGGGAGTAAGAGGATGCCTTCATTCCTCTTCCCAGCGTATTTGACCCGTAGATCTAGAAGCGGCGCCTCCATCAGAGAGCAAGGTATAGAGTTCAGTAATGAGATGCTTGTCATCTTCACGAAGCAACCATTTCTCAAGGCTAGTAATAAGATTGGAGGAACCAGTTTTGTATCAAGAGGAAGTCACCCAATGTCTCAGCGTTAAGTAAGGGAACGTGTCCGTCAGAAGAAGGGATTAGACCTGCCCGAGTTGGTCAAAGAGGATAGTCCATGTAGGGTCAAAAAGCGAGCTCACTCGTTTACAGCTCCTGTCGCGCTATCGATTAAAAACTTCTGAGTTATAACCTGGAGGGAAGTCATGGTTGTTGAGAGTAGGCATCATTGGGGAGGGAAATGTCAGTCCATGTTTGAGGGCTACGGAATCCCATACTTTCTTCATGGCGGCTGTCACTGGCGAGGAGTACAGCCTCCAAGCCCGGTGTTTGTGAGGCAGTCAAGCCTCTCGCCATATATTAGAGCCAGCGACCGTCTGATCCATAAAGGACCAATGTTTTTCCGAGAGGGGTCGGTTCCACTCTACAATGTAGCGAAGTTGTGTGACATGGAAGTAGCGTACGATCAGAGGGAGCCACAAGCCTCCATCCTCTTTTGGACGAGACAATGGCTTATTGTGGAGGCGCTGCTTCTTGCCGTTCCAAATGAATTGTTTAAAAGCTATTTGTAATGGGCACAGCACGGCAGGAGAGGGGGTCAGAAGGACGGTTTGGAAGCCAGAGATTGTGCGGGAGTACTGTCATTTTAACTGCAGCAATATGGCTAGTCCAGGCGAGATGTAGGTTCGTCTGGGAGAGAGGGCATTGTAATTGACCACCAGGGTGTTCAGGAGCGTGGAGCTACCTGTATACCTAAATAAGGGATGGTCTCCACCGCCCAGACGAAGGGGCATCATGAGTGCAAGATAGAATCATGAGGAGGGGGTGACTGATGGGTTCAAAATCTGTGATTTTTGGAGATTGACTTTAAACTCCCGAGACCTCACGAAAAAGGCATAGTTTGTTGAGAAGGGATGGTAACGAGGTCATCAGGTCAGATAAAGATAATATCAGCATAAAGGCTAATGGGGTGGCTGTCCACGCCAAACTGAATGCCGGTGACCTGCGAGTTGTCCCTAAATCTCTGCGCCATAGGCTCCATATACAGCGTGAAGAGTAGCAGGGACAGGGGGCATCCCTGTCAGGAAAGAAATAGGGCCTCTTTTTGTGATTGCTGGGTTATGTCAATGAGATGCAGGAGTCATTTAGTGTTGTTCCACATTGCCTTGTAGGAATGAAACTGGATTGCTCCAGCATAAGTGAGTTCAGGCAGAAGGCTAAAATCCAGGCGAAAAGTTTGGCGTCTATGTTAAGGAGAGAAATGGGTCTGTATGACCCGCAGTCCCCAAGGTCTTAAGACAGCTTGAGTATTACCGAAATAGATGCCTCCAGTATTGAGTCCGTCAGGGAGCCAGAGTCGAGAAATGAGTTAAAGAGCAGAGTTAAGTGAGGTACCAACTCCTAACGGAAGGTTTTATAAAATGGGGTGGTTAATCCATCCGGGCCTGGTGCTTTTGAGGGTTTGCGGCAGGCTATAGCCACAATCCCTTAATCTGTTCGTATGGGTTGAGCTAGCTGGGACACGATCGCCGGCAGCAATCGTGTCAAGGGAACCCCCCTGGAGATAATGCAAGGGGTCGCCTCTGGGGGCCATTAGCGGAGGAGTACAGAGATCAATAAATATCCTTGAACGCCGAGGCAATCTCCACATCCATGTAGACCTCTACACCTTGAGCCGTGCGAATAGCCTTCACGGAGCGGGAGTGGATTTTGCTACGGAGCCGATGAGCTAACTTGCACCTACTCAAATATAATTTATGATTGAGGCGCAGAAGGGCGTACTCCACCCTATCCAGGTCTATTTGTCTCAAAAGGAGCAGTTTTTGCGAAACCCTGGGGTCACCCAAGCGTTTATGGATTGGCTCGAGCTCTGAGACGGACTGTTCTAGTTGTTGGCGTTTCTCCCGACAGATCTGGTCTCGGCTGCAGATATGGTGATGAATTTGCCCCACACAACAAGCTTTAGAGCCTCCCAGACAGAAAATAAGGCGGTCTCCCCGGTGTCGTCGATGCAGAGATAGTCCGCCAGAGCCGTACGCACAGAGCTAACCGTGGGAGGGGATTGCAGCAACGCATTGCCGCGTTGCCAGTGTGATGCGCAAGGCTGGGTGACATTCACAGAGTCAGGGATATTGGGACATGGTCTGAAAGGGATCGGGGCTCTATACTCACCTCTTTGACGTGAGCTACTAGAGCGGAGGACTTAGGGAAGTGGCCAATACAGGCATATGATTTATGTGCCGTGGAATAAAAGGTATAATCTCTGGAGGTAGGGTAAATTTGATGCCAAATTGCGCATAGTGCCCCATTTGCCAGCCATTGCAGACCGTCAGCCGAAAATGCTCCTGCTTGATCAGAGCGTTGACTGGAGCGGTCGAGCCTGGGATCCATCACGAAGTTTAAGGCCCCCCTACCCCCCAAATCAGTATGGCAGCATCAGGGGTAGAGAGGGCTGATGCCAGTGAGCCAAGTATAAAGGGTTCTTGGTGCTCATTGGGGGCATAGTTGCTGGCCAAGGTGAAGCAAAAGGTGCCCTTTTGTATTCCAACGACTCGCAGACGTCCCTTGATTTCAGAAATTGTGGATAGTATTTTGCCTTTAAATTTTTACAAGAGGAGGATAGCTACCCCGTTTTTTGAGGGGCCCGAAGACCAGAGCAGGCGGGGAAACCAGCGGGACTGCATGCAGGTGTCTTTGAATAGCAGACGGGTCTCCTGGAGCAGGCACATGTCCCCGCTGGGTTGCTCCAGAAGAGATAGCACTACCGCCCGCTTTACAGGGTTTAGACCCCAGACATTAAAACTGAGTATTCGTAACTCTCAGGTCATGTTTCAGGGACGGAAAGAGTTGTGTGTTGTGCCAGGTTTCTAGGCTCTATAGAGGATTCAGAGAGAAAGAGCGAATTACTAGAGCACATCTGTAGGGAAGCACTAGACCCAGTGGGTGAGGAGGAGCATAAAAGAAAAAGAAACCCCAGGTAGAAACATTAAGAACGAGTAAAGAAATGTAGCAATGAAATGACAAAAGTCCATCAATGTGGAACAACATTTGTGGAATGTTGGCAAGATGTGGACGGGCTAGGTGGTATAGTAGTAGACTCATTAGAAGATCCAGACTCACAAAAGGATAGGGCAGAGAGAAGGGTACCGTTGTGGATGGTGGACCTCTCCGATCCCACCGTCTTGGTGCCCTCCTGCCTAGCAATCATCATTATTCAGTGATGGTCCCTTCGGCTTCATAAGTCCTCGGGGAGGGTGTTGTCCCCTGAGAGTGTTTTGAGTATTGATTGTCTTTCTTTGGCCATGGTCTCTGAATCTGGTTTTGCTCTAGAAGTGGCACCCCTGCCGTGCCCCCACCCGGACCTCTTGCACGTCTGGGGGGCTGACCTTTCGCGTTTCTATCAGGGGTTCCGTGATGCAGAGTATGGAATAGGCCTCCTCGAGGGATCTAAGTTGGTGTAGCGTGCCATCGAGGTAAAAAAATCATTCGAAAGGGGTGACCTCAGGAGTACGCTATGCCTGCTTTGCGTAGGTGATCAGTGACGGGGCGGAAATCCTGATGGTTCTGGAGGGTGATCCTTGACAGGTGTTGATATAGTGTAGGAGAGTGACCCCCTTAACCAAACTGACCGCAATTCCCAGGCTCTGGGCAGGATGTCCTCCTTTGTTTGAAAGTCATGGATGCAGAATAGAACATCCGCAGCTGGGGTCTTCTCTGGCCTCGGCGAGCCCACACAACATACACTGTCAAGTTTTAGCGTCGCTTTGTCGGAGAGGCCCAGGATGTGTCGAAAAAGGGCCGTAACAGTCTCTAATATCTGGGCCCTGTGCATGAGTTGGCACTCCCCTGATGCGAACACGGTTTAAATTAGAGCGGTTTTCTAGGTCTTCAGTGTGGGACTGTAGGTCTATTTGTTGCTCCTTGAGACGAAGGACCTCTTACTGAAGCCACTCTCTCTCTTCTTCCCGGCTTGTTTGATGGTCCTCCATCGCGGCCACTCTGTCGCCAACCTACTCCAGATCTCAGCGAACGTACCGGAGGTCCGCGGAGAGCTCAGTCTTCATTGTCTCCAAGTCCTCTCTGAGGGATGCAAAGAGATTCTCCAAGAAGGATTTGGTGACCGGGCCCACTCCATTCCCAGAGTCCGCCGGGTGGTCCACAGTGGCCAGAGGCAGCCTATCGTCTGTCACTACCCCACCTTGTTTCACAAACATGTCCTTGAGGGACCGGTCCTTTTTTGATCTGTACACAGACATACTGCAAGTCCTCGAGAAAGAGCGATCGCTTAGCAGCCGAAGTCTAGGGCGGGCACTCCAGGGGCAAAGACAGGGAAACCACCAGCCCCAAGAAGACACAGCAAAGCCCAGCGAGCAGCGTGTGGGCCCGCCTTATGCCACTGGGTCCAGCGGGACAGTCCGAGGAGCAGCAGAGATATGGGCAGTCGCCTCCGGCACAGGTGTGGAGAAGTCTGGCAAGGATCTGGTCCTAAGCCAGGGAGCCTGGGCATCGTCTCATTTAAGCAGGGTGATGATGGGGGGTGGTGGTGGGTGCCCTCATGTCCGGCGTTCCCTGAAGCCTTGGTGTCCAGGAGCCAGTCAGTGCAGGATCAGCCCCACCAGAGCCAACTCATGCCCCACAGCACCGTGCCAAACCCGTGGCCACCACTCGCACAGCTCGGGCGGTCACATCGTTTGCCGCTCCCCGCGCAGGAATCAGGGCTGGTGGACTGTATCAGTGGAATTCCTCAGCCCACCAGGTTTCGATGGTCAGCCGTGGCCTCGAAGGGACCCACTAGCAGATGCAGGTAGAGTGCAAATAGTCACTGTAGGTGTGGCAGGATGGAGAGACCGAGATATGCGCCTCACCTGCCCGCCATCTTGGACACGCCCCCACCCTTCTGGTCTTTAAACAGCTATAATTTGGATGTTTAGAACTTATTCCTCCCTGTGCTTACTTTCCAGAACCCATTAAGTGAACTCTCCAACAACATCCTGCTCCTTATAGGAGTACTTCCATCTTAGTAATGTATTTTTTTAAATTAGCTTGTTCCTCAGTTTCCATTTTTTTTTTTTTTTAAACTATAATTTCATTTTACGAACTTTTTGGCAAATTTCACTTATTTTCGACTTGAAAGAAGACACTCAGTTCCCCCCCGAGCTAATCTCAAGGTTTTTGTCAAATTGAGTGAACTAACGTGACTTCCAATGGTGTTTTAGGAGAGGAAAGTTACTTGCCTATAACAATCTGGTTGAAGCTTGTGATCTAGGTCTACAAGCAAGCAGAGTACTCAGATGCTATGTAGTGTTGATTTGTAATATTCCAACTACTTTTTCTCATGTCTTATTTTGGTTTCAGGAATGTATTAACTGACTTATGGTAGATTTCCTGATACCCACAATGCACAGGGACGCCGACTCCACCTCAGAATATGTACCCCATTGCAACAGGTGTCTGGAGGGTCACACGTGAAAATACAACTCAAAAAGAATCAAACCAATTGTTACATGCCTGTTACAAGCCTGTGTTTTGTAGATACACAATGTACATAGACCGCAAAGTAATACATGCTCTCCCTGTAGAATGGTGGCTGGTGAAACGTAGTAGAAGATGAGCAAACAACGTCTTTAAAATTCTAGGACCAACTTGTGATTCTCTCCTGGGTTGTATGTCTACACAATAGTGTTTGTGAAGGCATGGACTGATAGGAGCACATGATTTCAAGGAGAAATCAATTCACAGTATATTACTTTTCAGAAGCCATTTCACCCAAACTGTTTAATCGAAATTTTCAAGAGGACTGGTAGAAGCCAGAATCAGACAATGTACTTTTGTTTTCAAAACTGCCTTTACGTGATTTTTCAGGTGTAGGTGCAGTTCATCTTGAAAGTGGATTGTATGGATACTTTTCCTTATTATTAATGTTCCCATGCCCTGTCACAGGCGCTTTTTTTGTTAATTTGCATATTCAGGGATGTGCGAGACTACCACCCCCCCCACCCTCTTTCCACTGCTGCTTCCTTCCCACTGTCCTACCTCTTTCTTTTGGGGGACGAGGGTACCCCTTGATCCCCTCCGTTGCCCATTCTTAACATTGACCCCTTCTCCTCCTCCACCCCCCTCATGCCCTTTCTTAGGCCTTGCCCCTACCCTCCCTCTGTCTCTTTTCCACTGTAATGTTTTTCTCCCTTCATTTTCAATCTATGTTCCTTAACTGGGATTCGCTAAACGATTATATTGTTTCCTTTTTTAAACTGTTTTTTGTAGTATATCATTATTTTTAAACATTTCAGAGTGGGAGTTGTTAAATTATTTTCAACAAAACAATTTTATTTTTCCCCACCAAATGGGTTTCCAATTATTTGGTTCCTCAGATATATGTAAAAAAAAAAAAAAAATGTAAGTCCGTTTTTATATAGCGCAGCTACTCACGCTTACGGGTCTCAAGGCGCTGGGGGCCGTCGTGGAAATTAAGTGAGCTATTGCCCAGTCACATGGTGCTGAGCTGCCGCCGGAGCCGGGGATCGAACCGTGAACCCTGTGCTCTGAAGTCAGCTGCCCTGGCCGCTGCACCACACCTCTCCTTTATATTATTTTATCTTTGTATGAATCTTCTTTCTACACTGTGTTGCTGCTCTACAAAGGTTCGCCAATAAAATGTTTCCTAGGAGCACCACTGTAGCTCCCTTCTTGCAAGTGAAGCGGGCATGTTACATGCCTTCACATGTTCCAAGTGCAACAAATCTGAAACTTCTCTTACAATCCATCTAGCAAAACTTGGTTTAGAAACGACCGTAGCCTGATGTGGCTGTGCAAATGCAACAAAAAGCTCTTTTGTCTCTTTAGTACAAGCAATCCAATATGCATGTTCTCCCAGCATCAAGTGTATGTAGGGATCTTTCTGCACTATTTTCTGCATCAGGAAAAAAGATAGTGGGTAAATCAAAGAACTGATTTATGTGTAACGGTCATTCCACTGTAGGCAGAATTTGGGGGTGAGGAGGGGTGTATGTAAGACAACTCTGTTTTCATGCACCTGCATTGTGGTTATTCTATTGACACCTGCAACATGCTGACCCCGTGTAATAATGTTATTGCCACTAAGTTAAACACGTTCCTCAAGAACTCTTGCCTCAGCTTGAAATGTGGGCATGTTGGATGTGTAAATATAATCTGAAATCCCACAGAGTTGCTGGAAGCACTCTTGGTTGAAGAGTCAAGTCCTCCAAGAAATCTCTGATAACAGGAATTAAAATAGATGCAGGCTGTCTGTTTTGTGAAAAGGCTGCCAATAATTACTTGCAAATTAACTCATACAAATGTGTTAGCCATCCAACTTCCGTAATGACAAGGTGTATTTATTATATTGTCCTGAGGCCTAAAAAGGGTCAACTACTATTGCAACCCAATAGTTAGCGAAGTTTCCACTTTGCTATATTGCACGCTCACTTAACAGATATCACATTTCTGCAACAATGTGCATACCCGGTTTAGGAAGCTATTAAGTAATCAAATGTTAGGCTCTCAGGTGCCATATCATGAGATTCATTAAATGTGGATTGGTTGTAAAGGTTGGCTCAAGTTGGTTTAGCAAGTCTGTCTGATTTGATAACCAGCTGATTTACTGAAAGTTCCAACTGAAGGCAATATCATCACAACAATTACAAGCGGCAGGTAAAATAAAATCGCACCTCTCCCCCTTATTTCTCATATATTCCCACCAATGTTTACACTGTGCACACTATCAGTATCAGCAACTCTTAAATACTTCTGCCATGCGGACTCCCAAAATGGAACATGGAACAATGATGGAAACAAAGATCAATTAAATCGCCCAATTTTCTGTGTTTCGTCTTTATTTTTTAATTCCGAAATGCTCATGTACTTTCATATTCCAATTGTTACAGCCTCAGCCAACGCGTTTCCTTCCTCCAAAACAGTGGACTTCTTCAGGGCATACCAAATCTACTGATAATGGTCCATCAAATTTCTCGAGGGCAGCAAATTGAACCCTCCTTGTCTTTCCAATCCCAGAGTCTGATTCCTCAATGGGATATTTCAAGTTGCATGTTATGTACCTAGACCTCATATCCAGGAATAGGCCAATCTCGTCCCGGACACCTGGATCCGTGTCCTACATCAAAGCGGGGCACTACGCACATAAATGCCACAAATAGTCCACAGCATGTAGTACAAGAGCATTTTGGAATATAAGAAGAACGGAGAAACACAGAAGACAATATCATGGCTGCTTATTAGGGGGACATCCCGCTTTTGGCATAAAGATGTAATGGGGGGAAAAGTCCTGAAACATTCTAGCCACATACAATTCCTAATGACTGGTTCTCTGGGTAGCTCGAGGCATACCTTTATTTGTGTTGCAAAATAATCTCTGTAGGAGGTCCCAACTAAGAAACAGTTTGCTGATAACACTTATTTTCATCTTTCGTTGATGTGCCTTTAGGATTTCTGCTCAACAGGTCTGCAAAGTCTTTGTACACCATCTGCAGATGTTCTACCAGATCAATGCAATAAATGTATATATATTTTTTTCATGTTTGTGTGTATTAAGATCACTTCACTGTATAATCATTTCTGAAAAGCCTTGAACATAAGTCACTACTGAGAGCTCCTACAGATGTTACTGAGCTGCCTTTACTGACCATTGTTAAATCGGTCTTGTGTGCCCCCCCCTTCCCAATCCAGTCTCAGACGAATCTGTTGTAATAGTTAATTGTAGCTGAAGATCTGCCCAGTCAAACACTGCCTGTTCCACAGCTAAAGTCTGTGCTGCACCATGGGTGACAGCAACACCAAATCCACCTAGGCCAACTCTATATCCAGCAACACTAGGTTTGATTTTGACTATTGTGATGAATGGTTCCATCAGACCCAACACCTCACTTTTAAACTTAAATCAGTCTCAACATTTCAACATTGGAAACAGAATTAAGTAGCACTTTAATGAGGTAGCGTTTCTACATAGCCTAAATTGTTCATAACACCTAAGTTTGGGAAACTAAAACAACTGTGCTGGAGACTTTAGACAGATAGTGCATAGAAAAAGATGTAAAATATGGGAAGAAAATGTGTTAAAAGATACGTCAACCCCTTAAACATTAAAACGAGACACCAGTCTAAAACGTTTAAGCTGTACTGGTTGGAAGATGTTATTCTCCATTTGGCAGCGATTCATGTATGACACTTAATGGAAGAGAAGCCCAAAGACCGCCCATAACACGTCAGAGACAAGACCTGGATTTTTACTTGTTTTATTGAAAATGTACAGAAAGGTAGTAAGCTAGACAATGCTAGTTCTTTCACGTTCATCATGTAAATATATATTCAGCATCCTCATCCATACATTTGTAAAAAGGAAGAAATGAAGATAGAAGAACAAATACAAAGTTTGGAAAACATGCAGTGAATGTTCAAGTTAGAACAGGACAAGCAAAAAAAGGTTTAAACAGGCTTAAAATGTATTAAAGGGACACCACACCACTTACATGGTATTTTATAGGCTTTATAATAGGCGCTTAAGCTAGCTTTATGGCTTTTGGGAGTTGTAATCATAGCTGGGGCCTATTTTAGAACCAAGAGATGCCTTGAGATTAAAACTGCTTTGCATTTTATGTTTAAAATATCTTGAATGATGTCTTATGAGCATTCTTGCGGTATTTTCATTTATTCTTTCATGTAGGAAACTGGATGCCGAAAATAGGATCAACTAAATATGCATTGTTCATATTTTAAAATAATAAATAACTGGTACAAGTACCCTTAATACTGCACTGGACACCTAGAAATTCTCTCCATCCCCACACAACATGTATTTGGCGATCGGATTAGGGAGAAAGGGAACACTCACTCAATTAAGGTTTTTTTTTTAAATTGCTTATGGAGTCTCGTTTTGATGCTGAAATGTTACTTCTGCACACTGTACACATGTGGGGTTAGAAATGGGCGAGAGAGAGAGTAAATTACTCCCAGTGGTTTGTGTGGCTTGTTATAAAAAGATACTAGACATCTCAATTTAAAATACCATGCAAGTCGCACAAAAACTTCTCTCCAAAACATTAACACTGAAGATGTTCCCAGAAACAAAATAGGACTCCCTAACTCTTCTACAATTGGCAGTCTTCTCCTTCAGACACAGTACTGCTGGTGGGGACAGATTAAAAGAAGCTAGAGAGAAAGAAAGAAAGAAAACATGACATTATCAAAAGGAGAAAGCAGCATGAAGTAAAAGAAAGACCACAGTGACAACAGTAAACAAGATGACACACACAGCCACACATTACTTTGATACAATGACAAAGGCTGCAGGATGTGTCAGGAAACCACACAAGTTGTAGTATTTTAAAATGTTTTTAATAGCTTTGCCTGACTAGAGCATCAACCACAAATCCAGGAAAGCAGTAAGTGAAAGCAGACTCTCCAAGCATTGCCCATTAGACTAAGGCACACTCAGACTACTGGCTATTTGCGCCAATGTTTCACTACTTATGAATACAAATTTCAATACAATAAGCCTACACAAACAGGAATGATTTCTTTCCATCAGAGAAAATTGTTCATTCTGTGTTTTTACAAGTTATTGGGGAAAAAAAGTATTCCCGAGAGGAAAACAAACACACCATATTCCATAATTTAAGCAACAACTTTATTTTAATTGTGGGCTACTGTAGGGAGTACAAATCTTATTTTAAAAATCTTATCGAATTAGAGGAAGTATGGGTTACAGAAATTTAAAGCACTACCCTTCGATGATTATAGGAAAGAAGAATAATCCATGAGGCTTATTAATAGGTGTTTAAGACTAAATGTTATTAACCGATTGGACTTTTAGACTTGACTTCAATCCAGATCTAAAATGGACTGCATTGCTCTGTATGAAAGTATTACTACACCCATGCTCAGAACATCAAGTTGGCTTTCCATAGAGGGGCGTGCATATAGAAAACAGCCTGCTTAGTCAACAAAAGTATGCACTGAGAAAGACCATACTCCCCGATATGGAAACAGAAAATATCGGATAACCTCAGTATCTATAAATTATGGGGTTAAACTTTTGTTTAACAGGGAAACGCAGGGTCAACCAACCATTTTTCAGCTGTGCACCTAGGGTCTGAAAGTCTTACTCTATCTGTATCATCCCACCCACTGCTTTGGTCAAAAGTTTAAAAAAATACTTTCATCATCATTTCTCTTTTCTTGCTCCTAAAGCTGCTTCCTTTCCCACAACTATATATTTATAACTGTTCTACGTTTATTTCAACAGTTATTTGTAACTTTGTTGAATGTGATCTGTTGCCCTTTCAGGACTTAAGCATGCTTTAGAAAACATCAGGATACATAAATATGCCCACTGGAGTGTTACCGTATTGCGTCTGTTCGTATTTGAGACTATAGGCTGAAAAGGTCTACATTTCATCTTGCATGTTCGTTCCCCTTTATCCGCAATGAACTAGAGTAGGCAGGCTTGTAGTGCGCCATTAAACATCTCTAGTACCCTTAAGGTTTGTTATGTGAGAACCACCTGCACTGTTATCATAACCCAGATACACCCTGAGCAGTAGGAAGCAATGGTGGAAGCACAGAACTGGTGAAACGTAAAATACACTTTCAGCAACATACAAAGCAATAATGTAATGTAGATTGTATTAATGTAGAACGCGTCCAATAAGCCTGTCTTTCAAAAGTCACAATCCTCTACACTTTTTTAAAATTAGTGTTTAAGAGGAGTAAACAGGTTGCCTAGTTCAAATTGTCCCTAACATACATTCAGACAAGAGCCTGTTTGCATTAATACAGTTAGATGAAAGCACTCCAGATTAACGGCATGGCTAGTACTAACCCTTAATGAATAGGGTGTGCTCTGTGATGCGAAGAACTGGCTTATATAGGAATAATAATAGCTTACATAGGATACAGAATAAGACGATGTGAGCAACTTGCTCTTAAAACCAATTTTAGTGCTTGAGGGTTATGAAGGAGGAGACTGCCAATTAAAAAATATGCAGGAGTAGGCTGGTAGGTCACCAATGGACTGAAAGGAAAGACCTTCAGCATGCTATCACAGGTCTGGGAGGTCACTCTGTGCTGGTCAGTGGGTCTGTGCCAGGAGGTCTGGAAGAAATGGTTAACCCATAGCAAGTTTGATGAAGATCAGCCTCCAACGCAATGAACTTGCTAAAGTACTAAAAATGAATTTACGACAGTAATAGTAAAACAATCTGCATTTTGATGCATTTACAATATAAACATGCTTTCAGCTTTCTAGACGTTCACTGTGGTTGCAGCCAAGCATCAGGTGCACAGACTGCGATCTTCATGAACAAGTCTTCGAACTTCAAATGCAGCATTTCAGTTCTTTACTCAAGCTATTGTAGCTCAAAATCCTAATACATATGGGCTGCTGGAAACATTTAAGGACTAGTTTTGTTTCTCAGTGCACCCTGCAAAGGACTCAAAGAGTGTTATTCTCACAGAAATTATCTACAACTCTAGAAGATTGAAGGGTCAAGGAAACACGAAAATGGCTAAGTATTAAAAACCTTCATCTGAAAGTGGCTGTGCAGAGGTGGTCACACAATACGTCCTGCACCTAAACTAGACTACTATTGTTTGTGAGATATGAATTTGTGAGCATGGACAACCTACAATGCCAGGTTGACTTTGTGCCACTGTTTGCCACAAAATCTTTTTTTTTTTGCATCAGTGTACATCAGATTATCAGTGCTACATTTCAGATGAGAACAATCTTACTTGAAGACTATGCACTTTTTTGCCAATCAGCGTGCCTACAAGTCGAGTCTGAAAAACATGTCACGCGTGGGAGAATGAGTGAGGGCTCTAGCCTAACCCATAATTTCACTAGGGCCATGTCTTAAATTTCTCATATAAATACATTGAAGATGCATTAACATTTTGCCAGCAAAAAATGCACACAACACTAAATTTCACATTACTTTTCTTAAAAATACGGACAATCTAAGTAACATATTCGTTTAAAAAGCAAAGACCTTCATTTTTTGCAGTGCCTGTGATGGTGATTAGCTTCTGTATACAGGTTTTCAAAGTGAGTATAATCATATGACGACACAGCTTTATGCATCCTAGTTACAAGCAGATCAAGCCCAGTGGAGAAAATGTTGGCACAGGGTTGGCTTTTCTAAGCCCAAGGCTATAATGCCATCGGAAACAGGCTGTGAATATCAACCTCCCATAAGCTAGCATTACATGAAGGTCTGTCCCATCACACTGTATCAAAGGAGCTATTTATTCAGTGCACAGCCACGGATTACTGAAAAGAAAATGCAAAAAAAATGTAAAGTTACCAACAGGACATCATCTGATAAAGCTAAGAACAATCACATCAAGGAATGATGAGATGTAAGAAGTACAGTTTTACCGTTACCAGGATTTTTGCAAGAAAGGCAAAAGATGACTCCTAGGACATGCATAAAGAAAAAAGGTCTGAAACGTTGTAAAAAATGTATAACTAGCTTGACATGTTTATTTCTACATATCTTGCTGTAACACTTTCCTGTATCGCCCTAAAACAATTTTATTAAAAATACAAAAATACTGAGTAACAACAAAAAAAGGGAAAAGAAACTATACAAACAATTTAAATGTCCGGTCAGCAGTTAAAAACTGTCTATACTCAATTATTCACAGGAAGATGCTTCCATAATAAAGTCATGATACGGGAAGTCCTTCCACGGTTTTCGGACAACAGTTTTGTAAACAAATTTAAAACCTTGTTAAAAATCTTTTTGTTTGGGATAAAAAATACTTTTCAAAGCAGTTTTCAACACCTAAAGAGCTCGAATTATTACAGCTGTATGAAATGTACTCAGTCCATGGAATGAAAAAGCCGGCAACATGCAGCAATGAAACAAAGACCAGCACAGTCTTCAGGCTAATAGTGGTAACTTTGGCTAAAAGCATACTACTCCTGTGGGGATAAAAACATGCTAAAAACAAATAACATATGTTTAGCCACTCGTTTGTCAGTTCCAAATAGGTTATTGCTCACTTCTTCACCAATGAACAGCCATTTCTGATGCCTCGGGTGATTTACAAATAATGAAAACAGGGGAGGTGGGCAAGACTGGCAGGCAGCATAATGGTGTGGGGGCACAACAAGCCAATGTGGGAACATTCATTTCCAAAGGAAGGGTTCTACAGGAAACCCGAACTGAAAAATGAAAAAAAGGTGGATTCATGTTATTATGGATTAATTAAAACATGGTCTCTAACTTAACGAATAAATGAAAGCGATCCCAAATTTGTTATGGGTGAACATAAATGAACATGCAAGATCCTGACGTGCACCCACACGGACACAAACGGCAGTGGAATCGATTGAGTACACAAGTTTCACATTACAAAATTAAAGTCAGGTACCAAATTGAAGTGTGTGTAATATGTGCCATCCTATTCTATTAACATTAGCTGACTCTGAAAGAGTTCTAGCTATGACTGTCTCTAAACCTCTTTTCCACATTGATTTATACGGAGAGTTTCATATACAAATCTTATCTGCCCCCATCCGGCTACCCTCGAACTCTTCTTTGATGCTCCTGGATGGTTCTCAGTAGTCTTCCAGACCTAACATTGCTGAGGGTGCCCAACTTCACTCATTTCAGAGCCCAATAATCGTTTTACACCACAATGGATAACTAACGCACAAGTTACTAACTTGTGTAACGATATATCTGTAAGAGACAGTAGTTAGTGATAGATTCCTTACCTTAGAATATCCCCAGGCGTCAGGCTGGATCCGGAAAGTTTTGCGTAGCAGTACCCTTGCGCGTCGGTAGGCGGCGTCGTGCGGCTCCGCGTCCGTCGTCGGCGTCGTGATCGCCGGGATGACGTCGCGGGCAGTACTTAGGCGCCGCCCTGCGCGCTGACGTCAGTTCTGTACACGACTTTCCGCGCCAGGAACGCAGAGCCATGCAAGAAGCTGACACAGGTGTCTGAAAAATACTAGGGCCCTGAAAGGGATGTCCTTAACCCTAGAAATCAGTTCCGCAGAACGGGGAGGATGGGTGGGCGGTAAGGAATCTATCACTAACTACTGTCTCTTACAGATATATCGTTACACAAGTTAGTAACTTGTGCATCTGAAAGAGACACGTTAGTGATAGATTCCTTACCTTAGAATAGATACCCCAGCAATACCAACCCCGGTGGTGGGTCTGCGAACAAAGATCAGACAAGGAAGTCCTGGAGGACAGAACGGCCAAAGAAGCCGTCCCTCCGGACCTGACTGTCAAGGCAGTAATGCTTAGTAAACGTGTGCAGCGAGGCCCACGTAGCTGCCTGACAGATAACCGGCAGCGGAACACCGCGGCCCAAGGCCGTGGTAGCAGCCGTTGCCCTGGTGGAATGGGCACGCAGCCCAACAGGAGGCTCCTTCTTAGCCAAAGAATAGCAGGTCTTGATGCACAAGGTAACCCAGCGGGAGATGGTCCTCTTGTGCACCGCCCGACCTTTTGGCGCCCACGTAGCCAACAAAGAGCTGGTCATCCACCCGGAAGTGTTTCGTGCGGTCGATATAGAAGGAGAGCGCACGTTTTGGGTCCAGACGGTGGAGCCTCTCTTCCTCTCTGGAAGGATGCGGAGGCGGAAAGAAGGTGGGCAAAGTGATGGTCTGCCCAATGTGGAAAGCAGTAACCACCTTTGGCAAGAAGGACGGACGCGTCCGAAGAACAACCTTGTCTGGATGAACAGACAGAAAGGGAGGTTTGCAAGAAAGAGCCTGGAGCTCACTCACCCGCCGAGCGGAGGTGATGGCCACCAGAAAGGCTGCCTTTAGAGTCAGAAGACGAAGAGGACAGTTATGCAGAGGCTCAAAGGGAGCGCACATTAAAAAGGTAAGAACCAAGTTCAAGTCCCACTGAGGCATTACAAACGGAACAGGAGGGAAGAGGTGAGTAATGCCTTTTAAGAACCTGTTAACAACAGGGGACTTGAAAAGGGAGGGCTGATCAGGGAGCCTGAGGAAGGCCGAGATAGCACAAAGATAACCCTTGATGGTACCCAGGGCAGAACCCTGTTGGGCCAGAGAGAGAAGGAACAGAAGGACCTCAGAAAGAGGGGCAGAAAGGGGATCCACAGCCTTTGCTGTGCACCATGCCACAAATTTGTTCCACCTGCAGGCGTATACCACCTTAGTGGAGGGACGCCTGGCTGCCAGAATCACATCACAAACTTCGGGAGGCAAGTCGAAAGGAATCAACTGCCGCCGCTCAATCTCCACGCAAGCAGGTGTAGACTGGACAGGTTCGGGTGGAGGACCGTCCCCTGCTGCTGCGACAGAAGATCCTCCCGAAGAGGCAGACGGATCGGGGGATCTATGCTCATATTGAGTAGCTCGGGATACCAAACTCTTCGAGCCCAGTCCGGAGCCACAAGAATGACTTGGGCCCGGTCGTGCCGAATCTTCTTCAACACTCTGGGTAGAAGTGGTATAGGCGGAAAGGCGTACAACAGACCGCAACTCCACTCGCGACGAAAAGCGTCGCCGAGCGAGTGCCGCCTTGGAAATTCCAACGCGCAGAACTGATGACATTGCGCGTTCTCTTCGGTGGCGAATAGATCTAACCAAGGCTCTCCCCACTGTAGAAAGAGTCCTTGCGCCACTTCCGAGTGAAGACGCCATTCGTGATCCATCATGCACCTGCGGCTGAGTTCGTCCGCCCTGGCGTTCAGAGAACCTGCCAGGTGTTGAACCATCAGGAACATGCCCTGATGTTCCAGCCATGTCCAGAGGCGCAGAGCCTCCTGACAAAGGGTCCAAGACCCCACCCCGCCCTGTTTGTTGCAGTACCACATGGCGGTGGTGTTGTCTGTGAACACCTGCACTACCTTCCCTTTGACAGAGGGAAGGAATGCCTTGAGTGCAAGCCGGATCGCCCGGAGCTCCAGAAGGTTGATATGGAGCCGGGACTCCGCCGGAGACCAGAGGCCTCTGATCTCCGCCTCTCCCATGTGACCGCCCCATCCCAGAAGGGACGCGTCCGTCACAACTGTATGCTCTGGCTGGGGAAGGGAGAGGGATCTGCCCATGACCCATTGCCGGTTCGAGAGCCACCACTGCAACTGTTTTGCAGTCCCCTCCGAGATCTGGACGTGATCGGACAGGTTGCCCTGGTGCTGCGCCCACTGGAACTTCAGGTCCCACTGCAGAGCCCGCATATGCCATCTGGCATGATTGACCAGCAGGATGCAGGAGGCCATGAGGCCCAGCAGCCTCAGGGTCATCCGTACCGAAACCCAGGATAAAGGCCGAAAGATCGGAATCATAGCCTGAATATCCCGGACTCGCCGTTCGGGAGGATAGGCCCGAAACTGCGTCGTGTCCAGAACTGCTCCGATGAAAAGGAGCTGTGGAGAAGGAATTAGATGCGACTTCGGCACATTGATGGAGAACCCCAGCGAGTGCAGGAGTTCGGCCGTAGTCTGGAGGTGGGAGACGACTGCCTGGGACGAGCCCGCCTTCAGCAGCCAGTCGTCGAGGTAGGGGAAGACTGAAACCCCTGCCCGGCGCAGATGAGCTGCGACCACCGCCATCACTTTCGTGAACACCCGAGGGGCACTGGTAAGGCCAAAGGGGAGCACGGTGAACTGAAAATGCTCGGGGCCTACCGTGAACCGAAGGTAACGCCGGTGGGCCGGCAGGACGGGGATGTGGAAATACGCGTCCTGCAAGTCCAACGCTACCAACAAGTCTCCAGGGTCGAGGGCAGTCAAGACCTGAGCTAGGGTGAGCATCTTGAACTTCTCCTTCCGGAGGAAGCGATTGACGTTCCGGAGGTCCAAGATAGGACGCATGTCCTCCTTGTCCTTTTTGGGCACCAGAAAGTAGTGGGAGTAGCAACCACGCCCTACTTCTGGGGTCGGAACATGCTCGATGGCCCTCTTGGTCAAGAGGGCCGTGACTTCCTTCTGTAGAAGCACCAAGTGATCCCCTGACATGCGGTGGAATTGAGGTGGCATGGCTGGGGGTGGTCTCGAAGGGGAGGGAGTAGCCCCTTCGGACAATGTCCAAGACCCACCTGTCCGAGGTGATGGTGCGCCAGTGGGGAAGGTGATGGCGGACCCTGCCCTCTACTGGCGTGCCGTGCACCTGAAAGGAGGGACTAGGAGGGCTTGGAGGCCGCGGACGGGTTGGAGGTGGTGGCCTGACCCGCACGCTGGTTGCCCGATCCGCCACGGCGGAATCCACGTCCTCGGCCACGCGAAGACGCCTGCTGCGCGGGCCGGTGGCTGGGCTGCTGACGTGAAGGGCGCCCCTACCGTGGCCACGATAGGGGCGAAAAGCAGAAGGCAGCGGAGGGCGTGTAGCAGACAGGCCCAGGGACTTGGCAGTAGCCCGTGAGTCCTTAAAGCGCTCCAACGCATGGTCTGCTTTGGACCCAAAAAGACCGACTCCATCAAAGGGCATGTCCATGAGAGTATTCTGGACATCCCCTGAAAACCAGTGGTTCTTAGCCAGGCGTGGCGTCGGAGCGCCACCGTCGTTGCAATCGACCTGCCCAGCGAGTCGGCGGTGTCAAGGCCACAACGGATAGTGTATTTGGCCGCATCCCTTCCTTCCGCAATGGCGCGGAAAGCAGTGCCTGGACCTCCTCAGGGCACTGGGGCAAAACATCCGCCACCGAATCCCACAGAGAGTGGGTATATCGGCCCAAAAGACAAGCGGTGTTAACGGACCGCAAGCCAGCACTGGAGGAAGAAAAACCTTTCTTCCCAAACTGATCCAGGCGTTTGGATTCCCTATCCGGAGGAGCGGTAGGGAAGGCGGTTTGGGAAGCGGAGGCTTGGACAACCAAGCTCTCAGGAGTGGGGTGGACAGAAAGAAACAGGGGGTCGCCCGGAGCGGGGCGATGGCGTCGTGACACGTTCCGATCCACAGGAGCCCCTGTGTTGGGCTTGGACCAGGCGCCCAAAAGAACGTCCGTGAGGGCGTCGTTAAACGGCAGCACAGTCTCCGCAGAGGAGGCTGCCGGCTGAAGCACCTCTGTCAAGATGTTAGGCTTGACCGTCAAAGTAGGGAGCTGGAGACGTAAGGCCCCAGCAGCCCTACGCAACACCGTACCAGAATTGGCCCCCTCCTCCGTAGCCACGGGAGGAGACAGCATGCCAGTGTCAGGAGAAGTATCCAGACCACTGGCCTCCCCTAGACTCTCTGTCCAGTCCTCATCATACTGACAGTTGCGTGTCAGAGGGTCATCAGACCCCTCCCAGTCCTCCTGGTCCTCCTCTGGTTCAAAATAAGGAGGAGGAGGGACATTTGGGACCCAAGGTCCCATCGGCGCCGGAGCCGGCGTCGAGCGACGTCGCTCCGGGTCCAAGTCCGGAGCCGGAAGGAACTGGGGACGACGCCGCCCGGAGCCCAGGGCGGCGTCGAGAACGGCACCGGAGACATCGGCGCCGGCGGAGGTGTCGTGAGGTCGACCGGCGTCGATGGGGGTTGTGGAGCCGGGATCGAGGCCGGGGCCGGAGCCGGAGCCGGGATCGAGGCTGGAGGCTCGGGCGACGCCGGGGCCGGAGCCGCCGGCGACGCCGGATCAACCCCATCAGGGCCCGCGGGGCCCGAAGGCGCACCGGAGGGGCCTGAAGGCCCGAAGAGGCGGGCCATGGCCGACAGGAACTCCTGTACCTTGGCCGGATCCGCCCCGAACCCGGGAAGGGCGGGTATGACGGGGGCGACTCCACAGGCAAGTCCGGGGCCGCGGGGGCGGGGACGGTGCCGGGAGGGGCCTCAGCCGAGTCGCGAGACCGGCGAGGCGAAGTCCGAGAGCGACGATGCTTCTTGGACTTCTTGTGTCGAGACTTACCGGACGAAGAAGACTTCGACGCCGACGACCGGTGTGCACTCCGCGAGCGACCCCTGGACCTCTCACGCGACCGGGGCTTCCGCGGAGCCGAATGCCGGGCCTCGAGGAGCTTTCGAGACCGCTCTCGCAAAGCCTTCGGGTTGAGGGCCTGGCATTCGGGACAAGACTCGGTGTCGTGGCCTCGGCCGAGGCAGAAGAGACACTCCCAATGCGGGTCGGTGACGGACATCATCCGCGCACAGGCGCCGCATCGCTTGAAGCCGGGCATCCCTACGACACCTGAAGGCTGGAAAAACACAGTGAAAAATCACCAAAAAGTATGGTCAAAAATTGACCAGGGCACTGCTCTTCCCGGATCTGCGCTTACTGGCGCGGAAAAAGAAGAACTGACGTCAGCGCGCAGGGGCGGCGCCTAAGTACTGCCCGCGACGTCATCCCGGCGATCACGACGCCGACGACGGACGCGGAGCCGCACGACGCCGCCTACCGACGCGCAAGGGTACTGCTACGCAAAACTTTCCGGATCCAGCCTGACGCCTGGGGATATTCTAAGGTAAGGAATCTATCACTAACGTGTCTCTTTCAGATACTTCCAATCTTCACAGGGGGCATCATTTCCAGTAATTTCACGAGTCACAGTTTGGACAGAACTTAGACAGGTTATTTTCCATAACTATAACCACTGCCACCCTGGGGAGTCACTCATAAGGCCTAACCCAAGTTTGGATTAACTGTAGTCTTGCTCTCTCCAGTCAGCGCCAATATTCTGAAATGTTTTTCCTTAATCTAAATCTTTATAG
Source organism: Calotriton arnoldi (assembly GCA_963921515.1). Taxonomy (NCBI): domain Eukaryota; kingdom Metazoa; phylum Chordata; class Amphibia; order Caudata; family Salamandridae; genus Calotriton; species Calotriton arnoldi. The sequence goes on along the minus strand of CAWUFW010011442.1, from coordinate 474,942 downwards.
GGGGAATGTTTTCGTTCTCAGAGCTCCCTTAAACACCATCCACCCAGATGGGGAAAAAGAGTGAGTCTGGAATCATTGCCCTAGTGCACCAAGGGCTTCAGGGAAAAAAAGGCACACCTGATGCTGAAAACACATACAAATTGTGTTTTTATCATTCTAGACCCCACAATGGCAGGAAGGTGCACAACATGCAAGTCTACAATAGGCATGCTGGAAACAGAAGGATCCATTTGAAGTGGAGAGACAGGGAGAGGACATAAGCAGGAAGCTAAATGCAGCAGGATACAGGTTTTCCTCAAGGCCAAAGGAGGTGCTAAGTAAAAGGTAGCAGATTATGTTTTGGTACAAAGCCTACTGCAAGAGGTTTCTAAGTGATTGCAATTTAGTGGTAGAACTAAGATTAATCCTACTCAAATTTAGGAAGGAGCTGAAGACACAGCTCTTTAAAGATCACTACATCATGATGCAGTAACCGTCAACTTTCACTTTTAGAAGCCAGTTAACTCCATCACCTACTGACTGTCTTTGCCCTAGACCCTGGTCGAGCACTCTGCTGCCTTCCAGTTAGAGACGTGCTATATACATACTAGATACAATGCTCACTGCCCACCTTTATAGGTAGCAATCCAGATTTGAGATAAGCATTCTGTTTTGGTAGGGTAATTCTATGTCAGGACTCGAGGCGAGGATTATGCCTTCTTTTCTTCACTTTATTAACAGCAGCCAAATAACAACAGACTACATTTCCCATCAACCCAGGGGAAATCTGTAGTCAAAACAAATTGTCCAATCAGGAGTCCTGGGTCCACCAATCGGGGTCCTCTAGCTCACAGATAGTCTGCCCTCACTGGCCCTTCCTCCTCTTTCTTCGCTGCTCAGCAGCCGAGTTAAGTGTTTTTCTATCTTCGCTTTGATTGATGTCCTGTGTTACCTAGTTTAACTTAATTGTTTGGCTATGCGATTACTGTTTGCTATGGCGCAATTGTAGTAATAGCTGTTTGTATGGCATGATTCTGTTAATGTTTCTCGCGTGCTCTGGGTTATTAGCCTACCTTGTCTCTCCTCACGGAGTCGGAGCGCGCTCGGCTGTGAGGCCGCTTTTACTAGCGAGCGGCGGACCGCTCCGTTTTTTCCTCAGTGTCTGTCGCGCACACTCCTCGGTGACACTTCACGTCGGGACGAGTGCCCGTCCCTTCCTCAGGTCTGCGGGAGCCGTTGCGCTCTCGCAGACAGTCTGGTGCGCCCATACTCCTCCGCCCGTCGGGGGGCGCGGGAGGAGTTTCACTCGGAACGCGCATTTTAAGCTCTGAAGAGCCTGTGCGCGCTCCGTAGTCAGGCTTGTCTGGCCTGAGGCTATGACCCCAAGCGTACCGAGTGCATGTTCTAAAACTAAACGGACGCTTGGCGCATTAGGCACGAGACAGTGGAGTCTGTATTGAATTTTATTACGCCCTCTGGGTCCTGTATCTTGGTATTACGCACCTGCCCAGGCCAGCTGACAGTTTTATTTTCGTATATATTTTTCATTGCCACCAGACACCGGTGCTTTGCCAAAAAAAATTAACTGCGAGTGCTCTCGCCCATATTCTCGGCTGACACCCAGCCTGCAAAGATTTCAGGGGTGGTTTTCCCCTTCAGTCTGACTCCCAGACCTTTGGACATAAACTTTGGTCCTACTCTGGCCCACGGGTTTTTACGTTGACGGCCGGTCATCATGGAATTTGAATATGATGACGATACCCACGGAGAGGAAAATGCCCTGACCTCTCTCCAATGGGACGAGGACTTCTACGAGGCAGTGGATGACTCGATTTATCACGCCGTAGGGGAGGCAATGACGCCATTAGAAGAGCGCCTTACGCAAAAGCTTGATCAGGCGCTGGCGCGCTTTGCTAATTTACCGGTGGCTACCCCACCTTTGATGCCCGCGGCTGCACCCCTACCTGACCACTTGCCTCCTCCATATAAGCGCTCACGAGACGCAGGAATGGATACTTCAGCCTTCGACAGGCTCAAACAAGCCTTTCTAGCCACCCAACCAACTCTTCCTCCAGTGGCCCCGGCTCCATCGCAATTCCCGAGACCGACCACTCCTGAACCAGGCCCATCCTGTCCTAGTATCCAGTCGCACGCGCCAGATATCTCGGATATGTTTGATCCGGAAGAAGTTGTCCACCCACGCTCTTCCGACTGGGCTCCAGCGGATAAGGTGGCGGAATGTGGCCTTGCGCATTAGGAAATCCCTTGACAAGGATGCCCGCAATTGCCTTAGGACAGAGTGCCCGCGCCCATCTTTGGAGGGCAAAGTAGCTTTAACCCCAGAAATTGACGCACGCATGGCAACTTTCCTTCAAAAGTTCATGCGAGACCCCAAGAAAGGTATCGACAGATCCTGGCGGGCCTGCCAGGACAAACTCCTCGACGTCCTCGGGCACCTGACTAAAATCTTAGATATGGCCGAGGATGCCAAGTCATCAGGCTCCCTCATCTCCCCGGAGTCATTGTCGGGTTGGGCTCAGAGGGCGATTGTTTTTCTTGGGAACGCAAATTGCGCTAATTTCAACAGAGCGCAGGCGCTCCCTCATCAAAGTGGACCCCAAACTCTGGGATCTTGCAGACACGGAAGCTGGTGCGGTGGCCCAAGGAGGTTTATTTGGCGAACCGTTCGTAAAGGAGTTGGGGAAGTTCGTCAATACATTCACCTCATTGGACAAAGCCCAATCTACCATCAAGAGGGTTTTTCCCCGGGTTTTCCGCGGGGCCGGTCGAGGCAGGGGCCGCTCGACCGGCCGTGGTTCTAACAACCAGCCAAGAGGGCAAGGCTCTACCAGAGGCCACTACCAGGACCAGTCCCGTTTTGGCAACTTTTACCCTACAAGAGGCAGAAGAGGCAAAGGTCGAGGCTTCCGAGGAGCTGCATCCTCTTCCACCGGTGAGTCTACTCCTTTCTTCCCAACTAAGAATAGGGGGGAGACTGGGGAATTTTTTCCAGTTGTGGACTTCTGTCACAGGGGACCCATGTGTGTTAGACTATTCAGGGGTTTCGCATGGCGTACTTGGGAACTCCCTATCAAAGATCCAGACCCCGTCCCCTTCAGTTCTCTCTCCACGACTCCGCATTGGTAGACGAAGAGGTCTCCTCCCTCCTCGCCAAAGGAGCGATAGTCCGGGCTTCCCTACACCCTCACGGCTTTCTAAGCAATTTATTCCTAGTGGACAAGGTGGATGGGGGCAAACGCCCGGTAATCAATTTGAGCGATTTCAACGACTGGCTTGTCTATCGCCACTTCAAAATGGAGGGCATCCACCTCCTCCGGGACATGCTGCGCCCGTCCGATTGGCTCGTCCGCCTAGATCTGAAGGACGCGTATTTGGTGGTTCCGATATTCCCGCCCCATCGGTGTTTCCTACAGTTCCTCTGGCGCGACCAGGTGTTAGAGTTCGCCTCCCTCCCGTTCGGCCTTTCTTCGGCCCCTTGGTGTTTTACCAAGGTTCTCAAACCCGTAGTGGAATGGTTGAGAGCTCGGGGAGTGAGGATGATAGTCTATCTAGACGACCTCCTTCTTATGGACTCTTGCCCTCGCCGTCTTCATCGACATCTTCAGATGACGGTCAACCTGCTCCAGGGCCTGGGGTTCGTCAGCAACAAGGCCAAATCCATGCTCTCTCCTTCGCAGAGTCTGACGTTTCTAGGCTTCGTGATCGACTCAAAGTCCTCCACTCTCAGTCTTCCGTCCCGGAAGGTGATGAAGATCCGTCACGAACTGAGACGTACCTTGGTCAAGTTACACGTGTCTCTCAGGGACCTTGCTCGGGTTGTCGGCTTACTTTCCGCCTCCATCCAAGCAATCTTTCCCGGTCCCCTTCATTATCGGGCTCTACAGCGCCTCAAGGCCTACTACCTTCGGAAAGGGTACCCTTACTCCCACAAGGTGGCTCTGTCGTCCGAAGCGAGAGAAGAAATCCATTGGTGGCTGCAACACATGGAAGCCTGGAACGGTCGTGTGATTTTTGGTTCCGTGCCAGACTTAGTTATAGAATCAGACGCCAGCAACCTGGGCTGGGGTGCCAGGTGCGGCAATTTTTCTACAGGAGGCTTGTGGTCTCCAAACCAACGCAGATTGCATATCAACTGCCTCAAGCTTCTGGCGGGCTCCTTTGTGGTTCGATGTTGGACGAGAGATCGCATTCACTCATCAGTTCTCCTCAAGATGGACAATATTTCAGCGGTCCGCTACATCAATCACCTGGGAGGTACCAGATCCAAAGCACTCTCAGATCTGGTGGCAAGCTTCTGGCAGTACTGCCTGGAACACCACGTTTCGGTGACGGCGGAATACCGCCCTGGTCGAGAGAATTTGTTAGCAGATTTCCAGTCCCGCAATTTTCGGGATTCCAGCCTCTGGAAACTGGACTCGGAGATTTCAGTCCTTGAACGACCTTTCGGGTCCTTTTTCGATAGACCTTTTTGCCTCGAGGCTACACCACCAGTTGCCTCGTTACTTCAGTTGGAGACCGGATCCCCTGGCGGTGTCCACGGATGCGTTCCTCCAAGACTGGACACTGGAGCTGGGTTATGCGTTCCCTCCGTTTGCAATGTTAACTCGCATCACAGCTCAGGTCCGCCGCCAGAGAGCGGAGTTGGTGGTCCTCTCTCCCCTATGGAGATCTCAAGTGTGGTTTCCAGTTCTTCTGGAACTTTCCTGGGATTCTCCAATCCTACTCCCCCTGTTCGCTCGTCTTCTTCTCAGTCCAGACGGGGATCCTCATCCTTTGGTTCTGCAGAACTCATTGCGACTTGTGGCTTGGAGGATTACAGGAGACGATGGGAAGTCCCGGGCCTTTCGGCAAAGGCTGAGGAACTTATGTCTAAAGCATGGGCAGACAGTACTCAAGCGGTATAGATCTGCTTGGGGCAGATGGTCCCGTTGGTGTCTGCGACGGGGTTCCAATCCCGTGGACGCGGATGTAGTCCACACCCTGAATTTTTTAGCCCATCTAGCTTCTGAGGGTCTGGCTTATCGTTCTATAAACTCCTTCCGCTCTGCCATTTCGGCGGGTCATGTGCCAGTTGGCAATTGTCCGGTGGGGAAACATCCCCTTGTCTGTAAGCTGCTCCGGGGCATTCGTCTGTCTCTGCCCCCAGAACCTCGCTATTCTGCTCTGTGGGATGTGAACCAGGTTCTAAATCTATTTTTATCCTGGCAATCCAATAGGTATCTTACCAGGAAAGAGCTTTCTGCGAAATTGGCAATGTTGCTTTGCTTGGTTTCTTGTAGACGCATCTCCGATGTTAGGGCCTTGGATGTCTCTTCCAGGATGTTTACTCCTTCGGGTGTAACCTTCACACTACATCGGCGGACGAAATGCCACACTAGGGTGATTTCGTACCCTGAGTTTCCTGATTGTCCAAAATTGTGTGTGGTCCGTTGTTTAAAAGCCTATGAGGACACGACTGAGGAGTTGCGGCCTCCTGGTGAACGTCAACTCCTCATTGCTCTCCGCAAGCCTTTCAAGGCGGTCTCCTCCCCTACCATCGCCAGATGGGTTAGGTGGGTTATGCAAGAAGCAGGCATCAACCTTCGCATTTTTGGCGCCCACTCGGTCAGAGGGGCAATGGCTTCGAAAGCATTCGGTTTGGGTGCCCGTTTGGAGGATATCCTCAACGCGGCTGATTGGTCTTCGGACTCCACCTTTAAGAGGTTTTACTTCAAGCCTGTACTGGACATGGCTCACCTTGTGGTGAGCAAGCTTTGAACTAGCATAATCCTCGCCTCCAGTCCCGACATAGAATGAAAAATTTCCTAGCTAACGTAACTGAAAGTTTCAATTCAATTAAGGACTCGGAGGCGAGGATTATCCCCCCCTTAGGGTCATTAGAAGACGCCCGCCCCGTATGTCAGTAAGTAATACATTTCGTTTTGTTTTTTTTGTAAACATGGTGGGTTTTTTCTAAATGTGCCATCTGTGATCCTAGACTGTTTGCACCTTGTGTTAATCTTTTCTCAGCATTTAGCTGTGTTCTATTCAAGATAAGTTTCATATGATTCATTGTGTGTTCTGCTGCATCATATTCCATTTCGCAAGTTGATGGCTCCCTTTACTCCCGTAGGTTCGGATTCCGCGAAGCAAGATGCATGAGGATTGGTTCCCGGCTGTCTTCGCGGTCAGAAAGAGGAGGAAGGGCCAGTGAGGGCAGACTATCTGTGAGCTGGAGGACCCAGATTGGTGGACCCAGGACTCCTAATTGGACAATTTGTTTTGACTACAGATTTCCCCTGGGTTGATGGGAAATGTAGTCTGTTGTTGTTATTTGGCTGCTGTTAATAAAGTGAAGAAAAGAAGGCATAATCCTCGCCTCAGAGTCCTTAATAGAATTGAAACTTTCCGTTACGTTAGCTAGGAAATTTTTCATTCTAGGTACGTAATCAAGGAGGTGCGCAAGAGCTTGATATCCGAGATCCAAGTAAAGCATTGGTATCGTCCAATGTTGAGAAACTATCATGCCTCGCAGATGTTGGTAGCTTTTAAAATATTTTACCATTTTATGAAATAATTGATATGTAATATGTGGTAGACCCAACTGTCACTAACATCACGTGTGTTGAATCTAGACAGACCCTTATCACTAGTCTACCAGAAAAGTAGTTTTTAGGGCTCATCGAACAAAGATTTTCCCTCTAAAATCACTAGCTCCGCGAGTGCGGTTTAAAGACGGATTGGACTCTCTTGCTTCAGGTGAGGCAGATTTACAGTGTCTCCTTCACCAGACAGGTTTTGTGACTTTAAGGAAAATATCAGTGTTTGAAGTAGTTCAATTCTTATTTTATAGAAAGTGTGCGCAATGGATTCCACTGCCAACATACATTTTAGTTAATAAAGCTTACCAGGACAATGTAATTCATGCACCATGCACCAAACAGCAGAGTTAACTGTAAAACAGTACACAAGTAAAAGCTAATGAAGCGGACGCGACAACGAGGATACGCAATTGAATGTTTGTCAACCAATAATAATGCTGCTAAAAGAAATGCACCGTATTAGGCAAAATAACCATCTTCACATACCCAAAAGACAGAACATAACAGGCCAAACGTTCATGTTACACCTTAACGTACACAAGTGAACAAGAGCAGTAATGAAATAGGTCTAAAAACAAACACTTAAAAGTGAAGGTGTGCTGAGCAGCATGTTTCCATGTAGTCGAGGATACAGCACTCACTGATGAAGAAAATATTATGCTGGATGACAGTTTTTTGTTTACAATTAAATACGTCAATTCAATATGATGCCACCCCAACTTACCACATACAGGAAACATGGAAGTGAACCCTCATGAAACTACAGATCAATAACAATTGATTTCAAGGGTAATCAGATGGGGAGAATTGATTAACTGAGCCAAGCACAGATGCTGCAGTACTTGCGATGCTCAGCACATCCAGAGTTCATAAACAGCCAATGACAAACTTTGCAATGTTAAATCCACGGTCCTGCATTGAGGCACATCTCTAGGATGATGCTTAGGTTTTCGTTACATAGGACACTTGATGGCCACTGAAGACTCTGCTGTATCATCATGCAGAGCCCAACACACCTTCAGACTGCTCAAAATACAAGCAACTGCGAGGAAGAATGTTCATAAACAAGCACTGGACAATTTATTATTTTGTGGAAGATGTGCAGGAGCATATACTGATTAAACTCTGGAGCAAGGGAATGTGCAGCAGTGGGACATTCTGGCACAGGGCAATGAATACTTAGTGAGCATTAATGATGGAACTGCAGATGAGCACTGGGTGATGGCACCTAAATGACAGGACATGCGGCGCTGCACCTCAACAGGGAAGTGTATGAGGAGTATCACTGGACCACATAGTTTTGTACGGTTCAGTGGCACAGAGCTGAATTTAATAAAAACAAATGATGTGCAGTAAGGCCCACAGGACAATAGATGCATGAATGACAATATGACAACCTCCACTAGTCCTGAATTTTTTGGAAGTAGCATTTTGCTTGGTGGGATTTAAGCATTCTTATATTGGTAAAGGCATACCTACGAGCGCCAGAATGCAAACTTTTGTTGACTAAATGTCAGACTAGGCTGCGGGGTTCACATGGCATAGGTCACTTAGCATGTATGCCCATAAACTAATGGAAAACATAAAAAATGCATATTTCCTCTTTATGATGTTGAAAATGTGAACCGTTTTCTTGTGTTGTTTTAAAGCACTCCCTGATTTTTGGTGTTCCACATTTGGAATAAAAACACGTGTCAAACCATGTCCATTACTTTATTTATTATGCTCCTTGCATAGAATTTCATTAGCCATTTGAGAATGTAATCATTAAATAGATGAAAAAATATAAGTTATAAAATGAATATATATATATATATATATATATATATATATATATATATATACATACACATACATACATACACACGCCAAATTAGATTGATGAAGGCTGCTGCGTCAGCCGAAACGTGTCTCTCTTGGCTTCCCGGGCTGAGGACGGTCTGAGGAAATAAAGAAGCTTAAAACCTTGCAGCCTCGTGTGCGTGCTCTTTGTCCTTTTGGAATGGGAGGGGTTTCTATATTTACTTAACGTCAGCGGTTGACGTTTTACACGCATCACCAGTCGTTTTTGGGCCGGCAGTGTAACCACAAATGGAAATGGAGGTAGCATGTGAGTGCTATACTGTGGGCCCCCGGATCACACCTCGGGAAGAGGAATCGGAGTAGTGGGCAGTGGAGGAGGTGTACACTCGACGCAAGGAAATCCTGCGATTTTCAGCGCTGAGATGGCATTTTTCCTTCCCGTCCTGCATTCTGACTTGGAATACCGAAGGAGAACCGGTGACTGGGCACCGTGAAAGCCGACGCCTAACGGTGAGGACTGTGAAGCTTTAATAATTTTGATCTCAACAAGGCCTTCCCCGACCCCGGATTTGTATTGCACAGGTGCCGGTAACAGGAACTGCTGGTTACTTTAAATGCGACATGAAGATGTGCTTTTCAACATTTGCGGACGGCTTTTGACTATTACCGACATCCAGCTCACTTGTGAGTTAACATTTATGGCAGTGTGAATCTGGAAACATTACCTACATCCAGCACATTTGTGAGTTAACTTTTATCACAGAGTAAATCTGAAGACATTGCGTGTACTTGAGACAATAACTATTGGGATTTCCCTATTGTTTCAATGCGGGATAAATTACCCGATTTGGTGTGCCCTATGCTATCAGCTTTGGCTTCAGAGTGTATGTACGCACGACATATGCATCGGATTTATGTTGCTGAAGAGTAAACTTCAAGCCGTAAAATGCATTGTGTATTTCGAATGTCTAGCAGGCAACGCTTTTATTTTCAGCAATTCCTTCCTTACTGAGTTACAATATACACGGCAGCTTGAATGCACATGTATCATAAGACTGCTTTTGCTGTTCTTGTAAAACTCATCTAATGTATGGTTTTAAAAATTGCTATATTAGGTTTTACAGTTATGCGCGCAATAATTACATATTTTGGGCTAACCGGATAACATTAAGTTGATGATTCAGTGCTTTGGACATGCGTCACAATTCATGTGGAAATTGCAGGTAGTCCATAATTATTATTGCAGTGATTTGCAATTTTTAAACTATAATTGTATTCTATTTGTATATTTTGTGGGTTAAGCAACACACGCTTTGTTTTTACTATATGCTGTATTTCTTTTATATTCATGACCAACATTTCTTTCATGTCTATGATTGGGACAATACAAAAGGTGGTTTTAAAATGGCGCCAAATTAGATTGATGAAGGCTGCTGCGTCAGCTGAAACGCGTCTCTCTTGGCTTCCCGGTCTGAGGAAATAAAGAAGCTTAAAACCTTGCAGCCTTGTGTGCGTGCTCTCTGTCCTTTTGGAATGGGGTATATATATTAAAAGAATATGCAGTAGTGAGCCAGAACTAGAGAGATGTACACAAGAGGCCATTGCTAGATTTAAAAGACGAGGCTATAATGACAGTTCTTAAAGATGCTCAAGCAAAAGTGAAATTGAAAGATAGGGAGATGTTGTTAATATCTACATCATCAACTAACACTAAAGAGGCAGGGCAGGATAATGATGCACCTAGACTTATCCTGACTTATAATCAGCGAGAAAGACAAATCCAAGCCATCATAAAGCGCAACTGGCCTATCATAATGACAGATGCAGTATTGGCACCTACACTACCTGACAGCCCTACAGTTACATACAGGAAGGGCATTTCGATGAGGACACAGCTAGTCAAAAGCAGTCCGGAGGTCCATTCAGGCAGTATGTGGTTACAGCCAAAACAAGGTTTCTTTAAATGCTCGAGCTGTAGAGCGTGTAAATTTGGTATCAATACCACCAGTTACATGACCGCTTTTGATCATAGGCCGAAAATGATTAAAGGCAATTACAACTGCAAAACGGAATTTGCTGTTTATGTCCTGACGTGCACCTGTGGATTGAGGTATGTGGGAAGTACTAAGCTACAGGTGCATGTCAGGATATTACAGCATCTTCGGGCCATTGTGAATGGTGATGACAATTATCCAGTGGCTAGGCACTTCAAGCTGATCCACAATAATGACTTGGGTTGCCTCAGTTACTATGTAATAGCTGCAGTTCCCAAATTATGCAGAGGAGGCAACAGAGAACGTATCCTCCGTCAATTGGAATCTCGGACCATTTTAGAACTAGACAGTAAATCACCTAAAGGCTTGAACAACACGGAAGATCTACATACCTTTTTATAGTTTCTGTAAGTGTATGTTGATCAGAGTATTTGGAGTTTATTCCGTAGTACACCCATAGCCTGTGTGAGCCGCAGGTCGAACCGTATGTCCAAAGGAACCTGATTCCTCTACCCCAATGCCAACACACACATACCTCTGGTGTTGTCATTAGCATATTTTTTATCTATGTATGTCTTGTTCTGATAATCAATTCAATATATGAGATAAGAAAAATACCCTATATTCTTAAAATGAATGTTGTTGCTATTTGACTTTACCACTTAATGTATTGAAACACAATAATATAGGTTGAAATATCCCTATTCTGCTGCTATCTATCCCTTCCACAGTTTTTATACATTTGCACTTTATTCGTTTTAACTCTTTAACTAATACTATTTTTTAGCACTGGCACTTTTAATGACAGGGCTTTCAGTCCTGTCAATTAGCACTTAAGTATCATGTTGTGTTAGAAGGTATTCTGGTCTGAGTTTTTTAGTCTGGTTAATTCCTATGAAAGCAACAACTGGCACAATATTATGGTGATAAATTATCTTGTGGCGCATTTTGCACAAATTTCGATGTCTACTTGTTTATATAATGCATTGATGCAGTAAGTTTGAAGATTGTTTTTTCATTATTTATTTTACATATAATGAAGACTGTTCTTATATTTTTACATTTTATGCGTGAAGGGATTGTTTGTATGATAGAAAAGTATGTTCCTTTTTTCTTTTATAAATAGATCACTTTTAATCATGTGTTTTATGTAAGAATGTAATTGTACTTTTTAGAACAAGTATTTATCATATGAAATTGATAGTATATTTCAATTATGATTTAAAACAGTATAAATATATAACATGTGGCATTTTGTAGTGTTGAAAACGCATAAATAACAAGTCACCATTCACTGTGTGCACAAGGTATAGACACAGAGAAATTAGCAGACCAGATAATGCACATAACATGGTTAAGCACAGTATTTTGTTTATGTCTATTCTTAGAGTTCAACACGTGACATGGGTGTATTTTACTAAGCTTAATAAAAATGGCAGGCGGACTGCGTTTCCCCATGTGATCAAGGGCATTCTACTGCCCGAAACGCGTCATACGGCTACTCGCAAAATAAAGAACTTTTATTGCCACGCAATCTGGGTCCGTGACTCTGTTTTCCTCCGACGTGAGCAGGAAGGAGTCTACAGCTTGTTTATATATATATATATATATATATATATATATATATACATATATACACATATATATATATATATATATATATATATATATAATCAGGTCAGTCCATTGCACCTTGCTGTCTCACAAATCTTCGTGTACTCGCTTAATGCTCTGGTAAGGCAGTGTTGACTGGCAGGTTGAACAGAGTTTTCTCTGAAGGTAGTGTAGAGCTTGGAAGCAGATAGAGAGGGCCTCTCCTGTTTTGATCCTATCTTGACTGTTCGAAGGGGCACAGTAGGATCACAGTGGGCTCTCGATCTTGACGAAAGTGAGACAACAGGAGAGGCCCACCCCAAACAGATCATGCAGCAATTAACGCCGTAGAATTAGGTAAAATTGACCAAAATACTTCGATTGGGAAGTAGGTCCTCTCTTTCTAGCTTACCTATGATACTCTGCACTAACACTTTTTGGACATAGCCCTGATAAATGCCTTAGACCATTAGGCTGTTAATAGGCAGAAACATGTTGGCATGATATTAATTTCCCTTCAGGGACACATAGGTCATCCTACCAATATATGCCTCCTGTTTTTACCAGTTGGTAATTTTTAATAAGCCTAGGATACCACCTTAATAAAGGACACCTTTGTGGTTTATCCTAAGGCTTTTTTAAACCTAAAAAAACTGGGTCATAACATATGATGAAGCATGTCACATTACGCGAGTGAGTCATCCTCGTCCAATTCTTTGAATTGCCATGACACTGGGACAGGAGTAGGTAGTGACAGACAGTAGGGATCTTTTCGTTTTTTTTTTTTGCTGAAGGCCAACTAGGCTCAGACCGAAATACAAGGGTGTTACACCGCTTTGTGGTATGTTTTATGCATAAGAGCAGGCGAGAGCCCAGTAATGCCCTTGATCTCTCCCCTTGAGTGATATAACACACTTGGACTACCCATCATAGCCAGTATAGCGCTGTCAAAGATGATCACACCACCACAACTTTTATATTATTTCACCAATCTCCCGATCTGCATACCACAGAGCTGGTTCTGCTCCCTAAACACTTCTTCGGGAACTGACATGGGAATGGGAGCGCAGTAGGGTGTTTCTGTGCGCACTGCAACATCTACATCTGCCACGGGAGGGTGGACTTTGGGTGCCAGCCTACGAATTGTATTTCACGCAGCAGTAGCCAGTGGCCAGCTCACTGGCTGGCTAGGACCAGTATGGAAGAGTTGGAGGAGTTTGGTGAAGAACGCAGGGAGGGCGGCCTCCTAGCCTCACTCATTGGAGTGAAGCTACTGCCCTTAAAGCCACGGCCTTAGATTAAAGAACGGCATGCTCAAGCTGGTTGGCTGCTGTGCACTGTACATGCTGGCGATGCCGCTAGTGGGGCTCCCTATTCCAGTGGAGGCTACTTCACAGCCCGGCGGATGGAGGAGTCGAGGGCAGCGGAGCGGACGCACTGAGGGACTGCTACGCGGACAGTGCGTTTAGCAGCCTAGAGACCTTGACTGGAGAGTCTGGCCTTAAGGGAATGCAATTTCCTGGTTTATAGGTCACTGACTCAGGTGGTGCGCCAACTCTTCGGGAATTTAGACCCAAAACATCCCACATGCTATTTACTGCAAACATTGTTCAACTTCGGTGGGGGTTGCCCCCTTTTCTCCTGTATATAGTTGTGATGGCCATGGATAAGCTACAGACTGAGTGCCCAATGGGAAACCATTACAGGCAGACAATATGTGGGGAAGGAATGGGACAGGACGCTGGAACACTATCTAGAAACACTTGTTTTAAATACGCTCAGTTTGATTCCCTACACACCGCTTACCTTACACCATTTCGCCTAAACATTATGCATCATACTGCCAGCATGAACAGCCACAGGTGCACACAGGTGGAGGAGCATTTTGCGAACATGGTCTGGCATGCCTGGTAATCACATGCTTCTGGACACAGGTCACGGCAGACCTGGAGAACACACTGGACTGGAGGGCCCTGCATAGATCTGCCTACTGGGCATTTTAAAGGGCAAGCAGCCAAGAAGACTGGTAACAGATTCATGGATTTAGCGCTGGGCACTGCTTGCAGGGACAAAGACACTGGAAGTCACCAGACGGCCCACGGTATAGCTGGTAGAAGGCAGATGTTGAAAGCTGGGCACTAACAGAGGAAACTGCCATATGCCTTGAGGAATATAAAAATGATACACAGGAAACCTTTGGCAGAACAGTGGCAAGAAGGTGTAGCCAGCTTTTCTGGCACACAGACCATGATGGAGGTATGCTACTGTAGACGCCCTGCTGTCACACCAAACATGGGAGGAACATGCATGCTCTGGGCACATGCATGATGCTCCAATATTACACGTCCTGGCCATTAATTCTCTTACACAACTGCATGAAGGTATCACAGCTCCCCCATGACACCCATGAGTGTAGAAAAAGAGGGCCTCCATGCCACCGAACTCACTTGGGTATGTTGTTTGGTTTATTTGTTTTAGACCCATCTAATGGTGTCTTACTCTAGTGATACAGAAAACATCAATTGCTTCCTATCTTGCGCTGGAATTGTGCATTCATCCAGTGAAATGATGCTCCACAGCAGAATAAAGTTGTACGTTGACAAAAATGATCAATAAAAATGTGTGTATACATATGTATATTATTTTTTAAAAAGCAGCATACACCACCCCCTAAGAGGCTCGGGTAGGCAGATCAGCATTCTTCTTCCGGAACGCAGGGGCTGTCATTTGTCACAACCAAGCACATTTTCGCTTTAATGGTGGCTTAAGCATGGGATTTTAAAGGGCAGATTCCACTCAACGAGCACTTGGCACAGGCCTTCCACCAAGAAAAGGAAACAGAATTTTTACCCTGGTCTCCCTGTTAACAAGAAGGCGGTGGCACGGTTTCTACTCTGAAGGAAATAGTTTGGTAGTCCCAGGTCAGCCCTTCCATATCATGCTTTGTGTGAAGATCATTTTTATCTCCATATTATACAGCAGAGTGATTAGCAAGTAGGAAGTTCTGGCTCCTCAGACAGAGTATCCCATATGAATGCACCATGACCCACTTCAGGCAAATAACTCCTATTCCAGCACTGCTCCAAGCATAAATAGCAACAACATCTTTTTACCAGTGCTTGTTCAAGTCATGTTACCTCAATCAAAAAAGCACCAGCGGAATGTTCCTTTACCTTTATTCAGTGGGGAATTCGCTGTCTGCAGCATTTAGTGCTAGAAATACAAGCACCACCAAGTCACGTTATGTTCTAAAAGTGGCTGCAGTGAGTTTATCCTTCACTACTGCTTTTTAAAACTACCCTCTTGTGGATTACAAAGGGCACCTATATGCGCAGAGCGGTCTTAAGTGGGCGAGGTTAGATTCCAGGTAGGCTACTTCAGAAGTATATAGGCATACCTTAATTCACAGCAGATGTGGCCGTACTAAGATAGTAGACTGCAGCCACTTGGCTAGTCTACATAGCAGAACTCAAGAATTAAGGAAAACCGTTGTGGCTCATGCCAAAACAATAATGTTCCTCAGCAACATACAGAAAAGGAATGCTAGCATTGCTGAGAATTATTTGACTATGCTGGCCAGGCAGTGTTTACTTTTCCTTTGATCACAATGGGCCTATTTTAATAAATGTAATAGAGCCAATTGCCAAGTCCCTGATCAGGCAAAGGCTTTGAGATGCATACAGATGGCAAATGATAAATGCCTACCACTGAAACAGTGACTGTGAAAACACTATTTTCAACAAGTTTTAAAACAATTAAAAACAACAGATTGTACGAATGTGAAGAAGATGTAAAAATCCATTCATGATGCTGGCAGCTCAATCTATCACAAAGTCACCAATTCTTTTTACATCACATCTTTGTTAACTCTGTTAGACTTTGGCCTAGAAGTGCCCTAGACGTTTTTCATAAAGCCAAAAATAAAAAAATATATAGCTTTTGAACAATATTTTTAGAGATAGCAGACAATATCTAGACCAGTAGTTTTTAACCTGTGGTCCAAGGTTAGGGGTCCGCGACTGTTTTACAAAATGAAATATTAAAATTAATAAGAAAAATAAAAAAAGCAAAATTGAAAACTTTTTCTATATTTGAGCATTTGTTTGGTGTATACTTTTTTGTATTTGTGTATTGTTTTGAGTTTCAAATCACATAAATTGCTTATGCAGGGGGTCCCCAGCTTCCAATAACTCAGTAAGGGTCCCTGGATTCCATTAATGATTCAATGTGGTCCACAGAACTCAAAGTTCAAGAAGGGCTGATCTAGACAATAAAGTGATGCATATCTTGCCAGTGAGAAGAAAGCCTATGTATGTCCTCGGCAAACAGTGTGCATTGTTTCAGTGCCACTCTACGTGTGGAATGCATATCCAGATGCTCCAAGAAACTATAGTTATCCTGGCTGCGCTAAAGACTGAATTCCACGCAGTGCTAGATCAGGAGGGAGTTTGGTACCACAAAAAATGCTTGTGGAAATTAGGTTCAATTGTAAGAAGGGTGTCAAGTTGTTGAGCGGTTCTGGAGACTTAAGCGAAGTGAGACAGTTTAGTGGCTTCCCCCAACATCAGAACCCATATAATGCTTTCAAGTTGCCATATTAAATTGTATTCAGCACATGATCAGCACCCTGAATGTTCCAACAACTGAATGTGACCCTAACCCAGTATTAATTCCTGGGAATGTCCATCTGCAGCACGTGCCATAAGAGGACACATGCATTCTGGTATCATTTATCAACACAGGAGCCACTTAATCTTGCTTGCCACCCAAAAGAAAAATAGGATACATAACCTATACACATCTACAGAAAACACTTTCACATAGGATACTTTAATCTCAGGCAAAGTAGAGGATCACAGACCTCTTCAAACGTGAGCAAACAGTGGAGTGCCAATGGTGCCAGAGTTCAAACCTACACAAACTTTTATGATAGACCAAGAAGTCACTGTAATGGAACAAAATGATTACTTACCTGTAGGAGTAGCTTTGCAGCTTGAAGAGTTTTCTGGAGTCACATGCTGTGCATTATTCCACCATCTAGTGGTTGGGTCCACAATTGTGTCTTTCCTTCTGTTTTTTTTTTTGCCGTGGGTTCTGTCATCTACCACAATTTGGAGGTTTGTCTGCCATCTGTGGTGTAAGACTGTAGGTTCTTGTGCATGGTAGGCATCTTCAGACTTTTTCTCCTTGGCAACTTTTTAAAAACTTTTTTTTTTTTATTAAACAAGCTCAAAAGACAGTACAATTCATCATGGCATGCACGGTTGAAATTCCAATTACATCATTAAGGAACTTGTTGATTCTTGAACATCCCCTTCATTTTGCTGCATCGTTTGACCCCTTATTTCCAGGGAGGTGGGTGGGTTAAATGCAAATCAAAAAAACTCTTTAAGCTGCAAAACTATTACAACAGGTAGAGTAACCATTTTGTTTTACAGCGATGTCCACGCAGTAATGCTTTGTCAAGGTGTGTCCAGAGGACCACGTATCTGTCATACATATGTTATTGATGGATATGTTTTCAAGACAGGCTAGGGTTGCTCCGTTTATCTTATGGAGTGTGCCGTTGGTTTAGTTTCTAGTGTCTCCCCAGCGTTTGTTTAGCAGGTTTGAATTGTCTGCACTGCCCATCGTGCAATAATTCCCTTGGTTACTGGTGTCCCCTTGCTTGCCTGTGCATAGGAGACAAAAAGTTGACTCCCCTTTCTTAGATTTCTGGTTTCTAGTAGGTAGCACGACTGCCCTCCTTAAGTCTAGTGAGTGCAGGGCTCTTTCAGCATGCATCTTTGGATTTTTGAAGTAAGAAGGTAGCTGTATAGTTTGATTAACATGAAAATGTGGGTGCATGCGTAGTCTGGCTTGTGGGATGCAGGATGCCATCATACCCATTAACTTCATTACTGTAGTCATTGACAGAGACTGCCCCTTCCGGAAATAGGTACGGTTGGGATGCTAGTGTCCGATCCTTTTGGAGATTGGGTAGGCCCATGCCTTTCTTGAATTTAGTGTCGCTCCCAAGAATGCCTGCTCTTGTTCTGGAAGTGGAGATGGTTTCTCCAAGTTCACTGTGAACCTTAGGCTATGTAGTGTTTATCACATTCTGGATGTTCTCCTGACATTAGCTTTATAAACACTCTTACCAACCAATCACCCAGCTAGGGGTACAACATGTATGCCCTCGCTCCTTAGGTGTGCGTGTACCACTATTAAGCATTTTGTAAAAACCCTTGGTGCAGATTTTATGGCTAAGGGTGACACCTTGAATTGGTACTGTACCTCATCTATGACAACCCTGAGGTATTTCCTGTGCTTGTGGGTCATGGGGATGTTTAGGTAGATGTCCTTCAGATCTACTGTGGCCATATAATCCTGTCTTCTTTAGGAGTGGAATGACTTCTTGTAATCTTGAAGCATTTAATTCATATGTATTTGTTTAGCTGTCTTAGGTCTAGGATTGGTTTCAGTGACTGATCTTGGTATGGTACGAGGAAGTAGGAGTAGACCACGTTTCTGAGCTTTTAGGAGGAACTCTCTATGGCATTTTTTTTTAGGAGTTCCTTTTTTTCCTGTTGCAGTGGGAGTAAATCTTCCCTTGAGAGTGACCTCTCCCTTGGTAGTATGGAAGGGGTTTTTCTGAGACGTTCGAAGCACTAGCCATGCTTTATAAAGTTAAAGTATCTATTTGTCTGATGCGATTGACCCCCCCCATTCATGGAAGAATCCCCCCATCCAGTCCCCACCAGTGCCTTGTTTTGGGGTGTGTGCCTCGTAGGAGTCACTTGTTGGTTGGCTACCTTCCCTTTGGGGCTTGACCTCTTCCCCTGCCTTTTCTCCAAAAGGCTGCTGTTGAGGGTACTGCCATTTGTGGGTGGGGGGAGGGAGGGAAATAGGGGGAAAGGTTGAGGCCAGTGGTGCTGCTGATTGGCTAAATTCTGTTTGTTGTGAGGCTGCTCTGTGATGGATACTCACTCTGTTTGGCGGTCTTCTGGCTGCCTTCTGGCTGCCATGGCTCACTTTTTTGAAGAACCTTCAGAACTGCAATGCCCATATTGCTTTAGCCATTTTATTGTTCTTCTTGGTCTGTTGTAGGGCCTCATCCATTGCTGAGCCGAAGAGGGTGTCATCTGTGAAGGACGTATTAAAGCACAAGGCTTGTACATCTGTATTGATCCCAAACACTCTCAGCCATGCATGCCTTCTTGGGGTAGTTCCTGTGCACATCTGTCTGGTCTCAGCTTCATTGTGTGCCGACTTGAAGCACGTGTTGGGGATTGTTTTACTCTCATGTACCTTGGTCTTCACTCTCTGCTTTTACTCCTCTAGGAGATGCTGCAAGATCTCGTCCCACTTCTGATGGTCACAGCGGTTGAGGTGGACGTTTGAGTTTGCGATTCTTCACTAACTAGCAGCAACTCTTTCCAGCTTCATGCCTACCATCTCTATCTGCTTACTCTTTTTGTCCAGTGGAGGCCAGTTGCATGGGGAGCATTACCTTGTTTTCTTGCTGTTGCAACGATGTCAAGTCTGCAGCTGCATTACCCTTGATGTGAACGGGGTCTTGTGAGGAGGGCTTGTATTTCTTCTCAACTCACAAAATCACAGCCTTCAAGATGCCTCGTTCTTGAAAGGCCTCCCCTTTCTGATCGAGGATGCTCAGGAGCATGGGCAAGTACAGGTTCTTGTTTTGTGAAGGCATCAGTGTTGAGTAAAAAGCCTGATTCTGCCTCCCTTTCTTAATGGTGTACTCCGTGTTGTATGACTCCTATACAAGAGCATTGTAGACTGCCAGGTCATCTGGTGAAGACCTTGAAGAGGTGTTGACACCCTTCTGTGGGGAGTCAGCGTAGAGGTCCGCCCAGACTTCCTCCTGTGGCTTTTGTTTTTCGAAGACTGTGGTGTCTTCATCGTTTAAGAACTCCTGCTCCTCCTCGTGAGTCTCTGGCATAAAGGTCAGCTTGAAGTCTGCCTGCTCTTCGTTTCATTATCTTGGGCTTCAACAGTTTAGCTGGAATCCAAAATCCCTTGAGTGAATCGTCAAAGTCTGTCGTTTTTTAGTGAAGTGCTACCATTTCGGCCTTGAGTCGGCGCTTCATCTGCTCAACCTGGAGCACTCATTGCACAGCTTTGGTTGCCAGCAGGCCCTTCCTTTTTGGAGTTGGTGTCTCCTTGCCCTTGGACTTTCTCTTTTGTGCTCTCTTAAGCACCTCCCGGCGTCGAAGGGTGTCCCCGAAGGTTCATGCCCATCGGTGTCCTTGTGCTTGGACCTGTGCAACTCCTTTTGTTTCCGTCGTCCTTCGACTGTCTAGTCTTTCGAGGGTGAGGTGGCTTTAGAGGACTTAGAGTCTGAACTTTCAGGAGACTAATTACCTCCTGCTGCTGCTTCTGGTCAGTTTCCTTCTATGTTTTCCTTACTGCTCCCTGTATTTCAACACTGATCTCTCCATCTTCATCGTCTGACTCTCCTCCCTGTGCCAGCTTTAATTCCTCAACGTTTTCTTCATCGTTGCTGAACAGACTTAGACCCTTGGGGGAGGGCTTCTTCTTCTGTAAGCTGACCAATGGCATAGTGCGCCCAACGCGGTCTCTCCCTCACCTTTACTGACATGGACCGAAACTCTGCACAGGCCTCGCACCCCTCTGTGGTATGCTCTTATGAATGGCAGAGATCGTCGATTTTGGGGGTCTTTTTGCACAAACTTGTGATGGCACTTTGGGAAGAATTTAAAGGGGGTGTTCTCTATTTCTCCAAACTGCCTCACCTCTCTATTCTCAAACCATGTGCTCTTAGTCTGATGAATTTTCCCTCTGTGTAAAGAGATTGTCACGGCTTCCTCGTGGTGTCTTTAGTCCTCTGGTATTATTCAGTGGATTCAATCTGCCTGTTTTCGATGTGTTTGTCGATGATCTTTCAAATTTTTTGTGATTCTTTTGGTGCTCTTCCATCTTGCTTCCAGCCCAAATGGCAGGAAAAAGAATCTTCAAGAATACAACAACGCACAGGGACTTCTGGGGCACACATCAACCGACATCACAGTGAGATGGACATATCGCCAAGTGGTGTTCTACAACAATGTCCACAAATAAAACCAGCATTTACAATGCAATAGGTCTCGCAATGACATTGTTTTGAGCTATTGGCATTGAAAATGTTATTGTTTTTTTTTCCCCTTCGTGAAGCATTAATCAAGTAATGGCGTTGTAAATGACAATGTCTTTTACCCTCTGTTGACCTCCGCATACAGACATACATAGAAACTGCACTACAAACGGGCACACATGCATGCACACGCTGAGAAACACACGCACCCCGTGAGACAGACACACTAATACATAGAGGCACACGGGTGCACCGAACCACCTGCGTGGCTTCTCTAACCGTTTGCAACAGAAAACTGGTATATTCGTTCATTAATACGGCCTTGCGCGCGTGGCATGCACTGCACGATTTCAAGCAGAAAGCTCAAAGCCTAGGAGTTCTGAATACCATACTCTTTGTGCCCAATACAGGGCTACTAGGATAACATGGACCTGGTCGGTCTTGATCCTCAATACTCAGGACAGGAGTGGTATCAGTGAGAAGGTGTGCAGGTGTCCCGACTTCCACTTGAGGCAGATTGTGTCTCTGACGGAGAGATGCCTTGGAAACTCAAACGAGCAGAAGTCCTGACAATGTGTTCTAAGCGGTGGCAAACTGATCAAGCCATGGTTCTCCTCATTCACGGAAGGGACCCTTCACCACTTCCGAGTGTAGCTTCCATTCGTGATTTGCTAGGCGGGGATGGCTGAGCTCATACGCCTTGGCATTCTAAGATATTGCCAGGTGGTTCACCACGAGGAAAATTCCTTGGAAGTCCAAACATTTTCAGTGGCGCAAGGCCTCCTGGCACAGGGTCCGTGACCCCACCCTGTCCTGTCATTTGGAGTACCACACAGCAGTGGTATTGTCTGAGCTTCTGCACCAGCCTCGCTTAGATGGACGGAGGCTCTGAATGCCAAGCGGGTGGCCCCCAGCTCCAGAAGGGACATGTGGAGCCAGGACTCCACTGGAGACCAGTGGCCTCTGATCTCCACGACTCCCAGATGGCCACCCCAACCCAGAAGTGATGCATTGGTCACCACTGTCAGCTCTGGATAAATAAATCAATATTAATTATAATAAAGAAAAAAAGCAACACAAAACCTCTGGTGTATAATGAACCACCAGAGATGCCTACCACGAGATAGACAAAAACGCTATTTCCTTTAGGGAGGAGGTACCTTATATACATGAGATGTGTCACATCTTTTGGAGATCTACAAAGATAAACAGGACTGCAGATAGTCTTTGAGCAGGGTCTGTCTCCTCAGAGCCAAAGTAATGATTGGACCAAGGAAGTGGATAAGAAGGTAAAGGCTGTTTCTTGTGACTTAGATACCACTTTTCCTAACATTTAACGTGCAAAATGCTGACAATTACTACGAAAGAAGGGTGCAGGTGACAGGAAGGCCGCTGCTGGATAGAGGGATACCATGTTTAGGGCTTCAGACTGGGGTGCTAGGCCTTTAGACAGTGTAACCTGAACTAGGGAATACACGACTACATGTTGCTTCAATAGCCGGGCATTGTCCTTTGCTGAAGTGGGCGAAGGGGAGGGGTGAATTCATGAGCTGGCTTTGTACCAGACTGGAGGTAGTGCCACAGCTTCAAGGGGTCAGGTCTTCTTGGCTGGGAAAGGGGAGAAGGGGGAGCACCGCTTCCTGAACCAGGCTTTGTCCATGACCTGGAAGGGGGAGGGGATCGAGCTTCTTGAGCCAGACCTTGTCCTGGAGAGTGATTGTACCCCTCCCCCAATCAGGGGGAAGCCCGGAGTGTGCATGAGAGGAAATGATGCTCACACGGCAATCCAAAGCACAAAGTGTAGCAGAAAGTGGCCTAAAACATACCCCCTGAAGTATTTTGAGAAAGTTGTGACCGTATTTTTTTTCTGCGGCAACAATGCCGGAGATCAACAAGCTCCACTGGCTTATTGGCGAATAGCAAAAAATACGGAGTGTTTTTTGCAGTTTTTTTTATACAGCGTGAACTCGACCCAAAGGTATTGAAACGCTTTACATGAGCACCGGTTACATTACACAAGGACAAGTTCAATTTTGTTTTTAGGCTCAGGAAGATTAGGTTAGTTGCAGAGAATAACAGGATGTCGAGCCTTCGCCGAGACTCGAACCGGTCTCCCCGATTCCAAAGTCGGCAGCTTTGGTTGTAACGCCACACTCTCCACGTGCACACATCCCTGGCATGATAGAATGTTAACAACCGACGCCTTCCCCTTTCGAATGCATTGAACAGAACTGTTTCAATAAGTGAAAAAAACACACAATTATAGTTCCATTCGGAAGTAAGCATTGGCCATTGTAAGCAGTATACGGGACGTGTGTACCTGCATCGTATTGAGAAGAACAAGAGAACCTCACAAATGCTGTAGATGAGAAAATGGATTCTCTTTAAACTGAATACTTCTGCTGCCATTAGGACAGTATTGAATAAATCACTATTAGACAAAGCTGCGGTATAACTCTGGGGCTATATCTTTGAGCGCAACAGGAAGAGAGAGTGACATTGGGAGTAATATTAAAGTGAAATCAGAACGACCATTTACATTTCAACTTTACCCCATAATTATTTATACGCTACAGGAGTCCCTATCCGGGGAATTTACCAAAGAATCAAGACCCAGGCTGGAGCTGTGGGGGTGGACATTTCGCGATACTGACTATGTCGCGATCCTGGGACGGTTTAAACAGCAGACATTATGCCCTACTGTATTCATGTTCAACCACTTACCATGAAGCAAGCAGTTAATCTCACTGGGGGCCATGACTCTGGTATACACAGGCAAGCATCTGTAAATAATGGGGTAGCAATTACAATACCTACTGCTACGAGCAGGCGTCTTCGAGGCACACTGAAGGTCTGTTACGATGTGCTACCGTAAACCGAATTTATTACAAGGTATGTTTTCTCACCGCTCGGATCAAGCACACGAAATGCAACTATTATATCCTAAACCTGCTGTAGATAAACTGCTTCCTCGCATGCTCTGTTACTACTAGAGCGCCTTTGTGAATCGCGCATTCGTTGTATTTTGACCGTCTTTCTTCGACGGGCCGCTAAGGCCTGTCTTTTCTAGCCAGCACGGGAAGATTACAGAGTTAGAACATCAAGAACACAAATGTCAGCGGGGGCCACTATGAACTGGAACGGCGACGGCGTAAAGAAAACGGCATTACATTCACAGGGAACTGGAACCTGCATTAGTTTTCATATATTTGTGATAATGACCTGCCCCATTCTGTTCCACATAAATACCCAGTTGATTCTACCAACAGAACCGCAGTGTAATTTCTGTTACGCTTTATTGCATGCCCCCTACGTAATTAAGGACAAAAGGTTCACTACCATTTTATGATTTATGGTGTTCGCGCCTGTATGACAACCCTGCTCTAAAAAGATAAATAAATAAAAAAAACAATTTCAGCGCTAGAAGGCTGAAAAATGTTTAGGCGGTTGGAAAAAAAGAACATGACTCCACTAATTTAATATGACAAACCCGAGTGATGAATATACTTATGCAAATTCGCGATGTCTTTTCTCTCGCCCTCTCTCTCTCCGTGAAATTTAACTGTAAGTTAATGTTCCTCGGCGAAAGTAGAAGCCCACACTGGTCCGGTTAATGGCTTAGGTATTAGCTGGCCCTAACGATGCATACAAACACACGCGTCTCTGTGGGCTGCGAGCAAGATTTATGGCGCAGGGGCCAGCTGGAGCTGTAAAGGAGAAAAGGCACAACTCGGCTGCTTTGCACCACTTCCTACGTCAGGGGAGCTTTTAAAAACAAGACAAGTAACAGATGGCCCACCCTAAAGATAAGAAAGTGCTTCACGACAGCCGTGAAGCAGACAAGCCTGTCCGAATGGGCCGTCTGAAAAGGCGAAAGGGCGGCAACAAAAAGACCTCATTTCCAATGGCAGGCCACCATTTAGCATAAACAGTGACGCAAGCCAATGGAAATGAGGGGCGGGGCTTCGAGCCCCCTTCTAAAATCTCCTCTCCAACTATAGGTCTCGCCGAGCGAGCAGCGCATGCGCTGCAACGCTAGGCGAGACCTAAAAAGGAGACAATTCTGGACCCAGCCACTTGATGGCAGAATAACGCACAGCTTGTGAATCCAGAAAAGATTCAGGATGCAAAATCACCAGTTTCTGGATAGATGCTAAGAGATGCAGCAGTTAGTTGCTGTACACTGAAGGCCTGGTCCTCTTGAATTAGTCTTGCATCAAAGTCTAAACACTGAACAACAAGGGAAGTAAAGACTAATCTTCTCAGCTGTGGTGTCATCCCAGTGTGGCATCTCACTTAGAAAAGCAAACAAGCATTGGCATAGCCAATAGGTCTCGCCTTTGGGACCTTAAGTGTTTAGTTATCCAGCACAATATCCTTGGTGCAACAACATCAAGTGTTGCATGGCTAAACACTTACAAGGTCCCAAAGGCGAGACCTATTGGCTATGCCAATGCTTGTTTTGAGTGAGTGGCTCGTGCAGGTATGCCACTGTGAGGTAAAGATGCTGCGAGTGCTTTTACACTGTGACATTGCGCCTCTTCAAAATGTATCTTGGGTCTGGTGTAATACTTCTAGCCCCTATTCCCGTCTTCTCGCACCCAATGCATCCTTAAATGTCCCATGTACAGCCGGGGTTGACACTCCTATTACCCCTGCCCTCCAGTGACACTTTACCTGTCACGGGTGGTGGTGGACGTGGTGGTGGACGCGGTGGTGGTGGACGCGGTGGTAGTGGACATGGTGGTGGTGGTGGACGTGGTGGACATGGTGGTGGTGGACATGGTGGTGGTGGACATGGTGGTGGACAGGTGGTGGTGGTGGACATGGTGGTGGTGGTGGACATGGTGGTGGTGGTGGACATGGTGGTGGTGGTGGTGGACATGGTGGACATGGTGGTGGACGTGGTGGACATGGTGGTGGTGGTGGACGTGGTGGTGGTGGACGTGGTGGTGGTGGTGGACGACTATTGGGTAGGAGGGTGCTGGCAGAATGCGGATGGAGAGGAGGATCTCGAAGGGGGCACATGGGAGAGCAGAAAAGGCCGAATATTAGATACAACAAGCCCTCGGCTGAAAAAGAAGGCGAGGTTGTTTTGAAAAGAGCCTCGTACTGAAAAGAAAAAGAGCAGCACTCATGAAACGGGCGCTGCAAGAGCATTGAAAGCACGGTGTGCTGCGCTGGAACTGCTTGGTGGCACATCAAAAAAAATAATGAAAAGTGGACTCTCGAAAGAAGTTCTTGGCGGCACATGAAAATAATGAACAAGCGTGAGGGAGCGTGGCGCGGCCTCGAAAGAGCAGGCAAATGCACTCGTGCTTGTGCTGGCATCCGCCTTGCGGAAGCGAGCAGCGGCGGCGCGAGAGCCATAGGTTTTCAATTACCACGCGCGCCGCTGCTCGCTCCCGCAAGGTGGATGCCAGCACAAGCGTGCTTGAAAAGGAGCAGACCGATGGCTAAAGGCCCTCCTAGAGCAGCGCATGCGCGCTGCCTAGGCGAGACCTAAAAACAACCGCACAGTGGACTAACCCAATTCCATGTTTTCAAGCCCAACCACTCCTCACGTTCTAGCTTCTGAAATTCGGTCTCTTCTGGACCCATAATGCTGCTCTATGTAGAGAAAAAAAGGCCTGGGCTCCATGTAGTATCTCAGCACACGGAGCCCAAATTCAGAGTACCATTTATTGGACTTGCTCCGTGCACAGGGATGTTCACAGCCTCCCGACATGAACCTGCTGCGTCCTCCCAACCACATTCTATAATGTCGCTATATATACACAAGCTACTTCATACAATTCTACAATCTAAATTCTATTGGAGAAACAAGATTAATTATCAATACAAGAATACTAACCCACTACTACACTTCGCTTGACAAATTAAAAAATATGCTTCAACTTGGAGGTAATTCAGTGCTATATGGTACACCTGCAAAAAGACAAAAAATATTCACCCTACTAATATAATTCCCATAGCAAATCCAAGAAGTCTCAAAATGTCAATCAGATTTCTAACGGGGCTCGAGTGGGTGCAGATTAACCAACGAGACACTTATTGTACGATAGTGGTGCCGTAAACGACAAACTTGTCTTTCCAATCAATTCTTATAAATTAAGAGAGTAACAGAGGGACCCCCTCCCAAGATCACTGTGAAACTTTCTTCTAGGACTTCAATATTCGAAGTTGGGAGCAAATGTTTATGTACTGAAATTCAGGGCTTTAAATACTGAATTTAATCATTAGCATCTGACAGAACATAGTGGGGGGAAAAAAAGCATTATATAGAGAGATTGGATGGGGTGGCTTTGTATGGCTTCCAGGACCCAAAAATATGCCTGGCAGAGTAAGGACTGGTCACTTTCCAGCCGCTGCAAATGCATTCTGCGGATTAAAATGACTCCCTAAAATAAATGACAATTTAAATTTTAATTGGTGAACTGGTTAACTAAACAGTTTCTAAGTAAACTGCAAACGGCGCCTACAGCTACGAAGTTATACCTTAGTACAAATGTCGATATAACTGAACTATGGATAGCGCATTTACAACTACTTTCCCCGTGTCCTGTAGGTGGCGCAATTGCGCGATTAGCTTGCAGGGTGCACTTCATTTATGCGCGTGATCGTATATCGTACTCCAAACAATTTAATGTGGGGGTAAAGGATCCAAAGGCTGGAGAGTCAAATCGTGCACTAATTCTAGGAAAATGTTATTTAGTGAAAGGGTTGCTGGCAGCAACAACATTTACACGCATCTGCACCAGTGTGAATGCATAATCTGCATGGACAGCATCTCACAGTCATGCCCAAGACACTAACGGATGGTTCTGATGTTGTGTTTGTATTGCTGCTCCGTGAGAAAACTCTATATTAAGGGCTGCAAGAGGACACCGTTTGTTTGAGGCCGCCTGAACATGTGGTCTACGTCATAAAATAGACACGAGTTATGACATGCCCCATGGTCATCAAAGCTTAATAACATTCAACCCGACAGCAAATAGGACCACAGTGGCTGCCAACAAATACGCTCCCATTTCTTCCAGCCTGGCAGAGGGCGAACAAGGACCTACGTTCACTTCATTTCTTTCAAGAGTTGCAGGGATGATGCTCGAGTTATGACTGCACGCGCCGTCCGCAGGCTGTTTACGGCAGAAACCGTCCTGAATAAATACAGAGAGACGAGCGATACTGAGCAATAGAAAGTCCATTCTCGGGAATAAAAACCTAAACGAGAAGAGGAAGGTGAATTACGAGAGAGCACAAGGCGTTATTTACTTAGGAGTCCTCAGGATCTCAGGTCGATTGGGGGGCGTTTGTCTAGTGAACCTGTTTGAATTGCGAGGGGATGCAAAGACGGTTGTGGGACTTCCAAATGAAGTGGGGGAATTGTGTAAACAAGCGCGAGCAAAAAGGAGACGGAGAGGGCGGAGCGAGTGAGTGAGGAGAGAGGCGCGCGCGCTGGGGAGAGCAGTCTGCTCATTTTCAAGCACTGCACTCGTGCTTGTGGTGCGCCCCTGCTCGCTCCCGCAAGGTGGATGCCGCCACAAGCACGAGTGTGTGCTTGAAAATGACCAGAGCGACGGCTAAAGGTCCTCCTATGCAGCGCATGCGCGCTGCGTAGGCGAGACCTAAAAAGGGATAACTGGAATGCTTCAATTAATCTCAGCCACTGGTACTCATGCAGCATTTCAATGTGCTATTGGACTTAAGGTGCACTTCTTTGATCACACCGAAATAGGTCAAACCCGGTCTGGTGCTGCTTTTTTCCCCTGTCTATAAGGAACCTAGTTTGGCAGTTCGGGTTGAAGTGTTGCTATATGAGCTGGGCCCAAGACTGATTTGCATACGACTAGTTTAGAGTGGCATAGTGGACAAAAAACTCCCAAAAATAACTGGGAAGTGGCCCAAGAAAGTATCAGTGGTTGAGATTAATTTGAGCTTTCTACCCACCCCTGCCAGTTATCCCAGCACGGGCAATTGTGGAAAACCCAAGATCTCAGTGAGCAGACAAGCAAACTGGACCTTTGCCCAACAACCCACACTGACTCAGACTTCTACACAAATACAGTACATACATTTTGTGTATTTTAAAATGCTATAATTTATTTGGATAATGTGGAGCTTAATATCGGTGCCATTGCTTGCCAAAAGAGGAAGGTCCCTAGCAGCATTTCCTGAGGTCGGACTCAATGCAATAGTGGACGGGAATACCATGGATTGGTGCCTTGTGCATGTAGGGATCTTCTACCAAACAATTTGAATCATGAATGGAAGAGTAAGAGGTGGTTGTACGAAGCAGACTTTAGGTGTTTGGTCATAGGGTATAAACCAGTGAGAGTTTTTTGGGCAGGTGAAGTGTGGTGCTATATTTTTGGCTCAAGGACAATGTCTGCTGCATAGCTTGTACCCAAGGTTTTTAACCAATGTTTTGGTGGGCAGGTCTCCCTGATGAAGCAAACTGCTTCATGCCATTCAAATCCTTTCAGCAAGGATGTTACAGTGAAGGAAAATGCAAGTTCACCTACATAGACCTGCACCTCTCTCTCTGTCAATAAAGCGGACGAGTTGGTCTGGTCTTTTATGTTATTCATAAATAACACCATTATCATGCTCTCCTAACATGAAGACCAATGACTCTTCACAGGGGCTTGAGATTACTTTCAGGCTCAAAGTTTTGCTCCTATTTTAATTAACGTTTATCCAGCTGCAGATATTAACCTAGTATGTGGTTGGGTTTTTTTTTTTTTTTTAGTTGTGATCTGACATCTTTTATTTTACAAAACTGGCATGCATTTAGTTTGTGGCAAAAGGTCAGATCTTGGAAGGTTTGTATCCCAGACTCACATGGTTAGCATTTGTAGGCTTGCGTCCAGGAACAATCAGCTCAATAAACAGTAGCCCATTCTCCTAAATTTGTAAATGGCTGAGGTGTGACATACAGTAGTGCCCCACACTCCTATGTGGGTAGGGTACACCTTTTTACTTAGCTCCACCAGAGAACTAATTTTCCCTGTACAGTGCATGGATACTAAAGTACAGCATCAGCGACACGTCACCAGAAGGGGACAAGGCTCATATGAGTCGTGTACAATTCTTTAGGTCAGCCTGGGTCGTTAAAAGGACATACCATACTTTCTGATCGTGTGGGCCCCAACTCACCAAGGTAGAGTTCTTCACAATGTACTCTCAGCGGGTGTGTAGATGATCTTAAAAAAACTCTTAATCTGATCTCTTGGTGCTGGGAAGATGCAAATGGTCCGGCAGGAGGCTAACTGGCTGCATGGAACAATCCCATTTTAGAAATAGTATGCCTAAAATGTAGTATCAAGAAGACTAAATACTGAATACTCCTAATCCAAGGGTGCACACGCTAGCCCAGGACACCAACGTGGCACAATCCACTGAACCCAGGTAGACTGACCAAAGGAATGCTATCACCAGTGGCCAAGGATACAAAATACTTACTTTTTCCTCTCTTTTTCCCTTTTTAGAGTTTGCGACCCTCCAGCTTGTTGTGCTTGGGACTGTAGTAGTTCTGCTGCTGTCTTTCTCTGTTTGAATGCGTTTACTTCATCGTCAAGAGATTTCTTTTTGTCCTCCAGCTTCTTTTTCTCATCCTGATGCATTTTCTTCAAACGGTCAAATTTTTCATGCAGCTGAGGTAGCAGTGCATAAACAAAAAAAAGAGATAAAATGTTAATTTTACGAGAGCAGAAAAATAATTCCATTTAACAGTCACTAAGTTGTCGAACTCATTATTGTAACTACCGGAGGAAAGTTTAAACTGTGTGTTCAAACTTTGAACCCAGAGACATATTTACCACCTTTCTTTGCATCAAACTTTCCCCAAGGTCATTGGTTAAAAAATATTAAAGACCGGGTGCTGTACCCTCATCTGTACACAATGGTGTATTAGCATGTGCACTACCTGTTAGGCCAAGTGAATTTTACCGCACTTGTATTTTACCAATTCATATATGTAAATGCCTTCCTAAGTATCTGCATGGTGGTTCTTGCACCAAGTAATCTGGTTCTGAAAACAAATGCTCCAAGTTGGGATAATAAGGCAGCCATTTCTTTAAAAAGAAATATATACATTTTATCCCTGAGAGATCCAACGTAATCAACCCATAGCGAATAAATTTGATTATAGTTATTGGTAGTTTTTTGACAAAGCCTATCTGCCCAGGCCTTGAACCCACCCGCGGAGTATGCTTTCTTGCATCAACATGGTATCTCCAATTTTATTTTATTAACTTGGTTCAAAAGCCAACAGAATTGCCTCTTGACAGCCGCGGCCCGTGCAGGTAAGAGAGGTGGGGCTGGGATTTCGACAGACGATAGCGAGGGAAAATTAATTAATTAAATTTTCCCTCGTCATCATCCATCGAAATCCCCCACCATTGCCCGAATGCTCTTACCTGCACGGGCTGTGGCTGCCTCTTGAACCTGGTAAGGGCAGGAGAAAGCAAAATCCAATCATCTCAGGCAGCTAACGACATTTGAAAAGGCACTTGGCAGGTATCTAGAGAGGTTTTAGTACTCATTTTAAAATTGAATGGACATATTTAAATCAACCTTGTCCAGTAGTTTTTGGTGAGCGATTCTGTATAGCCTAACTACATGGTTGTGAAAACTCACAACATATCCACCTGATAAAAAAAACATAAATGTCACAATTAAGTACAGTTTAAAAAAAAAACGACAACATTTAAAACGTTCATTGAATAGATTACGGTTTTATTTTTGCCCTGGTCTCTCAATGTTGTATTTTTATCTTAATGCCTTCAATTGTTTACTGCATTAATAACAGAAGATGTTAAAAGGCAAAGTTTTACCTCTTTCTCTGCCTCCTTCAGCTCGGCTTCTTTCTCTTTTACCCTTTGTACAAACATCTGTCGCATCTCCTCTTCTTTCTTCTGTAGTTCTCCCAGGAACTCATTCCTTTTTGCTTCATACGTTTCTTGCAAGCTAAGGAAAAAAAGCAGTTATTTTAAACAACTAGATCATTGTATATACACACAAATTTAAGAAACCGTTATCAAGCGAAAGTCTGTTTTACAGGCATGTGTTTGGCTGTATACCAAAACAACTACTTGCAAGGATGCTTCACAATCCTCGGGTATCCCCGGAGGCTTGTCACTAGATCACTAAAAAGAGCATGGTATTGCCCACATGTGGCACTCCTGACCCCTAGAGCAAAGGATGACATGGGGAGGATGGTCTGTGTCACCACATTTTCACCCATCTACAATCAAGTAAAGAAAAGAATTGCAAGCCATTGGCACACTTTGAATGTGGGGGAAGTATCCTTTGAACGCCCCATTTTTGCATTCCAGAAAAAGGAAAAATATTTAAGATCACCTGGTGAGAGCCGGTCTTTCATCCTCTATAGTTCCCTGCACTTTGCATGACATTTGGGGGGACGACACCTTAATGGCCATCGAAAATGTGGTAACTGCAGTGCATGTGAATATACCATTGAGACAAAGGAATTTGTACATAAAAACGTAAAAAACTGCACTCACATATCCAATTGCAATATTACAAATGTAATTTATGCAATTACCTGCGCCCTTGTGATTTGTTTTATGTTGGTCAGACTACACAGAAAATAAGGATAAGAATATGGCAACATAGGAGTTGCCAGAGATGCAAAGTGGCTAATGCACCATTGGTTGAACATTGAGACACTTGGCCATAATAAAAATGATTTATGATGGCAGGTGATTGATGTTGTAAGGGTACCAGAGTGTGGAGATTATATCGCAGAAATCCTCAACAAGGAAGAGTTAAAGGGGATTTTGAGAACGGACAGCTTCCACAGTGGACTCAACAAAAAGGAGGAATGGACCTCTTTGATTTGAATAACTTATGCTTTTGCCTATGTTTTTGGACTGTTACTTACAGCCTCGGCCAACTACTTCAGGATGCACCTCATGTGCACAAGATGTTGTAAACAATTTCACCTATGCATTGCTAAAAAATTGTTCTTAACTCACCCTATCCTCCTTCCCTCATGGTTAACTTTACCACTCTGTTGAGGAGAACTTAACTCTACTCTCTAAGATTTCACTACAATTATCAGGGAGGATATTGTTCCCTTGGTTATTTGCAAGAATGACAAACTGTACTCTTGCTGTATACATTATGCGTGCCACCTGATTTATACTATTGATATCTTAATCCATGACAATCTCTTGCAATACAGATCTCCAGTGTCGCTTACTATGGAATTACTGCCTATGCTACTATCAATGTTGTCTAAGAGAGTTGCACTCCATTATGAAAGGCCCCTTGACAATTCCTAGGGTGCATGGTGTCCCCTAAGCAGTTTGTTAATTTTGAAATTGTACATATATATATATATATATATATTATTGTGTGCCACTTATTTTGGTCTTATCATATGCACTGCTGATGCTTAACTGCATGACCATTGGTTGGATACTCTTGCTATTAACAGTTATTCTGTGCCGCTTATTATGGACTTATTGCTGGTGCCTGCTTGCATGACTAATTCATGTATTTTAACGGACACCATTATTGAGCATTGATAAATGCGTTTGACATTATGTGCTATGCTGTTTTGTTATGCTCTCTTCAGTGAACTCTTTACTTACCTTTGCCTTCCTCTCAATTTTCTCTTCAAATTCAATATGGCCGCTCCAACGGAGACTCATTCACACCCCTATTTTTGCACCAATTATATTGAGCCAGCCGGCATTGTGTAGTAATAAACTAAAGTTTATTGTATTCTCCATGGTTGGCGTAGGATACATTCTAGTACTGGTATTTGAACAAGTGGTGAACGCCATTGTTGCCGATTTGAGTCATCCATACTTCCCTTTCAGGTTTCCTATAACCCTCGACCATCTTAATATGGCCGCTTCCGAATGTACCTGATGCTTTAAGGCTTGTGGCCAGTCCTATTTTTGTTTCTTTTATCCGAAGCATGCGCATAACTTTAGCCAGCATGGCACGGACGTGGTTAGCTTTGCGGCTATGCGATTTCGGACACAGTGGTAAGAGGGAATTCCCTACTCACACTCTCACATGGATCATTTATGGGTATAACTCTTGTTGTTTCCCCTCATAGGATCGGCTTCCCCTACATATGTGGCTTATCTTGCGAGACTGGATCACGTCTCTGGTCCTTTACTGATTTTCACATTGGCTACTCACCATTGTGCTACTGCCTTATTTAGTAGGTTTGGTATGGAGTCCCTTTACTTAATGGTTTTACAATTTACTTTTCTAAGCCAGTAAATACCCTCACTCATTTATTTTGAAGCATTGGCTTTTTCTTTTTCCCTTTTCTTAGAGAGCCAGGTTACCCTACTATTTTGAATACAATGAATGGCATCGTTGAGGTGACCTATGCTTTTGATGCCCGACACCGGTCGTCAGGATATAGTCCACTTTACATGTTATTGATAGGTTCGAAGCTCCAATTTCCTTAGGCAGACTTAATCTCTATGATGATTTTCTTCGGTTGTAACTCTGGATCATTCATTTTCCAGTTTCCCCGGTTCTTATCTGGTTCAGCATCAATACCTCTGAAGGGCAACGTACTCGGGTCTAGTGCCCCTGCAAGCCCTAGATGAAGCTCTATGGGCTGGGTTGGTATAAATGATTGCCATGGTTGTCCTACTTTATTATCACCGAACTGTGTGAATCCTCACACTGCATGCGTTTGCACCAGCAAGATGACCAATGCAATGTTAGTATTGTAGAGTACGGTCATGACCGGTCTTTATTTAGTGGTTTATATGTTGATCATTCACTCATAGTCATCACCTTGATAGACCCAGAAGTGAGACTCCATATGGGCCTGTGAAAGTGGCTGCAGCATGTTTGTTTTTTTCACCGACTCTTTACACTCATTGCCATCTTGTTAGACTGTCAGTACGTTTTCATTCATTTTTTCTCTATTTCCTCTTCTATTCATTCCCTTCCCCCATTCCATTCCCTTTTGTCTTTACAGGTCGTTAATTTGATTGAAATGTTCTTCCATTGATTTATGAATCCAGGCAAACAATGTTGTCCTGATGATAATTCCGTAATTCGAGTGGATTAAAACGTTGTCGACCTTATCACTCTGACCCGCATGATTATGTACAAATTGATTTATGGGTGCAGTAGTGCTGTGTTTGGTAAATAAGTGACTTTGATTTTGTATAGGTCTTTAGGTCATTATGTGTCTTTGCCTGTGAGTTTTTTCTTGATACCTGTTCAGGTTCACCCCGTAGGGGTAACCACTCTTATGAATCAGTTTTTACTTTTGATATAATAAATAAAATGTTGTTTTAGTAGTTGACTGGATGTCCCTTGGGCATTATCTGTCTTCCCACAGTATTACTCCTTTAGCTTACATTTAGGGACCCTTGTTCCTCTAAGCGCATACTACTCTTGGTCCCTAGATATCCGTGGGTTTCTCTTGTGTTTGTAAAAATAGCTTCACAATATAAGGCAATCAGTGAAATCTTCCAGTGAAATGAAGAATACACCACCTGAAAAACAGGAGCCCATCGCCCACACAAGAGCAACTCAGTACACGGAGAGGACATAAGCCTAAGTGGGAGGGTGCTGCATTTACACATATCCACACCATCTGTGATGGCATGATTACATGAATAGGTGTGAAATATTTTTTTATTTATGTTCACACATACACATATATATATATATATATATATACACATATATATATATATACACACACACACACACACACACACACACATAGTGGTAAACTGTGTCAATACCTGTTTATTAGTACAATTACTCAATATTACATGAGTTTTTGAACCACATTTATTTTCACTACCATGGCGCGTGTGTGTGTATATATATATATACACACACACACACACACATATATATACACACACACACGTGTATATATACACACATATATATATATACACACACACACACACACACACACACACACACACACACACACACACACACACACACACACACACACACACACACACGATGGCAGTGAATATATATATATATATATATACACCAAATTGCCCTTAAGCTTTGGGAGGTCACTCGACAGCTTCGCCATACGGCTCCACGATGCAGCCTGCTTAATGCTCCTTGCAATATTGTACTTGCCAACGCGTTTCAAGGTTAAAAAACCCTTTCTTCATGGGCTGCCACAAAAGCCATCTGAGCCCCGCATTCATTTCAAATCACCGCTTTTATTGACATCTCAGCCCCTCAGTGGGCGTGTGCTCAGTGCAAAGCTTTTAGTGCATGCTGGAACAGAAAGTTCATAATGCTAGTGTCTGTTAACTTGGGTAAGTTCAAATGTTCTTTTGCTGTATTAAGGCTTCTTTTAATCCTATAGTAGGTTACGGACCATAAGGCAGGCTTAATTAGCATTTAAAGCGCTGTGCTGAAATGTCTCGATTAGTGCAAAACAACAGCCTCACCATGCTGGAATCTGTGTTCCTTTAACAGCCGGTGATGGTGCTCCTCCCCACGGCGCTTTAAATGCTGGACCTGGCCCACCCAGGGGCTCATTTCAAAACAAGCGCGGATCCACCCACGAATTTTGGAAAATTGGAGATTTTCTTTTTTACATTTTTTTTTTTTTTTTTTTTAAATCAACAGCGGGGTCCATCTGGGAGCCCACCACCACATCTAGGGGGTCAGGGTATTCCTACCCTGCCTCCATTTCTTCATTTGAAACGTTTTTGGTGGCACTCGGCTCAAGCGGAGTCCCAAGATGGCTGCCAACACTTCCTGGTTGAAGTGTTAGCAGCCAATCAGATTACAGCACGGGACTGTCGGATCCATGTCCCTATATATCTACATTTTTTAATCTCTAATATCTCTAAAACTACTGAATGGATTTACATCAAATCACAAAAAGTGTGCTTTCTGGACCAAGAGCTAGTTTCTGCCAAATTTGGTGCAATTCCATCAAGCGGTTCAGCCTGTAGTTGTGTTGAAAAAAAATGATAAATCCCAATAGACATTACATGGGGAAAAGCATTTTGGGATCCCTCTTTTTCTCTGCCCCCTACTTCACGGATCACCCTGAAAAGTAATAACAAAGAATATCTTAATTTTGAATCCGAATTTTCATGTATTCAATTGTAAGTGTGGGTCTCAAGCTGTCCATGACCTTGAAAACACCTGAGAAAAGGGAAGGGAGCATCATACTTTCTGGGTATGGAATGAGGTCTGGGATAGGAGCATTTTCTGTTCAAGAGTCTTAAGGGAACAGGTGTTCAGTTTAGATAGAAAGACATCATGCAATTGGATAGAGGCCGATACATCTGGTCCTTCCGATGCCTAATATAAAAACCTTCCCACTGTGGCCATTTTAAAGGTGCCTTCCTGAATAATTGAAACTATTAACCGAGCACCTAAGTACATGATCAGTGTTTTAAACCGAATACATATCCCTCTGCATTCAACAGTATGCAACTGTCATCATAACACTTTGAAAACTTTGGCTAAATATGACATAATCGCGATTATTTGGATTCTCCTAAAAGGGGAGAACACGGTACTTTGTTTGCATGCGAAATCGCAAACAGATGCACATCAGAACACCAGTCAGTGCATTTTAGGCCCATCACAGAACAAATGCAGACTGTAACGGGGCGCTCCTCATGTCACATGTTAACAATTCCTATTATTTAAATAAGACAATTCTGCAGCTCTAATGATGCAAAGATGTGTTTTCAGAAGTCAGTCATCTCAAGGGAACTAGTTTTATCCAAATGCAGGTCCTCAGAAATGTGCTATCGGAGTATGAAACAATACCTGAATGGTTTACTATCGGGATCTGTGTCTTTAAAGCCCATTTCTTCAAGTTTGCATCGCCTGTACAGTTCATAATGACGAGTGTGCGTCTGTTCACGAAGATCCTCCATGTTGACTCGAATTAGCATCTCTCGCAGCTTCACAAAGTCACAGTGATTTTCATTTTCGACTAAAAGAAAGTTTTATAAATACAAATTTGGACCACTGGCAGACACAAACATGGACAGCTATTTCAATCAATGTTTTGAGGAAAAACTCTTATTTCATAAACATTGACACTTCTGACTAGCAAACTAAGAAAAAAGATGTCCAAACCTCCAACTACACTACAAAAGTAAAAAAGAACCTTAAAGGCATCCAACAGAACTGATGGGAAAATGGAAGATGCCGGTAAAGCGCCACATGCACACAAACAAACTTCCACGAGGCGAAAGATCACAATTGTCTTCAAAATGAAGAATTTAGCAAAACATAGGTTGCCTGCTTATGCGAGTAGCCCTACCACTTAGAATACCTGCAATACTTGTTTCAAAGTAAATACATCCCCTAAAACATTTTCGATCGGCACTGTTCTACGAATGTCTAAATTAAAGTCTTGCACCTACATTAAATAAGCCAATAGATCTCGCCTTGTTAACTTTGTCAATGTTTCCTGCTGATGCTGCGCAGCATCAGAAAAAAGTGCTATAATGTGGCTGCTGATAGTGGCAAGTTATTCCAATGGTGCATGTGGTGTCATTTTTTCTTTTTTAAATGTACCATTCCAAGATGACAGACGCCAATTCAATCAATTAATAAAATATGCATTTTATTTTTTTCTACAAAAAGCTTTATTGGATGCGAAGCAGCTGGCAGTCAGCGGGCCTTCAAAAAAAAGTATTTTATTTCTCAAAATGTATGGACCGCAAGGGTGGAGGAGCAACAGAGCAGCAGGTGGGAGCAAACTAAGGAGTGTGTGGTAAGGGGCAAGGGACCAATAGATGCAAGTGAAAGTGCTTTTTAGACTGGGGAGCAAATGGCAGCTGTTGGGCACTCTAGACAAAAAAACATTTAGAAAGAAGCCACTTGTTTGATCACAAGAGGTAGGGGAGCAGCAGATGAGAGGACAGGAAATGGAGAAGGGTGGGCATGGTCGGGAAAAGCAGCACACTAGAGAACAAGGATGTACATACACTCTCATGGAGTGCTTAATGAAAACAAATAAAAGTAAATTCTAAAATGTGAGCAATGGAAGGCTACAAGTCAGCTAGTCAAAAGGATGTTAATGAGACTATGCTCCAAGATGGCATAAACAGAAGAGGCAGGCAAGCCATTGAATAAGCAAGCAGGCAAATGAGAGTGACAACAACGTCAAACAATGGGTGACTCTAAGCCCACTGTAAGTTTTTGGTATGGTCTACAAGACGTATTTTGCAAACAAACAGTTAAAGATGAGACCAGACTTAAAAGAAATAACAAAGGACTCTTCATGGGAATGCATATGGGAAATCAGAAGAACTCAATCCTTTTAATGAAGATGGCAAAGAGGAAAAAATAGAAAATACAGGCAGTGACAAAGACAATGGGTCAGCGTTTAATATGCTTATGCATGCAGTGTTAGCACAATAGAGCGAGACACTTGAGAGGGAGCCAAGCAGGAGAAGACGGAGATAATTGTAAGTAGTTCCTTAAGCAGGTTAGTACAAGCGCAGGTGTGGCAACAGAAGTCAACAGCCAACAGCATTATGTGAGAGATGAATAATCTACTGGGCTGAGCCAAGACGCTATTAAAAAGCAATTTCTGAAAGACGCTGGTCGAGGAAAGCCAATGCCTGAAGGGGGTGAACCCATAGCCGGATCAGGTATATTGTTGGCCATAGGCCAGCTTGACTGAAAAAACCCAGACCTAAAAACAAAGGATGGTGTCTACAGGTTACACAGATGACAAAAAAGACAAGATGGCAGCATGAGCACTTTACAGATAGAAACCCGTTGAGACTGTTCTAGCCATACAGATAAAGCTGGAGTTTCAATAACAAACAGCAGACCACTATACCAAATTTCTCCTAGCAACTAATATAGTCCTATTCATAGCAGAGAAGAACATTTTGAGCTTACAAAAAAAATAAAAATGTAATGGCAGACAAAAATCTCTGCAAAGATGGTCAAAGGCTCTGTGGCTCCAAAAGTGTAAAGTTGGGCATAGCGATCAGGAGAAAAATTGACCTCTCATGACCCAGGAAGCTAAATCGGGGCAGGGCATCTGTCCTCCCTTTTTTATCTCTTAAATCGTCTGCATATAGGGGATTCGAGAACGTGTACAATGTAGTGCATTGGCTTCTCTAGAACATTGCAACCCAGCACAAAGTGCATGATAAAAAGGTATTTACTTTTGGTTATATTGGAGTCCAACGGCATTTGACACTTCTAGAAGAAATCTGTTCAAAATAACCTAGAGTACATAATTGGCAATGTGTTTACATTAAGTGAAAAGGCTGACTGTAATGAGGAAGATGGGTGAAAAAAAGGGACTATATACAAGATATAGTAACATGATATAATATAGTCCAGGTTTGCAATGGGGAGGGAATAGAAGGTGATCGAAGGGGACCCTACTAAGTTAAGTAAGGTGTTGAACGGCAGATTCACAGTGGGATTCACAATGGAGGTGTTTTGAAAACTGACTTTAAATATGGGTAAGGAAGGTATAGACATGACATCAAGCAGAAGGGCACTTCTAAGAAGTGGTGAAAGTAGATGGAAAGAGCAGTAGCATCATTGTGAATATGGGTTTGTGAACAAGAGGTGGAGGTTTGCAGAGTGCACAGGTTAGAAAGTTGAGTAACAGTTACAATAAGATACATTCGGGCTCTTCTGCTGGCAGAAAGCCAACCAGATTATGGTTTATGAAGGGAGGTGAGCTGCTTATGGGGGGGGACAGAACAGTGCTGATATGGAAAGTTGACAATGTTATCAAGGGGAGAAGAGGCAAGTCTACAGAGGCCCATGAACAGGCATTAGAA
Source organism: Calotriton arnoldi (assembly GCA_963921515.1). Classification (NCBI taxonomy): domain Eukaryota; kingdom Metazoa; phylum Chordata; class Amphibia; order Caudata; family Salamandridae; genus Calotriton; species Calotriton arnoldi. The sequence goes on along the minus strand of CAWUFW010011442.1, from coordinate 434,078 downwards.
TATTGTAGATTGATCATAACCAGAGTATTAATCAGGGACTGGCACTGTGGAAAAGGAGGCTGGGTGGATTTTACAAATATGAATTGTTATGTAGTTGTTGGTGTGAAATCAGAGATGATCTACTCTAGGTGCATTTTTAGGTCGAGCCTGAGCCAGCACGCATGCGCTGCTCTGCGAGGCTTCTTGTAAGCACTCGAAACTACTCTGTGTGGGTCTGACTCCTCCCACACATAGGATTGGCTTTTGCTTGTGTCTTTCAATAATGATAGCACGCAAATGGCTAAAGGCGGGCGCATGTCCCACCTCTTTTTTAAATGTTAACTCCCACGGCGTTTTGCTCTCGGGAGCGAGCAGCAGCGCGCAGGGTGGCAGCTGTATTCCTCGTGGGTCAGGTTACACACAATGCGCGCCGTGCTTTCGCTTGTTTTTTTGGTTTAATGCTAAGTGACCTCACGTTGGCTTCCCTTTCTGCCAGATGTATCGGAGGCTTCGGGAATCGTTCACGGCGGGGTGAAGATCAGTTTATTAAGGTAAATGTAATACATTTTCTAAATAATTTGAAATTGGACCGAGGACACTGCAGCACTTTACACGTGCACCAGATTACTTTTCATATTTAATTTTTTGGCTTTTGTTTTTTAAATAAATGTTAAAGGGTGCCTTCCTAGCTTTTATCTGAAACAATGTAAGCACATGCATTGATTGTTATCAGGAGCTTCAGTGAGGGAGGAGGTTACAGTCGGCCCGTGTATCAGATCATTGTGACAAAGACACTGGGAGATTAAGCGATTTGCCCAGAATCACAGATTTTGCTCCGATGCAGAGACGCGGCGCGCTGGGTGGCAGCTGCATTCCTCGTGGGTCAGGTTACACACAACGCGCGCCGTGCTTTCGCTAGTTTTTTTTTGGTTTAATGCTAAGTGACCTCACGTTGGCTTCCCTTTCTGCCAGATGTATCGGAGGCTTTTGGAATCGTTCACGGCGGGGTTAAGATCAGTTTATTAAGGTAAATGTAGGAAAATGCTACTTACCAGTATGCATCTGTTCTTGGCATGAAGAGCTGCAGAATATCATACTTTTGCATAGATCGCCATCTGGTGTTGGGCTCGGATGTTTGCACTTTGTTGTTGTCTTGGAAGAAGTCTTTTGTAGTCACGAGATGGGCGACTCCACCCTTGGACGATAGTGCGCATGGGCATCGACTCCATCCTCAGATTGTTTTTCGCCATGATGGGAAATGATGGAGTTTGTAAGAAACAGAAAAGATGTCCAAGTGAATGTATCCAAGTAAGATAGCACTGGAACAGATAGAGGTTCCGGGGAGGCGGGTGGGCGTATGATATTCTGCAGCTCTACATGCCAAGAACAGATGCATACTGGTAAGTAGCATTTTCCGTTCGAGGCATATGAGCTGCAGAATTCATACTTTTGCATAGACTGTATAGCAGTGATCTCCCCTAGCGGTGGCTACCTGTATCTGTTGCAGTTGTTTGAAAAAGTGTTTTAAGTACAGCCTGGCCCACACTAGCTTGTTGCTTTACTTGCACATCTACACAATAGTGTTTAGTGAAGGTGTGTGGTGTAGACCAAGTTGCTGCTTTGCAGATGTTATCTAGTGGAATATTTCCTAAGAATGCCATAGAAGCCCCTAGTTTGCGTATGGAAGGAGCTCTAGGGGGATGGTTAGCATACGTTTAGCTTTGAGGTAGCATATTTGGATGCACTTTACAATCCATCTTGCAATCCCTGTTTTTGAAATGGGATTGCCCTTGTGAGGTGGGGAGAAAGATACAAAAAGTTGTTTAGTCTTTCTAAAAGGTTTAGTTCTTTCTATATAGTATAGCAATACTCTTGACGTCTAGTGTGTGAAAAGCGCGTTCTGCCACTGAGTCCGGTTGAGGGAAAAAAAACTGGGAGTTCAACCGACTGATTAAGATGGAAGGCAGAAATTACCTTGGGTAGAAACTTTGGGTTAGGCCTAAGAACCACTTTACTATGATGCATCTGTAAAAATGGTTCTTGTATGGTTAATGCCTGGAGCTCACTAACCCTCCTGAGGGATGTGATAGCTACTAGAAAGGCTACTTTCCAAGTGAGAAATTGTAATTCACATTTGTGTAGAGGTTCAAATGGTGGGCCCATGAGTCTGGTAAGGACAATATTAAGGTTCCAGACTGGGGAGGGTGGAAGTCTAGGTGGAATTATTCTTTTTAGTCCTTCCATGAATGCTTTGATAGCAGGAACTCGAAATAGAGACAAGTGTTGTCTATTTTGGAGGTAAGCCGCTACTGCAGCTAGATGTAGGCGTATAGATGTATATGCCAAATTACATTGTTGTAGGTGCAGGAGGTAACAGATAATGTTTTGAATGGAAGCATCTAGTGGGTTGATGTTATTTGTACGATAAACAACAAATCGTTTCCACTTTGCTGCATAGCATGCTCTTGTGGTAGGACGTCTAGCCTCTTTGATGATGTTCATACAATCTGGTGGGAGATTGAGGTATCCAAACTCTAGGACCTCAGGAGCCAGATCGCAAGATTGAGTTGGTTGGGATCTGGATGTCTTATCTCTCCATGGTTCTGCGTTAGTAGTTTGGGTGAGAGGTGTAGCTTGTGATGTGGAACTACTGATAGTTCCAAAAGGGTTGTGAACCATGGTTGTCGGGCCCATGTTGGAGCAACCAGGATCATTGTGAGGGAATGTTGTTTGAGTTTCCGAACCACTAACGCATGGGTACTCACAAACTTTCTCTCGGGGGCCAAATTTACAGTGTGGTTTGTGGCCGAGGGCCGCACCGGTGGGGGCGGGGTCAGTGGGGAAGGGGGGCGGGGCTAGAGCAACAAAAAAAAAAAACTATTTCCATGAGGTTGAACACAGGCCCCTGCAGCGGACACCTTCGTCCACTGAGCCACCAGACCCGAGATTATATATATATATATATATATTTCCAACAAATTGCCCTGTAGCTTTCCAGGACGCACTCGGCTGCAGGCCAACCCTACGGCTTTCAGTGATTTCACTCGCCTTTGCATCACGGTGGGTATTCGGTGCCTGACGCGTTTCAGGGCTTGACGCCCCTTAATCATAGGCTGTTTCTCACAAGTGATTACGAAGTGCTCCTTTATTTAAATTTCACCGCATGCTGCTATTGGTTTTCATCCCTTAGTGGGCTGCACTCAGTTCGTGCTAAAATGTTTACTGCATGCTGGGAGTTGTATTCCCTTAGAGCCGAATTTCTCCCTCAGTGGGTTCCGTAGTTCACTTGACTATTTAAACATATATTTGTCCTATAGTAGGATCCACGATGCGCAGGTGAATGTATTATATCAGGCTTGCAGCGCTGGAACGGTTTCCAAATAGTTTTGCTCCCCAGCCTCTTCATTTCTTTGTGGCGAAGATGGTGCAGTCCTGACGCTGCCGGACCACCGCGTTAAACAGATTTCCAACAAATTGCCCTGTAGCTTTCCAGGATGCACTCGGCTGCAGGCCAACCCTACGGCTTTCAGTGATTTCACTCGCCTTTGCATCACGGTGGGTATTCGGTGCCTGACGCGTTTCAGGGCTTTTGGAGGCGAGTGAATGATATTCCAGATGGAAGGCGAGCTGTGAGTGACCTCCTAAAGCTTTCGGGCATTTGTTTAAACATTTTTCTGCACGGCTGCCTGAGCCGTGAGGAGGAGCACCATCCCTGTAAACGAAGTGGGAGGCTGTGATCGGGAACTGTTCCCGGTGGACTGCAGTACAGTAAGCCTAATGAGAAGGGCACTTGCACCAGGTGACTGGACCTTACTAAAAGGATTTAAATATGTTAAAGGATGTTAAATGAATGGTACACCCACTCAGGGTAAACTGAACTTGTTTCCAGGACTACGATTCCCAATATGCAAAGTGGCTTAAACATCGTGAGCCAGGCCCACTAGGGGGCCACATATTGAAATAAAAGAGCTGAAACAGATGAAAAACGAGTCTGTACCTCATTTGACTAACAGCCCAGGAAGAAGAGTCTGTGTGACTTGAAACGCGTTGGCTAAAGCAATTCAAACCGGGAGTTTGGAGGCGAGTGAATGATATTCCGGATGGAAGGCGAGCTGTGAGTGACCTAAAGCTTTCGGGCATTTGTTTAAATATATATATATATATATATATATATATCTATCTATCTCCCTCCCTCTGTCGCCCTCTTCCCTCTGTCTGTCGCCCTCCTCCACCTGTCTGTCGCCCTCCTCCACCTGTCTGTCGCCCTCCTCCACCTGTCTGTCGCCCTCCTCCACCTGTCTGTCGCCCTCCTCCACCTGTCTGTCGCCCTCCTCCACCTGTCTGTCGCCCTCCTCCACCTGTCTGTCGCCCTCCTCCCTCCCTCTCCCTCCGTCTCTCTCCGTCTCCCTCCTCCCTCCCTCTCCCTCCGTCTCTCTCCGTCTCCCTCCTCCCTCCCTCTCCCTCCGTCTCTCTCCTCCCTCCCTCTCCCTCAGTCTCCCTCCTCCTCCCTCTCCCTCCGTCTCCCTCCTCCCTCCGTCTCTCTCCGTCGCCCTCCTCCCTCCCTCTCCCTCCGTCTCTCCCCGTCGCCCTCCTCCCTCCCTCTCCCTCCGTCTCTCTCCGTCGCCCTCCTCCCTCCCTCTCCCTCCGTCTCTCTCCGTCGCCCTCCTCCCTCCCTCTCCCTCCGTCTCTCTCCGTCGCCCTCCTCCCTCCCTCTCCCTCCGTCTCCCTCCTCCCTCCTCTCCCTCTCTCTCCGTCGCCCTCCTCCCTCCCTCTCCCTCCGTCTCTCTCCGTCGCTCCTCCTCCCTCCGTCGCCCTCCTCCCTCCCTCTCCCTCCGTCTCTCTCCGTCGCCCTCCTCCCTCCGTCGCCCTCCTCCCTCCCTCTCCCTCTCTCTCCGTCGCCCTCCTCCCTCCCTCTCCCTCTCCCTCCGTCTCCCTCCTCCCTCCCTCTCCCTCTCCCTCCGTCTCCCTCCCTCTCCCTCCGTCTCTCTCCCTCTCCCTCCGTCTCTCTCCGTCTCCCTCCCTCTCCCTCTCCCTCCGTCTCTCTCCGTCTCCCTCCCTCTCCCTCTCCCTCCGTCTCTCTCCGTCTCCCTCCCTCTCCCTCTCCCTCCGTCTCTCTCCGTCTCCCTCCCTCTCCCTCTCCCTCCGTCTCCCTCCGTCTCCCTCCCTCTCCCTCTCCCTCCGTCTCCCTCCCTCTCCCTCTCCCTCCCTCTCCCTCTCCCTCTCCCTCCCTCTCCCTCTCCTCTCCCTCTCCCTCCCTCTCCCTCCCTCTCCCTCTCCCTCTCCCTCTCCCTCCCTCTCCCTCTCCCTCCTCTCCCTCTCCCTCTCCCTCCCTCCTCCCTCTCCCTCCCTCCCTCTCCCTCTCCCTCCCTCTCCCTCCCTCTCCCTCTCCCTCCCTCTCCCTCTCCCTCCCTCTCCCTCTCCCTCCCTCCCTCTCCCTCTCCCTCCCTCTCCCTCCCCCTCCCTCTCCCTCCCTCTCCCTCCCTCTCCCTCCCTCTCCCTCCCCTCCCTCTCCCTCCCTCTCTCTCCTCCCTCTCCCTCCGTCTCCCTCCCTCCCTCTCCCTCCCTCTCCCTCCCTCTCCCTCCGTCTCCCTCCGTCTCCCTCCCTCTCCCTCCGTCTCCCTCCTCCCTCCCTCTCCCTCCGTCTCTCTCCGTCTCCCTCCCTCTCCCTCTCTCCCTCTCCCTCCTCCCTCCCTCTCCCTCCGTCTCTCTCCGTCTCCCTCCCTCTCCCTCCGTCTCTCTCCCTCTCCCTCCGTCTCTCTCCGTCTCCCTCCTCTCCCTCTCCTCCGTCTCTCTCCGTCTCCCTCCCTCTCCCTCTCTCCTCCGTCTCTCTCCGTCTCCCTCCCTCTCCCTCTCCCTCCGTCTCTCTCCGTCTCCCTCCTCTCCCTCTCCTCCGTCTCCCTCCCTCTCCCTCTCTCTCCCTCTCCCTCCCTCTCCCTCCCTCTCCCTCTCCTCTCCCTCTCCCTCCCTCTCCCTCTCCCTCCCTCTCCCTCCCTCTCCCTCCCTCTCCCTCTCCCTCCCTCTCCTCTCTCCCTCCCTCTCCCTCTCCCTCCCTCCCTCTCCCTCCCTCTCCCTCCCCCTCCCTCTCCCTCCCCCTCCCTCCCTCTCCCTCCCTCTCCCTCCCTCTCCCTCCGTCTCCCTCCCTCCCTCTCCCTCCCTCTCCCTCCCTCTCCCTCCGTCTCCCTCCCTCCCTCTCCCTCCCTCTCCCTCCCTCTCCCTCCGTCTCCCTCCGTCTCCCTCCGTCTCCCTCCTCCCTCCCTCTCCCTCCGTCTCTCTCCGTCTCCCTCCCTCTCCCTCCGTCTCTCTCCCTCTCCCTCCTCCCTCCCTCTCCCTCCGTCTCTCTCCGTCTCCCTCCCTCTCCCTCCGTCTCTCTCCCTCTCCCTCCTCCCTCCCTCTCCCTCCGTCTCTCTCCGTCTCCCTCCCTCTCCCTCCGTCTCTCTCCCTCTCCCTCCGTCTCTCTCCGTCTCCCTCCCTCTCCCTCCGTCTCTCTCCGTCTCCCTCCCTCTCCTCTCCCTCCGTCTCTCTCCGTCTCCCTCCCTCTCCCTCTCCCTCCGTCTCCCTCCCTCTCCCTCCCTCTCCCTCTCTCTCTCTCCCTCCCTCTCCCTCTCCCTCCCTCTCTCTCTCCCTCCCTCTCCCTCTCCCTCCCTCTCTCTCTCCCTCTCTCTCCCTCTCCCTCCCTCCCCTCTCCCTCCGTCTCCCTCCCTCTCCCTCTCCCTCCGTCTCCCTCTCCCTCCCTCTCCCTCCCTCTCCCTCCCTCTCCCTCCGTCTCAGTCTCCCTCCCTCCCTCTCCCTCCCTCTCCCTCCCTCTCCCTCCGTCTCCCTCCGTCTCCCTCCCTCTCCCTCCTCCCTCCCTCTCCCTCCGTCTCTCTCTCCCTCCCTCTCCCTCCGTCTCTCTCTCCCTCCCTCTCCCTCCGTCTCTCTCCCTCTCCCTCCCCCTCCGTCTCCCTCCCTCTCCCTCCCCCTCCGTCTCCCTCCCTCTCCCTCCCCCTCCGTCTCCCTCCCTCTCCCTCTCCCTCCGTCTCTCTCCCTCTCCCTCCGTCTCTCTCCGTCTCTCTCCGTCTCCCTCCGTCTCCCTCCGTCTCTCTCCGTCTCCCTGCGTCTCCCTCCCTCCCCTGCCTCCCCTGTCTCCCTCCCTCCCCTGTCTGTCTCCCGCCCCTGTCTGTCTCCCCGCCCCTGTCTCCCTCCCGCCCCCTGTCTGTCTCCCCGCCCCTGTCTGTCTCCCCGCCCCTGTCTGTCTCCCGCCCCTGTCTGTCTCCCCGCCCCCTGTCTGTCTCCCGCCCCCTGTCTGTCTCCCCGCCCCCTGTCTGTCTCCCCGCCCCTGTCTGTCTCCCCGCCCCTGTCTGTCTCCCCGCCCCCTGTCTCCCGCCCCCCGTCTCCCGCCCCCCGTCTCCCCGCCCCCGTCTCCCGCCCCCGTCTCCCGCCCCCGTCTCCCGCCCCCGTCTCCCGCCCCCGTCTCCCGCCCCCGTCTCCCGCCCCCGTCTCCCTCCCCCGTCTCCCGCCCCCGTCTCCCTCCCTCTGTCTCCCTCCCTCTGTCTCCCTCCCTCCGTCTCCCTCCCTCTGTCTCCCTCCCCCTCTGTCTCCCTCTCCCTCTGTCTCCTTCTCCCTCTGTCTTCTTCTCCCTCTGTCTTCTTCTCCCTCCCTCCGTCTCCCTCCCTCTGTCTCCCTCCCCCTCTGTCTCCCTCTCCCTCTGTCTCCCTCCCCCTCTGTCTCCTTCTCCCTCTGTCTTCTTCTCCCTCTGTCTTCTTCTCCCTCTCTCCCTCTCTCCCTCCCCCTCTGTCTCCGTCTCCCTCTCTCCGTCTCCCTCTCTCCGTCTCCGTCTCCCTCTCTCCGTCTCCGTCTCGCCGTCTCCGTCTCCCTCTCTCCGTCTCCGTCTCCCTCTCTCCGTCTCCCTCTCTCCGTCTCCCTCTCTCCGTCTCCCTCTCTCCGTCTCCCTCTCTCCGTCTCCCTCTCTCCGTCTCCGTCTCCCTCTCTCCGTCTCCGTCTCCCTCTCTCCGTCTCCCTCTCTCCGTCTCCCTCTCTCCGTCTCCCTCTCTCCGTCTCTCTCTCTGTCCGTCTCCGTCTCCCTCTCTCCGTCTCCCACTCTCCGTCTCCCTCTCTCCGTCTGTCTCTCTGTCTGTCTCTCTCCGTCTCCCTCTCTCTCTCTCCGTCTCCCTCTCTCTCTCTCCGTCTCCCTCTCTCCGTCTCCCTCTCTCTCTGTCTCTCTCTCTCTGTCTCTCTCTCTCTCTGTCTCTCTCTCTCTCTGTCTCTCTCTCTCTCTCTCTCTCTCTCTGTCTCTCTCTCTCTCTGTCTCTCTCTCTCTCTGTCTCTCTCTCTCTGTCTCTCTCTCTCTCTGTCTCTCTCTCTCTCTGTCTCTCTCTCTCTCTGTCTCTCTCTCTCTGTCTCTGTCTCTCTATCTCTCTCTCTCTCCGTCTCCCTCTCTCCGTCTCCCTCTCTCTCTCTCCGTCTCCCTCTCTCTCTCTCCGTCTCTCTCCGTCTCTCTCCCTCTCTCCGTCTCCCTCTCTCCGTCTCCCTCTCTCCGTCTCCCTCTCTCCGTCTCCCTCTCTCCGTCTCCCTCTCTCTCCGTCTCCCTCTCTCTCCGTCTCCCTCTCTCTCCGTCTCCCTCTCTCTCTGTCTGTCTCTCTCTCTCTGTCTCTCTCTCTCTCTGTCTCTCTCTCTCTCTGTCTCTCTCTCTCTCCGTCTCTCTCTCTCTCCGTCTCTCTCTCTCTCCGTCTCTCTCTCTCTCCGTCTCTCTCTCTCTCCGTCTCTCTCTCTCTCTGTCTCTCTCTCTCTGTCTCTCTCTCTCTGTCTCTCTCTCTCTCTCTCTCTCTCTCTCTCTGTCTCTCTCTCTCTCTCTCTCTCTCTCTCTCTCTCTCTCTCTCTCTCTCTCTCTCTGTCTCTCTCTCTCTGTCTCGCTCTCTCTGTCTCCCTCTCTCTGTCTCCCTCTCTCTGTCTCCCTCTCTCTGTCTCCCTCTCTCTGTCTCCCTCTCTCTGTCTCCCTCTCTCTGTCTCCCTCTCTCTGTCTCCCTCTCTCTGTCTCCCTCTGTCTCCCTGTCTCTGTCTGTCTGTCTCTCTCTCTCTGTCTCTCTCTCTCTGTCTCTCTCTCTCTGTCTCTCTCTCTCTGTCTCCCTCTCTCTGTCTGTCTCCCTCTCTCTGTCTGTCTCCCTCTCTCTGTCTGTCTCCCTCTCTCTGTCTGTCTCCCTCTCTCTGTCTGTCTCCCTCTCTCTGTCTGTCTGTCTCCCTCTCTCTGTCTGTCTGTCTCCCTCTCTCTGTCTGTCTGTCTCCCTCTCTCTGTCTGTCTGTCTCCCTCTCTCTGTCTGTCTGTCTCCCTCTCTCTGTCTGTCTCCCTCTCTCTGTCTGTCTCCCTCTCTCTGTCTGTCTCCCTCTCTCTGTCTGTCTCCCTCTCTCTGTCTGTCTCCCTCTCTCTGTCTGTCTCCCTCTCTCTGTCTGTCTCCCTCTCTCTGTCTGTCTCCCTCTCTCTGTCTGTCTCCCTCTGTCTGTCTGTCTCCCTCTGTCTGTCTTCCTCTCTCTCTGTCACCCTCTGTCACCTCACCCTGCGTGTGTCAGCCCGGGCTGAGACAGCTTCCCGGGAACGCACAGCCGCACCCGAGTACTTCACAGGTCTTTAAAAGACCATTCACTTGTTAATGAGGCTTTGTTGTATTTCACCTCAGCCTCATTAACAAGTGAATGGTCTTTTAAAGAATCGCCTGGCCCCCATAGAGCAGAGTCTCTGAGTCCGCCCTGCTGCAACCGGCGGCGTTTGCTGACACTTTAAAAAAAACAAAAAAAAAACACAGGTACGATGTCTGCAAGGTCCGCGGGCCGCCAAGGAAGGCTTGCCGGGCCGCTGGTGGCCCGCGGGCCGTACTATGAGTACCCGTGCACTAACGGAATGAGCGGGAGAGGTGGAAAAGCGTAAACAAATTTGTTTGACCAGTTCATCCATAGCGCATTGCCTTTGGACAATGGGTGTGGATACCTGGATGCGAAGTTTGGGCATTTTGCGTTGTGGTGTGTGGCGAACAGATCTATGTCTGGATGTCCCCACAGTTGAAAGAATGGAAGAAGAACTTGAGGATGAAGTTCCCATTCGTGGACTTGTTGCGTTTGTCGACTGAGCAGATCCGCAATCTGATTGTGTACTCCTGGTAGATGTTCTGCAAGGAGGTATATCTTTTGCGGAATGGCCCATCTCCATATAGCTTGAGTTAAGCGGGAGAGTTGGAGAGAGTGTCCCCCCCGCTTTTGGATGTAATACATCGCTGTCATGTTGTCCGTACGTATTAGGACAGCTTTGCCTAGCAGTAAAAGTTGGAAAGATTTTAGTGCTAAAAAGATAGCCAGTAACTCCAGGTGGTTTATGTGGAGTTGTCTCTGTTGAGGGGTCCATAAGCCCTGGACAGTTTGACTTTGTAGATGAGCCCCCCAGCCGGTGAGGGACGCGTCTGTTAGTACCATCTGTGGAACCGGATCGAGGAACGGCCGCCCTTTGGAAAGGTTTTGTGTGTTCCACCACTGCAGAGAGTGATGTGCGCGGCCGTCTACCAACACCAGATCTGTTAGCTGGCCTTGAGCCTGGTTCCACTGATGTGCTAAGCATTCTTGCAATGGACGCATTTGGAGTCTTGCATAAGGGACGATGAGAATGCAAGAAGCCATCATGCCGATTAGCTGCATAAACACTCGAGCTGGTAATGAGTGTTAAGGGCGAAATTGTAATATTAGCGCCTGTATGGATTGAATCCTGCCTGGACTTGGGTATGCTAGAGCTTTTGAGGTGTCTAGAGTGGCACCTAGATAATGTTGTATTTTGGATGGCTGAAGGTGAGACTTGGTGAGGTTTATTGTGAAACCCAAGTTGTGAAGTAGAAGGATAGTTGTGTGTGTGTGTGTTGCACACAACTGTTGTGGGATTTGGCCTTTATGAGCCAGTTGTCCAGATAAGGGAACACATGAATGTGCTGCCTTCTTAAATAGGCCGCCAGCACTGCGAGGCATTTGGTGAAGACTCTGGGTGCTGTGGTTACCCCGAAGGGAAGGACTTTGAACTGATAGTGTTGGGCATCCACTGTGAACCTGAGGTACTTTCTGTGAGAAGGGTGAATAGGAATATGGAAGTAGGCGTCCTTTAGAATCAGGGTGGAGAGGAAGTCGCCTTGTTGAAGTAGTGGGAGCACCTGTTGGAGAGTGACCATGTGGAAATGGTCTGAGTGGATGTAGTAGTTTAGGGGTCTAATATTGGCCTGAGAGCCGTCCTTTTTTGGGATCAGGAAGTAGAGTGAATAAACCCCTGTGCCCTGTTGGGGTAAGGGAACTGGTTCTATTGCGTTTTTGGCTAGTAGAAAGAGAACCTCCTGTTTGAGTAGAGTCAAATGTTGTGTGGACATTGGACGGTGTTTGGGCGGAATGTGTGGTGGAGTGGACGTGAGTTCCAGGCAGTAACCATACTGGATAATTTGTCTCACCCACCTGTCTGTGGTGATGGAATTCCAGACAAGTAGGAACTGTGAAAGGCGTCCCCCGACAGGTGTGCAGTGGTCGGGGGAAAGCGCAGGAAAGTCACTGCTTGGTGGTAGGGGTGTTGTTACCCCGGCCTCTGCCCTTGTTGTTGTTGCCCCTGTAACTTCCTCTAAAGTATCCTCTGGAAAAGGGACCCCGATTGGGGCTTTTGTAAGATGAGGTTGGGTGCTCCGTTGTGTTAGTTTTTGATACCGCTCTATAAAAGGAGCGGCGAAAGGAGCTCCTAGGAGAGGATAACTGCAAGGCTCCCATAGACTTTGCGGTTTCAGTGTCCTTTTTCATCTTTTCTAAAGAATTGTCCACTGCAGGGCCAAAGAGGTACTCTTGGTCGAAGGGATGATTAAGGATACTGGTTTGTACCTCCTGTTTAAAGCCGGATATCCTAAGCCAAGCATGCCTGCGTAAGCATACGCTAGTATTGACTGCGCGGGACGCGGTGTCCGCGGCGTCTAAGGCACATTTGATGGATGTGTTGGTGATCAATTTGCCTTCTTGTATGAGGTCATTGGCCTTTTGTTTGTATTGGTCTGGTAGATGCTGGATGAGTTTCTCTAGCTCATCGTAGTGAGCCCTATCATACCTTGCCAAGAGAGCTTGTGTATTGCTATTTTCCAATAATTTGCGGCCTGAGATGCCATACGTTTACCTGAGGCATCTATTAATTTGGATTCCTTATCTGGGGGCGGGGCGTCACCCGAACCTTGGGAATTGGCCCTTTTACGCGCATTGGCTACCACCAGGGAATCTAAAGGAAGTTGACCTTTAACGTATATGGGGTCACTAGGAGCCGCCTTGTATTTCTTGTCAATTCTTGGGTTAAGAACCCTAGTTCTAGCTGGGTCCTTAAACACCTCTGGTGCGTGTCTAGTGAGTCCTTTTAACATTGGTAGGACGTGTGTGGTTTTTTGAGGCTGAGCAAAAGTCTCTAAGAGAAAATCCTCCTCTACAGGGTCAGAATGTAGTTTTACCCCATGGTATGTTGCAGCCCTAGTGATCAGTTGGGCAAAATTGACATTATCGTCTGGTGGGGATGGCTTAGAGTGATAAAGATCTGGGTCTGTTAAGTCGGGATCTGTGTTATAGTCCATCCATGGATCCGGGTCTTGTGGGGGATCCTCAATCATAATTATCTGGTTGCGGAATTATGTTATCGTCTCTGTGTCCATCCCCATTATCACTATCCTCTTGAAAAGTGTGTTGTGGAGAGATAAGTAAATTGGGATTAACAGGAGGAGGTGTAGGGGGTGGAGAGGTGTTCGTGCCCATGTGGATTCTCTTAGCCGGGACCTGTGGATCTAGCAAATGGTCCGGTTTCCTTTTTTTAGGTTGTTTGGAGAGAATATGACCAGTCTTTGGATGTATATAGATTGTCTTTTGAGTAGGATCGGGGCCAAAAAGTTCTTCGGAGCCGGTGTTTTTTCTCGGTGTCGAAGATTTCTCTTTGTGCGGGGGCTTAGACTGTTTAGCCACATGGACAGTGTCCGGTTAGCAGTCTTTTGTGGTTCCGAAGATTTCGGAGAGGATTGCTTCGGTTCCGGAGTAGTTTGCTTCGGAGGTTTGGAAGGTTTTCCCTTGGAGTGTTTCGGCTCCGAGGTTTCCGGTGTCAAAGTTTTCCCCGTTTGGTTCGTCTCCGAGGGTTTGTCCTTGAGCTGTTTCGGTGCCAGAGGGGTTTCCGGTGCCGATGAAGGAAGGCATGGCTTATCGGTAGCCTTGGTTTTCGGTGCCGAAGGTGATTTTTTGGTACCGGAGTGCGGCTGGCTGGAGCCCAAGCCGGAAGGCTTATCTTTGGTTTTCATAGCCGGGCCCGAGGGCGGGGCATCTGAAATGGTTGGCCGGTGTGGACCTGGGCCTTGTGGCGGAGGTGGTACCGGAGCCTTTGGTATGGGTTAGGGTGGGGCAGGGGTCTCGGTACTCGCGGCCCGTTGAGCTGGGGTGACGTCGTCGGAGTCATCTGTGGAAACTGAGACCGGTTGCTCCTGTTCTTGTTGTGGAAGGCTGTCGGGACCTGGATGGAAAATGTCTGGAATGGAGCCGCTTCCTCGGGACATCTCGTGGCGTCGAGCCAGACGGTCACGAATGGTCTTTTTAGACTTGAAGGCCAGACAAGCCTCACAGGTATCCTCTCGATGTTCGGGAGAGAGGCAGAGATTACACACTGGGTGTAGGTCCGAGAGTGGGAATTTAGCACCACACTGGGGACATTTCTTAAACGGAGTCCATTCCATTGACGTCGGATCGGCATGGGTAGGCCCGACGGCCCGCGTCGAAAGTTTGTTGAAGTTTTTTCGTGTGTCGAAGATGCGCGTCGAAAAGGGGAAACGCGATCGTGACAATACCGTTGAGTGATGGGTGATTGCCCGTGGAAGGGGGGTTTTGGTAACGACACCGGCCCGGAGCGCAACAAGTCACATCCGAACCCGATGGCGGAAAAAAACAATCTGAGGATGGAGTCGATGCCCATGCGCACTATCGTCCAAGGGAGGAGTCACCTATCTCGTGACTACAAAAGACTTCTTCCAAGACAACAAAGTGCAAACATCCGAGCCCAACACCAGATGGCGATCTATGCAAAAGTATGAATTCTGCAGCTCATATGCCTCGAACATACATTTTCTAAATAATTTGAAATTGGACCGAGGACACTGCAGCACTTTACACGCGCACCAGATTACTTTTCATATTAAATTTTTTGGCTTATGTTTTTCTAATCAATGTTAAAGGGTGCCTTCCTAGCTTTTATCTGAAACAATGTAAGCACATGCATTGGTTGTTATCAGGAGCTAAAGCGAGGGAGGAGGTTACAGTCGGCCCATGTATCAGATCATTGTGACAAAGACATTGGGGGATTAAGCGATTTGCCCAGAATCACAGGATGTTGCTCCTATGCTGAGACTCGGTTAAAAATATGCTAATGCTGGGAAGATTGGAGACTTCCTCTCCTTCATGCAAGCATGCTTCTACTTGGTCACTAAATGACAGGGTTTCAGTGCAATATGTAAGTGACAAGGCTTAAATTTACAGCGAGACAACAAACAGAGTTGAAAGCCCGTAGAAGCACTACACCACCCACACAGCTCACACGAAGAATAGTGTGACTCACAAAACGAAGGTCAGAATCACCTTCAGTAGAATGAAAGGCCAAATCAGCGCAGCAGATATTCAAACTTCCTCTAGCAGGTTGTATGTGTATTTTATCCACGGAACCCTCCAACTCCCCAAAAATTCCGTCATTCACTGTACATTCATCTGCGCGGTCACATTTTGTGAGTTGAATGCGTGTGTGTGCTGCCAAGAGCCGTAGGTCCCAAGTACAGTAGAGCACAAGAGCAGCAGCACAGAAGAATGCAACGTAGGAAGCACACACTGACAGTAGCACATCGGCACAAAAAGGGAGATACACATGTTATTCAATTGAAAAGCATGCATACAGCACGCGGAAGAGGCAAGCATTTCGTCATAAATCAGACTGCATAATACAATATATAGTAATTGTACAGCTATTCAATACCTAGCAACACAATACATAGGATAATGTGCTGCATACCTAAAAGCTTATAAGGTCCCAAAGGCGAGACCTATTGGCTATGCCAATGCTTGTTAAGTAGTGCACCACAACAATATATCAAGTTAAGTGGAGTGCACTAGATGCCAGGGGAAAAGAGAAGAGTTTAATTAAAGAAAAAGAGGAAGACTAAGCTGGAAAATACATTTCAGTTTTGAAAACTTAGGTATAGGAGTCCTAGGACCAACAAGTAGCTTAAATCAGTGAGAGAAATGGACATGTTTGTATCAATCTAAGGTGTGAATGAAGGGATGAGGGGGAAAGAGATGATTTGAA
The DNA here is from genome assembly GCA_963921515.1 of Calotriton arnoldi. Lineage (NCBI taxonomy): Eukaryota > Metazoa > Chordata > Amphibia > Caudata > Salamandridae > Calotriton > Calotriton arnoldi. Next base: position 418,765 of record CAWUFW010011442.1, on the reverse strand, counting down.
AGACATGAACATAGACGCTGCAGGAGAAACAGTGCAGAAATATCACACTGGAAGAAAGTATAGGTAGAAGATTAAATAGTCCAAGGGAGAAGGGTAGACAAAGGCACAACTAACCACCTTTATATACAGAAAGAATGGCTGCAGAAGGAGGTCTACCAATTGAGAGCGGTGTTGGCAATGCCTAGAAATGTTAAATAATCCCATGATTTGCCATTCCAATGTATGTGATACAGTAATAAACATGGAAGAGACTGAAGACATGTTAAATTGATCTCAGTCAAAGACGACTGGTCATGGCCACATTCCATTGATTTTCACTCACTGGAAAACAGATATCCAGCTACCACTCTCCCTTAAACTGGCGTGACTGTGGAGATTAAGCCCTTCATCCACTTCTTAAGCTAGAAGAGCGAAAGGTGTCGTTGGTTTGAATTACCACCTTGGAAGATTCAAGGGTACATCTACCACCCTTTAAAATCTGCAGAGCGGGACTAAAAAGAACGGTTATGTACTCAATAAAGGTGAGTCTAACAGTTATCAAAGTCCAGCACCATCGATCGAGATGCCTGTAAGATCAAAGCCCTGAGGCGGACATTTGCTAGTGCATTGCACCAGCTGTGTTTATTTCAATACGGACGAGCACATCTTGGGATGTACATGCGTCCTACGACAACTTCGTCTCCTACCCTTTTGCATCAAGGCAGCTTGACCAAAGCCTGGCAGCCTTCTACTCAAAATAATGCTGAACCGGTGAGAGTCGGACTGGAGGAGGAGTCGGACTGGAGGAGTCGTCATCTGGAGTAAGGCATCACTTGCCGGAATGGGACAAGCCTGAAGCATGCAAGATACGGCTGATTCTATGCTGTGGCATAAATCCCAGAGTTACTGGAGTTTTGTTTTTATTTAGTTAGTGGTTATATAGTGCAAAGCTAGTCTAGTTGATTATCAGAACACTTAATATAAGCTCTGAACATTTACAGAGGATTCAGAGGCTTCAAAATACAAATACATCCAGCATTGCACTTCTCCACTTACATAATAGTACACGAACTGATATTTAGTTAGAGGGTGTAATAATGTGTTCAGCTGTTTCTTTAAGGGATATTGTTTGAAAATCTCCTAAAGAAGGGGACGGGTCAGAAAGAGAGTAAGACTCAATCTGAACGCGTAACCATACCCAAACAGTGAGACGTTTTGGTCCTCGTAGGGCATTCAGCTCCTGGACTCAGAGCTTCTTCCATAGACCTGAAAACCTAAACCAATCCAGCGCAAGAAAGGTGGTTTAGATTCTTTAGGACTGGACTTGCCTGGATAGCTGCAATTTTATCAGTGTACAAGCACTTTTGCGAATGGTCTGAGAGGCTGCCTCCCCCTCCCCCTTTGCACTTCACGACAAGCCTCCTGGAAAGTGACCTAGCCTGAACTGGTCTATCATGGTCTCCTATTCTGGTGCGGTGCCACATCTCCATTACAGGATACTTTAGAAGACATCTGGTCTGAATAATTCATCCTATATCGACAGCATGCTTTCTGATCAGATTGGTAGGGAAGCTCAGGTACCATGCCTGGTATTGTATCTGTATCAGCCAAACTGTCTCTGGCTTTGCAGAATCAGGTACAGTTTCATCAGAAGCCTTTGGAAGTAAACTCTTCTTCTGTCGCAGATGGTTTATCAAGAACCACCCTGTTTTCTGTAGGCAGAATGAGTAGGGGACTGGCGGAACGCCGAAACCCCTGGCGTTGAACATCAGCTTTGTGAAATAACTGTTACCATCAACAGCCTAATAAAAGTATATTTTATTTTGCATCTGATGCACAATGTGTTGGAAGTGAAAGGTGCAAATTGAAGATTATTACGTAGGCCGGGAGCCCTCTAGAGAGGTTTCCGTTATTTACTAGTAAGAAAGCACAGAAGGGCAAGAAAATAGAAGAAAATGCTCTCTAAAACTGTAAATATTTAACAAAATCTTTATTCATATGTATACAAAAGTCTTAAAACTTCAGCAGTGGATCACAGTGATCATATCAACAACTGAAACAAAACTGAATTACAAAGCTACACCAGTCACACAGACACAAGGTAGCCAATGTTTATATATGTGTTACATGTGTAATGACATGGCTTGGACTCCTTGTAGACTGATGGCATCGATGAGCCCACTGAAAGCAAGTAAAGATTGGGCCTACCTTGCACGGTTCCCCATGGATACTGGCGTGCCTTCATCATTTTATTGCCTATTTTCAATTCTTCTGTACTCCCGACGACTGCAAACGGCAAATGAGCCTAAATGGAGGCAACCAAATACATTGCATTGTCATTTAAGCACTCAGTGGAAAAACAAGGTTCTGGAATAACAGAATTTTTTTTTTTTTTTTATTCTGATGAAAAGAGAGAGATGTATACAGCTCCCAAACTTTGCTCCTTCACAAAAATAAAATCCCTAGAATTTTGGCAGAAAAGATCATGAAAACGTAAAAATTGGCGATTTCATTGATTATCTGTACACTTGTTAATGAAAATACATAAACTGTTGGACTGGCTGCTTGGAGATCTATATTCTTCAGTAATCTGCAAGGAATATGCACAAACATTTTAGGAGTCATTTTTTAAAATAAGCAACGGATTCGTAATTTGAAATAAAAAAATAAGTTATATAGAAACTTATTCAAACGTAACAATGTCTGCAAAAAACAAGTGTGGAATCTGGAAAAAGACCCACTGGACATTTTCCAATCACTCACCAGAGTCTATAACCTCAGCGATACCTGCACTCATAAAATGATGAAGGTGAATGACCAGAAATATTTGTATGCGCTCATTATGAAGATACGCGTTGTGTTTCAATACAGAACATCTAATGCAGAGAATAGTGGGACCGATTTTATGTACAACACATTCCAAGGCGATGCTGCTAGCAGTCATCGTGTACAGAAACATGGGTCTTGTGGCAGAGTTAGCTTGTAAACTGCACGAATGCCCTAGTGGTTAAGGGCCACTTCCTCGCCAAATATGCAAAGTGATCATTAACTTAGCTTCCCTCGATGGGACAGTGATACCTCTTACACCAAAAACAAGCATTGCGTGCACCATGCGGCGATCAAACATCTCATTTCCAGTTTCCTCATTGGTTTTAACCCCCCTCTTCCCAGATCTTGGTGTTTCACAGTTTTGGGCTCGCTGTTCCATAGCCGGCTCTCTGCTGGAGCGTGAAGAGAGGAAGCCCACAATTAGCAATGTTAAATAAAGCTGACATGAAGAGTCCCCGAAGCACCAAACAAGTGCAGGTCTCAATGGGTCTTCTGTTCGCCTCTTGGACATCAACGTTTCCATAGCGACGGCGATGACGCAGCGCTGTCTGTCAGCCTCAGGTCTCCTGGGAAGGGTGAAGTGAAAGCATTCGGTCCCCAGGCAAGGAGACTCCGTGCGTAGGGCACACTGCGGGTTTACTTTATCCAAAGGATGCCTTTAAAAAATAATCCACTGTTTACAGCGCTAATTATGGGAACTATGCTGCAAGTAATGGGAGAATAGATCAACGTTTTCCACCTAAGTAATCCTTTACTAAGCATCAATTGTCAGATGTACACATTCAACCCATCTACCTCATACCAATTTTTTTCCAATAAAGTGCCTTAAAACAATGTGCTATTTTCTAAACGATTGCCACATGACAGGTCTACAAAGGTAAAAATAGGCTTGGTAAAAATGTATCATTAATTACAAAAAAATAAAAAAATAAAAAGCACACTACTTCCAGAAATATATTTTTTGTTGAACATACCAGACAGTACCACTTCCCTGGCTGCATAATTCTGGCTTGTGGGCTTATCAAGAATTTACAATGAAAAGATGCTCACACACGCCTACAAAGCCCTCCACAACACGGGACCAGAATACCCGAACAACTGCCTGACTTTCCACCAGACACATGCAGTCTGCCTCCCTGGTCCTCACCACCATCCCCCGCATCCATTGTACTTGAGCCAGAGGACACGCCTTCTCCCACCTCACTGCCAAGGCCTTGAACGACCTCCCCATCCTTCTCCGAAGTTCCTCCTCCATTGCCGAATTCAGGAGAAGTCCCAAGGAATGGTTGTCCGAATAGCACCTCCCCATGCAGCGCCTCGATACCCCCGGGGTGATTAGCGCACTTTTGCAAATACTGATTGATTGACTGATTGATTAAAGTCCACCCATTGCTTCCCATTGGCTGCTTCTATTGTCATTACTCTAAGGTTTGCCGTGTCAATCTTGTGTAGGTCCCTCTCCAGATCGCCTCTTTACTCGAGTCCTTTCACTATTCACTTCTAGAGAACTACTTTTAGAGTCCATGTGTCCTCTAGCCGTCTCCCTGGTGTACTTGTCTCCTCCCATGCTCCCTCTTGCTCCGTCTCACCCATGTACTTCCGTCCCCCCAAGCTACATGTTGGTCTTACCCATGTGATTCTCCCTTCGTCCCTGTATTCTCTCCCTTGTGCACGTCTCCCTCGCCTTAGTGATCCCTCACTTGTTTGTTTCTTTTCCCTTCCTCCCACCCGGTCCTCCACATCCCTACGCTGTCTTGTGGATTGTTACCTGCCTTGTTATGTTGGCCTAGGCCTGGCTGCCATGCTGCTTTTCTTTGCGCACGTTACACTGAGCCAGGGCTCCCTCGCCCTTTGCTCTTGCCAAGTTCTTTTGCGCTGTCTGCATTTTCTGTCTTTCACCTTTTCTCTTGTTCGATTTGGGCTCAGACTGCACAACATGTACAAGGTCGCATAACAATGTATTTCTGTTCTTCCTGATGTGGCCAGTCTCGCGCACCCAGACATAACATTAGGCGCAAATGCCATGAAACTTTGTGTGCTTTTAATACTGCAGTTTGTACTGGCGCTGGACACTTGGAGAAATCCTTTTCAGTGAGAAGAGCTATGATGTCCTGCTGATGTAATTCTGCATCTAGAGACTGAGGTATGGGGGTTCGCTAGTCAAAGCCCAGAGGTCTTCTATTATTATAATAAACTATCTTACTGCAAGGGGAGGGTGGTAATGTTATTTATACGTTTATCCACTGAGCTCTGAGATGCTTTCCCCGTTTGTATTCTATGGAATTGTAACCATGCTGCTTATATTAGTCATATGCATTATGCTATTAGTACTGACACGTGTACTGTACATTAGAGCACGTAAGTTGGAATAAACATTTTAACCTATCCAGTGTCTCTTCCTACGCACCTTGTGGACAAGTACGAGTGAGTGATGAGAGTGTTCTTGCTTCTGCGAGTCCTGAGATAAAGATACCGTGTTCTGGGTTGTCCAAACATTAGTACTTGGGTGCTAATGGGATGCTAAGCTAGTTGGGTTGGGGTTTTTGGGTGCTACGGTATATGGTGGCAAACCACTGTATTCCGGGGTCCCATTTTCCTGTGCATAGCTCTGTGTATGTGCAGAAACCTTATGACATGGCGCGACCACCGTGGGGCAGCTTATCTGCGAGACGCTTGAGTAGTACTTGTGCTTGTCCACAAACCCTCGCGTACGCTTCCGGAGGCGTATGTGACGGTGATACCTCCTATATTGAACGTTTTATAGGTTCTTTCAAGCTTGAAGTTATTAAAAAGGTTACATAAATAACCCATTTTGTGCTCCCTGTTAAGTTGTCGAATACAATTGTTTAGTTATGGCTGGTGTGGCGATTGCTGCACATAGTCGAGGGCACTCCGAGACCACTTACGGGTATATGGAGTGCCTGATACAGGGATCGAGTTGGTCTTTGTGGTTCAAGCCGATCCGGCTTACCACTTTGAGGTGTTTTACACTTGGGTCACTTTTGAAGCGGTGGAGGCAGATGATAATCTGTTTCATGAATATAAACCCACCGCTATTCCTGCTGACTATCGACCCTATACCAATCTTGAAGTACCTCTCACGGCTTGGCAGCACCGTGTTTGGTTTAATGGCGCCCTACCACAACCAACTACCGCAGTTCGTTTAGGCCCCTTATCAATTCAGGGGGCCACTTGGCCTGTATTGGCCGGGTATACTCCGCATCCGAATTATCTGGCATTACCGCTTGCGGAACTTCGCACTATGCATACCGAATTGGTGCGAGTGCATCGAGCCCTAGTGACATACGTTACAGGTAGCCTACATGGAGCTGCTCCTGTAGTCGCAGGCCAACCAGCTATAGCCGCTGGAGTGACCATAAGTCCTGTCATGGTAAATTCTGTGATGGGCAAACGTCCACAAAATAAGGACGACTATCCTTATTGGCTTGCCGAAAAGTTCGATCAGATAGAAGCGGTGTTTCCACATACGTCCCCAGTGGATAAACATCGCATCCTTACGATAAGTTTGCCAAAAGACTTAATCCCCGATTTGACATCATGTGAAAACTGGGGTAAGGTATTCGCAGCAGTTTATTCAAAATGTTTTGGAACTCCTTCCATGACAGTTCTACCCTCTGTAATTAAAAAAGTACAGGATGAACATGGCCCTGAAGCGGCTGTGGAATTAGGGATGAGACTAGTGGGAGTGTTTGATGTAGTAGCTGAGCTGATCCTTGGAAATGTCAAGGGCGATGCTATGAACTTTCAAGTAGCGAATGCTTTGGCTTTAGTCCCAGAGTTGGACAGGCCCCGCGAACTACCGAAAATTATTGCCCGGGCTTATAAAACAATTGGAAGAAACAGCCTAGGCAACAAGCCTTTTGTAAAATTGCAAACTCAATCGCAAACACAAGTTACACAAACAAAAAGTACATCTGAGAAAGATGATAGACCAGTCTTCACTAAAAAGAGTTGGAGACAGAAAAAACAGGGTAAGCAACAAAAGAAGCCGGGGTCGAGAGGCGCTTCCCCAGTTTCGGTTTCTTCTGAACGTACTTATGATTTACGTGATAGGTCAAGGATTAAATCACCAGAAAGGTTTCAGAGCTCTGATACGCGTTCTCCTCGTTCTTCACAGGCCCAGACGTCGTCACAGGCTGGTGGAGGAGGACGGCAAGATAGAGGAAGGGGCCGAGAGGCTCCCCAGGAGCGAGACCAACCTCGACAACAAGTCAGAGGGAAAGCAGAAGACTTTCATCTTCCTCGACCGCAATTTCAGAAGAAAAAGTTGCCGCTGTCACAGCGAAATATGCCACAGACCGTGAGAACGAGACTCCAGAATTGGACGTGGGCAGTGACCCTCCTAGACAGCGCCGCGGAAGTTACCATAGTGCGGGAGGCGCTACGTCCTCATATGGAGGCGACAGCAACTGAAACATTCGTTACTGTAGAGACGGCTGACACGAGAGTGGCACCCCCTGACAGACTTTACAATATAGTCATACAAATTGAAGGTGACATACCGCGTGAAATAAAAGGGATTTTTGGGAAAATCTAACCTCTTCATATGACATTTTGTTAGCGGAGGTGGATTGGCCACCCCATTCGTTTTAGCTGCACATAAAGGAGAGGAGGTAATCCTTCCAAGCTTCTCACGGCATGTCCCAAAAGACAAAGCTGAAGCACTTGCAGCTGAGTGGGCTGTGTACCTGGCACCAGCGTTATACCGCAACCATGTGGGATGGGATGAAGAATCACCTCCTCATGCAATACCTTTGCGGTCACTACCGCAGCCACAACCCCAATATCCCATCAAACGGCAGGCAAAAGGCCCCGTCTCCGAAATTCTGACACAGTTGGAATATCAGGGAGTAATTGAACCATGCGTATCACCTATGAACAATCCCCTATTCGTGGTTTCTAAACCCGATGGATCGTACCGCTTAGTTTTGGATTACCGACATTTAAACTCTCATTGTCGGAACTTTGCGGTGCAAAATACACACAGTTCTGCGCTTGTAGACAGTCTTGTTCGTAAAAAATACAAAACGACACTTGACCTTTCAAACGGTTTCTACACGCACAACCTAGCCCCGGAGAGTGGTCAATGGACCGCATTTACATCCGGTGGTAAATTATTCCAGTTCCGGCGTTTACCCATGGGCTACAAAAATAGTCCGGGTATCTTCGCCGCCTGTGTTGTTTCTTTGTTAAATGACATTGATCAAGACGCATGTTCGTATGTAGACGACATCTATCTGACAGACGACGAGTTATATCAGCACCTGTCCCGTGTGGACCGCATTATTCTTGAATTTGCGGAGCAGGGTTACAAATTTAACTTTGCTAAGTCACACATAGCTGAATTCACCGTTCTGTTCTTGGGCTATGAGCTCAATAACGAAGGTAAGGGCTTAGCCCCCCATTTCTTGGAAAAATGTGCACATTTGTGCCCCCCAAATACTCTGAAGAAACTTCAGTCTTTGCTGGGTTTCCTGAATTTCGGGCATACTTACATACCCGAATATGCCCAGCGTATCAAGCCTTTATATGCTTTGATACAACCTACTTATTCAAGGTCTTGCTGGCTGCCTGAGCATACCTTGATTCTGCAGTCTTTGCAGACAGACCTTTTGGAGTCTAAATATCTTTTGACTCGTGATAACCACACAAACCTGGTGATTAGAATAATTCCGGGGCGGTGGGATTCACATACTTAACCTTTAATGAAGGTGATACAGTACCCATCGCATACAAGTCACATCTGTACACTTCCGCTGAATTGCGCTTTACGTCTGTCGAAAAAGTTCTAACTGCAGTGCAAATGGCGATTCTGAAAGAACGCGCACTAGCACAGGGAAAGCGGATTCTGGTGGTAACACCCTGTCCTGCCCTGGAGGCAGTAACAAAGGCAAGTGTACCGAACTCAAAAGCAATGCATCCCCGTTGGATACAATGGGCTACTTCTTTGACGTCTTCGGACGTCACTTTTGTTTTTGATTCTTCTCTTCAGACTCAGGAGTATTTGCAGTATGAATTCGCTCATCCTCCTCCTTTGTTTTTACTACCGCTTGAGGATTACAAATGTGTGATCTACACCGATGGTTCGGCGCAACCGGCCACTGGGTCCAAGCACGCTTATTCTGCTGCATGTGCTATTGTTGCGGGATCCTTTGTGGATGGAAAGTTCAAATCCACTGTAGTGCACACTCGCACACTTGGAGATAGTACCGCACAATTGGCCGAGCTGCATGCATTGCTACTTGCGCTTGAGTTTGCTTCTCAGGATGAGACCACTCTAATTGTATGTGATTCTTTTTACTGTGTACAATCTTACAATGACAATCTGTTTTTCTGGTCGAAAAACGACTACAAGGACGCAAAAGGAGCACAATCAAGCATAAAATGCTTTGGGTTCGAGTGGCAGAATTGCAACAACGTCTGCCCTCACACAGGTGGTTCACACCTTAGGCCATCAGCGGGTGGGCGCACACGCTATAGGTAACGATCTGGCAGATGAAGCTGCCCGTTCAGCAGTAGTCACGTGTTCAGTAGCAGCGGTTACCAGGTCCATGTCTAAAATAGACCCTGTTATATTAGCAGCTATTGCTGCAACCAAGGAAGGTAATAATTACCCTACAGGTTTCCTTCCAAGTATTCTTACACATTAAGTCCCGATCAGGTTCCTTATGTAACTATACCTGACGTTGGAGATCGGCTGATCCCCAACGCGGACCGCAGGAGTGCCTTGATATCAGCTGCACACGAAGGCATGGCTTCTGCTCATGCAGGTGTGTCAGCTACGGTTTCCATCTTGCAGCAGCGTTATTGGTGGCGTGGGTTATATAAAGACACCCGTGCTTTGTGCTTTCTTGCGACGTTTGTCAACAGATTAAGCCTTCCACGGTAAGACGTCCACCACAAACACCGCTCTGCATTGCTAACAGACCCTTTGGGTGTGTTTACTTGGATCACTGCGGTCCATTCTCATCAGACACTGCCTATAAATACATCTTAGTGGCAGTGGACTCGTGCACACGGTTTCTCTGGGTCTGGCCACAACGGAGTGCTGACGCCCGAAATGTAATCCGGGATTTGCGTGTCTTTGTGGGAATTTTCGCATGCGGCACCTTCCATTCGGACCAAGGTCCAGCGTTTGCCTCTAGGGCTTACAAGGATGCAATGGCTTCGCTTGGGGTGCGGGTGAAATTTTCGTCTCCGTATAGGCCTGAGGGCAACTCTATCGTTGAACGAATGAACCGTGACCTAAAGCAATCCTTAACAGCTAGGGTTATAGGTACTGGCAGGAACTGGCTGGCCCATTTGTATACCGTTCAACGTGCACTTAATAATCTCCCTAGAAGACCTCTGGGTGGGCGGACCCCATACGAAATGCTCTTTGGCATAAGAATGTTTGTGCCTGACCTTGAGGGTCCAGACATCGCGGCGCAATCCGCCAAGTTTGATGTAGATAACCATTCTGCTATGTTACAGGACTTACAAGAAGCCCGAGACAAACTTGCAACTACACATTTGCCTTCAGCCACAGATCCTGCGTTGCAGATTCCGGTAGCCGGCTGGCTTCCGAAAGTTGGAGAACTGGTTCGAGAGAAGGTTGAAAATAAAAAAGAACTTGGCAAGAGCAAAGGGCGAGGGAGCCCTGGCTCAGTGTAACGTGCGCAAAGAAAAGCAGCATGGCAGCCAGGCCTAGGCCAACATAACAAGGCAGGTAACAATCCACAAGACACCCTCCCTGGACAGTCCGGCGGCCAGGACAGAGGCCCATCAGAGGAAAAACACAGCCGTTGGAGCACAGGGAGCGCCCAAACGGCGAAGGGCAGGTCAATCCATGAAGGTGTAGGTGCAGAAAAAGCCATACCCTCCAAGAGTTCATCATTGGAATCATCAAAAAACATAGATGCCATCCAATCCATGAGATCAAAGAGCAGGAATGCTCCTCAACAAAGGGAGCATCCAGAAGCAATGCGGGACAGCTTGCGTGATAATTGAAACAGCTTCGTTGTAGGAGATCCTGGGCAGCCGCCCAGATATCCCATTGCGCCAAAATCCCCAGTGCAGCCGCACGCGCCATACAGCCAGCAACGGAACAGTCCTGCTCATGGGCCTCTAAGGGACCCATCAACTGAACAAAATCCGGAACAGACAATGACGAATTGGAGAGGCAATAATCCAGAGTCCAGGTGAAAGGACAGCGGACACAAGTCATCACAGGTTGCACGCAAGTGAAATACGCAAAGCGAAATGAAAGAGTATATGACACACTCAGTGTCGCCAATGGCAAGACACCAAAACCGCCAAAAGGCGCTCACGAAGCAGCTGGAGGCATTCTGGATCGAGCAGGTCCCAACGGGAGCAGCCATTGCGCAGAAAGCAAATCAAGAGCAAGACACCAGCCGCTAAAGCGAGGATCAATGGGAAACCGCCAAAGACACTGGAAAAAATAGAATGTATGAAAGCCGGGATGACACCAAAAATAGTTTGGAAGGAGGACACCAAGCCCGACCCCACGACCTTAAAAAAGTGTACTAGGCCTTCAGTGTTAGATGCGTTAAAAATACGATGTATTAACTCCCCAAAATGTTGGGGGAGATTAGTGTTTAAAAGGGCCTGTATTTCACTGTGGGTACTTTAATGTGTTTACAAATAAGCGAATGACCCATAGTCGAGTCGCAGTACTCCCCCGTGAGAAAGACTTCCTTGCCGTCCCGAAGGCATTTATACATGAAAGGCAAGGACCAGAGTTCATGCAGGAAAGCACTGCCCAAGGGCCGGTAACGGCCCACAGGATAATGTTTCATGCACGAGTTAAATTCAAACAAGGAAAAAGGTAAAGCGATAACCCCATGAACTAGCCACACAGCAGACTCAAGTTCTGCAACAGAGAACGGCAAAGGATCCATCTTTTCGATATGTAATAGAGTGTAAGTTGCATCTTTCATGGACATAAATTGCTGTTTGTCAGTTAAGTTAAAAGGTAGAAACAAGGCAGAGGTGTTCAAAAAATGCCAAGGAACTTTACCTAACTTGAGCGTTTGTAAAGTCCATGCAAACTGCATAACTGAACGCAATTGATTCTGACCATGATATAACACAGAAACATCATCTTGTACAATATCAACAACAGAGGACACAATATTCTCTAAAGTATAAATGCGAGAAGACAGGGTATTAATACTATTGTCAACAACAGCAAGCACCTTTTCCAAATTTGCTTGATCTATTTCCCGAAGACGGGAAGCAGCTTCCATTTGTGATAGCTTCCAGAGTTCATTATATGTCTCATAAATGAATCTTTTAGGTCGGGGACCACGAGGTCCCAAAACAAAGTCGGACAGATCAATATTGCCTGAAAGGAGGGACAAATGTTGTTTAACAGAATCAAGGGACGAGTGTTGCAGCCATTGTTTGCATAATTTACCAACAGAATATGTAGTGACAGTACGGGAATCAGTAAATCTCGGATCAGGCCTATCCTGTGTGTAGCTAGTACCTGAGTCGTGAAAACGCATTTGACATGCATTTGATGATGTAGGCCATACCAACCAGGGTGACTGAACTAGCTCAGAAACATTATACGAATTATTTTGTAACAGAGCCTGCAGGGACACGAGGGACATATTGAATCGTGAGCTTTCATTGGGAAAACTCGACAGGGATGGTACGGAGGGCGAATTCAATTGTTTAGTGGTTGCTAAGCCCCAACATGTAGTCTGATAGATGGAAACATTTAGGAACATAATTTGGGTAGGGATGAGGCAAGCACGATGCAATGCCTCGGTTCCTTGTACCTGCCATGGCTTGGAACCCCAAATAGATTTCAAATCTACTGTATTCTCCCAGTACTCATAACCACCCACAGCTAGGGCACTTAAAAAAGAACCTGAATAAAGCAATTTGGTGTGTGTTAACATAATTTTCTGAGTTGATGTGGTATTAAGTCTAAAATAATAGGATGCAGGGTTCGACCGATTAAAATCAGTAAAATAGGTAAACTTATTTCGAAGAGTTTGTGAGCTACCTGGCAAGGGGTTTGGACAATGTTCCCATTGGGTGTAGTTAACAGAACTACGCAGGGCACTTGGCTTATGGAGAAAATGATTACCCCAATGTTGGTAACAATACAAATCGGCATAATTCGCAGAATTCATATATAAATCTTCAGCATTAAAAGATGCATAATATTTTAAATCGGCAAACAATGCTTCAACGGCATGCACATCCCAATCGTCAGAATGAATATTATTTTGTACTACATCACCCATTGAAACACGAAGGACATTAGGTACATTAATAATTTCCGTCGGACCATGGATTTGATAGTTCACTGCATCCCATACGATGCCATCAGCAACTGGGAAAGCTGAAATGTTCCTCCTATTTTTCTTCTTTTTTAACTACCTTTTTTTGGTAGGTCCATGCATAAACTCGCTGTTACACCGTCTGCTTTATAAATAAAAGAGCTTTCACGCTACTTCATTTGCATATTTTATTTATCGATCCATATAGGATTGGTAAATAAAAATAAAAAAACATTTTAAAAAGGAGCACGCATAATGACTTGTGGAGAGGTGTGGTGCAGCGGCCAGGGCAGCTGACTTCGGAGCACAGGGTTCACGGTTCGATCCCCGGCTCCGGCTTAGCTCAGCACCATGTGACTCTGGGCAATAGCTCACTTAATTTCCACGACGGCCCCCAGCGCCTTGAGACCCGTAAGGGTGAGTAGCTGCGCTATATAAAAACGGACTTACTTCTGCAGACACCTAAAAAAATGATGCGTCCAAGTCATTGCATTTTTTTCCCCACTGTACAGGATAGGCATTTCTAGCGATGCCTTACAGCATGAACAAAAGGCATTGGCACAACCAATAGTTTTCAAAGGCAAGACCTATTTGGCTTTGCCAGGTTTGTTTTACTTGACTAATATTCTCGGTTTTACTGTTGCTGCCTGCTAGCACCTATTGCCTAACATCGTGAGTAAATCATCAGCGAAGTTAGATCAAAATACAATTGCAAAAAGTAGATATTTTGAATGCAGGAAGGGCTTGTTTGCAAATTTCCAAGTTCTCGACTAAAAATGTGCAAAATTCCAGGAAAAGTGAAAATCAACAGATAAAGAGCTTGATGTTGAAATCTGCAACTTTTCATGAAGAATGGTCTATGGTAGATATCGCTACTTTCTCCAGGGTACTCTCGTCACATTCAAACATTGCCAACTTTGAAAGTTTGTTGGCAAACACGCAGCACCCAGAGCCACCAACTAAGAAGTAATTCACAGCATCGTTTCCAAGTGTACATGCCACCGGGAACTTGCTAGTGGAAAATAAAATGAATAGAACAAGAAGTAGACATTTTCAAAATGTGTACAAAAATCAAAATTTGAGGACAGTAAAATTTTTTTATATATATATATATATATATATATATATATATATATATATATATATATATATATATATATATATATATATATATATATCTCATCTCTAAAATCCGGGGAAAATCAAGTTCTCGTAATAAATGCCCTCTCAGGCAACATTCTCACCCTTTCCCTGATGCAACGGTTCTTAAAATGCGGGTATTGCGTCCCCCAGAAGAGCGGAATATGCCAAAAGCACTTGGACTCACAGTTTGCATTTAAATACGACAAATAGTATCTGTTTTAGGTCCAAGAAAGCCTGACCTCAAGTAAATCTACAGTCCGTTAAGAATTTTTGAAAAGCAGCGACCAAGAAGAGCTAGCTAAAGGAGGTATATATATCCTATATATTCAGTAAATCTTTACATTCAAGACCTAGAACACTTCAAAATTCGCTGCCTACTCTCCTGCATTTCCACACTCCCCCACCCCCCGTACAAATTGTACACCAGGTGCGTGGTTGGGCATCAAAAAGGAGTGAGGAAAAACCAAAACCGTGAGCTTTGACACGTCTTGCACAGAAATTTGTCAAGTAGGATGTTAAAATTTTTAGGGCCAGGTGGTAGTCTACATAACTGACTTTCCAGACCACATGACTGTCAATCAGACACAGACCCGCCTCCTTCTTCACCACAGACTGCTTCCTGTAGAGTACTAGGTGTGCTGGTAACTTCCGGAAGAGTTCACAGGCTTTGTTCTTCAGGAAACAAAACTATACTTTACCTCGCTGACACGCAGCTCAAGCCTGCTCGTCACACCACCCAGTCTATTAGGACAAAGGATTCGGAGCCCATGTGACCTGCAATCTGTAAACTACCAGGACCAGTAAACATTTGCCTGACATATGACTCAAACTGTAGAGCCTGGTCAGCTACAGAAAGATGCCCTTTACATGATTGATTTTTTTTTTTTTACAGCTCTTAACTAAAGCAGAGCTCTGACTGGTTCAGGGTTTACACCTTGGTCTACATAGAATGTCCCCGGTGAGCCAGCCATTGTAGTCTGTCTGGACACCACAGGCCCCGCACACTACTCTTAGGGCAGTGGCTCATCTCCTCTTGATTGGTCTGCCAGATTTCTGTGCTCCCGCCAGGTCGGTCCAACGTCTGATATCCTGCATGAATTATTACCTACTGAGATGTGAAAAGACAGGGGAAAAACCCTGCAGGAGGGACGCCTCGCGAGACAAGCCTGCCCAAGAGCTTGGATATCCCAAAAGTACGGTTGGCTGGGGGACTAAAGAATCGAGAACTAACATTTGGGTCATGGAGCTACTGTTACCTTTCCATGAGTGTGCACCATTGCAGACCCATCTTGTATCTATAAATTGGGCCAGTTGCCCATTTCACAGTTCCAGAAGAACCAGGGGCTCACGACCTCACTCACCCCCTTGAGCGCGTTCTGGCTAGGTTGACTCAAGGACAGCATCCTAGTTCCAGAATCATCTGAACCGCACTTCTAGTCCATTAAGCTACGAAAATAGTTATTTTAAGTTGTGCTTTATCACATTACTCAGCTCAATTCCCAGTGGGAAGCGGTGAAGCAATTGGATCAAGCAGTTCGCCTTGTGAGTTCCACATATTCGAAAATTTCAAACGTAACTCGTAGATTCCAAAATATGGGCTTCTAAAAATAGGTACCATTGGAGACTGGTCCACTCCTACAGATATATAAGCTGCACACACAACTGAACATGGCATCTAGTCGGCTAAGCTGCTAGCGTTGAAAAACTATGTAAAACATTATCTGACATATTACAAGACATTGTTTTCTGAGGGGCGGTCATAGACGCCACCACTAATCAGTACAGAGAACATGAGGGCAAGGTGGCCAGTAAATTTACTGACATGTAATCAACTCATCGCAACAAAAAGGGTTGTCGAGATGGAAAAATGTATAGATATGACAAATGTCAATGATATCCTCTGCTGCAGTGTTTTCAATAAAAACAAGTTACAAAAAAAGAGAATGCCTCACTAATGATACTTTCGCAGACCGCAAAATACTATTGGAAGTGCTGCCTAAAGAGGAATGAAACAGAGGGCAGTTGCCCCAGAACTCCCACTGTGGTGTCTGCCGAGATATCAGGACTACACTGGACAGACATGAATGGGTCAAGGGTCAACCTGAACCAGGTAAGGGGCATATTCACCACCGAGCACATTCCAAGAGGTTAGGGGGGAATTTAGGATTCACCAGGGCCAATTTCTGGCATATACTGGGGTGGTGCGATCCATGGTAGAGGCGACCTGAAAATTAGGACACATGGACTGGGCCACAGGACAGTTTTTGTAGGACGACATTTTTATGGTTAGATTTTTAAGAAATTAGATACTGATAGTTTATATTCTGGAGTCTTAAGTTCTGCATAACATTTTTATGCAATCGGGGTTTTCATATGCCGAAAAGGAAGAGAGCGTTTTGACGAGGAGTAGGTGAATCCCCCAATATGGTAAGAATAAAGAAAAGCGAAACACCTGTGCCAAATGCAGACTCAGTCCTCGGGTCTAAATTAGTGTGTGTGGCAGGGCTACATCATATTAATGCCAAAGAAACATTTTTATTCCCCTTACATGTACCCTGATTCCAATTTCACACGCGCTGCCTGCTTGTAAAAAACGCAGTGGCAAAGATGTGGAATCTTGATGGCAATAAATATTCTTTAAGCTTAAATTTAAAATTTGAAATATGGTACTTTAAAAGAGCAACATTGCTATTGCTTACGTTCATGGTTCCATTGATTTCCGCCACGGTTTCATCATCTGTGGGAAACTGGTAGATTTGTACGCCATTGCTGACAAGTTCACTTGTGATTTTTATCTTGAATTTTGTGAGTTCGCTTTTGGAAATAGCATCCGATTTGGCAATAATTGGAATGATATTAACCTTGAAAGAAAAAAAAGGAAAAGAAAAATCAGAAAGGTTAAATAACTACATTGAAATTGGTCTTACAGTTTAAAGAAGTAAGACGATCCAACGTCAATAACTAATTTTAATATAGCACTTATTTTGGTGCTTGTAACTACTAGGTGCTTTAAGTATTACTATTACCCAATTTTGGGGTACTCAATTCACCAACCTTGGAACAATAGAGGGCTGAGTTGGCTTTTTTGGGATTGAACTCTTTACAAAGGTCAGCAGCAAGCAGCTAACTCACTGACCCATCTAGTCAACTTATGAAGGTTTATACAACAGAAGAGGTAAAAAAAAAAATTAGGACATCTATATAACGCTCCTAATAGCATACAGTCATCACCAAACTCCCACCATACCCGTGTTAAAACAAGCAGAGGCTCTTAGAACCTGGCAAAATATTCAATATTTACCTAACTAAGTCAACTTAATTGTCCTTACCTTACTATCAAGCTTCTTCATCGTCACTAGATCCAGTGATTTCAGCGAGTGTCCTGTAGGCGCGATGAAGTACAAGCAGGCATGGATCCGAGAATCATGGTAATTGTGCAAGACCCGCTTGATCTTCAACTCTTCCTGCAGATAGGACTCAAACTGGGCATCTATGAACTCAACGATGGGCTTATAGCTTAGAGAGAAGAAAAACAGATTAAGAAAAGTATTATGTCTTACAATTTTGAATTCCTACCTGGGAAATGATCATGAAATAGAAGGATTCCCACCAATAGATGCTTATGAGAGGAACATTCCTAACAAGTAACAACTTGTTCAAAAAGGGAAACTAGGTTGTGAGAATGGCAACCTTTGGGGCATGTGGAAGCATTAACATAGTGATGAAAAATTAAGGTCTCATGGACCTTTCTAGGGACACATGGAAACTAAGGACACTGACCCCTTTTGTGGTGGAGGGAGGTGTATGGGCCAAGTCCACTTCCTGTTGCTTGGGAGTTTGCAGAAACAGTGGGGAGTCCATCAGCGAGAGTGACTGATAGTTCTATTCCGGATGCCGGAGTAGTTCAACACTAAGCCAGCAATTATACCCTCCCAGATCTGAACCCGTGACCTTAAAGTTATACACAGAGGAAATGAATACACAGATTTTTGTGCACATAAGTGAAACTTGCATACTTAAAACAAATTAAATAAACTTGCCTCTGAAGTCTGGTAACGTCTTCCTCAAAGGCCGACGCTTCCTAGACATTGCCAGGGGCGGATTTTCCTTCAGTCAGCCTCTGAGTCCATAAAACTGATTTTCCAGGGAGATAGGGCAAGGCATCAGCTGGAGGGGAGTGGCTGCCAGTGGGGTAGGTTTTCTCGCTGTCACTCAGGGCCGTCCTTCAATCCGAGTGGCTATGGGTACACCAGTATTGGTGATTCCCTCAAGACTTACTCCTTTCCCTAGAGAGAAGTACTAGCATGCGGCAGTAGAGTGGTGGCTGCATTCCACACATTGCCCTAAGGCAGCAGCAAGAAAGTTTCCCCACCTCCTTATATATTTATGTTTTTTTTTTTTTTTTACTTTGCCAGCTTTGGGAATCTGACGAATGTTTTTGAAAACGTCTGTGAAGTTTGTAAATACTCATGTTTTCAACTTTGCAAACCCACATCACAAGATTAGTTTAATTTGTGAACAGCAAAGTGTTCAAGAGATCTACCAGTATGGCGAAATTCAGAGTTAGGGGGTGGAAAGAATGCTACCGGTTGTCAATGCAAAATGAATAAGGTGTTCACAAACATTTTGCAATTGGATTCCCCATCCTGGAAGCACAAGTAAAACGACTCCCACAAGAGCAGAAATAAGTGCCTTTACCCAATAGGGAATAAAAAGGTTCACCTCCTTCATATGAATGTAGGTACAGAGATTTTTCCATGGGAAACAAAGTTTATTTGCCATAAAGAAAAAAGAAAAGAAAAAAACTGCTTTGGCATAGTTCTGTCATCTCCAGTGGACTGTGCCCGTACTGACAATCTACTGGAGTATACCTGAAAATATCGGATCTTCGATTATTTTTATGCATACTCGTTTAGGGTTTGGCCTTTTATGCATCACCAGAAATTGGTAAATGTACCCAAATTGTAGGTTAAAGTCTAGGATACATGCGTGTAAACAATGACAGCTACTACTTCAACATTTGAAGTAGTGAATGTGCAAAGGAGACTACCAAGTATGGAAAGTACACCTTCTTTAAAATGCTGAACATCTTGGGGAGCGTGGAAACTTCTGGGGCAGACCACATGCCTTGAGGCCGGCAAACATTTAGGGCACGCAGAACCTTCTATGACGAAATGGTACCACATAGAACACACTGTATTGCTTTGGGAGAAGCAGACAATGTGGAGTCTCCAATGAATTGGCTTTTTTTTGCGGTGCAGGGAGGTGTTTAGAGAAAAACAATTGCTGACATATTAGAAAAAGAAAACATTTGAATAGAATATTGACTTAGTGAATGAGGGTACTGTGAGTTGGTGCACCAAGTTATTATTCTCAAACGATTGCACCAAACATTTCCTTACCTGTCTTCTTTGTTGATTTGGTCGCCGAAGCCCACTGTGCTGACAATGGTCATTTTCAGCCGCACGTTACTCTCAGTGAGGTCATATGTGTTAGATTTCAGCTGGACCCCAGGCTGCGAATGCGATGTCGGCTCACCCTCAAATTTGGTGTTAAATAAAGTGTCCATGAGAGTAGATTTTCCAAGACCCGTTTCCCCTTAGAAGAAGAAAAGCACAGTAAGAAAATAGAAGATTGTTAGACTAGGCATGGGTTATCCTCCAAAATAGAGAGCCAGCAGCATGACCGGGGCAAAGAAACAGAACAATTTCGACCCAACCCTCCTCCAAAGGTGAATACAACACCAGCCCTTCAAACTGACAGGTAGAAATCCAATGTCATGCCTGCAATGGTGTTCACAATAGAAATAACTGCACATCATTTAAAGTGCAAGCCTATCCTATTGCCTCTCTGGTCCCTCCATCTCCACACTAAGTCTACGTACTTGCCTCCTTCGCCTCAGGCCTCCTGCACCTCCTCAACCTCCTAGGTTCTCCCATCCCCTTTTGTTGCTGATTGTACTCGGGACACTGAAATTGCGAGATTCTGCGACTGGTTAATTTTTTGCCCATAATCCACTGTCTGCTACATAATTTGCCAATCGTCATAAAATAAAATAAATGTTTCGCTACTCTACACACCACTCCATTAAAGGGGCCTTCCAGTGAAGAGAAAAGTGCTGTTTTTATACCCAGTCCTCCATCTCTAACAATCCCCAACAATAGGCATTCTAGAATGTTCCTTTGTTTGATGACGTCTGCTAGGGTTTGAGACCGACATCACTCACCGGATGACCTTTTTACGTGTGTTGAGTTGCAAGCACTTTTGGAACCTGCTTGCAAACTCCGAGAAGAAAAAAAGGCTGCTTGTTTTAGGACATCACTAATTTACGATGGTTCGGGTTGATTAAAATGAATTTTATCACAGTAGAATATGCACAGCGCCAGCTGCTTCATCCGCTAACAATGCGACAAGGCTTGTGTAGTAAATCTTTATGCCACGCAAGAGCGCTTACCACGACCTACACCACTCTTTGCTTCGTCAACACAGATGTACACTCCCAGTCAATAAAAAATATTATGGAGCATCCAGGTTAAGGGAACAGTATCATAACTAAATGCCTGCCACCTTTTCATCTCACCTCCACCGTCCCCAAAAAAACTTTTCAATTGCAGAGATCAAGAAAAAAAAAAAATGAATATCTTGACAAACAAGTTCAAACAGAGGAAGGAGGGGAGAAATTCACTTTGAGTCATTTAAAGAAATGAACCAGCAGCTGCTGGGCCTCGATATGCTTTTAAAGCACGTATTATCTAAATTAGTTAATAAATAAATCACACTACAAAATCGCACAGTGGAGGCTAGAACTAATATGAAGTTAAGTCCAATATTATAAAGTAAATTCCTTTTCAATAACACATCAATAGCCAGATGCTGCTGCATGGAGCTTAATATTATAGAGCAACTATAGTCCTAAATAATATTTGCTTACAATTGATGAGCATAATTCAACATGTATGATCATTGATTACCAGTTTCATTTTACAATGGGTGGTTACTGACAGTGTATGTAACTGTATATAACTATGTGACTGTGAAGCTATATTACTTAATAAAAAGGAAAAAGTAGCTCAAATACATTCTGAGAAATAGTAACCTAAAAACAGTTTACTAGTTATGTGAAAATAGCCTGACCGCCTCAAATCCAAAAACATGCTTCATTGTTGATTAGGCCTTTTATTGGATTTATTTCCTCATAATTTAATTTCAATAATTGTTTACTGCCCAGGTCATCTAACTTTCCAAGGTCTTCTCCATTGGTCTTAGAATGTAATGTTTAAATCCTTTATGTGCCTTCATTTCAGATGTCTTAATTTTATAGTTTTTCCAGTTACTTCGGTGGTATGTTTCACAGAGTTTAGTTACGGTGTAATGTCTGTCCTTCCTTGTCCCATCTCTTATCTATTTCAGCATCCTTTTGCAAGGTATGCATATCATACTACTGATGTACATTAGTCCGCATGAACATTCAATTATATAAACAACAGTTTCTGTTGCATCATCACTTTTAACATTTTTTTGGTTCTTTGAATGTCTTCTATTCTTTCTTGTCCATAGCTACCTTGCGTGCTTTGCAATGCAGGCATTTTCTGAAACCTATTTGTTTCTGTCAGCCATGTTTCTTTATTTGTTTTTTAGACTGAAAGCAACTCTGCACTAGTTTGTCCTTTATGAAAGTGCTCTTCTTTATAATAAGATGATTTCCATTTACCTTTTCCCCTAAATATTGGTTCCTCTTTAGAATCCTCTTGATTTTCTTTGCCTCTGCTGTATAGGGTATCATTCTTATTTGGGGGTCTCATTTTATTGTTTCTTTTATATCTTTTATCTTTTTTAGTGATCAACAACTAGGCATGATCCCTCAGTTTTGTTTAAAGTCGGTCTTTTATTCTTGCAGGATATTAGCGGTCTGCAAATTTTCTTTGTGTTACTGTACTTTAAATTCAATCTGGTCAACAGTTTTTTCTTCAGAGAAATTCTGTGTAAGGAATGCTCCGCACTACATTTTCTTGTTGGAAACTTTATAACATACTGTTGTCACTTTCTTTCGATATAGGGTGGTTTTGTACATCTTTGACGAAAACTTTCATTTCAAGGTATAGTATTCCTTTTTCACTGAGCTCTTAAGTGAAGTGCAAATTGAATTCATTGTTGTTCCGAATATCAAAGTATTGTTTAAACTCTTGATATGTGCAGTCTCATATCAATATAAGATAATTAATGAATGTTAGCCATAGTATCATTTTGTTCATGTATTTTATCCTTTTCTTCCCATGCCATCTCCTTTTTTCACCAGCACTTAGAGAGGAGGAGATTCCCATGTCTTATTTGCATTGGTTTGTAAAGTTGATGGTTGAATAGAAAAATGTTTCCATCATGTCTAACATGTTGCATATTACCATAAGTCAATGTTTCTTTGATAGAGGAAGTATTTGTTTGCATTAAGAAACTACATTCCTGGTCTTGAGCTACTAGCCTTATACCCACGGTATAGTTTAAAAAGGTGTCAAAGTCTGTTGCAGCTCTCAAGTAAAAACTCAGATCTTTCACTATCGGTGCTAGGATATAGCCAATATCGTCTTATATCTTCAGGAACAGGGACCCTTCCGGTAAAATGATGCGACGTCCCAGTGGATTTTGTGTGTTCTTGTGTACTTTTGGCAGCAAATCTATCAAGAGCATTAATGATGTTTTACTCAGATTTGTTTTTTAAACTCAACCTCATTAAATAATCCAATATCTTCCACAGATTGAGTTTGTCTTCCCTAATTTATTTTATTGAATTATCATTGTTATTCAGTTGTTTTGCTTGTCTTATGAATTCTTTGTTCCTCGTTACTACAATATAGCCCCCTGTCGGCATTTTTAATTTCAATCGCTTCACCTTTTTGTTATTCTATGAAAGTTCCGCTATCCTTCATTAAACTGTCCTTTGTGTGAAGTGTGTAACCATGTATTTGTACTTTTTCCATCTGGAAGTGCAGGGCAGTATCAAGCTTTTTCTTTTCGATTACCTTTCCCCAGTTTGTAGGTTATAATGCTATACTTGATACTCAGGATTTCCTCATTTAAATTTTTTTGTCATTCCCAAGTTTGTCTAATGTCTGAGATTATTTACATCAATCTATACGTTTAAACCTCCATCTACTTCACCTTTTCTGTTCTGTTCATTTTGGAGGTCATATGAATGACAATTTCAATCTGTGTGTATTCATACAAATCTATCCTTGTATTTACATAATTCAGATGGGTATAGAGATTGAAGTTTAATCCTTTCTCCAGAACAGATTTCAATTTCTGCGAGTTCCCTTTCCGATAGATTTGAGGTTTTAGTAGAGTCTCACCATGCCCTTCTTCAAGTGGGATCTCAACTGTTTCATTAGTGTCTTGGATTTTATTCTTTCCCTTGTCCCCCTTCCTCTTACACTGCATTGTATTGTGCCTCTTTAGTCTGTGCTTAGTGTAAAAAAACAACATTGTCAATTTAGTGATGATGCAATCACTTGTTGAAAGGTCTTTCCCGTCACTTACTTCTTGTTTCAACCAGCTTGATCCTTTTATAGTCAGTTTCTATTCTTGTTTTGTCTAATGAGCCTCTCTTGTTTTAGATTGTCTGACCTCTTCCCAAAGGTGTTTTTTTCTTGTTCACAATCTTTATCACAAATTAATTTTCTTTGTTTCCTTTCTTTTACTTCATCCTCGTGTCTTTTTAATCTTGCCAACATCGAATTTTAGATTTGCTACTTCTGTTAGATTTAATGGATTAATTTTCTTTAAACATTACATTTTTTCATTTTGTATTCTTGCCAACTCTTTACGTCTGTTTGAGCAATATCCCAATTAGTCCTAATGGGTCTTTCATGTTATCTCCTCATACGCTACAACAATCCTCATTGCAAAGAATGAGAAATATCCTCAATCCTCATGACAGTGCATGGGGTATGTCTTTGGTTAGGGACGATAGGTCTCATAATTTATGGACTGATTTTGTATCTCAAGTTGGAACATTTTTTGTATGATTGGGACAGTCATTTCGTTGTTAACATTCCGTGCCGGGATATTTCACTGCCACAACTTTCAGCTTCAAATCCTCTGTCTTCCAACTGTGCTGTGCCAACATGGCCTCCACTGTTATGTATCGTTAATGTGGTCGATTACATTGCAATACTCTGGGATATTATACCTGTCGGCAGCTGTTACCCTTCTGTCTTTGTTGTTCGACAAACTCAACTGTGTAACATGACACTTTAATACACAAACACTCTTCCGGTTGCATCCGTTCAATAGTTCTCAGACCGCACAATTGCACTTGAAGGAATCCTTGCCTCGTGGGAGTTGGCTGGCTCCGTGTCACCCTCCAGTCTCACACCCTTCGCACCTCAACCACTCAGTTTGGGTTTTCTTCACTGTAATTCTAACACTGAATGGGTGGCTGCGGCCAGCCAAGTAGACTTCCTTTTTGTTTGGTTCTTTGTGTTTTGCCGTGCTTAACTCTTTGTGCCAGTGCCTGCCGAACAGGTGAACCACTCTTATTCACTATTGTTATTTTCACAAAGAATATGTAGTTGCCACTCGGTAACAGCTACACATAAACACAACGTTTATTTATGCACCATTAGCTTGCTCAAATTCACCATTACCAGAGTTTTTTTCCTTTCACTTCTAAATAGTGAAACCCATTTACCCAAGTGTGCAACTCCCAAGGTCTTCTGGGAGATGTAGTTAAAAAAGATTTGGTTTGTAAAATCCAGTTAGCATTCTTTCTCCAGTCATTTTACATTTCTGTTGGCTCATGTCCAATTCTTAATCTTTGTTATTTTAGTTCAGGTTTTAATTTACTACACTTCTTCGAGAGAAACAACCACTGTTTATTATCCTAATTAACTACATCTCCCTGATGGCAACGGGAGGTACATGGCAGATCTTAATTCAAGGCTAGCAGCTTGCATTTGGTGCCAGGAACCCTATGATACCCATGTGCGAAAGTATGGTCATTGTGTCAGAACATCAGTGTTTTGTGAACAGAGACAGCACTGTTTGCTCCCACGCAAAACAATTATGCACAACTTGTGCTTAGCACAGCTCACTCCAGCATATTGTGATTTAGTGGTAGCTTGCTGTGTTGCGTCACTAAGCGTGAACGGTTTACTCACTGCTGTATGAAATACAAGCGGTGCTTTACAAACCAGCTTAACCACTCATCACAATAGACATGTTTAGTACCCATGAACAACCATCATACCTCACGTTTCTGCTGCACCCATTGGTAACATAACAGGTAGCACAATATACTATACAAAGAGGCCATAATGATTTTTAAAACCCTAGGGGTTTAAGCTGTCTTAGTAAGCAGGCTGCAACGGGTGTTCATTAGAAGATAGGTTGGGATCCTCATGAATTTAATTTTGGATGTTTGGACTTATTAGATTGCAATTCACTGATCGATAGCTTGCTGTGCTGCGTCACTCATAGACACTCCTTCTCAACTTTAACAACTCACAGTTTTTCGAAACTTGCAAACGATTTGTCTTTTCCAGAAGAACCATCAAATTTCAGAAATGTCGCTAAAAAGCGAATAATTGACACCTCTGGGCTTCTAATGACCTAATGACCGTAAGCACAGGTCTCCTTTTCTGATTTGGTTGACAAGGGAAGAACATTCACTGTAAAAAAAATTGGTTTCAACGTGTGAACCCCTAAGACAGCTGAAGGTCGTTTTGAAAAGACTTATTTTACTAAAACATCATGGTGGCCCGATTTTCTGATTTGGCCTGCTAACCTAGCCACGACTTAAAACTTTGAAAGCAATAACACTGCATGATGTGAAGAGTGGCTCCCTAAAGTGTTCTGAAAGAGGTGCAGTAGTGTAACTGTCCAATCCGACTGCACTTCGCCAGTGCTAGGAATGCAAATACCCAGCAAAAATATAAATTCCCAACAATCAAAAAATGAAGTAGAGGCTCACTGAGGCGTTAAAAAAAAACTTTAAGCAATTGCTATCTTAGAACACTCACCAGCTATACCTAGTTAAGCGTTTCGTGAACAGAAATGAATGTCCATGGCTGCAAGAGGAATTTATATTAATGTGCTCAAACAAGCCCGGCTTCTACACTCCTAAATTTAAGTTGTTGGTAAGTTTTCATTCTGTAAAATATCACTTGATGTGTAATTGTGGATGACATTCTGAAGACCCAAATAGGCGTTGGGAAGCAATTTCCACATTGACACTATTCCGCTTCGAAAGTGACAAGCGCAGCCGCTTGTAAGCACCACTCATGAGCACGGACATCAGCTTTTATTCAAAACTTGGCAAACACAGTAAGATGATGGACGGAGTGTTGAAACTTTTCAGACACTCACCCCCAGTCACAGATCTGGGTTTAATCCATCATCGTTCTTCTGCTCACTAAGCCACCCACGTCTGGACCCAGCCATATGCAAATCAGTCTGGACCCTGTTCCTCATGGGAACACTTCAGCCCGAACTGCCTGGCCAGGTCCTCCCTGGACTGAAAACAAGCATCCTGGGATCGGTTTTGGGGTAACACCCCTCATCAGCCAGGCTAGCTTGAATCCAGTGGCACGGGACAAACTCGCTGCTTCTTTCTGCTGCTCAGGTAGATGTTTACTCAGACGGCAGCTTCCTCAACGCGAGCAGTAGCGAACTGCTGCTACCGCCCACGTTGAGAAATCTGGCAGAGAGGTGGTCTAGCGTACGATTTTCCTTGCTCACCAACTTAAAGCAGGCAAGCCGCGAGAGGGGAAAAACTCTGCTCCCTGCCGCTACGCAGAGATTTTCGAAACTCCGCGCTCTACGTAAATTGGGAAAAATTCAGTGAGCGGAGCAGAATTTTACACCCAGGTCAACCTTTATACCTCGTAAGTAAACTCTACATTTAATCATACCACCCTGCAAAAAAAAAAAAAAACAATAAATAAATCAAAGTAATAAAATTCAAAAAACAAGAACACTGCAGCACAAAAACTGACATGGTAGCTATGGAAGATTACACTGTTGTATTCGTAATACATTATCTACTTGAGCAACGAGAGATTCTTTTGGATTGATACACAAGTATTCTTAGCTTAACACTGCCCACTGGAAGCAACACTTACAGTACAGTGTTGGCAGTCTGCGAATAGGGCACCAGGAGGCTCAGTTATTTACCCTGTAAAATGATCATTTTAAGTGAAAACAAAAGTGGTCCTTGAGTTCATAAGCATGTGATCTGGGCAAGCACATGTGCACAAGAATTCTACGGACAAGGCAAAGCAAAACAGAGTGAAGATTTGGTGACAGGGCTTTATGTTGGTCTTGTAATCCGAGATACTGCGCTATGGGGGAGCTGCATTCTTTGAATAATCCTGGCTAAAACGAAACATTGTGTCATATATACACCATGTGGCTGCTCTGCCTTTAGTTGAAAAGGTGCAAACATGGGTCAATGGCACGAAGAATGTGTATAGCTGGGAAATGCAAGTGCTGGACATGCCACGGCTGAGGACCTAGGAGATGTAAAGGTACATACAAAGTTACTTTGCAAAACTTATGTGAAATGTCCAATAAATGAAATGGACTTATGTATTATATTGCGACGTTCCAATCTGACAGCACTAATATATATATATTGTTTTGTTGTTTTTCCCCCCCACAAAATTTGTCTTCGCATCCACTTTTAAACACAAAGACGCATTATGTGCAAAAAAAATAAAATAAATAAAAAAGGCTCGAAATCATCCGTAACGCGAACAGCTGCTTGTGTTCTGTATTATGTTCCTGTGCTCCAGCGATGGGCTTTTTTCCCCAAATAAAATCTTAAATAGGGGATGTTGTGCAATGG
This sequence comes from Calotriton arnoldi, assembly GCA_963921515.1. Classification (NCBI taxonomy): domain Eukaryota; kingdom Metazoa; phylum Chordata; class Amphibia; order Caudata; family Salamandridae; genus Calotriton; species Calotriton arnoldi. The sequence continues at coordinate 390,655 of CAWUFW010011442.1, read as the reverse complement.
AGTAATCCACTGTATTTCACATAGCAAACGTGTAACACGAAATGTAAAATACCCAAAAAATTAAGCAAAATTATGCGACATGCCTTTCCAGCATTTTGCACGTTTTTGTGCAAAATAATATTTGCATTTATTTTGAACATTTAGATGCAAAAAAATAAAAAATAAAAAAAAATAAAAAAACGACAAGGAAAATCACCCATGACGCAAACTGCTGCTTGTGTTCTGGTCCTTTGTTGCTGTGCTCCTGCAATAGGCTTTTTACCTGAATAAAATCTCAATTAGGGGATTTTGCTTGATGGCATATTCGCATGTGTTTTCCACAACAAGAGTAACACGAAATGACGGAAATTTCGCGTGATTATGGCGGGCTTAATGTTTGGCTACTGACCACTTGAAGCTTTTTTTTTATTTTTTTTACTTGAAGCGTTATACAACTTATTCAACAAGCAAAGCGCTGTAAAACACATTATTATATATTGACGCTAGTCAAATTTACAACTTACAACACAATATGCCCATGGGGACTACTATCCTCTTTTCACCACACTTTCTCTTAATTCCAGATAACATTCAATCGCTGGTGAATGTAGGACTTGTGAGAAAGATTACAGTCACTGTAGGAATCTAAAAGCTCAAACGGCGAGACTTGCCTTCTTCGAAGCTGTTAAGAGCCCTTGTGTTTTGCTCCAGCTGCTAAAGGGGTGGTGCCCAGATTGGATTGGGCACACTTGTCCCATCGGTGCCCAGCTGTCCTATCACTTTCACATGCAACAGACTCATACCATTCACATACTGCATGTCTGTTGTATGCGTAGCACATACTTAATGTTGCTACTTTATACACTGAACATTCCTATCGTGACACAGACAATCATAAAGCTAAAAAACTTTGAGTGAAAGAAGCAAGGCTCAGTGCGTGGATACTGGATTTTATCATAAAAAGGAGTATTTACTCATCACAGAAACCATGGAAGACCGATCGTTTGCAGAAAGCGAAGACAAACTATGTGTGTGATTTTAAGAACTTAAGACAGGGAAACAAAAGTCCCCTGACTAAGTTTACTTTCCTGTACTGATGGCGTGGAGGTGGCAGAAAGGCATTATTAATGTAATGAAGTAAAAATCTATAGTGTACAATTGTTCTGCACTGAGATGCAACCGGCGACGAGAGATCAACACGCGGGGGGACTGAGGCATGTGGTAAGCTTCACGTCAGTCTCCAGGAGAACCAATGCCCAAACCAAGCATTTAAACTGTAGTTGTAGTAATCCACCTGAAGGCTCTTTATGTCTAATTGAAAATGACAGCCCCAAAGAGTAGTATAGATACGGTAATCACTCTGGGGAACAAGCAAGAAACAACCCAAGGGAGCGCCACGAGGATGTCACAAAGCAGAGGTTCAAGATCAGATCCAGCAGGGTGTAAAAGATGCATTAGCTTGTTTGCCAGAACATTCTCACCAATGGCTATAGAGAGCCTTTGAGATTGTCCAATCATCCCTGTCCAACCAGGGGAAATTTCTGGGGTATTTTTTGCGTGTTTTTATAACACCCAGATTGTTAACTGTTTCTGTGGCAACACAGGACGGACCCTAGGGAAAATGCTAGTAGAATAGTCTTTCGACCAACATGGAAATCAGACATGCCCTTTGTACCGAAAGGGTGAATGTCAAGGAGCACCTTATTCTTAAAAAGAAAACAAAACAAGCATTTACAATGCAATAGGTCTCGCAGTGACATTGTTTTGAGTAAATGGCCTTGTAAATGACATTGTTTTTTATATTGTTTATGTTTTGTAAAAATTTATTAAAATGATTGTAATGTAAAATGCAAATACTGTTAAAAATTGGAAATGGAAAAGTTATTAATTGCATTTATATGAGTGCGAGCTATTGGCTTTGTAAATGTTAATGGCTTGTGTCAATGTGAGTTTTGTTAAGCAAAATAAATATAATGTATTTGTAATGCTAACAGGATAAAGTTACTGCCAGTGCTCAGCACCGGGGTGAGACCCGGCCCACTTAAAGCCCTGCCCCCACGCATACAACTCCCCCACTGCATTGTCGTTTCCTATGCTGCTCCCAGATTGACAGCTGTGTACCTCCGTCACACAATTAACACTAGCACATATACGCAGCATCGCTCTGCACAGAGGCCAGGGATTGAATGTGCATGTAGTCTTCACACCTTACGGCCCACTGTGAGAAACCATGGTGCCTTGAGCCTCAGCTTCAGATATTTCAATCGTGCCCGGTCATGAATACTTGCCCACAGACTGAATTTGTCAAGACACCTGGAGGCGAACCCCTACCATTCCAAGTTAATCACACTTTAACATGACTAGGTTACAAGCCCAGCTTACGCAGAGAACTGCGAGATCAATCAGGAAAGGTGCACATAGAGACAGGTACACACGCAGACTTCCACTTCACAGAGACAGGGACACACGCAGACCTCCACTTCAGACAGACAGGGACACACGCAGACCTCCCCTTCACATAGAGACAGGGGCACACGCAGACCTTGACTTCACATAGAGACAGGGACACAGGCACACCTTGACTTCAGAGACGGGGCACACGCAGACCTTGACTTCAGACAGACGTGTACTCAGAGAGGCGCGAACAGACTGCTAACTCCCGAGCACACCGAGACTCCAGTACAGACATACATACACCTGGGGCCCGGGTGACCCACAGCCTGCACTAAGCACTTTACCCGACTGCTAGAAGAATACACTATATGATGTCTGGCATATGCATTCAGGTCCTCTAGTGAGATTCATTGGTCATCCCTACACACCATTTTAGAACAAGATGGCTGCCACACAAATAGGTTTAGCTCTTCTCAGCCAATCAATGGCCAGGAAATAAAGAAAATCAGTCTATACTCCAGGTGGACTTAGCTATGCATTTTTTGAGAATGCGTGTTATAGAACTTGGATTCTCAAAGTATGGCCCGGGGTTCACTTTTAGCCCTACTGACGTTAATATGCGGCCCCCACTTTTAACAGCAGCACTGGGCTGCTGTTTACTTGACAAAGCGCTAAAATTAACAAGTTTAAGCTATTGGCATTGTAAATGATACAATGCCTTTATTTATGTTTTAAAACGAAAACAAAAATAAAAGGCATTGTTATTTGCAATGTCAATAGCTGAAACTACGTAAATGCGATTGCAAATGCATTGCAAATGCTTGTTCTTTTTTAGTCACTCTGCACAGCATCAATGATGCTGTGCAGCGTGACTAAAAACCATAGGTAAAGCCAATAGGACGCACACATGTGAGGCCTAATGGCTTTGCCAATGTTTGTTTAACAATGGCATGAGGCGCGGAAAATCAGCCAGGCCCGAGAAGGAGATAAAACCACCAGATGCTGTGATTTGCACATAATCACCTGGCCGGGCAATATGTTGCATAACACGAGTGCCCAGAAACAACAGAGCTGCTGGGCGGAAACAAAAGGCAGGCCACCAGGTGTTCTGATGTTTACACACGTGCACAGCAGCAGCAGAATGCACAAGACCAGCATCAGGGGATCCTAAGGCAGCAGCTTGCTCGGACTACAGCAGTGGCTCAGAGGCAGCATCAGCGAAGCTTCTAGATTCCCTGAATGTAGCATAGCAGAATCAAGGGACCTGCCAATAAAGATGTCTGCAGCAGCCTATCGGCAGCATCGCTGCCTCCACCAAGTGTGCTGAATGTGCGTGCAATATGTCAAATTCTCTCAGATAATATGACCATTGTGTCATGACACTGACACGGCAATCATCTTACAAAATGTGAGTACTCCGAGGAACTCTTTTTTTAGGTCAGGAATTTTACTGTGCAGCTGTAAAACAGATCTAATGCTAAAAATATACACAGTAATCTTTGGATCTGCCTGTATCAAAAACCGTCTTTTTTCAACCTTTCTTTTTACAGTCTTGGCTCAGCCCACTGGAGCATGCCTATCTCCACCTAATTCTCAGTGGCTGTTTGCGTGTATCCTTTCTCTTCCACTTAAGTACTTGAACTGAACTACAGGAGGGCTGACTTTCCTACAATAGTCCTGTGTACTAGCTTACCTCCCCGTGTTTCCCCTCCATTGTGCTAACACTGTATGCCCAATGGCATTGCCAATGGTTGATCTGCCGTGTCAAACTGACACAGTACAACAAAAAATGTAAACCTAATCAAAATGCACCAACATGTGATGGACAACCCAGCAAGCCAATGCCTGCAAAAGGCTGAAGGGAGCCGACCCAAAACCCACAATCTTTACTTCCAAGTTTTTCAACTATTTATGACACTGACTAGGTCTCAGAATTAAAGGTGACCGTTGCCAGACCTAACAAGTGCTCCATAATGACTACCCCAGCCTTCCACCCAGAGGCACCCAGCCTACCTTCGCGCCAGACGCTGCCTGCCAGCTCCCAGCCTCTGGATCTCCGAGCGAGATGATCTGGAGCCGACGGAGGGAGGGAAAATGAAAGCGGAAGAGACGCGAGACGCCGGCGGCCGCGCGCGTGCACATCTCCTGTCCTAGTAGTGATCGGGAGAGTGACGACTGAATGCAGCGCACAGAAGAATGGGGAGGTGCAGTCATGGGAAGCAGCAAATATCTTTTGAAACCGGTCCATTGGAAAAGGGCTATTAGGGTAGGTTCAGATTTGAAAGCTTTTCCTAATGGATGAAAGAGTTGCGTTTTGCGTTTGTGATGGGGAGAAGGCACCGTGAATGGAGCGTGTCAAGATGTTCACATTTGCGAGTCATGTTCTTTTGCTATACGCTGCTTTTAAGTGGGGTGGTGTTTTTGAGGATTATGGTACCTCTGGTATGGAGATCACCGTGCACGGGGCATCCTGCACACGCGCGCGTGAAGACGAATGAAGAAGACACGCCATGAGCGTGCGCATCGGCTGCCTGGACAGGAGATGTGCACGCGCATGAGTGCGAGCAGGCGTTAGATAACGCCGCGAGCCGCTACGCGTGCACATCTCCTGTCTGTTAAGCTTCGGCGCAGACAGTTGATGTGCACGCGTACGGCTTGCGGCGCTATTACAACTCCTGCTCACACCATGCGCGTGCACATCTCCTGTCCCGCATCGGAGCAAAAGTCGGCAACAATAGATCTCGCATAGCGAGCAGCGCTTTGCGCTGCATCGCTAGGCGAGACCTAAAAAACTGAATAGCATGATGCTAAACAGCTCATGAAGGCGAAGCTTCCTAGTCCCAACCTAATAGCAATATCCTATGCCACAGCAGCCCAATAGTCTTGATGAGCAAGGAGCCAGACTCCAGATACAATGCGTTTCAATCGAAGCACAACGGATGCTTGGGATACTATCAGTGCACTGAGATTTCAAATAATGGTTTCATTTGTTTGTTCATTTCATAAGACTATTTATTAAGCACAAACCTAGCCCCAAAGTGCAGCAGAGCGCTCTCTCTTGCAACACCATAGTTAGCCAACATACAAGGATACAGGTTTATCAAGGTACAATTGCAAAGAAAACTGGAGGGGGAAAAAAGAAAAAGAATACAGAGGGGAATCAGAAAAACACCTGCGGTGAGGGAAGTAGGAATGGTTGATCGTCTAGGAAGGTATAAAAAATGCTAACAGGGAACATTAATCCATTCCTAAATTAGAGCAAGAAGAGCAAGTCTGAAGTACAATAAAGAGTTTGTTCCAGAGGCTCAGTTCATACACTGAGAAAGCCTGCTGGCATGCGACCTTTGTTGGCCTCTTGGATTTCAAGCCTGGCCAGGGAGGTGCTTCTACAAGTGTGGGAGGGCCTCCAGATACACCGAGTTAAGAAGCAAGGTAATCTGGTATACTTGGGTGACTGCCTTATGGATCATGCAACAGAATACAAAGCCGGAACCTGGCACGAAGGAGAGCCAATGCAGTTGCTTCAAGGGATTGGAGATGTGCCTGAACGTCTTTGGCAGGTGATTAGTTGAGCAGTTGCTTGAAGAAAGCCTTTAACTGGTGTCAATGAGGACACTGGGAGATCAACGACTATAGTGTTGGCTCAGTTGACGTGTGGAAAGATAGGGCAGATGAAAGTTCTATAGGACCAAATCAATAGTAGAAATTCACTATAAAATTCACGCAACATAGCAAACAAATTCAAGTACACCTACAAAAATAACAGCTCTCAAATTTTAGGTATTTATTACAGATCCATACTTTTTCATTACTGACTAAGTGGTATGGTCCCTGAAATGCAGCAGTATTATGCACTGCCAAGCAACACTTAGCAAGGGTGCATATGCAATTTCAAAATGCATCCACAATAATTTATAGAACGCTAGGTAGTACTTGATGGCAAGGGAGGAAACTGAGAAAGTGAGTGCAATAATGGGTCTGAAACATAGCCTGGCCAAACCAGGCATCAGAGTAATCAAGAGCTAGACACGGTCTACAAAAGCATATATATGAGACACAATCACAGTTCTTCAGAGCACATAAAAAACATGGTGGTGTTGCATCAGTAAGAACATGCTACAATATCTTCAGTCATTGACTCAAATTTGAGGCTCAAACAAAATGTAGACCTAGTCATAGCCCTGATAGAATCTTCACAACCATGGCTCAACCATCTTAACTCTCAGCTCTCGACATGCTTATGTTCACAATTATGGACAAATTGCAGTTCAAAGCCCCTTGTCATTTTGGTTTCTATTTTTGTACAGCAGTTTGATTTCACTGTAATGGAGAAGTACAGTTTTGTGGTGTCTATTTCTTAAGCAGTTCCTTTCACTGTTCTGGTTTCAGTTTTACTAGAGTATGTGTAGCCAAACCATGATTGGAGCTTATGGATGAAGAAAGGAGAGTGCCTCTGTGATGCACTAGGAGGTGGGGATTTTTCATATCTTGAGTTTGGTTTCTAGTGGGTCACTTGAGTGCTGGTGTCGATAATGGAGTTCAGTGGCCCAGGCCGAAGGAGATCATGCCAAGTTAGTCAAAAAAACATGTTAACTGGTCAGACTGGCAATACAAGGTCATGCTTCAATATACAGTCAACAATCAATACCAGGATCATATAGGTGCAGAGGAAGGTGTCAATGCACAAGCAAGCAGATATTGATGGCTCTGCCATGTTCTTGTGACACTAAGAATGTACCAATGAGCAATAGGTAACTGGAGGTGCGAGATCTTTCCGAGAGAAAGTACATGCCTGCTCTCGTAGCATTCCTTCGATGTTGGACCTGTAGACCAAAGTGATGGCATGGTTTGGTTATGACTGCTACTGCTGTAATTGTGGCGATCACCAATCTGTGCTTAGTCATGGGTGAGGAATGTACAGCTTCAGGCCAAGTTTTTGCGACTATGAGCAGACAAGTAACATCAACAGGGTTAAATCCCCAGCTGCAGTAAAAAGGTCATGTGGTGTCTTGAAGGTTGCAAACAGGAGAACAATCTTGGAGTGATCATATCAGATGACTGCAGATAAGAGAATGAGGGAAAACAAATGCCATACAAGGAGAATCGTTGTTATGCATGGGAAGTGAGTAGTAGCATGGCTCACATTACTACTTGGGCCTCATTACATTTTGCTCGAAAGCCTCACAGCACATATACCTACTAGTGGAGTAATTTCTCGTCAGTGGTGACTAGAAAGGGGATGGCCAATTTCCCCCCACACTGTTTGCACTAGCAATGGAGTCACTGACTTCCTCCATTAGGAAAGAAGAAAAGATGGTGAAAAAGGGATAAATATGTAGCTGGTAAGCAGCATAACATAAGGTTAAAAAATTAAGCCGTCCTATTTTATCTCTACAATGCGAAGTCCTATCCAGAACCAAATATAGAAATCTTGGAGAGGTTTTGCTTTGTATTGGGCTTATGGGTTTACTGGAAGCAATACTGCCTTATTTCCCCCAAGACCTTAGAAGAGCCAAGAATGTTATGCGTGACATTCCGCTGCAATGTTAATCAGTCACATTCAAACACTTAGGAGCCTAAATGTATAACAAACACATAAATGTAAGCATCGGCAACATACCTAGATCCCTGACAGCATGTGCTGCTCTACAACTTTCCCAATATATCAGTGATTCTTCCACATATTCTCTTCAGAGAATTAAGCTTTTTATTATCGGAATTGGTTTATGGCAATGATGGGAGGAAAGTGGAACTCCGCAAGCTTCAACTGCAGATACCAGTTGGTGGGCTGGGACCTCCTCGGTATGATGGCTCAGTAGCAATGGGTGACTAAATAGCTGTCCCCTGAGAAATCTGGTAAAACCTACAACTTAGAACTAGAAGTGCAGAGGCCCCACTGGGAGGCAATCTCTCTGAATTTCCATATCCCAAGTTGACATATGCAGAACATCACTAGAAGAGGTGTATCATGTGAACCAAAACAATCGTGGCATAGGTTCTGGGATCTGGTTAATATTCCGAAACGGGGCGATCTGGTAAATAGGGATAGACTGAAGATTTTAGAGGAACTTTAGGAGGAATGTGAGCTTGCAGACTCTGAACGATATAGAACTGTGTGTTCAGCATGCTTTGAGCTGGTGAGGTTTGAAATGGACTGAAAAACAAGACCATTCTCCACTGGGAATGGAAGAATTAAAACAAAAATTGACAGCACGCATTTGTAGAACTATTATAAGTATTATGACGGACACGCTAGACACCCTGAAAGTCAAGGGGGTAGGAGAGAAGGAAAACTGAGCAGGAGGAAGTGCTTGCACCGGGTGAGGTAGCCATACTCAATCTAATCTGAGGTTTCTACAATTCAAGATCTTATAAAGAGCCTACCACCATAGATCTAACTGTTGTTAACCTCTGTGTTTTAAATATTTACATGCAGTGGGCTCATTCTTTCACGATTCACATGATATGGGGGGAGTACGGCTGTACAAGTATTTTAGATGCATGCTCATACTGAACTTGGTACAGAGCTTGCTATTCTAGTTATATGGGTGATGAAAATGGGCTAATCAAAGATAGGAAGACGTTTTATGTCCTGGAAGAGGAAAGCTCAGTCTGTACATAAGCTGTCAATGTTTTGAGTAGAATAGTCTGAAACTGGATGAGGTCATAATAATATCTAGATAACGAATTGCAGTTGCCACCATGCACAGTGCTGCAGGAGTGGTCAAAATGACGAAAGATTTTACACGGTTGAGGAGACCTTAAATTATCACTTGTGCTATACAAGTGATTTACAGGGAACTGGAACTATTGAATCCATCTAAGGTGGTCTGCTCTACTTTCCATATATGGAAATGTTTGTTAACTGTTGTTTTTGCTGTATTTAATTGTGCAGTAAGCCACTTTCTCACCATGAGCCTGCAACACAAAGCCACCAATCTGATTCAGCATGTTGCTTTTTTAATTAAATTTTTCTTCCAAATAAAATGTTTAATTTGATACATCACAGGCATCTCATTATTTCTTATTAGTCCAATTGATTCGGAACAATTATTTGCATGAATGTAATTACCGCACCAGCACAAATAGGTTTGAAATTATTACAAGTTTCACTGACCAAGTTTATGTAACAAAATATTTTATTTGATATTGCTGCATACTTTGTACCGAATTTTCTCCTTTTGAGAATGGCAAGGCCTGTAAATTGATGCGGGTGATGTGGGATCACTGTTAAATCAAAAAAGCTATACATTCTAAATTTTTATTTTATTCTATTTTTTTTAAAGACCACAATTCCCAAAGGATAAAGGCAGAAGGAAGATGGATTTAAAACAGCTCCCATAACGGGCTAGTGCTGAAGCCATTAGTCTTATGGAGTGTGACCCAATAATTCGAACACCTACCCACTGGACTAGAGGTCAGTCACATTCAGTTCCATGAGGGGAAAAAACAAATACAGTATGCAAGCTTTTCCAGCAAGAGAGAATTCATATCAATATTGTTTACTGGAGGTGAAGCAGAAAAAAAAAAAACTCAGAAGCAACAGTATGTAATAGTTGATTTTCAAGGAGATTGCCCCTGGAGCGGTCCTAATCTGCTGTCCAAATATTTTGATTGAGTCATTAAACCTTTCATGACTAACGAGTCAGGGTGGAAGACCTAATCATAAAATGTGGGGACTTGAAGCTGACCCGATAAATCACAGGGAAGCTTCCTTAGACCTCCCACAACTCTTCAACATCGTCAAGGAGTTTTCCAACCCCTCAGCAACCGAAAACAGTCACCCCATCCCAAGATCTCTGCGACACCCTAGCAGACTTCTTTCACAACAAGATTGCTACCATCTACGAACACTTTGACCCCTAAACCCCCGACGCCAGCATCCTCAACCTCACCGAATCCCACCCGAACATCAGAATCACAACATGGGACCAACTCACCACGCAGACCACTTCTGCCATCATGAGCACCCATGTCCCCACCACATGTTCAACCTGGGAAACAATACTATCAGCAAAGAACTCCACCATCTTCAATGCTTCAATCACCTCTGCCACTGCCACAGAGGAACGGAAACACGCAGAAGTCAAACCACTCCTGAAAAAACCATCCGCAGACCCAAAAGATCTCAAGAACTACCAGCCCATCTCTCTGCTCCCTTTCCGTACCAAAGTCCTGGAAAAAGTCATGAACAGCCAACTCTCAAACTACCTAGAGAACAATGACCTCCTGGACCCATCCTAATCTGGGTTCTGATTGAACCACAGCACAGAAACCGCTCTAATCACAGCCACCGACAGCATCTCCCAGACCTGGGAGAAACCACCGCCCTGATCCTCCTCGAACTCTCGGCAGCCTTCAATACTATGTCCCACCACACGCTCCTAAAAAGGTTCCATTAGATAGGGATTCAAGTGGATGGCCCTCAAGTGGATTGCCTCCATTCTCACCGGAAGACACCAGAGTGTCCGCCTTCCACCCTACACCTCGGACCCCAAGAGCATCATCTGCAGCGTCCCCTTGCGTACTCTCTCAGCCCTACCCTGTTCAATGCTTACATAATCCCGTGCCAACATTGTCAAGACCCATGGACTGAGCATCACATCATACGCAGATGCCACCCAGCTTATCCTCTCTATCCGCAGACCCCTCCACCACTAAAGCCAACTTCCACCTGTGCAAGACCAGCGTCGCCCACTGAATGCAAAACAACTACCTCAAACTAAACCCCGGCAAATCAGAGGTGAAATCCCCGTGGAATGACTCCTGGTGGCCTGCAGAACTGAGACCCTCACCCAGACCCACAGAGTACGCCATGAACCTCAGCATCATATTGGACAGCAAACTCACCATGAGAAACTAGATCAGCGCAGTATCCTCGGCCTGCTTCCTCACTTTCCGTATGCTCCGGAAAGTCTTCAAGTGGCTCCCAGCCAGCACCAGACGCCAGGGCCTCATCACCAGCCGCCTGGACTACAGCAACACTCTAGTAGGTGTGAGGTGTTTCCTACGTACAGAGACTACATACCATACAAAACTCAGCCGTCACACTCGTCCTCAATCTCCCAGATGGGCCCACATCATCCCATACCTCAGGAAAGACTGGCTCCCCATCCACAAGACACTTGAAAGATCCTCACCCAAGCCTACAAGGCCCTGCACAATCAGGGACCGATCTACATCAATCACCATTTTAACTTCCACCAGCCCTCCAGACACCTGTGCTCCGCTTCCCTGATCCAGAACCCCTCGCACCCGCCAAAGCAAGAGCGCTGCACACTCTTTCTCCTACCTGGGCGAAAAGACCTGGAACAGCGTCCCCCTCCACCTCCAGACCTCCTCCTCCCTGCAGGAATTCAGAAAGGAACTGAAAACATGGCTGTTCGACTGATTCCACCCAGCAGCAGAAACCCTCAGCGCCTGGATACCTTTGTGGGTGATGAGCAGCGCTCTACAAATCCCATTTGACTCCAAATATAGCTAAAGAAATAAGACAGCTATCCGGGGTACACAAAAATTCACTACTGGGAGAGTAATATAATTATTTTTTATTTATAAAGCTGTCATTCAGCCATTTACTGCTCTCTTTATCCAAAGAGAATATAGTTGAAGTGTTGTTCGTGGACACTAGGACCATAATTTCTTCGAGAATCTGACATTTTTCAAGCATCATCACGATTTTAAATCGGTATGTCTTAAGTTTCTGGTCGAGGCCCATACCGGGGAGGGAGGGGGGGGGGGCGGGGAGGGGTGGTTAGGGAAATTTCAAGTTTTTTTAATGCAATTGTTATTGACGGCCAAAAAAAAAAAAAAAAAAAAAAAAGCACACAATCAGCACGATAGGGCCATGAGACAGCAGGGGATTCTAAAAGCAGTTTACAGGAGTCAAACCTTCACACCTATCATCAAAAACAATTTCAGCCAGTACTACAGTACTAAAGGAAAATGCTACTTACCAGTATGCATCTGTTCTTGGCATGTAGAGCTGCAGATCCTCACACTGTGCATTAGATCGCCATCTGGTGTTGGGCTCGGATGCTTGCACTTTGTTGTTGTCTTCGAAGAAGTCTTTGTAGTCATGTGATAGGTGACTCCTCCTTTGGACAATAGTGCGCATGGGCATCGACTCCATCCTCAGATTGTTTTTCGCCATATTGGGGAGTGATGGAGTTAGTAGAAAAGAAAAGAGATGTCCATGTGTGTGTATCTAATTAAGATAGGACTGGAGCACATACAGGTCCCGGGGAGGTGGGTGGGCGTGTGAGGATCTGCAGCTCTACATGCCAAGAACAGATGCATACTGGTAAGTAGCATTTTCCGTTCGAGGCATGTGAGCTGCAGAGCTCACACTGTGCATAGACTGTACAGCAGTATCTCCCCTAGCGGTGGTCACCTGTATGTGTTGCAGTAGTTTGAAAAAGGGTTTTAAGGACAGCTTGGCCCACGGAAGCTTGTTGCTTGGCTTGCACATCAACACAATAGTGTTTAGTGAAGGTGTGTGTTGTAGACCACGTGGCTGCCTTACATATGTCTTCTAGGGGAATGTTCCCTAAGAATGCCATGGAGGCCCCTAGTTTGCGTGTTGAGTGCGCTCTAGGGGGAACTGATAATGTGCGTTTGGCTTTTTGGTAGCAGATTTGGATACATTTAACAATCCACCTTGCAACCCCGGCTTTTGAGATGGGATTACCTTTGTGTGGTGGAGAGAAAGCCACAAACAATTGTTTGGTTTTGCGAAAGGATTTGGTTCTGTCAATGTAATACATAAGGGCTCTTTTGACATCTAGGGTGTGGAGAGCTCTTTCTGCCACGGAATCTGGGTTTTGGAAGAACACAGGTAGTTCTACTGATTGGTTAAGGTGGAAAGGCGAAATGACTTTGGGAAGGAATTTTGGGTTTGTTCTGAGAACTACCTTTTTATGATGTATTTGTAAGAAAGGCTCTTGTATAGTTAGAGCTTGTAGCTCACTGACTCTCCTGAGAGAAGTGATTGCAATTAGAAACGCAACTTTCCATGTAAGGAATTGAAGTTCACATTTATGTAAGGGTTCGAAAGGTGGACCCATGAGCCTGGTAAGTACTATATTAAGATTCCACACTGGGGAAGGTGGTAATCTGGGAGGTATGATCCGCTTAAGGCCTTCCATAAAGGCTTTAATGGCGGGAACTTTGAATAGTGATAAGTGTTGTCTGTTTTGTAAGTAAGCAGCAAGGGCTGCGAGGTGCAGACGTATGGATGAGTATGCAAGATTACATCTTTGCAAATGTAGCAAATAGCAAATGATGTTTTGCGTAGAGGCTTGTAATGGTTGGATGTTATTATTAGTGCAGTAAATAGCGAATCTTTTCCATTTAGCTGCATAGCAGGCTCTGGTAGTTGGGCGTCTAGCTTCTTTTATAACGTCCATGCAGTCTGGGGGTAGGTTAAGGTAACCGAATTCTAGGACTTCAGGAGCCAAATTGCAAGGTTCAGCTGAGATGGATCTGGGTGCATTATCTCTCCATGGCTCTGCGTTAGCATTGTTGGGGAGAGGTGTAGTCTTTGGTATGGGACTACTGATAGCTCCAGTAGTGTGGTGAACCACGGTTGGCGTGCCCATGTAGGGGCTACTAGTATCATTTTGAGAGACTGTTGTCGAAGCTTGCGTACTACAAGTGGGATGAGTGGGAGCGGTGGAAAAGCGTACACAAATCTGCCGGACCAGTTCATCCATATCGCATTGCCCTTGGACTGCGGGTGTGGAAACCTGGCGGCGAAGGTTGGGCATTTGGCGTTTTGGTGTGTGGCGAACAGATCTAAGTCTGGCTGGCCCCACATCTGGAAGAAAGGTAGAAGAACTTGTGGATGTAGTTCCCACTCGTGAATCTGTTGTGTCTGTCGACTTAACAGATCTGCAATCTGATTGTGAACCCCTGGTAGGTGTTCTGCTAGAAGGTATATGTTTTGTGGAATGGCCCACCTCCAAATGTCCTGTGCTAGTTGGGACAGTTGTGGAGAGTGTGTCCCCCCCTGTTTTTGTATATAGTACATAGCTGTGATGTTGTCTGTTCGGATCAGGACAGCTTTGTTTTGTACGTGGAGTTGAAAGGACTTGAGAGCTAGGAATATAGCTAGTAACTCTAGGTGGTTGATGTGGAGCAGCTTCTGCTGAGTGGTCCACTTGCCTTGTGTTGTATGATGTAACAGGTGTGCTCCCCATCCTGTAAGGGATGCGTCCGTGGTTAGTACTACTTGTGGAACCGGCTCTAGGAACGGCCGCCCCTTGGACAAATTGTTGGTGTTCCACCACTGCAGAGAGCGATGTGTGCGGCTGTCCACCAACACCAGATCTGTAAGATGTCCATGAGCCTGGTTCCATTGGCGCGCTAGGCACTCTTGTAGAGGACGCATTTGAAGTTTTGCATGAGGGACGATAAAAATGCAGGATGCCATCATGCCGATTAGCTGCATAAACACTCTGGCTGGAAGAGAGTGTTGCATTTGAAACCTGGGGACAAGGGTTTGTATACTGGCTATCCTGGCTGGGCTGGGGTAAGCTAGAGCAGTGGAAGTGTTTATTGTGGCTCCCAGATATTGAAGGACATGGGAGGGCTGAAGGTGGGACTTGGTATAGTTTATTGTGAACCCCAAGTTGTGTAATGTTTGTATCGTTTGGTGGGTGTGTTGGACACACTGGTTGAATGATTTGGCTTTGATAAGCCAGTCGTCCAGGTATGGGAAGACATGTATTTGTTGTCTTCGTAGATGCGCTGCTACTACTGCAAGGCATTTGGTAAACACTCTTGGAGCAGTGGTGACTCCGAATGGGAGTACTTTGAACTGGTAGTGCTGCCCATTGAGAACGAACCTTAGATACTTCCTGTGAGCAGGATGTATGGGAATGTGGAAGTAGGCGTCCTTGAGGTCTAATGTGGCAAGGAAGTCTTGTTGTTGTAGTAAGGGAAGCACTTGTTGGAGAGTGATCATGTGAAAATGATCTGAGTGTATGTATTGATTGAGAGGTCTGAGGTCTAAAATAGGCCTGAGAGTGCCGTCCTTCTTGGGAATGAGGAAGTACAGGGAGTAAACCCCTGTGCCCTGCTGTAGCAGAGGCACTGGCTCTATGGCGTGCTTTTGAAGCAGGGAAAGTACCTCTTGTTGTAAAAGTGTAAGATGGTCTGTGGACATTGGACGCTGCCTGGGTGGTATGGTGGGGGGGGTAGCTGTTAGCTCCAGGCAGTAGCCATGTTGGATAATCTGTCTCACCCACCTGTCTGTTGTAATGGAGTTCCAGACAGGCAGGAACTGTGATAGCCTTCCCCCGACAGGGGTGTTGTGGTCGGGGGGAAGTGGAGGAAAGTCACTGTTTGGGAGTGGTGGAGGTACGGGTGTTGTTATTATTACCTCGACCTCTGCCCTTAGAGTTGTTGCCTCTGTAACCACCCCTAAAGTATCCTCTATTAGGAGAGGTTTGGGTGTTTGTTCGATAGGAAGAGGAACTGTCTGCGGTGGTATTCCTGGAACCCCTCTGTAAAAGGAGCGGCGAAAGGAGCCACGTTGCTGCGGGGACTGCAATGCTCCCATTGATTTGGCAGTGTCAGTATCCTTCTTCATCTTTTCTAGTGCTGTGTCGACAGCAGGACCAAATAGTTGGTTTTGGTTAAATGGCTGGTTTAGTATGGTAGTCTGGACTTCTGGCTTAAAACCTGAAATGCGAAGCCAGGCGTGTCGTCTGATAAGCACGCTAGTGTTAACTGACCTAGCGGCGGTGTCGGCTGCGTCTAAGGCGCACTTAATGGAGGCATTTGAAATAAGTTTGCCTTCTTGAATGAGGTCAGTGGCTTGTGTTTTGTATTGATCAGGTAGATGTTGGAGGAGGGTTTCTAGCTGATCGTAGTGTGCCCTGTCGTACCTAGCTAGTAGAGCTTGGGTGTTAGCGATGCGCCAGATGTTGGTGGCTTGCGCAGCTACGCGTTTGCCAGAGGAATCTAACAATTTGGATTCTTTATCAGGGGCGGAGCATCCCCTGAAGTTTGGGAATTGGCGCGTTTTCTGGCATTAGAAACGACCAGTGAGTCAAGGGGGAGCTGACCTTTGATGTAGGTGGGGTCATCGGGGGCAGGTCTATACTTTTTATCCACTCTAGGATTAAGGATCCTGGCTCTGACTGGGTCGTTAAAAATTTCAGGTGCGTGTTTAATGACACCCTTGATCATGGGCAAAGTTTGAACAGTTTTTTGAGACCGTTCAAAGGTGTCTAGAAGAAAGTCTTCTTCTGGTTGGTCGGTGTGAATATGCACCCCATGAAAAACGGCCGCCCTATGTATGAGTTGCCCAAAACCTATGTGATCATCTGGTGGAGATGGTTTTGTGGGATAAGGTGGAGGGCTGGGGAGGTCTGTAGGGTCTGCGGGGTCATTATAACCCCAGTCATCCTGTGGTGGATTATCTGGATCCAGAAATAAATTATGAGGGTCATCCCCGTACCCCATGTTGTCCTCATACTCATGTGGGGGAGAATCCGCAGGTTGAGGAGGTGTGATAGGGATGTGGAGAGGAGGGGTGTTAGAGAGAGGTATAGGGGAAGAAGGAGGCATAGGGGAAGTGGAAGAGTCCTTCTTCTTTGGAGGGACAGGCTTGTGACGTGGCACAGAGGAAATGTGTCCTGTTTTAGGATTGATATAAAGCTTGTGTTGATTAGGATCGATGGGATCCGGTGTAAACAGTTCCTCCCCTTGAATATTAGTTTTCGGCGCCGACTTTTTCGGTTCCGAACGTGGTGATGGCTTCTTTAAATGTTCCTTTGCTTTAGAAGGCGTCGAGGCGTCCTTCGGCTTAGCTACAGGCTCGACCGGCTTTAGTTTAGGGGGTGTGTCGAGTAGCTTCGGTTTCGGTGCCGAGGGATCCGCGTGCTTGGAGGCGGATTTGGGGACCGAACTGGATTTCGGCGCCGGGTGGTCTTTGTGTTTCGGCGCCGAAGGTGCCGGTGTAACGGGCACATGTGGTTTGGTCGGTGCCGAGGAACTAGAAGGCTTTGTTTTCTTCTTCGGTGCCGAGCCCGGAGGCGGGGCGTCCGAAGCACGTTTACGGTCTCGACTGGGGCCCGTAGGCGAAGTGCTGACCGGTGCCTTCGATTTTGCAGGGAGGGTTGGGGCAGGGGCAGTAGTACTCACACGCTGCCCTGGAGGGATGGAACCGTCGGAGTCCTCTGCCTCGGAGATGATAGCGAGGTCTTCGGAGTCTTCTTCCGGAACATCGGGACCCTCATCGAAGATGTTGACGGGTTCCGGAGCGGACCTGTGCGCCATGATGTGCCTTCGGGCTCGACGATCGCGGATTGTCTTCTTGGAGCGGAAGGAGGCGCAGGCCGGACAAGTGGCCTCGTTATGGTCTGGTGAGAGGCACCGATTACAGACCTGGTGGTGGTCACTGTGAGGAAACTTTGCTCCACATTGGGGGCATTTTCGGAATGGCGTCCTTTCCATGGGCAGTAGGCCTTACGGCGTCGATGGGCCCAACGGCCCGCGTCGACGGCTGGAAAGGAGATCGAGGAAGGGACGTCGAGATGTCGATGTCGGTATCAGGTGTTGAAAAGTGGAAAACGCTGCAAAAAAACAAGTTTCGAACCGGAGTGTCGAAATTGCATCCGAACCCGATGGCGGAAAAAAACAATCTGAGGATGGAGTCGATGCCCATGCGCACTATTGTCCAAAGGAGGAGTCACCTATCACATGACTACAAAGACTTCTTCGAAGACAACAACAAAGTGCAAGCATCCGAGCCCAACACCAGATGGCGATCTAATGCACAGTGTGAGCTCTGCAGCTCACATGCCTCGAACATAATGTTTTAGTCACCCATTGTACAAATCACTCTGTTGTTCCCTTTAATCAGTCATCGTCTGTTGCACGCCTCAGTCCTGCTAAGACTCAATCAATCCTATCATCATATGTCATGGCAATCTCTCAGGTCTTCCTCCAAACTGGCATCCATATGCAGATGCTGCAGAAGCACCTCCTCTCCCACATCCTTCTTCCATGGTCGAGGTGATGGGCCCGCTGGACAAGCCAATGAATCATTATTCAAATCTTTGCTAATGATATGGGATAGAGAAACAAATATAAATTGGGATATGCCCTCATCTCAGGACTGGCTGCCGACCTAACAGGCAATGTTTTAATGTATGCGTAACTATAAGGCCCAGCGCTACCCCAGTGCTTCAACCACAGACCTCCAGCATGCCTCTACCACTGGCCACAACATGAGTAATAAACTGTTAAAGTGGTATTGCTATGCCCTGATCACCTGATCTGTCAAGGTAAATTCTACACAGTAGAGAAGGGGTGAGGTATGCTCTGTGCAAAATCTTATGCTCTGTCAGACTAAATTGTGCATTGCTCTTTTTTTGTGTGTATATATCTTAGCACTTGAAGACCCTCGTCATCTGTAGTGCAACTTAATGTCTAACAGTTCGGAGCTGACCAGAGCAGGATGAAACTGTAGCTCTTTGGACTTAAAGTCATCTTCTTGGTCTTAATAGGAACTGACCAGTCCTTCTCCCCCAGGATCTGAGCTTTCATAATGTGAAACTGAGATAATGTAAGAATCAACGGCTTACCAGCCACAAACCTCTGCTTTCAGGTTCGGGTTTGGTACCAAAGAGTGACCCCCATCAATCACGGTCGGTGCAAGAGGTTGCAGACATGATATAAGGCATTGGTCTGAAAAAGAACTTACAGGGGACGCTGAAAATATAAAGACCCAAAAAAAGACAAGAACAGACACCACTGGTGCTTCTCTCGCTGCACACAGGTCCCTTCATGGGAAGAAAGGCCACACGTAGGCAGCCTGACAAGTATGCTACTTTGATGAGGATGACAACGGTAAGCGAACGTGCACCTTCATATGCCAGAGCGCGCCACACAGCTACTCTAAAGAATCTGCATGGGGTCCTTAAGGTACCCTTGAACAAGGTACAGCAGTACAGGAGCTGTTAAAAAAAAAATCGAACTGCTGAAAAGTAGAACTTGTGCACTTATTTGCAAAATGTGATCCCAAAATAACTAAAACAGGGCCACAGTCATTGCATATCCTCTGAACACAGGGTAACTCATCTATGTTTCTGTAAACGTGACGATGGTGCCTCTGTGAATGCAGTGAAAGTGTATGAAAACTGCATCAAACGGGGAAATTCTGACCTTTTACATCATGAAGCAGCACGGGCGAGTCAACCTACAACAAATCCCATTCTTTCAAATCTTGGACCTTCATCTTGGCCGAGAACAAAAGGAGGTAGAAAAGCTTTAGTAAGCAAGGGTAGGTAAGAGCAAACAGAGTGAAATAAGAGAAACACTTGCACACAGCATGCTCTGTTGAATAACATGTAAATTACCATTACAACAGAGAGATTGTAATGCAAACTATGTGTACAAAAATAAGTGAGTGGATTTTCTCTGGCTGACAGCAGGTGTCTGAGCAGTGTCAAGCCCCAGGTGTTTCCCTTCATAAGTTTCAATATGGCTGCATCTGAGTGACTAAGCTTCCTTTCAACTATTCGCAGTTGATGAACTATGGGCAGAAGTGGAGAGAGGAGTTGGCCTAACGGCTTGGGCGGTCGACCTCGAATCTGGGGAACTGGGTTCGAGTCTCGGCAATGACACTGAACATCCTGTGACTCTGGGCAAATCACTTAATCTCCCCTTGCCTAACAAAAAATGAATGTGTCCTCATGTAATGCAACTGGTGCTATGTAAAGCGCTCTGATACCCGATACCTTCGGGTCAAGTTCGCGCTAAATAAATCTTCGTTAAAAAAAGAAGTCTTCGGGCGTCACCTTAAAACCAGTCGAAGTAACCTCCGGTCAATATGTTTCAGCTGTGCAACAGTCCCATCAGACTGGCATATTGGAAGGTCTTGCGTTTCTTGCTGCCTGCAGAGGTGGCATCACAATGTCATTTCTCTCAGTAGCCATTTTTAGGTCTCGCCTAGCGAACGCAGCGCATGCGCTGCTTCACCTTGGCGAGACTATTGTTGTCGGTTTGGTGCGCGAAGGGAGACAAAACATGTGCGCGCCCGGACAGGCGATGAGCACACGCATGGCGTCTCCTCTCTGGCTCACACGCTCCCACCGCGCGCTTGATTTTTCTTTTTTCTTTTTAAGGCTGTTGCGGTCTGTCCCGTCTGCTTGGTTCGCTTTCCGTTATTAATGCTGATTTGTGGACAAATTCATGCTCCGTTCTGTAGTCTAACTCAACTCTTCCCTTCAGCTGTAGTCTATAGTTTTGATTTAACGGCATTCTTTTTCTCCTCATTTTCCCAGGACTCGTATTCTAAGATTCAGACACAAAAACAGTGAAAGAACGTTAAACTTTCCTCTAGCTAGCATAAAAGCCTGGGCTTTGGAGCAGAGCGTCCTAGCAAGCCCCCATATCGAGCATGACCGCTCTATCGAGTGTTTCCCATGCAGGTCTTCCCAGAGTGCTGTTTACTCCCACAGCATTCCAAGGGCTCCAGTGTTAAGGGATGTATAACAGATGTTGATGGTAGATCACATTACTTAACAATACACACAAGAATCAACAGAGCAGTAGTGAGAGAAGTCGCCGAGACAGCGCAGGAGAGAGTCTTCTGCCTTTCGGACTTCCATACCATCGAGGATTGGGGCATGTCAAGGGATGTTGTTTAGGGGACTGATTTACATAGAGGGAACTCATCCATGTGCTACCCTTGAGTGACTTTGGAATAGATGCAAGACTTCTGTGACGGGGCCACAACGCAGCAAAGGAGCAGGTGAAAGCGATACCTTTGACTTGGAACTTGTTGCAACTAACTCCAATTCAGACTAGGTACCTCAATGCTGGGGATCGTCGTTTCCATTTGTGGTCTTGAGTTTCAACATTAAGCGCTTTGATGGGAGTGTTCTGCTTGACATCAGGAATCCGTTCAGTCATAATTTCCAACAATATCAAGTGGATTGAGACCCTGTTTCAACGCTGTGTATCCCAATGGGAGGGAAAAACTTGCGCACGCTTTCATGATGGCATAGCTTAATAGACCATACTAAAGAACAAGCATTTGCAATGCAATAGGTCTCGCATATGCGAGATTTTGAGCTATTGGCATTGTAGATGACAATGCCTTTTATTTATGTGTTTAAAAAACTTGCAATAATAAAAGGCAGTGTCATTTACCTTACCAAGAGGTCAAAGTTTAGAAAATGCGAGACCTATTGCATTGCAAATGCTGGTTAGGTTTCTCGCCGTCTGGATGGGATCACCTGGCAGATAAAAGTGTGGTCCTGGTGCAAGGTGCACTGCTTTTACTCATGAATAACAAGATCACAGCAATTTACACACTGGATGTTCGCTAGGAAAAAGAAGGCAGAGCCAGGCATTAATGGTAGTGGTTACTGGCTTGTTTGGTGTTCAATAGCTTTGTATTGGAGGCATTCGGATACGGGGAGCTTGTTATCATGCTCGTCAGGCATGATTCAGGACCAGATATTAGTTTCTCTTCTTGCCGGTAGGTAGGGAAGAGTGTCGGAGTGCAAGTGTAACCGGTACCTAGGAGGGCAGGGGAGGGAGATGGATTGGTGGGGTGGTGCGAGACTGGATGGAAATAGGACACACATGGCTTACAGCCAGACACAGATCAGTTTGTGGGAGATGGGCATGTAGCAGGTAAAGGAGCAGAATTAAACGGAGTACACATTCAAAAGCTGAAAGCTGGTCTAGCGGTATTAGATCATAGACAACTTCTACAGTTGATTCCAGGGTGCTGCCCCAGATTTGATTTTATGGAAGGCCATTTAAAGTACCAGGGCTGGTGCAAAAGAGATAGGAGTGTAGGAGATAGAGGAGACCATGGAGGTCAACATAAATCGAAGATGGGAAACACCATTTTTATCAATCTTTGTGTTGGTGCTGGGATTGTACTGGTTATTGATGGCTGGGGTGAGTGGACTTTGGGAAAAAGGGGTAATGGAAAGCAACGGCTTCTTTAAGGTAACCCAGACTGTTCTTTCATTAAATAAAGGTGATCAAAAGTTTGAGTGGAGCAACTAGGTTTGTATTCACTTAAAGAAATTTGTAAGTGTAATGTCGTCGAGCCATAGGATGTCGCACAGACGGGAGGCAATTTCCTTCCTTGATATCGCCGTGAAAGACCAGGGGGCGGCTCATTTACTTTCAGTGTTTTGCAGTTGTTTTTCTGAGAAGGGCTTTCAAGAAGATCATAGAAACAAATAACTCAGGGAACATAGAAGCTGTGACGGGACAAATCAGTGGAATTTGAAAGAAAAACAATGAGCAGACATTGATGTGACCACTTGTTATGAACATATTTCCCACTAAACAGAAAAGGTGTTCAACACCTTCGAAAAGCTTGGACATATTGTAAGCCTGTGCAAAACGTCTTGGCTGGCAGCTTTACTTCCACAATTAACAATAAAAGATTGATGAAATCAAAACCGGAGTTGAAAATTAAATATTGATAGATATCAATCCTACTCCATCAGTTTGAGTGCTTTGCCATGACGATAATTTGGATTTTACTGTTCATAGTCCTGTTAGAGTACTTATGTGATGTTGCCAAACAAGTTTGACTCCCTGGAATTGAATTGTGATATATACTTGCTGTAGGGTCTTGGCAGGTGGATCATAAAGACAAGAACAAACAGATTAGTTCCAGTTGCATTTAGCAACCTAGGGGAGCCTGGAAGTGGAGTTTTCTTTATTTGCCATGAGCTCACTTTGAGGCACAACAGGTTCTGCAGAGGCCCATGAACAGTTGGATATTAAATGTGAATCCCTTGTCCAGGGTGATTCTGCCTTTTGGTTTGAGAGAGTTGAAAGAATCATTTGAATAGTCAGGTGTTTTTAATGCAGGTGCTCTGTAAAGTGGAGGTGGGAGGCGATCCAGTCCAACGACTGCAGAATGGCAATGTAATGAGATTATAAAACTCTGCATCTGTACCGACTCC
Source organism: Calotriton arnoldi (assembly GCA_963921515.1). Taxonomy (NCBI): domain Eukaryota; kingdom Metazoa; phylum Chordata; class Amphibia; order Caudata; family Salamandridae; genus Calotriton; species Calotriton arnoldi. Next base: position 367,322 of record CAWUFW010011442.1, on the reverse strand, counting down.
AGATCTGTATGTGCCACTGAAATGGATTTCCATAATTAAATCCTTGATATTGAGCTTTGGGCTGACCATGTTTTACTGACAGAGTTATGGGTTACGATTTCTTATTATCGACATATATATATGTCTAACAGACGTAAATATCCATTGACAGTATAGGTCAAATAAACCAGGATGAGGTGTTGCCTTCACTAAGTGAAATGCTGGTCTGTGTACAGCGTGTGGTTGTATGTCTCAAAAACTTCACAATATCTTCCATCCCTTAAAGATCACCGAAATTGCCTTTCTAGATTTTCTTTGGCAACTGGGAGAAGCACATTTTGTTTTTGGTGTTTCCAATGAGACTCTAATCTTATTCTTTCCACATTCTGCATGACAAAAGCTTCAAATCCTACCAGGGCATTCATGGTGTCGTGCTCCTTATCCCAGTGTATAGCTTCTTTGGTCTACACCAAGCCTCTTTGGGCCCAGGCCCACTTCTGGCTCCAGGGTCACTTCAGGCCTGCTCTCTCCTGGGTCATGGAGGCAATGAAAGAGCGAGAAGAGCAGAATAAGAGAGAGAATAAAGGTGGACTGCATTTGGCAAGGCCTGGAAGCAAGTACGACAGCTCACTCTCGATAGGTAAACAGGAAGATGGAAGCCAAAAAGACTGCGTGCAGAGCTACTTTGGTTCTCATCACGAGTGACCTTTTAATACTGTTTTAGGTGGAAACAGGTGTTTCTGCAAAAAAGTTATTTTGAATGCCATGGTAACCGTGCATGCAGTGACACTTTGTTTTATTGGGACAGATCATCCAAACCAACCCTTTTTTAGAATTAGTGCTCCGAGAACAACCCAAACCTACGGGCTCAGATGCAGTAATTTGGTGGCGCACATTCCTGCATATTGGCCCGTTCTATAAGGGCCTAAAAGTAATCAAGTCATAATCTCCAGATAATACAGCTAGATAATATCACTATCAAGGATCAGTGACACTGGCTGCAGCGTTACTGAATGTGGCATTTCCTCTGGAAAGTACCCACTCATAATGAGGGTGCTTACTGGGGGAACTCCACTTTGCGTCACTAGGATGTCCTCAGTTTTGGTAAGTGGCATTCAAAATTGTGTATTATTGCTATCACAGAAGAGAGGTTCATGCTGATCGATATTTACCCAAAGAAAAATTGACTGGATCCTAAAATCAGCGCTCACTGATTTGCAGCTTCTAACATCGTTCAACATTTACTTTACAGATCCCTCAATTTTACATGATTGGGTTTATCTTCGAGTGCGCTTTATTGCCTCTTTTACCAAAACCGGTCCTTGGATTTTAATAACTCCAGAAGTATAAAAGATTCCCTAACCGGAAGTCTCAACACGCTAATGACTCCACTCTCCCGTCACCTGTGTGACCCTTTACCCTCTCATGAACCAGGAACAAAGCATAGCTTCCAGCTGTGGAAGAGAACATGTATAAGGAGTGCAAACTCAATTAAGATGTGACGATCCCAACGCGAATTTAATGCTCGGCTCCTTCAGTCTTAACACTCAACTATCATTCATAGGTTAAATCAATTTAAAGCCAATTGGATTTCTTTAAATACTTCACATAAAACTGTAAACACAGCAAAAAACTTTGAGAAAAAAAAAAAAACTCTTCTGCACGACATCAGGCAGTCATTAAGGTGACTAGAGGTACTCCAGCGGTGGCTAAAATAACTACTATTGGAATATATACAAGCATTGTAAGCCGCCCAATCCAAACTTCTTGTTTTGCCAATGAGCGAGAACAAGCCCTGAAGTACTACTGTCATGTATCAGCTAATGACTGCATTTCTGAATTCTATTTACCGGCAGAAATACACCCAAAATTCTCTGCGACTATCAGCAAATTTCACGAGCACTGGTTCCCTGCTGCAAAGATTAGAGTAATGCTAGTCTAGGAGGGCTGGCCAAGACGACCACAAGTCTAGAAAGTCAGACTGGCCTCTGGTGCTTCACCACTGAACATCTTTCTAAATAGTCTCCATCTTTCATGAGACCCGAGGACTGCACATATGTAGCAGGATCCTGCCTACAAGGTGAAGTGCCTTTGAGATCCATCCTACCTACCCTCTAAATAAACCCCCCCAAATATTCTCACACTAACGCTGTACCACAGGTTCATCCACTCCCAAGGGATGTTATCTTCTGTATGAGATTTAACTCCATGATTTCCTTATTTCTGAACTAGGATGGAGCCCCACTCTGTGGTCCTTCACAGCATCCTTTCAATAAACATTTACAGAAAACATGCTTATAACAGTTTACACCACACAGTTCAAGTATTTGCGCGAGTTGTCCTTGCCTTGCGTGCGTCACTGCATTGACTGAGGGTACAGCAGTAAGCTGGGTCAGAAGAGCAGTCTATTGACCTACTTACCAACATGATCAATAGTCTGTTTAGCAAACACACTCAGTGAGAGAATTTCCTCGCATAGAAATACTCACCCACGCACAGGATGTTGAAACAAAAGCCATGGCTCACTGATTTGTTCACCAGCTGGTCCGGCATGCTGTCAAATCCTACGTGCCCGGCGAGGGGGACATTGCGGCAACCTTCACCCTGAAACAAATGGACACAGAGCAGGTAAAACACTGCAGCCAGCACAAGTAGCTTACTCCTACTGGCCTGAGACCCCATCCTTAAAAGAAATAAACACCCAAATAAGGAGGCCATGTCTAGAGACCGTGCGTGCGAGAAATTACGCCTTTGTGCTATTATTGAGCAAAATTTGAATATTTGCACTTAACAAAGGAAAACCACAGAAGGTTCTGCGTTACATGGTTTGATTTCCTGTCTACCTTTCAGAAACACTAACCACTGACAGACTGTTTAAAATCAACATACAGAACCATCAAGAGTACAGCAGACGGACAAAGTGGTTCGCTGTGGAAGCAAGAAGACTCGCCTTGAAGCGCAAAATCTTAAGCTGCAATTCATCATACGGAAAAACTGATTTGTAGGGAAATACTGAACACTGTTGACAGGATGCAGATGAACAGTTACATGCATGTTTATTTGAAAGGTTTTATATAGCGTGAACATGACCCGCAAGGGTATCAGAGCACTGTACAACGGAAAGATGATAAGATTGGTCAGTAAAAAGCATACATAATAAACATAGTAGTTAACCAGCACAGTTACAGAAAGAGCAAACCAAACATGTGGACATGTAACATGACAAAAAATTGTTGTGTTCTAAAAGAGGATAACCGTCTGTCACCCAACCCCCCTCGAGGAAAACTATAGCCCAAGCTCTTATAACTAGTCGTTTAGACTACAGCAATGTGCTACTGGTGGCTGCAAATGAGGCACTTCTGTCAAGATGACAGGTGGTGCAGAATACGGCAGCATGTTTGGTATGCAAACTCTTCTGTCCCCCCTCTGAACCAACCAAGAGTTTTACATTGGCTTCCTATTAGAAAGCGTGGCCCGTTTAAAGTTCTCCGCTATGCGCATAAAGCTTTGTATGGAGCTGGCCTGGTCTCCCAGTCAAGATTATCGTTTTATCATCCGGGCAAGAACCTGAGATCATCTATTAAGGCACTAATAGTTCTGCAAGGTATTCGTGCAGTTCATAATGGGGGCCGTGCTTTCACCCATTTGGCCCCATACCACTGGAACTGGCTGCCATTTCAAACTAGTTCCTGCCAGAATCTTATGATTAAGAAAATGCTGAAAACCTGGTTATTTGAAGGCTTTAGTAATCTCCAACCTTGGTGACAGTAGCATTACCACCGGGATACTCCCTTGGGAGTGAAAACACAACCCTGCCCGCTGTGCAACCTCCAGCAGACCGAACCACTTCTCTTAACCATAACACTCCTCTGCCCACTGCTTCAACCTATGTAACCTTAGATTGTGCTGTAGTCCATCTTACCCAGATCACTGATCCCACTGTGTACTTTGGCTGCAGGATAATTATTGTGCAATTCTACAGGCAAAGCACACGGTGTGGGAATGTGGGACATATGTGGTCACCATGACAAATCGTGATAGTGATGGGATCCCATGGGGGAGTTGTGTTCACTCTTGGGCGCAAGACTAGCGAGCGTCTCAGCCCAGCTACTTTCACACACCCCAGGTACCGGGCTCATTTGAGGCTTTGGTTAGGCAGTTCAGGAACAAGACTTAGCTAGGAGAGCTCTGCTGTGGCTTCTTTCTTCCCCTCATAAGTATGGAAATGCAGGGTTATGTTCGAGAATGGGTTACACTGCTCAGGCTTCTATTAGGACCACAGCATCAGTACCACAGCATCCTCCTGGTGCCTCTATGGGAGCAGCGTTGTTACTTGCGAACCTTTGTGAATTTCATTTGAACGTTCTGCAACCTCAAAGTTACCTGCTTGAATGTTTTTCCTACATTTCGGCGAAAATTGTGATACTTGCAACAATGTATGTTGCAAAAGGTAAAATTGCAGAGACCAATTCTGCATACATCTGTCACTATTAACTTAAAGTTTAAACAATTTGACATTGCAGTGAACATTACCTTACAATGCACAGAAAAACCTTGAAGGGGCAAAGGCGAACTTATACAGGGAAACTTTGCAAAGCACGCGCATGACAAAAACTGGGACTTCAAAAAACGCTGGAGAAAATAAAAAATGTACACAACTAAGTAGGTCAGTGAAAGACTAGCACCAATTTGGTAACACACATTGCAATGTGCGGTGTTCCTGAAAGGGACAGTGACTGGAGTCATCAGAATCACTAATGTTTTCAGTAACCAGTGTCTCCAAAAGGTTGAAGTTGTAGGACAGTGGAGGCTTTGGGCGAAATTGGCAGGATCCAGTGAATTGTGAGTTTTTTGTTTTTACAAATCATGTGACAACAGCGTGATGGGACACTGGGTTTTCAAATGTTAAGACAATTATGTTTTTTAGGCAACGAAGTTGCCGTGAGCAATTCTTTTGATTTTTTGTGAAGTAAATATTATTGGGAGATTTTCAATGCAGACCAAACTGCAGAGTATCACTGAAGGAAAGAATTGAAAATTAATGTATGTGAACTACCCACTGGCGCTTTTCCCTAATTGGTTTCAAAATAATAAAAGCTTTAAAATAACTGCAAAACGTTCACACCCGACCTGTGCAATGTGGCGTTAACCAAGTGCTTTGTCACAAACAGTAACGTGGGCGCAGTTCAGAGAGGCCACCTGTGAGGAGGTGGTGAGAGACAAGTCACACTACATTTCAACCAAGCAAAACCCATGACATAGCATGCTACCCGGCTACAAAGTGTTCCAGCGCCTCGTCAGGAGTATGCAGCGCTATTTAAATGCCAATGCAGTACATATGTGTGACATGGTGAAGCACTATGGGTCTATGTCACACCACTGCTTTCAATGAGTTTATTAAAAAATAAACTCTGTGAGCCTGAAATGATGTGACACGGATGCATCACACAAAATCGTTCAGGGGTCAGCTAATTGAGGGTCACACGCGCTTATTTTTGTGTGTGACAGAAGCCCGAAGGGTTCCGATATTGATCGGCCATCTGCGCCCTGGCACTAATCAACCTCCGCCTTCCATGCACTTTCATCTCCACCTTTCAACTTGGTTCATAAATGAAGTCACGCGCTGCTGTAAGAGCCCACGCCCATCAATTACTTGACCCCGAAGTGCTCATAGATGGGGATGTACGTAGGTCCTCTGTCGTGGGTCTGCCACAAAGCATCTTCCATAGAGGTGTCCGTGGACAGACCTCGCCTAGTCTGCACGAGGCGTTGTATGTTGGCTTTGTTTTGGAGGGAAAGATGTCCTGTTGTCCAAACCCTCACTGAAGGTGAAGTCCTTTTGAAAGGTCTCTGCAGGATGGGCCCTGGGGGGGGGGGGGGGGGGGGAAGAGGGTGAACTCTTCACCCAACCCTTCCGAAGTTTTCTAGGACCTTTATTGCAGGGGGAATTACTGCACATTTTCTAGCTTTAGTGGGGCGCTTGTGTGAGTGAGAGGACGGTGTGAGGCTGGTCGCTTTCGTATGTGTTCAAGCTAACCCTAGAGGGCTACTGACATGTACTCGTGCTGGAGCATCGTGGGTTTAAGTGTGTTGTGAGGGAGGGGCGGCATTGATTAATTTACCTCAACTTATGTGGCTGCTCCAGATCTATACCTCTTCGAGGCCCCCCTTCTCACGAATGTGGGGCTCCTGGTCTTGGTGATACTCTCTCTTTTTGATCACTCATTCCTCTTCTTTGAGTTGTTGGGGTTGGTTAGGTACTTTCCTAGGCAAGGCCCACGTGTGGACTCGTCAGCCCTACGGTCCTCAAGCCCGTCCATCTTAGCGAGAGAACGTCTAGGTTGATGGAGTGGAGGGGGCAGATGTGTGGTGGCTGGAAGATGGAGGCTTGGGGGTTCAGGGTGGTGTCTTATTTGCAGCTTGCGGTTGAGCTACCATTAAAAGGCAAGGATGGTGCCTAACATGAACTGGAAGGTGGTAAACCGGTCTGCAAATACCTAGGTATCTGTGCGTGATGATGCTAGCTCATCTGCTCAGTTCAGGAAGTTTGTGTGAACAAGTGTATAAATCGAAGGGTCTTAAATGCACTTTCTGCGGAGACCTTTGCATAGCAGAACGGCCATGGTTTGAATCCGAGCAGGGCACCGTCAAGCCTTGCCCAAGCCAATAAATTGAGTACTCTTCAATTGGGAAATAGAATCCCTGTTATTTGCAGTGCTATTAATGATAGAAAAAAATTGTACGGCCAACCGCTGAAATATAGTATTTAATAATTAAGTCGCAGTCATGTGTCTCCTAGCAGTAATAATAAATATAACCATAAAAAAACGATTAAATGACATCTGTGATTTAATGTTTTTTAAATGTAATGATTCCAATACACATTTATGTACTTCGGGTTGTAGGGAGACGTGTACAATTACCACATACATCTCTACAAAACAAACAGAATGTTCATTTTGCAGAACCACAAAGTACAGTCTACATTCATACAATAACATCATCCATGTATTGATCTTTAGCTATGTCACCAATAACGTAAAGGAAGGAAAAACAACAACTCTTAATCCAGAGAGGAAAGAAACAGAGGAAAAAAACCTCTATTCGACTCTCGTAATGCACACAAATACCCACATACATGTCTTGACTATAGGTTATGTGTTTCCGAGAGCAGGAAACAGGAGGAAAATAAGCAAGTCTTCTGACTCGACTGGGCACCATTACAGAAGGTCTCCTTCTGCTATTTCAAAGAGCATATGTCCATGTTTTTAGCCTTTTTCCATTGTCAGACGGTGAGCTACTACTCTTAGTTTACTGCCGTTTAATTTAAGATTAGACCTAGTATTAATTCAAAGTTAGGCTTATAACTAGCATTGGTCTAGGAATAAGTTTACATATTCATTTCATTTAAAATATTCAGTCAATTTTATTCAGGACTATGGTTAGCCACAATATTTAACATCACATTTTTTATTTAATTTAGGGTAATGGTCAAGCTTTACCTTAGTGCAAGAATAAGGGTGTAGGTTTACTTAATCCAGAGTGTAGGTTAGCATTAATTTAATATTATTTAATTTCGTGATAGATTTTTTTTTTTTTTTATTGAATTCATTTGAGTGTTAAGATTAGCATGCATTTATTTTACAGTTACCGCTCGAATTAGAATAAAGTTATGAATTTTTTCATTTAATTTACTGTCAGGGAAGGTAGTTTAATGTAGGGTTCACATTCGGTTAGAAGACAAATTACTTGTTTTATGTTAACCTATATAATTAAACCTAGGGTTAGTATGAATTTTTTTTTTCGTGGTTAGTATTAAGGTTGGGGTCAGCAATAAGAACAAAATTTTATTAACTTACCATTATCTTTAAAGTGGAGTAGTGTACTTGTTTTAATATAGAGTTCATGTAAGGGCAACGGTTAAGGTTTGCTTTAAAGTAAGCTCTTTCTTTTTCTTTAACAAGTGTAATTATTTCCCAATGTAACTGTGCTCAAACTATGGACCTCAAAAGAAGGAAAGGCTGAGCAGGAATACATAGCTGCTACTTGCAAGTCCGAAACGTATGTTTGCTGGGGGCATTCCACTCACAGCCATCAGACCAGTGCGTAATCAAAAAACTCTAGAGTGAGATAACCCAGGAGAGCAGTCCATCGAATGCTCCTAGCAACTGCAAAAGGTATAAAACGAGTGCAAAGAGGAGCTAGGTTTGGAGCAGAAGCTGGGCAATTTCGGCAGATAAAGTAAACTTCTAAAAGTTAAGATGGAAAGGAGCGTGGAAGTGGTTCATCCTTACAGCAGATTACCTGGAAACTAAAAGAACAGTCTGAGCAAGAGAAATGAGTCTTGATTTGAGGTGAGTGGACCAGTGAGTTCTTGAAAATACAGGATAGGGGGATGCAGACTGAAATGTTAGGGGCTTCACACAGACTTCAACAAGAAAGAATCTGCGATATGAAAGACAAAGATATGTGGAAACATTTTCGATATGAAAGGCACACTCCACGTGGGACCCTACAACCTATGAATATTATTTACTCCGAAATATTTGTGGAAACGATTAAGACAGAAACTATCATCAGAATGGACTTCCGCGGGGTAGTTTTTCGTCCAGACCATATGCAATATCTCATGCTTCCCACTTCCTAGGTAGCCCAAGAATTTCAGTCCACATTTCATAGCTCTCGAGTCTCACCTAAGTGTCTTAAACATGGGACATTTGATGCTCTAAGCTGGGCAGGTCAGTGTTGTTGGATGAAGAATACCTGGAATCCAGTTCTTGAAGCAGTTGTGCAAGGAGGCACACCTCCAGTGTTGTCAATTTATTTTCTGTGTTTTCTATATTGTGACCTCCCAGTTTGTGACCCACTAAGACAACCAGTTAGCCTCCAAATTTCTAGTTTTTCCATGTCAACATCGGATTGTGGATTCCTTCCCATCTCGCCCCTATGCTCTCCGACTTGGATTGTATGATCAATTTGACAAAACAGTTTTTTAGCAAGCGGGTGTTCTACTCGGTGGTCACCAGCGGATTCATCCCACCCACTGCAGATGGCAGACGGATGAGCCCTCGAGGAGGATCCACGCTGGCGGGAATGCGAACAGGGTTTCAAGAAACGCACAATCCCTTCTCCTGGAGCCTCCCACCTTCAAAACGAGAGCGATCAATGAGTCAATCAGTCTCCAGAAGTGCCAGAAGAATCTGGAACCCCCTTCCTCTGACCCCCGTATGACCTCATGCCATGCTGCCCTTAAAAAGAAACTTAATCTTCTTCACCTTGCAAGGCACTGGGGCTAAATGTATGATCTCCCACACACTATAAAATGTATTTTTTAGGTCTCGCCTAGCGTTGCTGCGCACATGCGCAGCTCGCTCGGCGAGATTTAATGCAGAGGAGTACTTTTACAAAAGGGCTTTAAGCCCCGCATTTCCATTGGCTGGCGTCACCGTTTATGCTAAACGGTGGCCAGCCATTGGAAAAGAGCTATGTATGTTGCCTCCCTTTGGCTTTTTGGACGGCCCACTTGGACTGGCTCGCCTGCTTTCCGTTCGTCGTAAATGTTTTCTTATCTTTATGGGGCCATGTGTTTCAAACACATGGCCCTTTAAAGACAAGAGATCCGGCTGCAGCGCGGTCCTCTTTCACTTTCGGGACCGCGCTTGGCCCCCCGCGAGCTCTCCAGGCTGCTCTCGGGTACCCTCCTCCACCCGGCCTCACTTCCTCCCTGCTTCTTCCTGTCCTGCGACGGCGCTGACCGCAGCTCGGGTGTGCTTGGCATCAGCTGGAGGCAAGGCTCGGCGGTCCTCGTGCATCAGTGTTGTGGTGCAGCCTCTTAACCTTTCATCCCCTCTCTGCTCTTCAGCCTCTTCTTGCATGCCTAGTCGCTCTCGGGCTCCTCGCATTGTTTGTGGGGGCGGCTGGCAGTCGGCTCTGCTCCCTCGAACTGCTCTCCTGGCGCTTGTGAATATTTCCAGCAGTAAACCACGGTCACACCTGGCTAGTAGTGCTAGCGCGCCCTGGGTCCGTCCTCTCCATGTCAGCTGGTCTCAGGTATTGCGTGACTGCTTCAGACGTCCAATCGATTTATTTCTATTTCAATAGAATTATTCATTTCATATATTGCCGCTCGCTAAAACACGGAAGAATGCCTTAAAACGCAGCGCTGAGACTGCTGGCCATCAAAGTGATGTGCCGCCTAATAAACTCCTTTCCTGCTGCTGACTGTCATAGACGTGCAGTGCTTTACTTGGGGCGGGTCCTGCCGGTGTTATAAAAAGCACAGACATTAAAATCGCTCCCTACCCACAACACAGGCCGGAAACTGCAGTGGCCTCTGTTGTAATCTTTGGACTGCTTTACGCGTCCCATGTGTTTACATTGGCAACACCTCTGACATGGGATGAGTCACATCAATAAAGTATTTCTGGCTCGCGTACATACAGTTTTAGCAGTGAGCGCGGCAGATTAGGAGCTAAAACCTGCAGGGAGTACAGCAAGGGGGTTCGGCAGTTCTCTCCCCGCACGGTGTAAAGTATAGGGACTGCGTGCAAACTGTCCCAGCCTCGCAGGAAGTACGGAAGGGACTCCGTGTTCCCGGCTCTTCCGGCCCCAGCCCTGCAGGAAGTACACGAGAAGTGCAGGGGCCCCTCGCCCAGCTGTGCAGGGAGTCCAGTGAGGAGCACAGCCCAGCATTCGATTCCACAGCCATGCAGGGGCTGCAGAAGTGTTTATATGCGGGGAGTACACCGGTGACTGTAAACTATCAAAGGATGCAGAGCGGAGCGCACAGTAGGGGACTCTAGGCATTGCCACCCAAGCTCTGCATGGAAATCAGCAGGGGCCATGACACTGCATGAGACCCACAGAGCTGCCCCATAGCACTATGGGAGAGGAGAAGGGCTGTGAAGAATACACCAGGATCTGCTCACAGTTATTTTTACATATAGCGCGATCTCGACCCGAAAGTATTGGGGTGCTTTATGTGAGCACCAGTTACGTTATGACACATTAGTTTTTTGAAGGCACGGGGGAGATTAAGTGATTTGCCCAGAATCACAGGATGTTGAGCCGACGCAGAGACTCGAACCCGGTTCCCCGGCGCCAAAGAATGCAGCTCTGGTCGTTACGCCGCATCCTCTCCACCTCACAGCACTCCCCAGTCACTCAATGACACTGGGACTTCGGCTTTTCCTCCCCAGCCCTGAAGGGGGCGCAACAGGAGGTGCACAGGGACTGCACCTGCTCCTATGGTCCATAGGGTGACAATAGCAGGGGCAGCCAACTGAGGTTGCCCCCATGCTGAATGATGAGAAAGGGTCAACCTCTTCAGTGTCCTAGATTGGCACCCCACGTCATGAAGCACTTGCCAAGTGACATCACATCCGCGGCGGCGTAGAAGGGAAAGCCTAGCTTCGGGTAAACCATGACGATGCTGCAGCGAGATAAGCAGCGGGCCGCAGTCACTTCTTCCAGCCCTGCACAGCCATGTAAGGAGCGCAGAGTTCTCTCCGGCGGGAACTTTCCACACCCCTCTTCCACTTGACTCCGATACCACTGGCAAACTCTAGAGGAAAGGATGACTCTGCTGGACGCTCTACCTGTGTTTGTGCCGCAGTTCTCAGGTCTCCTTTGAGGCTTGTCTTCTTTCTGTTCCCGTAATTATCTTCCCTTGTGCTCTCATAAGGACGTCCTTCTCCTCCCGCTGCCTTTCTTGCTCTTCCTTCCTGCAATGCCCTCGGTTTCTCCGAAATGAGCAGCTCTGGCTTGTTTTAATCTGTGAACAATGTTGCAACTCTTCTAATCCCACATTTATTTCACTCATACGTGCACATACCCACAATTGGAGGCATGTTGAGCTTTAGTGCAACAAACAATCTGGGGTATCGCTTCTATTGGTGCACCAGGTGAAGTTGCACCAGGGCCCAGCGGCCTTAGGGGCCCACTAAACCCTATTACTGTATTTTATAATTCAATCTAGCAGCCATGGGGGGCATTTCCCTTTTTGTACTAGGGCCCATGGCACACTGCATAAGCTACTGCAAACAATGCACTTACTTAAAAAATATTAGCACTTTAGTTCCTGCACAGGCTGCTGTTTAAGCTTTGCTAGGAAATCTCATTCCTTTGAAAACTCCTTAGTGGCCAAAATGATTGGACACGCTGCTGTGAAGGAAGGCATGGAGAGCCAATCAAAAAGAGACCGACTTTAAGTTATTTTGTATCTTAAAAAGCATCGGACAGACAGAAAAATAGAGGTTGTGTGCCAATATAATTAAAACAAGCATTTGCAATGCAATAGGTCTCGCATTTGCAAAAGTTTGAGCTATTGGCATTGTAAATGACAAACCTTTTATCTATGTGTTGGTTTTGAAAATTTGAGCCATTGGCATTGTAAATGACAAACCTTTTATCTATGTGTTGGTTTTGAAAACAGATAAATAAAAGGCAGTCATTTACAATGCCAATAGCTTAAACTCTCGCAAATACGAGACCTATTGCATTGCAAATGCTTGTTCTCTTTTCCTGTGACGCATCTCAAATATATTTCTGTGATGATGCGGTTTCTTGTAAAGCGCTCTGACGCCCCTGGGCCAGGTCGACGCGATATAAAATCAAAAAATAAATACAAGTAATTAATCCTGCGTATGGCCATGCCCTCAGCCGCCTTAAGCATTCACCCGCTTCCTCCTTTCGGAGTACTTTTTCAGGATAAGGAAAAGCATATTTTCTCAGCCTTCTGGACTGCCTATTTGTTGCTCATCACTCAAAATTGCTTCACTGTTCTCACCAAAGGGGAGCGCTGCTGTAAACTTTTCTTAGCAGAATTATAAATAATTTTTTTTTTTTTTTTAAACAAGCAGTTCTTTCAATACCTGCTCGGAAATGAGAATGCTCTATCTAGGTGGCACTAAGTCAAACTGAGATAATCAAGTAAAAGCAAGTTCCTGAAAACAAGCACCGTCCTCTTTCCATCCGCTGCTGCCACGGCTCTTTCATCAGTGTTCTCTGGGTTAGATTATTAATTATTATGCCTTTGTCTCATCTCCTTCTGCTGCTGACTGAAGTCGCGACTAGGCCACAAGAGACCGGCAAACCGAGGACTAACCGAGGCTGCTCCGGTTTAAAGCGCCTACAAGTCAGGTGTCTAGAGGGCGCTTTCTAAAACCCAAAGGAATTTGTTTCTGAAGAGCGCGCTTAAAGGATTATACACCTGCCCTAGCCGGCGGCAGAAAGGCCAGAAACAGGTGGCAAGATTTCCACCTTCAGCCGGAATGAGTTGGAGAGAATATCTCCATGTGGCGAGGTCCCTCGTCAGAGCTGTCCTGGGAGAGTCGCCTGTGCCGATAGAGACAGTCATTCTAGGTATTAACGACCTATTAAACGACCTATAATAGACTCCGTAAATTCGTCAAGAACATGCGCGGCAAACGCACCGAAGGGTGGCACTAAAACTACAGATCCCAAAATGCAAAGTGTTGTGTGCCTGAAATGTAGGAGCGGATGAAGGGAATAGCCTGACAAAGACGTGTATAAGGCAGAAACGTATTTAATAGGGTGCTTGCCACAGCGCGTTCACAGTTACCATGTACGTGAACGCTGTTACTGCTACCTTGCTTTAAATTCAATGTTGTTCTTTGTCGCAGAAGTTGAAAGCAAGGATAGGCATGGACTACACTGTTCCAGCACACTGCCCACAAAAATTCAATACCACGTGCAATGGCCACGAGCCGATGCCTGTTGTAGCTTGTAGAAGACAAAGATGCAACAGAAGGGAGTGCAGTGAGCCAGACACTGATGGTGCACGCTGGTGCTCTGGAACCATCAATCACCCCTTCGCCCAATCCCCACCTCCGCCCCTTATCACACAAGGATCTCACGGCGGTCAGTCCATCCCAGGCCATGGTGCTTCAATGGCCGCCTTCATCATCTTTCTGAACAACAAACCACCTCGTCGCTCCGAGTCTGACCACTATTGTCTTCTGACTGAGCGATCAATACTAGTGCATTAATTAAAGGTGCAACAGAGGCAGTGTTGTTAGAGGCCAACTAAACAGCCCGGCGCGCTCCGCCTCTGTTTGTCCTCGCGCTGCCAGGCCGAGGTCGCTGCACGTGCAGCCCCGGGGCACGTGCCCGGTCAAGCGGGTGTTCATGAAACGGCCCCCTCCTGCCGTGGCTGTGAGGGAGGGACTCTTCAGGCCTTGGAGGGAAGGCTGCGTCGTCTGGTCTGTGGTGACTTGCTAACAAAGATATAATAATCCCTGACCAAGGCCAATTAAAAAGGGCGGGGCACTGTAAGCACAGCACTGAACCACGTCACGGGCTGCAAGGCCCGAGGCACGGTGACCTTTTGGCAATGTCGGAGACTTGGCGGTCTTTCACCTAAACGTTTAAACTCCTATGAAGCCTGGGTGAAATATGCCACGGAAATGTAAAATGTACCCAGCGAGGAATTTTGCGCGCAGAACAGATCGGGGTGAGGCAGTTCCGCCTTGCGAATTTATGCGATTCGGTTATTCGTCTAAAGAATGTTTTGTCGCATGAAATGTTAACATTTTGGGTCTCGCACCTTTTCTCGAAATTCTGCGACCTGCAATTGTTTTGCAGGGGTGGGGAGAACAGACTTATTTAACATCAGCCATTAATAATGGGTTTGCTACATATTATGAGTGCCACCACAGTGGTTCCCTTGGGTGGCAAATATACAGGATTAGCAAGATATAGGGTAGATAGTCTCGCCGACTCAAAATCACCAAATGTGTATGAATAAAAAACGAAGTAAAATACAAAAAGATGACAGGTCAATATTCTAGAAAAAAAGAGAAAAATTGTATTGCCCAGGTAGATCTGCATATTCAAAATATATTAACAAAGTGCCATTGGGAGCAGAGTGACAGTCAAGAAGGTTCTATCCACTGTGTAGTAAATATCAACAGCGTCTGGTACACCTGCTAAATTACAACAGGGCACAAACCTATAACAATTAGCACACACCTTCAAGCTCATGGGGCGAGATCCAAACAAGGCACCTTGGTGCACCCCATTAAACCCACAGACACTGCAGCACATATCTGTATAATTCTGCACAGCTGATGACACTCCCTGCTGGAGGGTGGGTGGTATTGTAACTGGCTGCTCAATGCTGCCATTGGACAGCTGCCCTCGTACTGTCTCACTGTAGGGTACATTAGGGAGAATACAGAATGGTGGAGCTAAAGACCAAGAGATGATAAAGTGAAGGTTGTCCTTAAAAAGTCAGCCTGCATATGTACTTCCTCATCTCCCACTTGTCCCGAGAGCCCAGGCTCGACCAGAGCTGAGTAAACTAGAGACATCACCAGGTGCACTGCACCCTTAACCAGGTGAAGCACCTAGACAGCGATGCACCAGCCAACGCAGCACCATAGATCTCACGTGCTCCTCACCCTTTCCACTGTTTTCCAACAGACCTATAAGAACAGCATAGCTGGCCTACCCCCATCACTGAATGCCATCCTCATCCCACGACAATCTCTCGCTCGTGTCCTTTATTTGGTTTGTCCTGAGCCTCAGGCAGGTGCATTTTGTTCAAAGGCATCAGAAGTAGCACATCCTGCCAAGATCTCGTCTACTGTGTTCCACTGGATAGCAGCAGTGGCTCGGTCATTGACTTCTCCGGCTCTAGTACACGGGTGCATACATACAGGAACGGAGATATAAAGTAGTGCAATAGGTCATTTATAAGCGGTTTAGTACAGCAGTGGTTTTTTTTTCCTTCTGATATGGTACTCATTTGGGGAGAAATAAATTTTCTATCAACACTCCTTAATGAACTAATCAATATATCATGCCATTTTCAACTATATCCAAAGAATGTTTCCAAAAAAGGCCAATGTTGTATAACCCCAAGACTGCAGAGCACGTTTTGGCTACGTTTATAACCGGAGTGATTTTACCCTCCGATGATTCACAACAAGCTTGAAAGGACAATATACAAGTCAAAAACATAAAAGGTATTGTTACTTAGTTCTGGTTGTACCTTGAGTTCTGATCTGAAGAGGGAATATATCAACGCAAGAGCTGAGGACACAACACCCTAAAGCCCTGTATAGTGTACTGAAAGAACGGCAGTGCTTTCTGGCTGGTATCCTTCTGGTGGTAGAGTAGTTCACTCAGTGCTGGATGGTGTACCCCAAAGCATGCTCACCCACAACTTCCAGAAATGCTGAAATCTCACAGATATACACCAGACAACACTTCTTCTGTAAACATGCATTTGGGAGACACGTGGACTAAAGCATGATCAGTGCAATGAAGACTTTCTGATCTGCATTGCCCATTCCTCATGCACAGATGCTACAGATGATCAATGGCCTCAGGTCCCAACATAAAATGTACGCTGGATGTCCAGGTAGTCCTCATAGCTAAACCATGCTGAGTAAGAGGCATGAAGAGGGTTGGGAAGCGAGCCCGAGGCACTGACAAACTCATTCCATGAGCTTTGCGTCAACCACAGAAGCATCACTGGAACATTCATCTCTAGTGCCACCCAACATGGAGGATGCAGCATATGCAACTGCCAGATAAAAATAAACAATTTTTTTAGATGAAACATAGCCAGAGATACCATGAACTACTCGTTCTACAGAGTGCATGAAGAGGCCACCTTGTATGAAAAGTTATAAAAGTTCCAAGTGGGGCCAGGAGTGGAAACGCAGCCATTATGGTCTTCAGCTCCCTAAAGGGTCATTATCTGTTAATATGAGGCGACGAAAGGTCAAGGGACCAACATCACTTCTCCTACTGTCAAGTCCTGAGTTCCATAGTAGCTATAGCGGGCAACATTAAGATGGCCAACTGCATGTGTTCATTGGTTGCATCACTCAACAAAGGAAGATAAATGGGCTTGAACGGTAGGGCAGAGCTGCGCATTCGCCATTAGGCTCAAGTAAGATTTGTTGCATGAACTGATCAGAGGAGAGAGAGCCAGGTTCACAGGTGAGGAGCCCGTCTGACTACACACGCAATAAAGTTTAAAAAACAGTCCAAAACAACAAAATGTGATGGTTGAAATGCTTACAAAAGTCTGTTCTAGTTGCCATAGACCACCCAAAAGGTAGCAGATATTTCTGAGGGCTGTGACATCTAAACAATGATCAGTAGTTTGTTTTAGAAAATGCAAGTACTTCATGACTTAAATTTACTGTAACAATTCAGAGGGCTCAAGGAATGAAGAGTTCTGACCTAATGAAAACCGTAACCTTGCACTCCATCTTTAAGTTTGTTTGTTGGAGTCTGGATAGCTCCAGTGTGGCCGCACCCGCATTCCGTTCCTCCTGGTGTCACATCCAAAGTACACTAAGAATGAGAAATGTGCACACACCTGCCAGACAGAAAGTAGATTGCTTTACGTAACTCAAAGCTGAAGCATGACAACAAAAAAGAAAGGCAGCAGGAGAGCTATTTGAAAATCAGAAAGCAAAATGAACCTAGTCACCCAGAGAGGAGGATCTGGACATGGGCTGCAGACCCAGACTACAGTGCTCATGCACTACTAGCTGCAGCTGAACCGAGACTCTTGCAGAAACCTCTACTATTCCGACCAGTAGGAGTCTAGTTCTAAAGCTCACGCCAACTCATTCAAATACACGCCATGAGGTTTCCTCTGTGTGTTTGGAACTGTGTTCTCCACTTTCCTATAGCCCCAGGTTCAGACCATAAATGCAGAATGAAAATGACTTCTCATTCACCAGTTGTGACAATCGCTGATGCCTCTTGTCTGGGATCTTTGTACAACCGTGTGCTATAGCGGTTGTCTCCGTCTACAAGCTAGATCCATACCGCGAAGAGCAAAATGTTTAATATGTTCTTTTTTTTAATTGACATCCCTATAACAAAAGTTGTTTTTTTGTTTTTTTATCCATACATCCATCCATAAAATTCATTAAATATGTCAAATAATACAGAATTGTTAAATAGCACAGATTAGCCGGAAAACATTAAATCCTAAAATCAATAAAAGATTGAGAATATAACCATTTAAGCCAGAATTCGAAAAATGAAACGCATGATATCTTGGAACAACGTCAACTGCCAGATATTTAACACAAACTAAACAATGATTAAACCTTAAAAACCTTAAGCATATACAGAGACATCAGCTAGTATGGCCAAGATACCAATTCATCCTGTGTTGATTAATATAACTTATTTTACAAGAAAATATGAAATGTCATATAATAAATTAAAATGCTGATTACAATACATGGCAGTCGAACATGCTGAAAAGACCTCCTGGGAGATAAACTAGATTTTGAGATCTTAATCAAAATGTTTAATATGTCAATTAGTCAGCATACAGACCAAAGGAAATTGGTGATGTTGGTCACCCATGGACATCAAGAACATGCACAAAGAGTGAGCTATAAAACGTGGAAGTTCAAACAGTACGTACACGTTTTATAGTAAAAACAAGTGGCAAATTCCAATAATATTGTTGAACTGCTGTGTATTATAATATTGAAAGCACACATTACTATCCCCGAATATTAGATGTAAACAGATTTAGAATTTGGACAAATGTGTCCGTGCACGGTCAGTGACCTCGCCAAAGAGAGCATAAGGAGCGGAAACTGGATCATAAATTCACATCTGTTCCGAACAGGGGCCTCCAAAATACGTTTGGCCCAGGGCCCCCAAAATCCTTAAAACGGCCCTGGTTGATGTAAGAATGTCCTGCACGGCGCTGAAATCGGGTACAAAAGAGGGGGGCGATCTCTCTCCTCAGAAGGGAGGGTGCCACCGAGCTCCGGGCACACCACCGCTCCAGAGGAGCGCTCTGGAAGGACTTGAAAGTGTGTGGCGCTTCAACAGGATGAGGTAAGCCTCGCTCACACACAGCAAGACAACAAACAGACTCACAGAAGGAGATTCTTCCAAGGCAAAGATAAAGCGCGCCGATTGGCGCTGCTCAGCATTCCTAATGCGGGTTCATTGTTCGTCACAACCGGAGTATTGCCTCCGTTTTTAATTGGACCACTCTGTAGCCCGGCGCCACTTTCCCGCGCTGTTCTCCATCGCCTCAGTGTACACTGGCTCTCCCCCATCAACCCCTGCGGCGCCCCTCTACCGTGAACACGCGCGCGAGCCAGGGACATTCATTCTAGCGAAGAGGAGGGACGGCTTCTGGGAGGAAGGGCGCGCGCTCTCCCTCCCGTTAGAGGAGTACTCTCCTGATGGACAGGGTGAATAACTTTTAAAAGCACTTTATTTAATTCTTTGTAGAGCACGTCAAAGGCTCCCAGCATCAGGCCATCAAAATAGATCAGCAGCATTTCACAAGTCCGGCAGGCGTAGCAATCGTATGAACGCAGGCATGTACACATGTTTTTAAAAAAACAAAAAAAAAACAGCAAGAAACTGAAGTTCAGGTTTTCACACACTTCACACCAGGAACACGCACGTTATCTACACAATCATGGTCTCCTGGGATTCATAAATCCAAAACAATCTCGAAGTGCACTGGAAGGATTTATCCAGATGCAATGGAAAACAATTTTGAGAGCTTATGATAGCACAGGGCTAGAGCGCCGAACAGAAACAAAGACAAGAAACAAATTTAAGAAGAAGTCACCTTTAATCGAAATCCCAAGGCTATAGTAAACACAATTTCCAAAGGGGGCAAGGAACAATTAAAAAAATCTATTGTTTAGAAGAACTCTCTCTCTCGAAGCATCGTTGCTGCCACCACGGTACTCACTAAGCATCTTGGAAAGATAAGCTGCTGAGTGAACCCTACTTGTGTCCAAAGCCATTACAGGCTGGTGTCAGGCATCTCTCTGCATCAGGTGCATTAGGCTACCGAGCTAAGAAATATCCCCTGATCCACACACCCTCTGAACAAGGAGAATGTTGACACTCAAGTACAGCAGAACAAGATGGAGAATAAAGACGTTAGCTAAAAGATATCTAAAACTTACATCCGGTTACTCAATTTCCAAACCATCTGCGGTTTTAAAATGCTTGTGAACCACATTTCGCATCCTTGCCAACATGATTCATTCTTGTGAATCGATGAAGAGTCAATACCTTTAAAATACTCCAGCAATTAGACTTGTAAGGAAATGTGGAGCTGTGCTGTATCACTGCCCCAACAAGTCCGAATGATGCCATGTGAGAAGATATGCCAATTATAATACAATTCATACTATAATAGTTGCAACTGCAGGTCACTCACAACTACAAACTAAGCCATGATTAAAACACAACTTGCACAAGAGGCAACTGAGCTAACGCCCAATAAGTGCACCGGAGGGGCCTGGTAACATGATTTAGAAAAACCAACAAAAAAAGCCAAATGAAGCCAAAAGCCGAGTGATTTGAAAAAAGCACCAGAACACCTCTTCCCTCACCACACCTTGGCTGCGTGGGATATATTAGCTATATTACACCTTGCTAATCGTGCAGTCTACGTATTGCGTTTTAGTGCGATTTTGTTGGCATGAAACACAAACTGTTTTTCTACGAAACAATAACATTTGTTGAATTTTATACAGTTTGTCAGAAGTAGAAAGAAGAGCGGAAAACATGAAGTTATATTAGCTAGAAGGTAGCGTTTGAGTGACAGGGTTCTGCTGTTTTGAGAGCACATTTTGTCAGCAGGAGTGCAGGGATTTGGCAGTTGCTCTTCACAATGCTCCAGTAAGAATGGACCACTGGAAGGAAAGAACGCTTGGGCGGCCTTCCATGGGCTGCATGCACTTTGAACAAAAGACAGGGATTACGTTTCATGGGATATATGCTGCAGCCAGGGCATTGTTAGGACTGGAAACTACAGTGTGAATGAAATCAGATTAGGGAGCTGATTTCCTGCCACATCTCCCAGCACCTGCGCACACTCCACTGGCTCCCTGTCGAGGCGAGAATCACCTTCAAGATGCTCACCCACGCACACAAGGCCCTCCACGGCACCGGACCAGCATACCTGAACAGCCGACTCAAATTCCACGCACCCCAAAGGACCCTACGATCAGCCCAGCTCTCCTACGCCGTGGTCCCCCGCACCAGAAAGACCAGATCGGGAGGCCACTCCTCCTTCCTCGCGGCCAAAGCATGGAACGCCCTTCCGCTCCACCTCAGACAGACATCGCTCCCCATCTTCGCAAGAAACCTCAAAACCTGGCTCTTCGACAGACCCCCTCCTTGATGGATGGAACCTGCACCCCCCCACCCCTAGCGCCTTGAGACCCTCACGGGTGAGTAGTCGCGCTTTAACAAACCCCTGATTGATTGATTTCCTACGTTTGCTATTGGTTGAAATGAGCATTACCTAGGAAGCGTGCATGTGTTATACCGTATAAAACATAAGGGATATAAAATGTACAGGATATGACGTAATTTCTGTGAATTTGTTTGCCGACTGTGTGCAGATGTGCATTTTTGCCTGTTATTTCACAATTACTTAGAAACGATCTTCCCTTCTGACAAGATATGCACAGCGAGCCTTTCATGCAGGACTCAACCAGAGCCCTAGATGAACCGACTCGTCACAAAGGCCATACTCCTGACTCTGTGGTACTGGGAGCTCCGAGGCAGCATCATGTTGCAATCTCACAACATCAGTAGTCAGCCCTTACCACTCCATTTTCTCTCGTACTGACCCAGTGGTCAAAAGTGCATTAAAGTAAGTATGGAAACTGTAATGCTGCACGCAACGGGGCGGTATGGGGTATAAATAAAACAAAACATTGTCAAATGTTTTTCTGTCTGTCACTTTCAGGTAACTACATATAAAATAAGGCACAGCTTAAATGAATTATAAAAGGCAAGTTAAGTTAATCTGTGGGAAATGCACTAGCGTACATTATGAAACCTCTTAGTTAAGGCACTGCAGAGGTCTGTGTCTGTAACCAGAAAACCACAGCATTCAATCCTGGTTGGTCGGGTGGAAAATAGTGTCATGAATATGTTTGGTGCTAAGATGTGGGTCGGTGACAAAGCACTGAATATGCAAGTCATTATTTTAAACTCGCATTACACACAGTATAAGACAGGCTACTACAAAATGCGCAAAAATGTTTCAAGATATGACTTTACTAATTCCCAGACTGTATGTAGTGCAATTAATTTTATATAACTGTCCTTTAAAAGCACACACTTCACAGCTCAAATGGTAACTCCCTTGCAATACCACTCAAAAATAACACATCCGGGTCATCAGGGCGCTTCCAGTGATTCCATCCATTAAAGCCAAAACCGGCTTCCAAGCACCCTTTACATTTGCAGACTGACCAGTTGCTCACATGTATATTTCTTTCAGACACCCTGGCAGGAAATACTGTTTAGTTGCCCGACCCCTCCCTCGGTTTCACAGCACAGGAGACTCCCTGCTTTACACTGCAGCTGAAGCATTTCAGCTCTCGGAATTAGGGGAACTATTTTATTTACATTAAAAAAAAAAAAACGTATGGGTAGGTGGTGCCCCTCAGATCTCGCCCACTTCCACCAGTGATCTGACAAGACTTGGAGCTCAGGGATACCTCTGCCCCACCAGCAAATGAATACGAACGGTTTAGATGAACCAATCTGGTTACACGCATAAAACACATTGTTGAGACAGACATTCCCTTTAAATTATTCGGCCTGTTTGTTTCTCGTATACTGAAGCGCAAGCAAACACCGTGTAGAAGAAAGACGCCCACACCAAGAACAAGGCCACCCACTGTCTGACGAGTAATGTGGGTGGAACGAAATATCCGCTCAAATGTCCAAATCCACGTAGCTGCCTCGAACTAATGTTGCAGGCAGGAGATGGGCAGGCACTATTGAGGCTAGGAGCCCTGGCCTTCCCTCGGACCCTCCAGCAGGAATTCTCACGACAGTGCCCGCAGAGCTATCTCTCAACTCTCAAAGATTACACTGCAAGTGCACACAGCAGTTCAATGCTCCGGTACAGGCGCACTGTACATTAAATAATGCAAATATTTTGAAATTGAAGCATACAAAAATCTTCCTTTAAACCCCTGTTTTTATGGCTGGATTGACCGTGCAGCTGTTGCAAAACTCATTGTTACGGTTACCGATTCTTTAAAATATACATACAGTGGGCGTTGGCTCCACCCCAGGAGTATTACTCTCTCAACTCGCGCTATTGGCTATTTGATACATCAGTCCGCCTTCTAGAAAGTGTTTCCACTAGAATGAATAAGATACCATTTTACATCCGAAAAGTACATTCAATCATCACTGGGTCGATTGCAATTCCCTAGCTCCTATATGTATTGCATACAGCTGAGAGCTGGAAACACGCCGAGATCAACGCCCTACTAAAGAAACCCAAGGCGGACCCGAGCGACCTTAAGAACTTCCGGCCCATCTCCCTTCTTCCGTTCCCAGCTAAGGTCATCGAAAAGATCGTCAACACCCAGCTCACACGCTACCTGGAAGACAACAACATCCTCGACCCCTCCCAATCAGGCTTCCGCAAGAACCACAGCACCGAGACCGCCCTCCTCGCCGCCACAGACGACAGACTCCTGCTCGACAACGGGGAGACGGCGGCCCTCTTCCTCCTCGACCTCTCCGCGGCCTTCGACACAGTCTGCCATCACACACTGCGCACACGCCTCTTCGACGCAGGGATCCGCGACAAGGCCCTGGACTGGATCACCTCCTTCCTCTCTGACAGAACCCAAAGAGTGCGCCTCCCCCCGTTCCGCTCCGGAGTCACCAAGACGATCTGCGGTGTCCCACAAGGATCATCCCTCAGCCCGACGCTCTTCAACGTCTACATGGCCCCGCTCGCACGCATCGCCAGACTCCACGACCTCAACATTATTTCCTACGCCAACGACACCCAGCTGATCCTCTCCCTCACCAACGAACCCCGCACCGCCAAAGCCAACCTCCACCGCGGCATGAAGGCGGTCGCCGACTGGATGGAAGAAAGCCGGCTCAAACTCAACACAGACAAGACAGAGATCCTCGGACCCAACCCCTCAGCCTGGGACGACTCCTGGTGGCCCACCTCCCTGGGCGCCGCCCCTACACCTACCAACCACGCACGCAACCTGGGAGTCATCCTCGACTCGAAACTCTCCATGACCAACCAGATCAACGCTGTCGCCTCAACCTGCTTCTACACCCTCCGCATGCTCCGCAAGATCTACAGATGGATCCCTACCGACACACGAAAGACCGTCACACACGCCCTCATCAGCAGCAGGCTCGACTACGGCAACGCACTCTACGCCGGAGCCCCTGCCAAACTCCTCAGCAGACTCCAAAGAATCCAGAACGCCTCTGCACGCCTAATCCTCGACATCCCCCGCCGAGACCACATCACCCCCACCTGAGAAACCTACACTGGCTCCCCGTCGACAAAAGAATCACCTTCAAGATCCTCACCCACACACACAAGGCACTCCACAACACCGGCCCGGCATACCTCAACAACCGACTATCATTCTACGCACCCAACAGGAGACTCCGCTCCGCCGACCTCTCCCTGGCTGCCGTCCAACGCATCCACAGGACCGCCTCCGGAGGCAGGTCCTTCTCCTACCGCGCCGCCAAGACATGGAACTCCCTCCCTCTCCACCTTCGGCAGACGGAAGACCCTCAGACCTTCAGGAGACTACTCAAGACCTGGCTCTTCGACCACTAGCTGCAGTCCCCCCCCCCCCCTCCCCCAGCACCTTGGAACCCTTACAGGTATGTAGCGCGCTTTATAAATGCTTGATTGATTGTATACAGAAAACAATCCATACCTGCCAACTCACACGGTGCTACAGTGACACACACAATGCCGGCTACCATCACCCGGTGAGGAGCCAAAATCACACAAAAACGTGCTGAAAACCATTGTAAACAGTGGTTTTCAGCTCGTTCAAAAGTGCCTCTTATGTACTTCTCGGCAGGAGGCCCCGCTCCCTCCTCACACCCTGAGATTGTTCTTCAAGTTGGCAGGTATGACAATCTCTGTTTGCTACTTTTTTTCCAGCATAGTCAGAATCCAGCAGGAGAGGTGTTCAATACCATTTGTGCACGCAACAAATGTAAACAGATTTGCGAAAGCCTGTGTTTACATGTTTTGGCACGTTATAAACTAGACATACTTGTTTTGCCAATGCTTGTTTTTCCAGGCAAATCTTACTTGAGTCTTATGGATGTTTGAACAGTCTGAGATCCATTTTTGCTGTATTTGGGTCTGTGTGCATGGTAGCCCGCAGATGCATGTGTTATGAAAGATGGAAAGTAAGATATCTTGTGGTTACCCAATCCATGTGAATCTGAGACGCACAGTAGCTTGCGTGACGTCATTGGCAGAATGTATTTGTCTCGAGAGTTACACTAGGTCAGACTGAAGGACTACCAGACTGGATCGTGCCGGGGCAATATCTACAACTTGCAACTTTGATTAAAGAGCTCCAAGATATTTACCATCTATTGTCATTCCTGCATTACCCTGCATCCATTTCAGCAGTTTCTTAAAGGAAGACCAGTGGAACGGTACCAAAGTCTTTGCAAGCACCAATAGGGGCAGCTTTGACATACAGCACACAGTAGAACATGACACCCAACACTTGGAAATCTCCAATCACCACTTTAGACCAGAACCCTAAACATCTAAGAACCGCATACAATGGGTCTATGCCATCAGATTGTTGGTGTCCTAGAAGAAACCTGTAGTATGAATTTCTTACAGAAAGCAGCTAGTGTTGCAAAGGGTTGTTTCATGACAACAAAACATATTTCACACCCTTCACATGTTTGAAATACATTTTTAGCCTTTTCTACTGTGGACTAGGAGCATTGCATAAGATCACCACCACAGACGTCCATAAAAAGACCCAAGACTTGGGACATCTTGGAACTTAGGAAACTTGGAGCACCGGAGCCTCGATCCCCGGTCCTCGAGTCTACATCAAAGACAAGGTCTCAGTGGCTTGTTGAAGGTGATAGATACAGTGAAAGTGTGATTCCCGGTACCAGAGTCCATATAAAAGACGAGGCCTCTGCAGCTCCTCAAAGGTAAGACTGATGCAATGAAAGGGTTATTCCCTAGTAAGGGAGGTCACATCAACGACGAGGTTTAAGCGGCTCGTCAAAAGTTAGATGGATTCAATGAAAGTGTAGTTCCCAGTAACCGAGTCCATGTGAAAGACAAGACCTCCGTGGTTCCGCAAAGGTGAAGTGGAAATGAGTAAATGCCACAAAAAAGGCCTCGTCAGCCCACTGAACAGGAGGCGAAAAAAATTAAAGTGTGATTCCCATGTTAATGTCAAAGACAAGGCCTCAGAGGCGCTACAGTGGTGAGGCAGATTCAATGGAAGTCTGGTTTGCAGTACTCAATCCTATCTCAAAGACAAGGTCTGATAGGCTGGTCAAAGTGGAGGTGGATAAAACAAAATATGCATGCATAATACACAACATGGTAGCACATCTGCTTTCAGTGTGAAAGAGGCCAAATAGGGACCTCAACATCACAATAGAAGATCGCTGGACAAAACAAACAAAAAATAAACATTCAAAATAAAAAGGACCCGCATATACAACTGAAAAAAATACTTCAAATGGCAAAATCAGATAACACATGTATGTATATAGAAACAATTGTGGGCTATTGAAACGAAGCTCTGTTTTTGGGTCCCATCTGCAATACAACACCCAGCTAATGGCCACATCAGGATACTAAGCATGCCATCCTACTTATTAGCCAATGGGCAAACTTGGAGCTGGCAGGCCCCATGCCCCAGCCAAGCTGCACGCAATTGTGCTAGGTTGTTTTGCAGCACTGCATGCAAAAACTGGTGAACCTTTATCGGGCTTCTACACCTGTAAAGTCAAGCTGCTACTGAGAACGTGATGGAACATTTGGAAGAATGTGTGCCAGGCCAGAGTAACTTTACTTCGGCTGTATGTTACAGTTCTTTAAAGACCTGGAGGGGAAAGAGTTGTGGCCCACTTTTTTTTTTAACTGAACTTAAAGTGGTCTTCAAAGGATCATAATTCAAGGGTGGAGAGATGGGCATGCTCACAAAAGACACAGGTCTTGAATTTGTAATAATTCCTCCTCCATTTAGGAGTTTATGGTAATCTTTTTTTGTGGGCAGGAGTTCACATTTTTATATATTTTTGCACACTTCTTGTCAGGGACCTGTGGGGTTTATGCACAATAGATTAAGTTAGTTACAAGAGCTCTTCTGCGCTACGACATTGTCTTAGGTGCAGGGTTAATCTCAATTTTCCTTTGTTATAGTCTAGCTTGACACCGCAGCTTTCACCAGACAATTATGTGAGCATCATTTGAGAGGGACTTTGGCTCCGCCCACATGTTGGGAGCCAAGAGTACCTATTTTGATTGGGTGGAAGTTGTGTGCTTCCACACAAAAAAGTGCTTGCCCGCCAAAAAGCTGTGATCATTTTATTTATCCAGCTGCCTGAGCTTGAACTTTCAGGGGTAAAGACATGACACTGTAATGCTATTAAAGCACTTCAGATCATTTGATCATTTATGGAGTTTTTCGCCAGCAGCAGCACAGACGGGAAGAGGGCAGTCATTAACCTACATGGATGTTAAAGTCTAGCTTGACAGTGCAACGGTCACCTGACGCTTTAAACTACACCAACAGTATGCTACAGTTCTTGGCTTCCACACAAGTACATATCCATTCCTATGCGATTTACTGGTAATGCTTCACATTCCCATACAAAATTACTTTAAAACAATACCAATTGACATTGCCAATGCTTGATTTTTTTTTGGAGGGGGTGGGGAGGAGAGGGGGAGGCACGTGTAGACTGGCCACAATAATATTCTTTAATTAAGTCTGGACTAAGGTTCCGACTAAATTTCTCTTTCACTCAGTAGTGAAGACCAGGAGGCCATCCCTTGGGCAGAGTGAAAAAATGGGCAGTGTAGTGGTGTTGATTATGGGCTAAAATGATTGATCAAAGTGGACGTTTGTCCAAACATTAGGCCCATTGGTCAACAGAGGCCAGAACTTAAATTCAGGTGAAAGGAAAATGTTCATGTGCTTCATATGAAATGAGAAACCTGCCCTAGACTGACAGAGGCATTCTTAAATCCATCTTAGCCTTAGTGGGGATGGTGCAGAGGCAGGTGACGGATTATTACAGTGAAGAGATCAACGAGGCACCTGGCACACAACTTGCCGCATGTGACCGCGAGGCAACATTTGGCACCCTACAAAACACCAATATAAAAAAAAGTGTGCGTTTTGACCACAAGGATAGGAATTACTTTTTACCAAATTATAATATTCTCAGGCAGACGCGAGTGTTCTTCAGCGTTTGCCTTGGTCACCCTGTTAAGACATTCTAGAATCTCAGTTATACAAGATACAAGCAGCACAGAGCCCGGAGGGAGCGTATGAGGGGAGTAATGAATAAGACAAGGGTATAAAGGAACGCTTGGGCCAAAGTGTACCTGCATACTGCAAAACTCATCTGCCTACAGAGGAAGAAGAAATGCCCAGAATGGACATGCCAGAGGTGGAAGTAAAGCCAATACCAACAAATGCGTTTTTACATAGAGCAAAATAACACTTCGGACATATCTCAGAGTAGATAAAAGAACTTGCCCTTACCCAAGTTACGGTACTCAAGTTACCATTTCCAAGACCAAACTGTTTACATTGTCCGTACAGAGTTACAGGCCCAACTGTGCACCAACCCAACACCAGAGAGAAAGAAGCATTGCCAAAAATAGGTATCCACCGCATGGAGTATTAGCTTTGTCAATGGCTTTAAGCCATGTTAAAAGTATATATTTCCCTTTGGAACCACTACATGCAATGAATCAGGCTGACACATCTACATATATATCACCCAAGGGAGCACACTTACTCTGGATGTAAGAACACTTGTATTCTATTTAATAAAAAAATCAAGACTTTCAATAAAAACATATATTATAAATATAATATAAACATAAGGAGAAGATTTATTCATGTTTTTGTCCTGAAGAAGGTGGTCGTATCAAGTGCATCCACCGAAACGCGTCGACGCTGTGTTTTGGGTTAAATTTGTGGAATATAGAACCACACTTGGACAGAGAATTTATACTCTTGCTGTGTGTTGTCTTTGTATTTTTCCAAATTAACATCTATATGACAAATGTGATGGTCTTGTAATAGTCTTTTCTGGGGTTTATAGTGTTTATGTATAGATTTCATGAATTTTTTAATGTATTATGATGCATTTTATCGTAGATTCCTGAATGTATTATGACGTATTCTACTGTATGTTTTTATTGAAAGTCTTAATTTTTTATTAAATAGAATACAAGTGTTCTTACATCCAGAGTAAGTGTGCTCCCTTGGGTGATATACATGTAGATGTGAGTGTCAGCCTGATTCATTGCATGTAGTGGTTCCAAAGGGAAATATATACTTTTGACTTTTCAGTCCTTTTGGTGCCCTGTCCCTTTGAGTTGTGGGACCCCTCTCTTTGTTTTTAAGCTATGTTATACAGCAGTGCGTCTGGGAGTAACAACACGAACAACAAATGGAAGGAAGGATGTAGGGAGCGTGGGGGGAAGTCAACAAGGACAGTGGAGGTAGGGAGGATGGGTGGTTACCAAGTAGAAGGCCATACGAGGAACAAGGGGGGTTTTGGGGGAGGGGTTAGGGATTTGGGGAAGTACACAAGAGAACAAGCTGAAAAAGAAGTACTCTGATAGAGTGCTTAAATCCAAAGAAAAAGTAGCAGCTAAAACAATGAGCAGTGGAAAGACACGTAATGCGTCGATGCTCCGGGCAAGGGACAAACATGAAGAGGAAGGGAGCCTACAGCAGCGGACCAATAAGAAGCAAGCAAATGAGTGACAATGAAGCCAACCAATGAGCAGGCCCACGGATAGAAAACGAAAGGTCTCGAAGAGGTGGTGCATGTGTTATCTAGGAGAGACCTGAAATGCCTAAAGAGATACAGTTCTTTGGTGCCCATGTGGTAAAGCGAAGGCAGACAAAACTTCCAGGAAAGCAAAGCTAAAGTTTTTGGAATACAAGAGTAACATATGTACAAACAGCCCTAAAGCTCCGGTAGCAGAGCAATGTACCCATAATGAAAGCAAGTTGAACCAAATTAAGTTCACGATCCAGGAAGCAGTGAAACAATCTGAAAGAGGAAGTGATCATCAGCCCCTGCTGGCCATAAGAGAACATTTCTTGAACAAAGGATAAGACAAACAACAACTTAAATGGCTGACCAACAAGATATTAATAAAGCGTTGTCTTTGATAAAGTACTGAATTTAATTACAAATAATATGCATGTAAACCCAGGTCATAACTTTGCCCAAATTTAAACTTCAGGTTTCACACCTTTAAAGATTATATCACATGAGGTGAACAGGCACTGATCACCTGGTATATGCTTAATACCAACAGGCTCTTTATCCAGCATTAAAAGGTATACAGAGTGGACAAAAGCACAGCTAATAAAAAAAAATGTAAGGTACTTGACAATCTGACACCAACAGCATATGCATTACTGAGCTAAGTTGTAGGACAAGATATAAGGATTCCACATGAAGACAGACAATTGGGTTAGGATTCAGCATCCTGTTGGGACATTCAGGTTCGGGCGTTATTTTCTTATCTATGCCCAGTCATTCGTCCATCGCAAATCAATTTTCGAAAGGAGTCAGGTTTTTAGAATAGCCATTAAAACACAGACCAGAAGGGGCCATTTATTAAACATGAATTAGGCATTTTTAAGGAGAAATAAAATGGGACAGATGGTTAAATGATCATTCTTTCAGATCAGGGACACAAACAGGACCTTTCCATCTCAAAACCAACTAATTTTAAATTACTATTGCAGGAAAAATATATATTGATTATGGTACATGGTGCCATAGCAAACCGATAACTAATTTTGACCAAGACAGGCCCCTAGAATAAGACAGTGATTTACAAGCATTCAGCCATGTAGCTGAAGAGCGAATTTTTTTAATATGTCTAGGACTGTCACAAAGCAATACAACAGCAGAGTCTAAAACTCAGGTTCGTCATGATCATAGAAAAGCCACAAGTCTGACTCTGCCAGCACAAACATGAAAGTACCATCACAGAGGTGAGCCATCAGACAGATTTCAGATGGTAACATTTCAATAGATGGAATACATAGAGCACGTGAACTGACTACCTTAGGATGCAGCAAGGCCCAAAGAACAACACTCACTCTCTCCTTTTCAACACATACAGTGGCAGCTAGTCCACCTGATCATAAAGAAAGGTCTCAAATGCCAGTGGTATGGCAATGACACACAATTACTAGTAGACTTAAATCATAACTTCAAAAGGGAATCACTTACCAAATGTCTCCTTTCTGTCAAACACTGGATGAACCTAAAAGGCCCCAAACTAAAACAGGGATAAGTCAGAGATCCTGATAATGACAAAAAGCCTCATTCAACTATCTACTGACCCTCTTCACTGGACCAGGCCAAGCCTTACCAGCAGATGCGTTACACAACATTGGAGTCCTGTTCGACTTGCAATTATCTTTCAACACTCAACTCCAAGCAACTATCACTTTGACTCCATATCTAAAAATCAGTCCACTAACCTCTAGCACAGAAAACTATTGGCTGGGAGAGTTGTCCTACCCACACAACATCAATGCATAGCAAAATACCCAAATCTTTCCAGCAAAGCTATAGGAAAACTGCAGCACATACAAAACTGAGCGATATGCATCATGTTCGGTCTAAAGAAAAACTACCACATTTCCACTTTCAAGTCGCACCTGTCCTGGTTAATCAGTGTACACCAAATACAGCACAGATTTCTTTGTCTTATATGGGAAGCCTTCCGTGCAAAAAACACCTGAAAGCCTATCAGGCCTCTTCAAATTCCATCAAATAACTAAATTAAATGTAAACTCCCAAAATGGAGACCTAACAAGAGTCAGAGAAAACTCTGTCAGGACGAAACCTTTATAATCACACCCAAGGAACAGAGGCCATTAAGCAACTTAATTTTTACAAACTCCCTAAAACAGCTTCAACTCGAGACCAAAATAATCCTATGGATTTACCTTCATTAAAAAACCCAAAGGATAACCAATCAGGGATACCCTCAAAATCTTCATGATCATTCCATACCCTCACCCGCTCACTAGTGCTCCCGTCTTCTGATGCCATAAACTCTCCAATCTGCCATGAGAAAGAGAATTTACACCGAGTAGGAGACGCCGATATACGCCTACACTAGTTATCCTGAATGTACAATATTATTCATTTACCAATGTGCCCACTGTGCCACAACCATGGGAGACCTGTGTTTGTATAGAACTAGGACACAAAGTTTAAAACCTGTCCCCAACAAGAAGTTTAGTCTTGAGTCCCAGTTATAAGGTTCACCATAACAGCATGAGCTGTTGCGACATCATTCCATGAATCTTTCTAACACAAATCGCTCCAATTCCAAAGCGAACGAGTATTTGTTTATCCCACTGAAGAAAACTGTGCATTACAGTCATGCATACTGTGTAATGTATATATAATTACAGAACCATGATTTTTTGCTTAAAACCAATAACAGAACCTCCTAATACGGTCTGAACTTTGACTAACAAAGGAGTGCACTAGGTGGTTGAGGCCATGGAATGGACTCAATTTACCCACCTCAGAAGGATGGAAGACGGGGTCTGCCTTCCTGGAATTTGAACTCATGAATTCCAGGTTACAGCATTTGTCAGAGGCGAGTGTTCAACGCACAGGGCCCTCCATCTACTGACCTGATCACCAGTCCACGGAGCAGGAAAAACGGGATTAGTAATTCAATACAATTTAGGTTAAAACTGCATTAGCCACTTACCGAAAAATACGCAGCACAGTGGACTACTGGGGTAATGCAGGCCTCTGGTTACCGGCGGTGCTCGCGGGCCAGCAGCTGCTTCAAGATTAGAGCCCTGAGCGGAGGCCGCGTGCTTGGCGCTCGTTCAAGAAAATTTAAACAGTAACGAAACAGTCGCGATCCGGCCAACTTTAAGCCCCGCCAGCTGATCAACTACAGACCCTCTCCGAGCTTCAAGAGGCTGGAAAATTGCAGCTTTGCCACTTGTCCAGCCCTCGGCGCACGTGCTGGGCAGCTCGCGCCCTAGACTTGGACACTGGTCTTCAGACTTACTCTGGACGGCCACCACCTTCGGCTCCACAGGTCGAAGAGTGTAGCGGCTTCTAGCAAATATTGACAACATAAGAGGATGTGGCCTAACGGCTAGAGCGGGCGACTGCAAAGCTGGGGAACCGGGTTCGAGTCTAAGCAGGGACGCTCGACATCCTGTGATTCTGGGCAATCACGTAATCTCCCCGTGCCTAATAAAATGAATGTGTCCCTCTGTAATGCAAGTGGTGCTCATGTAAAGCGATCTGATACCATCGGGTCGAGTTCGCGCTATAGAAAACTCCCAAAAAACATAAGATACTCAATGATTGCCTATTATATATCTGAAAACATCATTAACAATCCAAACGTTGATCACCATTTTCCCTGCAAGTACACTGGCCACGTGTTGTTGATTTCCAGAGAACTCTGGAGGGGGCTCTAGATCCCTGTAAAAATGCAATCTTCAAGCACACAGACGGGTAAAAAAAATAATTTACAAAAATTCGGACCACTAATTGTACAACTGGACCCACGTGGATCATACACGTTTTAGGGTTGTTGGTGGTGTTAAAGGCAGAATTATATTTTTTTAATTAGATATATTTTCGCATGTCTTTATTTTCAAGTTTTAATTTTTGTAGATTATACTTCTGTGTTTCGTTATCCTACCAGGGCAGAGCCTCAGCCTCTCCCCCTGTATAGCCCAGCCCGAACACCCCTTTCATAGCATGCACGTGGTACTCTCCAACACATTAACTCAAGGGTGCATTGGGCCTTCTCAATATTTACAATTACTTCGCAGTGATACTGGGTATTTGTGGCCATCGGGTGGAATCTCTCAAATCAGGGAAACCACCTCGATTCTGGAGACTGGATCCATTTAATAAAATTCTTGTACCCAAATTGTGTTCCCTACTGCCTCGTATATTTCATTCCGCTGCACTGTTGTCATCCATACACATGCTGAACAAAATCTTTCTTTCCTCTGATCATGAACATGCAGCCTATGAGAATATCGGCTTGGAAAGCTTTTAGCATGCGAGGGTGTCAAACTCTCTTCACTTAAATTCCGTTTTTTCTTGTTTTTTTAAAACTTTTTTTTAAATTTTTTTACTCAAGGCAGCGAGCTCATTAGTCACACAAATAGAAGCCAATAATGGCAGTGAATCAGAGGCTTGTCCCACCCATCTTTCTGTAGTGTCAAGAGTACCAATACATTAGCAATTCTCCCATTGATGGTGACCAGGTGAGTTTGGGACAGTGCAATGCCAAGGTTCTTATTCACAAAGGAATTTTCATCCGTAAACGTCATTATATGGTAGAAAATCCCACATTAACACATGCCAAGAATTCACATAGGGATTCCTAGTGGGCATACATGCATTTACTACAGTGGATTTCTCTGCCACCAGTGCAGAAACCCCCCCCCCTGTAGCATATGCCAGTCAAGAGGTGGGAAGCGGGCGTTCCAAGTCCTGGTTTGCCTTGGTAGTTTGGGAATGCCCACAATCATGTACTTTTCTGGGAATTCCTAAACTCCTCTCCCTCCCCTTTCCATCTTGGATAGGTTCATAAATGTACTCCCCCATCCAGGCTGGTAAGGGATCACCGCAGAGGTGGAGGGGGAAAAGCAGTTTCTCCATAGGGGAAAACAATTTTAACCATGGAGGAATAACGAAGTGTGTGCCTACACACTAGGCTCCATTTGGCCTGTGCGGACTTCTACACTGTTTCGATTCTGCATAGTAGGAACAGGAGACAGTAGGAAGAATCACATGACATTCAGTACTATGCCCGGAAACCTATGCTTGGTGCAACTTTCCAGGCTTACTGCTAGAAATGTTAGCTAAGAGGGTAAATAAAAAAAATAAAAAAATTAAGGTTTCAATATAAATTCCTAAATACAGCTGTTTATTTTTTGCTTTTTGCAGTCTTTAAGAATCTGGTGCTTTGGTGTCTCTGGGGCGACCCAAGGTTAACTCTCAGAATACTACACTTTCTAAAGTGAACACCCTAAACTATAAGCTTGGAGCACCAATGCATGGCGCCATATAACTATCCCACCGCAATGACTTGACAGCACAGCTCTACTTTTTGATAGCAATACTGAAAGAGCCAGAACTGAGCAGATTCTGATAAGAGGGCATCTTTACTTTCATCATTTCCTTCCTATGATCTTACCACACTGTTCCTAAGTCAAGTGTAACAAATATAACCCATAGCAGGGCAGACAGAGAATTCCTTTCAAGAAACAGAACAAATCACCTTTTCGTCTGCTTGTACACCCCATACCTCAGCACACTGGGATCCCTAGCGCTTACTAATCACTTGAAAAAAAGAAACTAGGGCAATAAGGAGAATGTTACTTTCAAGTCACACACACAAAAAGAAAAACACCGAAGGGCAAAATAAAAGGAATACTTCCTAAATATCTAAAAAGTAAAGAGACTGAGGGCCAGAAGCAAATACATGGACCCAAGCATAAAGTAAACAAAGAACTAGCTCAACAGAATCTGGGGGGAGGGCACAAGCAGCAGTAGTGGTGAGGGGGGAGGGCAAGCACCATAAAAAATGTTAAAATGATTTTTAAAAGAGACATCAGAAACATTTACAAGACAACAAAGGTGTCCTAAGACAACCATTCTCTCAATCTAAACAGAGGAAGAGTTGGTGGACCGGTAGAGATGACTGGAAGTGGCTCAAGATCACAATAGGTGACAATACCCATCCCAGATAAGGCCACTTTATCAACCAGAGGAGCCCT
Organism: Calotriton arnoldi; assembly: GCA_963921515.1. NCBI lineage: Eukaryota > Metazoa > Chordata > Amphibia > Caudata > Salamandridae > Calotriton > Calotriton arnoldi. The sequence continues at coordinate 331,464 of CAWUFW010011442.1, read as the reverse complement.
CAACAAAGCTGTAGGACATGAAGCACAGGAGGAAAGTCAAATAGGAAGGAATAAACAAGTAAGAACACACAACAGAAGAAGTAAATCCACCTAAATACACCAAAAGATAACATTTAAATTTCAATTACATGTTTGGGTGCCTTTACTGCTCAAAATGGAATGGTGTACAACACCCAGAAGGTCACACACAACAGTGAAATATGTAAAATATTTCGCAGGTCCCTATAAAATAGGAATTTCATATAATGACAGCCCCAAACCACTCTTCAGAGCTTAACCATTATTCAGGTCACTAAAATTATGCAGCGAGAAGCACCAAATTAGGCAGCACATTCGCTCACAAAATTTACGAGGCCTCGCAGAAAATGAAGGAGCCTTTGGCCAATAAGCCAAATAGCGCAGATGCGGAGGAGTGTTTCCTTCGTTTTAATAACCGTTTGACCACTACTCTTGATGAAACCACAAAACCATCCCACCTTCTACAAGTCAAGCTGGTTCTAATAAACTAATCAGTCCATGGTGAAAGGCTAAACTAAGGACCGAAAGACTTTTGGGGAGTCAAGCAGCAAGGAAATGGCGAAGAACTTATTCCATCAAAGCGCAGCAGTTTTTTAGATCAAGTAAAAAGTTATAAATGCGGCCATCATCGGTTTAAAACCTCTCCTTATGGAAAATCAACTCACGATTCCTCCAATTCAGCACAAACAATGTTTAAGGTAATCCAAGAATTTACCAGTGCCACCTGTTTAGTAAATACTGTCCCCTCAAGAGTTATGTGATTAACTACCTTTTAAATTAACAAAGTCTTTATTATACCTTCTCAAAAGCACTTCTAGTCAGCAAGAAGAAACAATTATTTTAATATTCTCTATTCTAGACGAGCCCCCAGTACACACCATCACTTGCATTCAGATTCTCTCGCCTTGCAAACGCTAATGTCAATTAAGCTTGGCTCTCCCAGCAACATTTGCCAGATTAAACTTCAATAAGCTGGCTACTGTGGTTACCCCTGCACTTTCGGTTACCTTAAATTGCTTCTTCTCTTCTGGTATAGTTCCTAATGACTGGAAGAAAACTAGTTAAGCCTTTATTAATAAAAGAGCAGTCTCGACCCTATGTTGGAATTTAACTTTAGACCTACTTTGCTGCTCCCTTCCATTGCTAAAATAGTGGAGAGGTACCTGGCCAATTGGTTATCCAATTATCAAGAGCATCAAAAGCATCGCATATCCACTGGCTGCCGCTCAAACTGGCTTTTGTCCTCTTATTGGCATGGAGACAGCACTTGTAAATGTTGTGAATGATCCCAGAATCAGTCTTAATAGTGGGCGCATTTGCTGGTTCCATCCTCTTGGAAGTGACATGGTCTATTATTCGATGTTGATGAAAAGTCTGGCAGCTATTGGACCACTAGAGTAGGGAGGGGCGGGGGAATTAATCTCTGGAGTAGTTCTCCTACTTCTTGAGAAGTCACAGCTGATCTTTGATGAGGACTGCCTATTGGTCTAAGTCTAATGTGGTGAGCTGAGGCGTCCCTCATCATCTACAATGTAGTTCAATATTGGAGACGACTCATCAATACTATTGGATCCTGTCGCTAAAGCGGTATGTTCTATGCAGAGGACACCCGGCAGATGTTCGTACTTGACCGTCCTTTCGAGGAGATCCAACAAACTCTCCAATCCGGATACCCAAGCCTGGATGAGTCGAAATATGCGAAAACTGAATGTTGACAAAGCAGAGCTGCTCATATTTGGGCTTGATTACTTAGAGAATGCCAATTTCTGGCCATGAAAATAAGAGATCTCTCCACCCCCTGCCAGCATGGTCAAAAATCTTGGGCTCAAATTGGACAGAGTTCCTGCTTGAAGCACAAATAAATTGTGTTGTATCTGCACGTTTTCATCAACGAAAGTTTTTGAAGAAGAGCCTATTGTTTATTCTTCAGGAATTCAGACCGCTGTGGTAGCTGCTGTTATTCTTTCTAGGCTCGATTATGTCAATGCTGTTACTTCGGCCTTTCTCCTAAGCTGCTTTCTAGACTGCAGCTGTTCCAGAACGTGTATGTAAGGCTGGCTTCTTGACTACGTAAATTTGATCATATCTGCATATGGTATTTCTATGGCGTGAACTTGGTCAAAAGGCGGAGGAGCAATGTACAGAGTCAAAGACAAGCACACGGTCAACAAGAGATAGGAGAGGAAGCTGGGTTGTGCACGGTTAGGATCATGTTAGAGACCTGACTAACTACCAGTAGAACAAAGAATTTTGTGTTTCGTTCATCAAGCCCTAAACTCCTTTTGCGTCCCTAGGATTCAGGCTAGAATCACTCGGTACCCTCCGTCTCGCGCCCTTCATTTTGGGTCTCAGGTCACAGTACTAGTTCCTCATTTCAGACCATATCGGTTGAGAGGAAAAGCGTCCTCCGTTCTAGCCTCTAAAGCTTGGAATCCATTCCTCTGGTGCTCCACGCTATTTCAGAGCATAGAGTGCCTCCTAAAACGTTGAAAGCTAAACTGTTTATTTAGAGTAGATTATACCCTTTTTGCAATTAAGGCTTCAAATCCATTTCTTTTCCCAGCCCTATTCTTTTCTCTTTGTTTTATTAGCGCTAAGGACCCTTACGTGCACTAGTCATTTATTCATTCACACAGCAAGGATAAACACCTTCCTACCAAGATCTGGTGCTTTAGCCAGATATTCCCAACTCCACCATTCTCTCCATTTTAGATACAACTACAGGGCTTCCGGTTGAATACTTCATATTTTTCAAAATGGCATACACCATGCCAGCATAAATAATTCACTATCATCAACCTATGCTCCTGGTAGGGAGGTGCACAGATCTGGAGAGGGGGCACGAGTTCCACAATGTGTGCCCTGTGCACCCCCATTTTTTGTTGGCTGGTAGTGGTGGTAACTGACTGACTGTATCCTGGGCTCTGTTAGGCAGTCCCAGGACCAGTGCTATGGTGACAACGCACTTAGAATACAGTGAAAACATCTACATAGATGAGGCTACGCTATATATTAGGGTACACTTCAGATTGGCCTGACCTACTCTATAAGTCCCTAGTACATAATAGGGCAGGGGGATTAAAACTACCTTTAAGTCCCTAGTATATAATAGGGCCTGGCAGTTTAGAGGCCAGCAGCCCTTTTTGCACTTGCAGGTGTGCACTGCTGAGAGCCAAAGGTCATGTTAAAAGCAGCCCTCTGTTGCAGGACTACTTTTAAAGGCAAATTGTGCCCAAACACGACTTTTGTGGTAGGGGCACTGAAAAATAGATAAACTAGAATTTTTTGGCATAATAGGTACCCCAGGGTCTCTCCTAGGTGTCACAGGGATGGAGGGGGTGTGGAGGGTTAGGTCACTATAAAGAGGGTCCATATAAATTATGATTATATGCCCTGGGGGATATAGAAATTGCACATTTTACTTCCCCATTGTAGAACAGTGCCTTCCAAAATTGACATCTGTGCTGGGAGTACTGTGGAGTGAGGATCTACACTATTTTTACATATTCAGGACCGCTAAAGTCTCCCCTAGGTGTCCCAGGGGAGGGGGCTCCTGTAGATACAAGCAGAGTCCTTATAAAAGATGTTTTATAAGCCCGGTTGTTGGAGAAACTGCACATTTCATTTTCCCTATTGTAGATCCCCCAGCAACATAGGTTAACATGGCAATAGTTTATTCAAGGACTTAGGAGAATGGTATTGATAAATCCAACAACATGCTATTGTTGAATGTATCCTAAAATATACAGAACAGAAGGTATAAGACTTTGTAAGCAAAATCCACCCTTCTATTGGTCTTCCCCGATTGGTCAGACTAAACCGGATTAGCCAGGGTTCTTTGATGGAGTGAGAAGAGTGGCTCACCTTAGGGAAGCTAATCTGTTGGAAAGAGCTCTGCTACAGAGGAATGCCAGGGTAGGGGTCGTCAACCATGGGGATTCAAAGAAAAGATAGGACATGCAGGAATAGCCAGGTCCACCTGCTTCCACCACCTATGACCCAGCCAAATGGCAGGCTTAAGGAAGGAATTTGCAGATGTCAGAGGCCAAGGAGCTATGAAATGAGTCATACAGAGGGTTGGTTTAGCTAGCTCTTGCTCCTATGCTGAGACGTCAGCCATATTGAATTTTGGCGAAATAGGGCTTTCTGGGAGACCATTATTCCATACTTTGGAGGAAATGGGCATGCTCTGGGGTGTTGCCCTTCACCTCATTGAACAGGAGTGCCCTCCTGCTTGAACCCAGAGACCACTGAATAAGTATCTGAGAGGTGCAGAGCCTCTCAGATCTGCTGCTTGGAACCAAGAGAAAAAGGGTCCATGCTGGAAGTTTGATTTGCACCAAGCAGGACCTGCATCTGTCGGACTGTGCCTGCTGCCCAATCTGTAACTACAGCCCTGTGGACCCAACTAGCTTCAAGAGCTATAAAGAGTGGACTCTCTGCAAGCTACAGGTTAACAGAGCTCACCTGGACCATCACCACTAAGAATCCCCAGCCTGGAGTGCGTCCAGTGGATTTCTAAGGGTTTTATCCAAGTGGGTTGTGGAAACTGCAGCCCCAAACTTTCAAGGACCTTCTTGGAGATTACAGACCACTGGATTGTGTTTTGATCACTTTGGTACCCCCACAGGAATTTCAGGAAGAAGTTCCAGAAGGTTGGAGAACTTTGGAAAAAAGCTCCATAAGTGGACCGACTCAGCCTGTAAAGCCAAGCCGGTGACCCTCAACCGCGAGCCGGCCTGCCCTCCTGGTTTGTCCCGCTGAAAAGCTCCAAAAGGCCGGCTTCCAGAGTTTGACCGGGAGCTTGTCAAAAGTCAAGCTAGTGAACCCTCTCCGAACCTGGCCTGGTAAACAGCATTGAGGGACCCCGGCAGAAAAAGCTCCGGAAAAGTTTCTAAGTAAGAGGGTAAAAGGCTTGACCGGCTTTACCATGAGAGTCAAGCTGCCCACCTGCAACCGTGAGCCAGTATGGAACCCTGGCTCGTCACGCTGGAAATCTCCAGAGGTTCGACTTCCATAGTTTGACTGTGAGCTCGTCAAAAGGCAAGCCAGCAAACCCTCACCAAACCCGGACTGGTGGAGAGCATTGAGGGAACCCGGCCTAAAAAGCTCCAGGAAAGTTTCTAAGTCAGAAGGTAAAACTGCAAGGGGTGCCAAGCAAGGCTCCATCGCGGTCAGCCTGAAACTTTGACTTTGTCCCGGATAGCGCAACCAGATGTCCCAAAAGAAGTTATAGGTTGTTATGTGCTATAAAGTGCTACATCTTTAAAAATTCATATCTCAGGTTCCCTACTTTGGATTTTGTTTACGTTTTGGTGTCATTTTAAAGATAAAAATAATTATTTCGTATTTTTAAAAATTGGTGTTGTATTTTTAATGTGTGTTGTGTCTTAATTATTTACTGAATAGATGTTTTTAAATGCTTTACGTAGTCGTCTCTGAAGTCAATCTTGCCTGCTCGCTGCCAAGCTACTAAGGGCTGAGCATGGGAATACATTTCTTAGACCTATTCTGAGCCCTAGACTGTGTTAGTGGACTTATTGCCAGTGGTAGATGCACATTTACCACTACTAATAACCCCTTTTCCAACACCATAAAATGCTTGCCTTTTCCAAAAGGCTTGTGGGGCATCCTTATCCAACAGTGTGCCAGAGTCAACTTACCTGCATTCTACTGTGAACTCAAGGCACATCTCTCGAAATCACACATGCCCAGCAAATAATGCTTGCCCATTCTTAGATGTTGGGGTCAAACTGGACAAAGTTTCTGATAGAAGTGCAAGTAAATTGTATTGAATCTGCATGTTTTCATCACCTAAAGTTTTAGAAGTAGAGTTTAATGGTTATTCTTCAGGCATTCAGAGTGCTGTAGTGGCCGCCGTTGTTCTTTCTAGGCTCGGTTATGCCAATGCTGTTACTTAGGCCTTTCTCCTAAGCTGCTTTCTAGACTTTAACTGTTCCAGAATGTGTATGCAAGGCTGGCTTCTGGACTACGTAAATTTAATCATGTATGTATGTATGTATATGCCATTGCCATGGGGGGGATCCTGGTCAAAGGCGGTGGAACACTGTACGGAGTTGAGGACAAGCACACAGTCAACAAGAGATAGGAGAGGAAGCAGGGTTGTGGACTGCTATATTAGGGTATTTAACTGGTACTAATGAGGTGCAACCAATGCCCAGTTAGTGTTAAGTGCAAAAATGACAAAATAATGAAGCAATACCATCATTAAATGTGCCACAATATGCTGCATAATTTGCCTTTTTTTCTTGCTGCATAATTTACTCAACCGTGCCGCGTAATTCCAGTGGCCTTGGCTATACCTCACTCATGACGCCTTACTAGGCCTAAACCAGTCTGGGGTTGCTTGTATATCCATCTGGAGGGGTCTGGCCTGGCAGTTCAGGCTGGAGTGCTCCTTCTGGTGCAGTAACCAGGCTAGTCTCCGCCTAGAGAGGCACAGGTGGTGATGGAACAAAATGCAGCCGGGAGAGCTGGGGCTGACAAATTCAAGCATTCCTTCCATCACTTTGTTAAGAGTCTCAGCATGGCAGGTAACACACTCCAGTAAGCGTAATGAAAATGTGCATCACTACATTTTTACATTCTCCCCTTTAACCAAGAAAATATTTTCAGCGTTGAAAAATCCCATTGGACTTTTTAAGACTTCCTTTTTAAAGGCAACACAAACATATTTGTAATACGACTGATTTTAGTTAGAAATCAGCCCAATGCCAATTATATCACCACAACATCTACAAATTCATATTTGAGGGTACTGGAATGACAAATGGGAACAAGAGTGGAATGTCTAGAAAGTCTTATTCTCGCAGAGCTAAACAATCTATTAGGGATACCAAATAAGTTGCTGTCCTCGCATCGAGCGGTCGGTTACATCCTTTGCAAGGGTGGTGGCATCTGAAAACATCCTGCAGTCACCAACTGCTGTCAGAAATGAATGACTGCACTACTGGAAGCCAAAATTGGAAATACCGGTAGTGTCCCTTGGAGGAGCACCCCGAAGGGACCCAAGTTTGAGTCAAAGTTTACTCAAACACCCAAATTAAAATTTAATTAATTTACGGGTGGTCTGCATTTACCACCAAATAATGCACTTCACACACAATAATATACTGATGGTAACCTACACACAAGCAGCAAAGTACTAAAACAACAACAACAAAAAAACCCACACAATTCAAGACCGACCTCCATTTCAATTTGATTACATTTTGGACGCCACAGCTGCTAGATAACTAGAATGATCAGTCTGTCGGGAGCCCCAGACCTCGAGTCTGGCTGTAATGATCCTATCTGCACAACCTTTGCATCAGTCAATGATGAGTTCCAGGCCTCGCTGTCAATTACACTGTAATCAACAACGGTCTGCCCCTTCTACGACACAGCTGATCAATGAAATAACAAGCAGTAGCAAAGCCAGAGTGCCTGGCTTTAATCGCCTAACACATGCAAACATGGGAATGAACATGCATATCATTTGCTATTTGCTGGAAGTCTGTGTGGAATCTGCTTCTTTTTGCGCCCCTTATGCCAGTGGCCTATTTTTAGGTATAGCATTAGCCAAGACCTTTTGATTTTACTAAAATTATATGTATAGCACACTTACTTATCAGGGATTTAAGCCACGCTTCCTCATCAGTTTGCCATTGTGTCATACACATTGTTCTTCATTACAGCATAGGACAATGGGTCAGCCCACTTCAGCGACTGGCCATCTTCACTTTGATTGACGGGGCATTCTGCGCTTCCACACAGAGCATTTCCGTTTAGCGAAAAAGGACTACTATGGAAATGTGTGCTTTTTGAGAGCAATAAAAAAAAAAAAAATGTAAAACATTTTTTTTAAAAAGGGGGAAAAATGTTGCTTTTAGCCATTAAAAAAAAAAAAAATTGGCAAGGGCCTGGCAACTTCCGCTAAAAATAAAATTTTGCTAAAAACCAAAATCAACGACAAAGCAAAAAGTCTGAAGTCAACACCAGACCACCGGGTTGGCCAATGCTCGTTTAGGTCTGGTGTTAGCCAATACCGTTCGATTTTACTGAGATTATAAATAGAATATGCTTATAGCACATTTCACCCACCCCTCTTCATCCCCGGTTCTGTTGTGTCGTTCACATTTCTTCTGCCCACTACAGCACACTGCGGTGAGTCAGCCTTATCACTGTGAGGATTGCATCTGCTCTTTTACAGGGAGCACGTCCGCATGCAAAGTATTTCATTTGCAAATGCTTATTTATTCTTGTAAGGCTGCAGGTCACCAACACCACAAATTTAGAGAATATAAAAAGGCACAGACACAAGAGGCACAGAGAGACTAGTTGTAAAGACAGCGTGTGTGTACAGGTCCGAGCACCTTGCCCAGGGGTTAGCTTGTCCGGGAGATGGCTGCAACAGAGATATTTCTTTATCTCCAGACCTGATCGGGCCGGCCCCAATGTGGTTTGAAGACCACAGAAACCCTCAGTGCCCAAGGCTCGCGAGTCCGACAACTTCAGACAGCCACAAAGGCCTGCGGATTGGTCAAACCTAAAAGCCCTGGACATTTTAGTCTGAAATACCTTGCCTGGTGGTGAGAAAAGTATTTCCAAATTCATTTATCACTCCGTCTGGCACCAAGTATAACTCGCTCAAAAATCCACTGGCACTTGGAGAACTACATCCTTGATGAATGATAACAGGCAGGACTAGTTTTAAGTGGAAGCATGACTGCAACTAGTTTAAAGACATGGACTTTTTTTTAAACCTCAGATTTCGATGCTTCTATTTTTCCACTTTCAGTGACAGAACGAGAGATAGAGAGAGAGAAAGCAGGAAACGGATGCATACAGAGAGAACCATACACTCCTTCTAGGTTGCACACCTCGTCTCATCGTGGACACCGCAGAGGACAGCAGCTCAGAAGTATGCAGAGAACTACCGGAGCGGGGTACCCTTCTGCTTACTACAAGCAGCCCTGATCAGAGCAACTCACTTGTACAGGAGCCCAGCACTGTAAAATGCAGACGCATTAAGGGGCGGATGGATTCACAAAAATACCACTAATATCCATACAAATATGCACAAGTCATAGATTTTGCGGGATACTGGTCTGGCAGTTCGGCCTGGACTGCTCCTACTGGTGAAGGTCCTAGGCCCATTTGCATATGGCTGTTCTTTGTCCAGACTGACATAGAGGCTGCAAAAATGACTGAGTGGAATTCTGCCCTCAGTGGCAGAGATCCATTCAGCCATCCCTTACATCACTTTGCTGTTTGTTGCAGAATACACCCCAAGTGAGACCTTTATCTGCAGGCGTGGGTTGCCTGCTTAACACAGGATTCTATCTATACCTCACTGATGACGCCTTAGCAGCCTTAAACCAGTCTCGGGTTGCTTGTATATCCATCTGGAGGAGTCTGGCCTGGCAGTTCCGGCTACAGTGCTCCTTCTGGTGCAGTAACCAGACTAGTCTCCGCCTAGAGAGGAACAGTGGGTGAAAAGTGATGGAACAAAATGGAGCTGGAGAGCTGGGGCTGACATAAATTCAAGCATTCCTTCCATCATTTTGTTCTTTGTTGGACTCTCAGCATGGCAGGTAACACACAGCAGTACATTTATTGAAAATGTGCATCACTACATTTTTAGGTCTAAGCCTACCAGACAGCAGTCTCGTTTGGTAGCGACTTCTTGGCAACATTCGAAAAGCATCCCTTGCTCAACATTGACTTTGTAACTCATATTTGCTTGCTTTCTATTTGCTGGCTTTATTTGTTTTACGCTGTCCAGCTTGAGTTCGTCCCTTCCCTTGCCCAAACCCAATGGACTGTATTCTTCCACCAGCACTGAATGTCTGTAACTAGGCCTTTAAATCTTGTTCTTATCTGGTCACATTTGCTGTACATTCAAAGACAGTGCAAGCTCTGTCTACCAGGGAGCCTGGCGTTTACTTTTCTTTCTATGATTTCAAAGTGAGAGGATTTATGTGACAACCATGCTAGCTACTCGGTGTGCTGTAAGATGGGGTTTTTTCCTAGCACCAAACAAAATTTAAATGTCTGTAAATTAACTGAGCTGATATTTCAGAACAGATCAGAATAAGGAATGCACAAATAAAGCACTTTTTTGACAATTCTAAAGTGTGGTGAAAACAAATATTTTTATACGATCAAAACTAAAATCAATACCAGCCTCGTCCAAAGCATCCCTTTGGGAAGCCTTAAAACCCACAATCTGGGGGGTGGACATTAGCTATTGTGCGAATGAAAAACGTAAGCAATCCGCCCAACGCGCCGAGATGGAGGCCCAGCATACATCTCTGGAGACACAATACAGACATAATCCCAGTCCCTCCAGCGTAATTTATTCCTTACACAACAGCAGCTACAACATCTCATGGACGAGGCGAAGGAAATCGGTCTAGAGTCAACACCGAATATACCAGTGGGGGGACAAAACAAGCAGAATGTTACATAGACTGTGCCAAGCCGAGCGGTCCCCGGCCACCGTTCCAATTATCCATGGAACGGATGGTGTCTTGCATACCTCTCAAGAGGACGTTGTCGCAGAATTTGCACGTTACTTCTCCATACTATATGCACAGAAGGAACAGCTCTCAGAGGCCCTTATTGCAGAGTTCCTCCGGGACATCATCCCTCCGAGACTAACAGATCAGATGAGAGACCAACTCGATGCTCCCATTACAGTTGATGACTTAACGGCGGCGTTGGCTGCGATGCGTCCGGGGCGGGCCCCCAGTCCCAATGGGTTTCCCATGGAGTTCCTCCGATCATATATGTCAACACTCGGCCCACATTTGTTGGAGACAATGCAAGACGCCCTTGAACGGCAAATACTACCCCGGACTGGCGACAGGCCGAGATTGTCCTTTTCTTAAAGCCTGGCCGCCCACCGGAAGACCCATCCTCATACCGTCCTTTCTCCCTAATTAATTTCGAGCCTAAATTATTGGGTAAAGTACTAGCTGATCGCCTGCGGACCTGTATACAGGATTTGATCCACCTAGACCAATCTGGCTTTATGCCACACCGAGCCACCCGCCACAACATTCGCCGAGTTCATAACACCATGGCGTTGGGACGCCTCGCAGCCATACTTCTTGCCGATATTGACAAGGCATTTGATTCTCTCAGTTGGGAATATCTCTTCCAGCTTTTGGAAGCGGTTAATTTTGGCCCACGCTTCATGGCATACATTCGCCTACTTTACACAGCACCAACTGCCTCAGTGCGAATCGCTGGTCATCGCTCGGCCCCTTTTCCCAGTCGCTGTACAAGGCAGGGCTGCCCCCTGTCCCCACTCTTATTTGCCCTAGCGGTGGAGCCCCTGGCGTTATGGGTTCGCCGGGATCCAGTGCTTCGAGGCTTTGAATGGCCACGGTCGCAACCTGACCGCATTGCGCTATATGCGGACAATGTCCTGTTTTTCATGACAGACCCATGGATCTCGGGACCACGCATCCTACAGATCCTCCGAGTCTTCGGCCAGACCACAGGGCTCCATACCAACCCCTCCAAGTCTGTGCTGTTTCCAGTATGTGGTCATCAGGGTCGAGGTACATGGGCGGCCCAGCTAACACACGCGACGGAGGGATTCCAGTACTTGGGCATCTTTAGGTCTCCTTGTCCAAAGGTATCATGGACGCGCAACATCAACCCACTGCTTGCCGGCCTCCGAGATGAGACAACAATATGGTCATCTCTACCCCTCCCACTGTACGGGCGCTCAGCGATTTTTAAAATGGTTTCTCTCCCCAGAGTGCTTTATCGATTACAACATTTCCCGTACCACATACCGCGATCATGGTTCGCGCAAATAGATGCCGTACACAATAAATTCCTGTGGGGCGGGCGGATCGGGTGGCGCTACAAAAATGTGTGCAATCTACTTATTGCGGTGGCATTGCGGCGGCAGACGTGTATTCATACTATGCGGCCGCTCATTTATTGGTCATTAATGAATGTTGGCATAATAAATCAATGGATCCGGCGTTTGCACTAGAACGCGCAGCGATGGAAGGGGACCCCCTTCTTCGAGTGCTATACAGCACACGAAACCTCAATTTTCTACCCCATGCTAGCAGAACAATGATTCGGCTTTGGCGGTATACTGTTCGGCGAATGGGGTGGCATGGGAGTCTGACCCAGGCAACGCCCTTATGGCATGGTACGTACCTGCGCCAGGTGACAGCCTTAAAGGGGTTCCGCCAGTGGGACCTTGTCATAAGGTTTCTGCACATACACAGAGCTATGCACAGGAAAATGGGACCCCGGAATACAGTGGTTTGCCACCATATACCGTAGCACCCAAAAACCCCAACCCAACTAGCTTAGCATCCCATTAGCACCCAAGTACTAATGTTTGGACAACCCAGAACACGGTATCTTTATCTCAGGACTCGCAGAAGCAAGAACACTCTTTCGTCACTCACTCGTACTTGTTCACAAGGTGCGTAGGAAGAGACACTGGATAGGTTAAAATGTTTATTCCAACTTACGTGCTCTAATGTACAGTACACGTGTCAGTACTAATAGCATAATGCATATGACTAATATAAGCAGCATGGTTACAATTCCATAGAATACAAACGGGGAAAGCATCTCAGAGCTCAGTGGATAAACGTATAAATAACATTACCACCCTCCCCTTGCAGTAAGATAGTTTATTATAATAATAGAAGACCTCTGGGCTTTGACTAGCGAACCCCCATACCTCAGTCTCTAGATGCAGAATTACATCAGCAGGACATCATAGCTCTTCTCACTGAAAAGGATTTCTCCAAGTGTCCTAAGCGCTAGTAAACCACAGTATTACAAGCATATCAAATTCTTCATGGCAATTGCACATAATGTTATGTCTGGGTGCGCGAGACTGGCCATATCAGGAAGAACCAAAATATATTGTTATGCGACCTTGTACATGTTTGTGCAGACTGAGCCCAAAAAGGTGAACAACAGAAAATGCAGACAGTGCAAAAGAACCTGGCACGAGCAAAGGGCGAGGGAGGCCCGGCTCAGTGTAACGTGCGCAAAGAAAAGCAGCATGGCAGCCAGGCCTAGGCCAACATAACAAGGCAGGTAACAATCCACAAGACACCCTCCCCTGGACAGTCCGGCGGCCAGGACAGAGGCCCATTAGAGGAAAAACAAAGCCGTTGGAGCACAGGGAGCGCCCAAACGGCGAAGGGCAGGTCAATCCATGAAAGTGTAGATGCAGAAAAAAGCCATACCCTCCAAGAGTTCATCATTGGAATCGTCAAAAAACATAGAAGCCATCCAATCCATGAGATCAAAAGAGCAGGAATGCTCCTCAGCAAAGGGAGCATCCAGAAGCAATGCGGGACAGCTTGTGTGATAATTGAAACAGCTTCGTTGTAGGAGATCCTGGGCAGCCGCCCAGATATCCCATTGCGCCAAAATCCCCAGTGCAGCCGCACGCGCCATACAGCCAGCGACGGAACAGTCCTGCTCATGGGCCTCTAAGGGACCCATCAACTGAACAAAATCCGGAACAGACAATGACGAATTGGAGAGGCAATAATCCAGAGTCCAGGTGAAAGGACAGCGGACACAAGTCATCACAGGTTGCACGCAAGTGAAATACGCAAAGCGAAATGAAAGAGTATATGACACACTTAGTGTCGCCAATGGCAAGACACCAAAACCGGCCAAAAGGCGCTCACGGAGCAGCTGGAGGCATTCTGGATCGAGCAGGTCCCATCGGGGAGCAGCCATTGCGCAGAAAGCAAATTAAGAGCAAGACACCAGCCGCTAAAGCGAGGATCAATGGGAAACCGCCAAAGACACTGGAAAAAATAGAATGTATGAAAGCCGGTATGACACCAAATATAGTTTGGAAGGAGGACACTAAGCCCGACCCCACGACCTTAAAAAAGTGCACTAGGCCTTCAGTGTTAGATGCGTTAAAAATACGATGTATTAACTCCCCAAAATGTTGGGGGAGATTAGTGTTCAAAAGGGCCTGTATTTCACTGTGGGTACTCGCCACCTGGAGAATGAATGTCTCCCGGGCGGACGTGAGCATAACTTCCTCGTTTAATAATAGTGCCTTTATTCTGCTCAGTCTATTGAAATCTGCTTCCATGGTAGGGATGGAAGGCCAAATAGAGATATCGACCTTGTCATGAGGGGGAGGAAAAAGCACATTTTTGCAGCAGACAACCCTGTGCGAAACTGTTACAATGTAAGGAATGCCAGCCTGCAGGCCACAACAGTTTTCGTTATTTAAAAGTAAATAACTACCATTGGAAAGGAGAGTGAAAGTAGGAGAAATAACAGGAGCAGGAATACCTTTCAGCACACAAGCAAGATTAGGAGAGGAAACGCTACATGAGCCATGCAATTTAATGTGTTTACAAATAAGCGAATGACCTATAGTCGAGTCGCAGTACTCCCCGTGAGAAAGACTTCCTTGCCGTCCCGAAGGCATTTATACATGAAAGGCAAGGACCAGAGTTCATGCAGGAAAGCACTGCCCAATGGCCGGTAACGGCCCACAGGATAATGTTTCATGCACGAGTCAAATTCAAACAAGGAAAAAGGTAAAACGATAACCCCATGAACTAGCCATACAGCAGAATCGAGTTCTGCAACAGAGAACGGCAAAGGATCCACCTTTTCGATATGTAATAGAGTGTAAGTTGCATCTTTCATGGACATAAATTGCTGTTTGTCAGTTAAGTTAAAAGGTAGAAATAAGGCAGAGGTGTTCAAAAAATGCCAAGGCACTTTACCTAACTTAAGTGTTTGTAAAGTCCATGCAAACTGCATAACTGAGCGCAATTGATTCTGACCATGATATAACACAGAAACATCATCTTGTACAATATCAACAACAGAGGACACAATATTCTCTAAAGTGTAAATGCGAGAAGACAGGGTATTAATACTATTGTCAACAACAGCAAGCACCTTTTCCATATTTGCTTGATCTATTTCCCGAAGACGGGAAGCAGCTTCCATTTGTGATAGCTTCCAGAGTTCATTATACGTTTCATAAATGAATCTCTTAGGCCGGGGACCACGAGGTCCCAAAACAAAGTCGGACAGATCAATATTGCCTGAAAGGAGGGACAAATGTTGTTTAACAGAATCAAGGGACGAATGTTGCAGCCATTGTTTGCATAATTTACCAACAGAATATGTAGTGACAGTACGAGAAGTAATAAATCTCGGATCAGGCCTATCCTGTGTGTATCTAGTACCTGAGTCGTGAAAACGCATTTGACATGCATTAGATGATATAGGCCATACCAACCAGGGTGACTGATCCAGTCCGGAAACATTAAATGAATTATTCTGTAATAGAGCCTGTAAGGTCGTCAGGGACAGGTTAAAACGTGAGCTATCATTGGGAAAACTCGAAAGGGATGGAATTGAGGGCGAGTTTAATTGTTTAGTGGTAGCTAAGCCCCAACATGTAGTTTGATAGATGGAAGCATTTAGGAACATAATTTGAGTAGGGATGAGACAAGCACGATGCAACGCCTCAGTTCCTTGTACCTGCCATGGCTTGGAGCCCCAAATAGATTTCAAATCCACTGTACTCTCCCAGTACTCATAACCACCCACAGCTAGGGCACTCAAAAAGGAACCCGAATATAGCAATTTTGTGTGTGTTAACATAATTTTCTGAGTTGATGTTGTATTAAGTCTAAAATAATAGGATGCAGGGTTCGACCGATTAAAATCAGTAAAATAGGTAAACTTATTTCGAAGAGCCTGTGAGCTACCTGGCAAGGGGTTTGGACAATGTTCCCATTGGGTGTAGTTAACAGAACTACGCAGGGCACTTGGCTTATGGAGAAAATGATTACCCCAATGTTGGTAACAATACAAATCAGCATAATTCGCAGAATTCATATATAAATCCTCAGCATTAAAAGATGCATAATATTTTAAATCGGCAAACAAAGCTTCAACGGCATGCACATCCCAACCATCAGAATGAATATTATTTTGTACTACATCACCCATTGAAACACGAAGGACATTAGGTACATTGATGATTTCCGTCGGACCATGGATTTGATAGTTCACCGCATCCCATACGATGCCATCAGCAACTGGAAAAGCTGAAATGTTCACAAATGTGTGGTCACGCTTCATGATGTGAGACGAGGAATGAGGAGCCAAAGTTCCAGAAACATAGTCTACAGCAGAGCGTTCAGGTAAATAGTGACCATTGATTAGTAGAAAAAACACGGTGACAAAGCCAATGGACATGAACAGAAAAAGCAAGAAAAGTACCAACCAGAGGTATGTCCAGGGTGGAATCAAAAAATTGTCTCTAAACCAGGATACAAAAATACTGAACTTGGATGGGACTTTTGAAGAGGTGGTATCCGAATCAAAGGAATAACGAGTCTGACTTAATGGCATTATTGGTTGATGCGCCACCGGTTCAGATGCATGATAAATATACTCGCCCTCGTCGATGTTGGTGGAGAGTTGGGGATCAATTATAGTTTCAGGCAAAGTAGAGGATTCAGGCAAATCAACCATCTCAATTACAGCATCAGCGATCGTTCGCGCAGATGGACTATGAACATATGTCCGATAAATGGCAGGACAAGAGACCGCTGGTGTGACACTATTCAGGATCGGCCAGGCGCTGTAGCTTGACATTTTCAATTGAGATGTATCTGTTCTCTTTGCGACCAGGAAGCGTTGGTAAAATGACTGTACGTGTTCCCTTCAAGCCCAGAACTGGAACCGGTGCACGAAAAGAGGGGCCGAATTCTTTTTGTTTTCAACCTTCTCTCGAACCAGTTCTCCAACCTTTGGAAGCCAGCCGGCTACCGGAATCTGCAACGCAGGATCTGTGGCTGAAGGCAAATGTGTAGTTGCAAGTTTGTCTCGGGCTTCTTGTAAGTCCTGTAACATAGCAGAATGATTATCTACATCAAACTTGGCGGATTGCGCCGCGATGTCTGGACCCTCAAGGTCAGGCACAAACATTCTTATGCCAAAGAGCATTTCGTATGGGGTCCGCCCACCCAGAGGTCTTCTAGGGAGATTATTAAGTGCACGCTGAACGGTATACAAATGGGCCAGCCAGTTCCTGCCAGTACCTAAAACCCTAGCTGTTAAGGATTGCTTTAAGTCACGGTTCATTCGTTCAACGATAGAGTTGCCCTCAGGCCTATACGGAGACGAAAATTTCACCCGCACCCCAAGCGAAGCCATTGCATCCTTGTAAGCCTTAGAGGCAAACGCTGGACCTTGGTCCGAATGGAAGGTGCCGCATGCGAAAATTCCCACAAAGACACGCAAATCCCTGATTACATTTCGGGCGTCAGCACTCCGTTGTGGCCAGACCCAGAGAAACCGTGTGCACGAGTCCACTGCCACCAAGATGTATTTATAAGCAGTGTCTGATGAGAATGGACCGCAGTGATCCAAGTAAACACACCCAAAGGGTCTGTTAGCAATGCAGAGAGGTGTTTGTGGTGGACGTGTTACCGTGGAAGGCTTAATCTGTTGACAAACGTCGCAAGAAAGCACAAAAGCACGGGTGTCTTTATATAACCCACGCCACCAATAACGCTGCTGCAAGATGGAAACCGTAGCCGACACACCTGCATGGGCCGAAGCCATGCCTTCGTGTGCAGCTGATATCAAGGCACTCCTGCGGTCCGCGTTGGGGATCAGCCGATCTCCAACGTCAGGTATAGTTACATAAGGAACCTGATCGGGACTTAATTTGTAAGAATACTTGGAAGGGAAACCTGTAGGGTAATTATCACCTTCCTTGGTTGCAGCAATAGCCGCTAAAATAACAGGGTCTATTTTAGACATGGACCTGGTAACCGCTGCTACTGAACACGTGACTACTGCTGAACGGGCAGCCTCATCTGCCAGATCGTTACCAATAGCGTGTGCGCCCACCCGCTGATGGCCTAAGGTGTGAACCACCTGTGTGAGGGGCAGACGTTGTTGCAATTCTGCCACTCGAACCCAAAGCATTTTATGCTTAATTGTGCTCCCTTTTGCGTCCTTGTAGTCGTTTTTCGACCAGAAAAACAGATTGTCATTGTAAGATTGTACACAGTAGAAAGAATCACATACAATAAGAGTGGTCTCATCCTGAGAAGCGAACTCAAGTGCTAGTAGCAATGCATGCAGCTCGGCCAATTGTGCGGTACTATCTCCAAGTGTGCGAGTGTGCACCACAGAGGATTTGAACGTTCCATTCACAAAGGAGCCCGCAACAATAGCACATGCAGCTGAATAAGCGTGCTTGGACCCAGTGGCCGGTTGCGCCGAACCATCGGTGTAGATCACACATTTGTAATCCTCAAGCGGCAGTAAAAACAAAGGAGGAGGATGAACGAATTCATACTGTAAATACTCCTGAGTCTGAAGAGAAGAATCAAAGAAAAAAGTGACGTCCGAAGATGTCAAGGATGTAGCCCATTGTATCCAACGGGGATGCATTGCTTTTGAGTTCGGTACACTTGCCTTTGTTACTGCCTCCAGGGCAGGACAGGGTGTTACCACTAGAATCCGCTTTCCCTGTGCCAGTGCGCGTTCTTTTAGAATCGCCATTTGCACTGCAGTCAGAACTTTTTCAACAGATGTAAAGCGCAATTCAGCGGAAGTGTACAGATGTGACTTGTATGCGATAGGTACTGTATCACCTTCATTAAAGGTTAAATAGGTGAATCCCACCGCCCCCGGAATTATTCTAATCACCAGGTTTGTGTGGTTATCACGAGTCAAAAGATATTTAGACTCCAAAAGGTCTGTCTGCAAAGACTGCAGAATTGAGGTATGCTCAGGCAGCCAGCAAGACCTTGAATAAGTAGGTTGTATCAAAGCATACAAAGGCTTGATACGCTGGGCATATTCGGGAATGTAAGTACGCCCGAAATTCAAGAAACCCAGCAAAGACTGAAGCTTCTTCAGAGTATTTGGGGGCACAAATGTGCACATTTTTCCAAGAAATGGGGGCTAAGCCCTTACCTTCGTTATTGAGCTCATAGCCCAAGAACAGAACGGTAAATTCAGCAATGTGTGACTTAGCAAAGTTAAATTTGTAACCCTGCTCCGCAAATTCAAGAATAATGCGGTCCACACGGGACAGATGCTGATATAACTCGTCGTCTGTCAGATAGATGTCATCAACGTACTGAACATGCGTCTTGATCAATGTCATTTAACAAAGAAACAACACGGGCGGCGAATATACCCGGACTATTTTTATAGCCCATGGGTAAACGCCGGAACTGGAATAATTTACCACCGGATGTAAATGCGGTCCATTGACCACTCTCCGGGGCTAGGTTGTGCGTGTAGAAACCGTTTGAAAGGTCAAGTGTCGTTTTGTATTTTTTACGAACAAGACTGTCTACAAGCGCAGAACTGTGTGTATTCTGCACCGCAAAGTTCCGACAATGAGAATTTAAATGCCGGTAATCCAAAACTAAGCGGTACGATCCATCGGGTTTAGAAACCACGAATAGGGGATTGTTCATAGGTGATACGCATGGTTCGATTACTCCCTGATATTCCAACTGTGTCAGAATTTCGGAGACGGGGCCTTTGCCTGCCGTTTGATGGGATATTGGGGTTGTGGCTGCGGTAGTGACCGCAAAGGTATTGCATGGGGAGGTGATTCTACATCCCATCCCACATGGTTGCGTGTATAACGCTGGAGCCAGGTACACAGCCCACTCAGCTGCAAGTGCTTCAGCTTTGTCTTTTGGGACATGCCGTGAAAAGCTTGGAAGGATTACCTCCTCTCCTTCATGTGCAGCGAGAACGAATGGGGGTGGCCAATCCACCTCTGCTAACAAAATGTCATATGAAGAGGTTAGATTTTCCCAAAAATCCCTGTTATTTCACGCGGTATATCACCTTCAATTTGGATGACTATGTTGTAAAGTCTGTCAGGGGGTGCCACTCTGGTATCAGCTGTCTCTACAGTAATGAATGCTTTCAGTTGCTGTCGCCTCCATATGAGGACGTAGCGCCTCCCGCACTATGGTAACTTCTCGCGGCGCTGTCTAGGAGGGTCACTGCCCACGTCCAATTCAGGAGTCTCGTTCTCACGGTCTGTGGCATATTTCGCTGTTACAGCGGCAACCTTTTTCTTCTGAAATTGCGGTCGAGGAAGATGAAAATCTTCTGCTTTCCCTCTGACTTGTTGTCGAGGTTGGTCTCGCTCCTGGGGAGCCTCTCGGCCCCTTCCTCTATCTTGCCGTCCTCCTCCACCAGCCTGTGACGACGTCTGGGCCTGTGAAGAACGAGGAGAACGCGTATCAGAGCTCTGAAACCTTTCTGGTGATTTAATCCTTGACCTATCACGTAAATCATAAGTACGTTCAGAAGAAACCGAAACTGGGGAAGCGCCTCTCGACCCCGGCTTCTTTTGTTGCTTACCCTGTTTTTTCTGTCTCCAACTTTTTTGTGAAGACCGGTTTATCATCTTTCTCAGATGCACTTTTTGTCTGTATAACTTGTGTTTGCGATTGAGTTTGCATTTTCACAAAAGGCTTGTTGCCTAGGCTATTTCTTCCGATTGTTTTATAAGCCCGGGCTATTATTTTCGGTAATTCGCGAGGCCTGTCCAACTCTGGGACCAAAGCCAAAGCATTCGCTACTTGAAAGTTCATAGCATCGCCCTTGACATTTCCAAGGATCAGCTCAGCTACTACATCAAACACTCCCACTAGTCTCATCCCTAATTCCACAGCCGCTTCAGGGCCATGTTCATCCTGTACTTTTTTAATTACAGAGGGTAGAACCGTCATGGAAGGAGTTCCAAAACATTTTGAATAAACTGCTGCGAATACCTTACCCCAGTTGTCACATGATGTCAAATCGGGATTAAGTCTTTTGGCAAACTTATCGTAAGGATGCGGTGTTTATCCACTGGGGATGTATGTGGAAACACCGCTTCTATCTGATCGAACTTTTCTGCAAGCCAGTAAGGATAATCGTCCTTATTTTGTGGACGTTTGCCCATCACAGAATTTACCATGACAGGACTTATGGTCACTCCAGCTGCAACAGCTGGTTGGCCAGCGACTACAGGAGCAGCTCCATGGAGACTACCTGTAACGTATGTCACTAAGGCCCTATGCACTCGCACCAGTTCGGTATGCATAGTGCGCAGTTCCGCAATCGGTAATGCCAGATAATTTGGATGCGGGGTATACCCAGCCAATACAGGCCAAGTGGCCCCCTGAATAGATAAGGGGCCTAAACGAACTGCGGTAGTTGGTTGTGGGAGGGCGCCATTAAACCAAACATGGCGCGGCCAACGTGGGGCAGCTTATCTGCGAGATGCTTGAGTAGTACTTGTGCTTGTCCACAAAACCCTCACGTACGCTTCCGGAGGCGTAAGTGACGGTGATACCTCCTATATTGAACGTTTTATAGGTTCTTTCAAGCTTGAAGTTATTAAAAAAGGTTACATAAATAACCCATTTTGTGCTCCCTGTTAGGTTGTCGAATACAATTGTTTAGTTATGGCTGGTGTGGCGATAGCTGCACATAGCCGAGGACCACTCCGAGAACACCTAGGTGTATACGGAGTGCCCGAAACTGGGGTCGAGTTGGTCTTTGTGGTTCAAGCCGATCCGGCTTATCACTTTGAAGTGTTTTACACTTGGATCACTTTTGAGGCGGTGGATGCAGGTGATAAGCTGTTTCATGAATATAAACCCACCGCTATTCTTGCTGCCTATCGACCCTATACTAATCTTGAAGTGCCTCTCACGGCTTGGCAGCACCGTGTTTGGTTTAATGGCGCCCTCCCACAACCAACTACCGCAGTTCGTTTAGGCCCCTTATCTATTCAGGGGGCCACTTGGCCTGTATTGGCTGGGTATACCCCGCATCCAAATTATCTGGCATTACCGATTGCGGAACTGCGCACTATGCATACCGAACTGGTGCGAGTGCATAGGGCCTTAGTGACATACGTTACAGGTAGTCTCCATGGAGCTGCTCCTGTAGTCGCTGGCCAACCAGCTGTTGCAGCTGGAGTGACCATAAGTCCTGTCATGGTAAATTCTGTGATGGGCAAACGTCCACAAAATAAGGACGATTATCCTTACTGGCTTGCAGAAAAGTTCGATCAGATAGAAGCGGTGTTTCCACATACATCCCCAGTGGATAAACATATAAATAACATTACCACCCTCCCCTTGCAGTAAGATAGTTTATTATAATAATAGAAGACCTCTGGGCTTTGACTAGCGAACCCCCATACCTCAGTCTCTAGATGCAGAATTACATCAGCAGGACATCATAGCTCTTCTCACTGAAAAGGATTTCTCCAAGTGTCCTAAGCGCTAGTAAACCACAGTATTACAAGCATATCAAATTCTTCATGGCAATTGCACATAATGTTATGTCTGGGTGCGCGAGACTGGCCATATCAGGAAGAACCAAAATATATTGTTATGCGACCTTGTACATGTTTGTGCAGACTGAGCCCAAAAAGGTGAACAACAGAAAATGCAGACAGTGCAAAAGAACCTGGCACGAGCAAAGGGCGAGGGAGGCCCGGCTCAGTGTAACGTGCGCAAAGAAAAGCAGCATGGCAGCCAGGCCTAGGCCAACATAACAAGGCAGGTAACAATCCACAAGACAACCTGGTAGACATATCCACACTTGGGACGTTATGAGGGGCATTACCTTAAAGTCCTTCCAACAGCTGCAGGAAGAATTGCAACTCTATAAAACGTAATTCTACAAATACCTCCAGCTGCGTCATGCTCTCACCCCCATGCTTCTCACCTGGGACAATCTTCCAGAGTTTCACCCCCTGGAGGGCCGCCTCCTCATGGGCGACTTAGGAGCCCATAAAATCCAACAGATCTACCAGAAGCTGACAACACACTCCACTACGACCTTACACAAGACCAGAAGGGCGTGGCAAGACGATATCCCAGACTTAACCGACGACGACTTGGCTGAGGCCATAGCTAGTCCCCGGGGTGCAGCGGTATCCTCTACATACCGTCTCATTCAATTCAAGTAGGTCCATCGAGTTTATTATACACGTCTCCGTCTCTGGAGGATGGGGTAATTCCTTCCCCCCCAGTGTTTACGCTGTGAAAAAGAGGAGGGGACGTTCATTCACACGGTATGGAGTTGTACCGCTATACAGCCCTTCTGGCGCAAAGTCTCGGTCTGTTTAAAAGAGGTGCTGTCCTGGGATCTCCCACACGACCCTAGATTGCTCCTACTCCACAGCCCGGACGACATAGGGGGAAAATCGATATAAGCAACATCTGCTTTTCCTTGCCCTCACCATAGCCAAGCGCGATATTGCTCAGCTGTGGAAAGGGATCCCCCCCCCCCGACGTTAGGGAAATGGCGAAAAGAATTGGACAGATGCATGGGTGCGGAGATTGTGGTATTCCAAGCGCTGGGCTGCCCCAGAAGCATAGAAAAATATGGTCTCAATGGGCTACATACCGGGGTATCGACCTCCCCCCCCCCCTTCCCTCTCAGACCCCTTGATGAGTAGTCTCCCTCATACGTCCCGGGCCACAACATACTGCACACTGTATTTTTCATTGTCACTAACACAGCTACTCAAACATACCCTTAAATGCATGTGGAATGGAAATGTCTGCGCAAAGATCTTGTTGTTGTTATATATGCAAACTGTAGATAATGTTTACAAGCTTGGAACTATTGCATTATCTTGTCTTAAATTCGTATATGTCGGGCTGCAGCCCACATGGTACCATAAAAAGTCAATAAAATATGTTTAAAAAAAAAAAAAAAAACTAAAATCAATACACTAGGGGATGAAATTTCCACACATTATCGTTCGTGCGCTGTGTACTTGTATCAGTAAAACTGTATGTCTGTGCAAATGTAATGGGCATTTTAATTGAAGATGTGTTGTCTGCAATGGCAGTGCGCTACCATGCATACTCCACTCCGCACTACTACACACCACTGCACTCTACCCTGCACCACTCCACACTGCGTCACTGAACTATACTCTGCACCACCCTACTCTCCGCCACTTCACTCGACGACTCTCCACTTCACTCGATGCCTCTCTACTCTCCGCCACTTCACTTGATGCCCCTCTACTCTCCGCCACTTCACTCGACGCCTCTCTACTCTATACCACTGCACTCTACTCCACACTACTCTATGCACCACTGCACTCTTTGCCAATTAACTCTAAGCTACTCTAATCTACTCTATGCCACTTCACTCTATTTTGAAACAAATCTACTCTGAAAGAAATCTACTTTACGCCATTGCACTCTAGGCCACTGTATTCCACTCTGCGCTGCTGCATTCTATGCCACTGTATTCCACTCTGCGCCACTGCAGTCCACCCTGTGCCACGCCACTCCACTGCACTGTATGTCACTGCACTCAAAACCAATACACTCAACGCTGCTGCACTCTACATCAATCTACTCTGCACGCCACCATACTTTATAAAACTTTACACCACTGCACTCTATGCCATTGCACTCTATGGCACTTTACTCTGCACCACTCTGTGCTACTGCACTCTCCACCAATGCACTCTACGATACTCTGCAACACTGCGCTCTCTGCCACTTTACTCTGTACCAATGCACTCTACACTACTGTGCACCACTGCACTGACACTGGACTCTATGCCTCACTACTACTCTATGCCAGTGCACTCTACTCTGCACCACTGTACTCTGCACAACTCTACTCCAATGCACACTATGCCACTCCACAAGAGTGCACTATCCGCTACTGAACTCAATGCCACTCTACTCTGCACCACAACTCTACGCCACACTACTCTGCATCACTCCACACAACTCCAATCTATTCTGCACCACTGCACTCCACTACACCTCTGCACCACTCCACTCTAAGACACTGCAATCTACTCCACTGCAATCTACTCTGCACCACTCTACGTCACTGCACTCTAGTCCATTCTATGATGCTCCACTCCACGATACTTCACTCTGACTCGCTACTCCATTAAACTCAACTCTATTCCAGTCTGTGCCACTCTACGATGCTCTACGCAACTCCCTCTATGCCATTCTAGGCCCCTTTACTCCACTCTTTTCCACGACACTACTTCACGGCTCCATTCTGCGCCACTCCATTTCACTCTATGCCACTCTACTCAACGCCACTCAAGTCTACACCACTCTATGCCAATCCAGGTCTCTTTATACCACTCTCCTTTACACCCTCTAACTTTTAGCCATGCTGAGCAGCAGCCACGCTGGTGTACAACATGGATAAAACGTATTGGCAAAGCAAATAGCTCCTGCATAGGCAAGACCTATTGGCTTTGTCAATGCTTGTTTCTTCCCCCCTTTAACCAAGAAAATTTTTTCATGGTTGAGAAAGTCCTCTGGACTTTAAGTGTCACCTTTCAAAGGCAGCACAAATATATTTGTAATGCGACTAATTTTAGTTAAAAATCAGCCTAATGCCAATTATATTATTACAACATCTACAAATTCATATTTGTGGGTACTGGTGCTACAAAAAGGTGCACGAGTGGAAGGTCTAGAAAGTGCCATTCTCGCAGAGCTAGACAAGGATGATGTGCTTCAGATCTTCGTGGGTACCGCTGCGCGACCTGTACTTAAGATGCTTAGATCAGTAGACATTCAATCTCCTCTTTTCCATAGGTTTCTCATATGGTCAAATATGAATATGGTTAAAATCTCCAGACCACGATTCAGGAAGGACAACCATAATAGTGATCATACCGTAATTTTTATTTTAAAAAAACACAATACCAAGTGTATGCAGACTTTTCCATTCACACTAGCGTATCTCCCATCCTCCAATAATCTTTCGGTGCACTTTTACTACCAGTCTGAACCATGTTACGGGAGGTATTACACACTGCCTAAAAAAATGCAATGGCCTTAAAATTTAAAATGATTTTACACATCATAAAAAGGTAGTGTAATTAGTGGTAGCTTAAACACGGATTTTATTTCTTTGTAGAGGCTGGTAGAGTATTCACTGCTCTTCTATGCAAGTTAGAGTACCAATTAGAAAAAAAAGAAAAAAACCTTTACTCTAACACTATGCTAAAAATAAACAATAACTGCATATATTCAGCCAGAGTAAAATGTCACAACCCCAGTAATTTTTTCCAGGTGATGAACTGGGTGCTTCACCTGGTGAAGTCCAACTGTGGCACTAAACAGGAGACTAGTAAGAAACTTCCATTACATGATCTAAACCAAAGGCGATATCTGAGAGGCACCACTTAATTTAAAGGACCCTAGTACCGCATTGTCCAGCTTTTTAACTGACCAGTACTTTTCTTTCCACTTCAGTCTACTATAAAAACGATAAATAATATTATCGGTTACAAATCTGCACATTTATCCTGTCATGATCCAATCTACCATTGTGTATCATCATACAAAAGCACTGAGTGACAATGGACTAGATTGATGATCGGTCATTCGTTTCAGCATATTTGGAGAGTACAAAACATAATTGCTTAATAATATGCAGAGAAGAATCTGGCCCTATCGAAGGTCTATGGCATTATCAGATAATCACAGAGGGGCGAGGGTACACCCCTGCACACTATTTGATCCTGCCATCCAGGCAGAGATGCCCAAGTCTTCATGTATAGTTCACATGGAAGTGTAATATGACTCCGCAGAGCATCACATTGTAGAAGTGCCCAACCACAAAAGAAGAGCCAAATTTTAAATGGAAGGCAGCGCCAACATCCACCAATTGCTAAAACAATGGTGTCCCCTAAGCCAGCATGGAGCCCCTGCACTGTGCACTGGAGACATTCTTTTAATGAAGCCCCTCTGAGTGACAGGTTCAAGAGGGCAGCTGCCACCAAGTTAGGAAATTCTTCTTTAAAAATCTAGCAGATCAGAGACCGCATGGAAAGCAGGCCATTACTGTAGGGTCTTGAACTAGACTAGTAAACCAACAGATATGTCTGTTGCAGTATACTATAGCCAAAACAAACCACGTCCCTCAAATGCAACTGCTGCAGAAGTCTAGATTTCTCTGCCAGTCGTGAAAGTCGAATCGTCAGGGAAAAAAACACTTCTCTTGATAGAAACAGGACGTTCAAAATCCCCTTCTTTAGGACTGGAACTAAGTAGGACCCCTACCACCCTCGTGCAGATGCTTTCAGATTGGATTACTCGAGTCTCTTGGGCTTTAAGGCAAGGTGGCCTATGTTTTCCAATATGCTCTACAATTTTACCATAGTCCATTTTACGACTTAAATATGTACTCGTATCTTTTCTACAGAATGAGAGCCGCAAAGAGGTTGTATGTAGACAACCCGCTTTCATGAGCAATGCTTTTTCCAGCAGAGACACCATTTTTGAAACACCAGTTTGCAAAACAAATTGCTATCATTACTCAAACTGCCTTTTGCATTTCGTTCTAACAATCCTTAACAATAAGGGCTTTTTATATATAATGACATTTCCCACAGATCTCTCATTTTATGGGGGCTTCAAGCATTTCGCATAGTCACCCTCCTTTCCCCTTGGACCCTTCTATATCTGTACCCCTAACCTAAACTTCCAAGTGTAGAGAAATCAAATTCCCAGCCACTTACCCCAATCCCTGGATACAAATTATTTGTCGCCATAAATCTGTGCAGATTATAATTCTTTTATTCAAAATCTGTGGGATTTTGCTCACAGTTGTCTATTTGCTCTACAAAATGAAAACTAAGACCGCAATTAAGATTATCAACCAGACGCAAGATAATTCAACGAACTGGACAGGTACTATGGGTGTGTGGTGGGGGAGGCCAGTGAACTCATCTTTCGAAGGGGACCCTCTTCAATAGGTGGTAGCACCCAAGAGCGCTTTAGCAAGGCACTGGTGCAGAGTGACACTATCTGCACAAGGGTGGTGTTCAATAGTACTCGACACAGAGGGACCTTACTGCACCAAAAAATGGCACTCATTATAAAGGAAATCGCATATGGACTCAAGAAAGCCTACAGGATGCTTGGTGTCAAACATTGTGAAAAGTATTTGAAAAGGGAAATTAAAGCATTTATGTGGCAGCTGCAAACACTGAACTGGATGCAAGCTTGATTAAATTATGATGAGGCAACTAGGCAGAATGTAAGGCTTGTGGAAAAATAGGTTTTAAAACTATGGAAGAGCGGAAAGGCTAGCCATTACCCATCGCTTGAATTCTCAAACAATACATTAGCAACATCTCAGCTTGTAGGATGCGACGTCTTTCTCAGCATTTCAGACGAACAGTAACACCTCCCCCGCTCATCACTTTCTTTAGTTCAAAGGCTCCTAAGGTAACGGCAGTTTTGCACGTTTCTATATATTCTTAGATCTACTTCACGGCAGCAGGGGAAATGACGTAGGGAGCCGGGGCGAGGCGTTCACAACCTGACATTTCACAGAGGCGCTTTTGGACCACACGGTACGCTGGCTCTCTGCCACCACAGAGGTCTGTTTGAGAAGTTATGAATGAATTTGGCAAGCACCAGCACGTTCATGCGTAGATGTGGTGCGTCAGTTGGACTCACGAGCAGGCCGCAGGAGCCCGGTGTATATAAATATTATATCTCACCGAGCCCCACAAGGTGGAAAATACGTAGTATGTAAATAAAGAGAAGGCGGCATTTTGTGTGTGCCTAAAAGGACATTTAGAGCTGGCCAATGAGAGGCCACCTAGCCAATGAGGTCACAAAAGGTCACAGAAAGTCTGCAACGCCAAGAAGAGGCCTTCAAAATATGGGATGTTGTGTGTGATCACCCCAAAGAGTGTCCTTGCGCGAGCAAAAGATCAGTTAAGAAAATCAGAGACCAGAAGCAAATAATCCAGTTGTCAGACGGTCAGGTGGTTAGTTTGTTCAAGGCAGGAAAGCGGTAAGGCGCTCCAGGGCCTTACAATTAATTTTATGTTAGTGGTTGGGAAAGTCATTGGCACGCTTATAAAAGCAAAATTAAAATTTTTAAAAAAAATCTTGGGCACGAAGCCTGGATACCGTCTCGGGTGATTAGTGCGCTATACAAATCAGTATAACAAGTACAAACAGTTGGAGTAGGTGCAACTTATTCTTGACGTAAGTAATTACTAGGAGTAAGTCAGAAATACTCCTGGATTCTGAGAAGATCTAAACAGTTAAATCACAGTAAAACATAGGTGAATGTGGCCCCTGCGTTTAGCAGACACGTATGAAAGCATGTGACCAAACAGGCGTACTATGCACATTTTCCGGATACAGAGAAACCTAGAATAGGGGGACCAGGAGCGTTTAGAAGTGTAAAAATAAATAAATAAATAAATTCCATAAATATGAAAGGCCTTTGCCATGGGTGGCCTTCTGGCAAATACGAAGGCTCTTAAATTGCTGCGCTTAGCCATAGGTAGCCAGTGAAGTTTCATCAAATGACCAGAAATGGAGGCGTGTTGAGGAAGGACAAGTAAAGGTAGGACCAATACTAGAGAACAAGAGGGGAATTCAGCTGAATACCAGCTCTGGCAACTACTACTGAGCTGAATCCTAGACGACGGGACCAGTAAAACATGCTGAACATACCCATGTGTAATTTTCCTTCACCAAGACAAAGTCAGTGGAGACGGCGCTTTGTGTGGCTTATGCTCAGAGAAGCAACATGCAGGGGGTGAGGAAGGACCCTTGCCTCCAGTTCCAGCCAGGCCCACCACAAATGGTTCACTTAACGGGACATCAGAGCTCCTTTTGTTCAAGTCTCATCCTGGCTGGGAGCTAGCTGGGGCCTAACAACTTGATGCCAACACCATGCAGGAAACAAAGACACTTACTTAGTCAACTTACATGTGCTTATGAGAAACTGATTTGTATGCAGTTTTTTTTTTTTTGCAATCTGGATGAAAAACATGTGCACTGTAAAAATGACAGATGCATCATTCCACATAAGTGCACTAGTAACCATAAACACAGCACTTACAAAAAACGTTAATTAGGATCCAAAATAATTCTTTTTTGGCTATGTAAGAATAATAATGAGAAAGAAAAAAAAGGAATAGTAACCTCTGAAGAACACTACACGACAATGCATTAAAAGTCAACAAACCAGCTCCCTCTCGTATCACAAATCTGCTGCCTTTTGTTTGGTTCATGCTAGAGATGTCCCACACATGTTCTGTTTTGAACCCCAAAATAGGCCAAGGTAGTTACATGACCTTTTACCTACATCTGTCCTACCACTGTTCTACATAAAGGGTTTTGGCGCTGGCCTTTTACCTAGTTAGGTGCTACTTGAATGTCCTGTGGTTTTCTCCGAAAACTAGCCTCATGTATTATGCATGAGGATTCTCAGTATCACAGCAGGATTACCATCTTCTGCATAATAACTTTGTATAAGGGTCACATTTGTCATCATCCTTGACTCCATTTAAAGTTGAATGATCAAGGTTGCTGTGGGATGCCGCCGGACATCGCATAACTGGTCACAGTAAGTTCCAGGGTTACTTGTATGCAAGTAAAGTTTCCACCGACCCACACAGTCAGGGAGGCGCCGCTATGGCCTTCGGTGAATGTTTCCCCTCATACGGTTTAATTCTGTGAGCAGACTGAAAGCCATACTTTTACAAAAAGGTGGCCTTAACCTCAGCCTCCGAGACTTTTGATCTACAGGTTGCAAGGTCCTCAGCTGAGATATAGGCCCTAGTCCGTACTAACTTCCCGCTCCATTTCAGGGAAATGGTACATCGTATCTTTAACATGTCTGATAAGAGTGGGATAGAATACCTATTTAAGACCATAGGTTCTGGGCTATTAAGCACATTTCAGACAATTTTCGGAGTTATTCCATCTTTGATACATTCCGTATTTGGAATCATTTTTGGAGGTCTGTAGTGGGTATCCTAGTTTTACATTTTTTGTTACGCGATGGACGTCCCAAATTCCAAGGAGATGGGAAAAGCGCTCTTGAAGAGACGTTGCTCTGAATGCATGGTACTCCATCTGGGCACACCTAAGCTTCGGGAGCTAAGTGAGCATTGGTTTCTGTCATTCAGAGCAGTATGGGTTGACTGTGTCTTGCTTGTACTCCGCTGCTTATTCTGCGGACAAGAATGCGTGTTGGACATCTGTCTAACACTTCCATCGGTTGCACCTCCAGACGTGGATGTACTGCTGGACCCGTTAAAGACCTGTGTCCTCAGCGTATTCCAATCCTGATATCGGCATTCTTAGAGCCACCACGGGATGCTTCAGCTCCTGTTGGAATGGACACCAGCTCTGTACCAGGCTTACAGACATCGAAAACTTCCTCAGCAACGGCTGTGGGAACCGGAGAAGATCAACTTTGCTCCATTGCCCTGATCCAAGAGGTGTTACAGGGACTGTTGTCTGCGAAAGCAGGCAACAGTGATGTTTCGTCTCCCACACAGGACACAACCATTTGGCTCTCCATGTGCTGGGAACAATTTGGCTTTTTCTAAAACTACAACTGGAATTCGTAAACAACATTTTTGTTTCATTTTTCCTCTTCTGCTCTCACTGACCATTTTGGCTTTCAGCATGCTCAGTTGGTCTTACAGTATATTGACTTTTTAGAGGACTTAGAGGTTTTTTTTCTTCTCTTGGTTACACCTTTTTACCATATACCATGTTTTTAAACTAATTTTTTAGCAATGATTTTATGCTTTTTAAACCGGAATATTTTAGCATTTATTATTATGTCGTCCAGTCGGATGAGTGGGTGTTATGAACCCCAATATGCCCCAATATAGGCCTAGGTAGTTACACAACCTTTTACCTACATCTGTCCTACCATTGTTCTACATAACGGGTTTTGGCGCCGACCTTTTACCTAGTTAGGTGCTACATGACTGTCCTGTGGTTTTCTCTGAAAACTAGCCTCCTGTATTATGCATGAGGATTCTCCGTATCATCACAGCAGATTACCATCTTCTGCATAATAACTCTGTAGAAGGGTCACCTTTGTCGTCATCCTTGCCCGACATGCCCACAGTACACTTTTAGGTAGAACCCCTAGGGATACCTTTTGGGTATATAAACGCTACATCTTCGCTGGGAAAGCTAGAGGAGAAACACTTCCATGCTGACACACTGACAAGACGTTGAGGTCCTGCACGCAGACACTCCAGCACGCAGTGGTCTGACATCCCTTGAGGGGTGTCCATCTCAAGACCAAGACGTGGTCCTTCGCATTCCCACATCAGGTAATGGGGTTGGCTCTATCCTAAGGGGATTCTTGGCTATACACCTACATACATGCTAGGTACATTTAGGTACATCTAGTTAGGGTTTTGCATTGTAGGAGTACGCATTATTACGGTTATGTTCATTTATGCCTGCATATATTCATTGTTTTAGCACTATGGTAGAATTCTACCTTTTCTTTACTCAATTGGTGCTCATAACCGTATATATCCGTTTGTGTCTAATGGTTGTTGCAGCACACGTATTTTAGAATAGAATGACGCTGGTTCAATAAATGCTTATTGAAAACATCCCCACCGTTTATTCTGTATCTCTCTCTGGGAAAAAGTGGGCACGAGTGACAAAGCGAAAAGTACTGTTCTGTTTCCACAATCCCTGAGGGGTCAGGGTTGTCATGTTCGATAGTTGCCAGAAACTATTCACTCCTTGGTAAGAGGGGCTCATAGTGGTACTGTGAGCTAGCTGGACTACAGACTAACATATCCTTCGGAGGTCTGGAATCAGTCTGGACACCAATCCCTTAGTTTATGTTGTCTAAACCACGCAGATTCTACATAGATTTGTAGGAACTACACGACAGTACAAAGTTGTAAACTTTTGCCTTGCAGTCTGTATGCTGCTCCTGGCTGCCAGTTCTTAACTCACTAAGCTGTGATGCAAATCTTGTGACCTGAAGGTAAAGAGGATCTCTGCAATAAAAGTAGTAACTCGCTAAGCTAACTACATACAATCCAAATCTGTGACCTACACCTTACATGCTGTGCTTTGTAGCAGGCACACCAACCCCCCGCCGCCCCCATGTTATTTTATTGAGGAGTCAAACCTGGATCTAGACTGCACAAGGGTCTCTCCAGTAAATGCATTAACCACCAGGGTTATCTTAATCCGGTTATATTCTGAAAATTACTGGGCACACAATGATATCTTAAGCAGGTGCCTAAACCCAGCAAGATAGTTTAAAATGTTGTTTGTGACCAATTAGATAAGCGAGGACAGATTTATTATATTTGTCCTTATTGCAAATTTCCTTAGGAACAATGTTTGTTAAAAAAAAAGTATGAATTACTTTTAGACTCTGTTCCGAGACTGACCCATTTCTGCCATCTTTTTAGCCCAAATGTATGATATCCCGGAGTAATTTTTTCCAGTTCCCAGCACTGGGGCGGGTCGCCCCATTTTGTATACCATTGTTTACCGAGGTATAGGGAAGTCAATCCAGGTGAAAGAAAAGGACTGTCTGGGCCATTCTAAAACGACGACGTGACGCAGAAGAGCTGCCTTAGGTAAATGAAGCCTACAAAGGCGACCTTTTTAATTCGAATTGTAAGGGCCAGGTCAAAAGGTACTGGGCAAGAACAGCTTGTGTTTTTACCCTTTTAATCTGGATGCTGCCGTGAAAAGCTGAGGCAGCACCGAACTGACTATGTTAAAGACACTCCAAACAGAAAATGTTCAAGGGGCGAGGTGTGGTTGAAAACTGCCGACCACAACACCTGGCCAGATGGGTTCTAATCCCACCTTCAGCGCCTCACCTAAAACCTTGTGATTGTGGGAACATCATGTGCCCGTGCGCCTGAAATGGTAATGCAAAATATTGTAAATATAATTTAAAAAAATATATACGAAAAAACACTTTAAGCAGTGTGCTGCCCAGGGTTGTTCCATTCACATGTCTCCAGCCCATCCATGGCACATCCGGGATTCTGAATTCTGGTCCCCATCCTACCAGATTATTTACTGTTCCAAATGCAGTACCTCGTGCTTGAGATGCTTCTGCTACATTAAAAACAGTGGGCCTATTTCACAAAGGGAATCTGAAATCTTCACTCGAAGGAGCAATATTACTCACAGCTTCAGAGTTACCATGTTCACCAAGTCACAAAAGTCACTCTAGTGCACCTAGAAGAAACCTGTACTACTGAGAGGGAGTCATCCAAATTCATTTTGCTGCACTGTACAACTTTGCACTGTGGAAACAGACCAATAAGGAAATGCACATTTTTCTTCTTCTTTGAGGAGAACACTTTACCCCATGAAGAAACGACCTTCCCTACAGCCCACAAAGTCTGAGAGGTTTAAGCCCCCCTTCCCACCCTGGAAGGGTTGTGGATCGAGCTCTTTGCTGGAGTAAACCTCAAACTGTGTGTAGGATGGAAGGTGGGGGCTCAGAGGCATCTGTGTAAGTGTTCACCAACTTTAAGACAAGCCACGCTCTGAACCTCCTTCTACTCCACACCCTTTGCAAAGAATTTACCATTGCCTAATTGTGCAGAGTTGTGACATACAATTACACAGTAGTAACACAATTTACATCTACATAGTCCGTAAATGGCTTTATTAAATCAGGCCAATTATATGTGAAATGTTCTGCTGCTTTATTTTAAAATTATTTCGGCCCATGCAACCAAATAAATCGGCATATGCCCGTTTAAGCTTAATGTTCTATTCAAGCCTTTAAAAAAACAGTACCTAGCGCATTTAAAAACCAGTGCCTACATACAGATCGTGCCATCAGTGAAAATGCCCCACCCTACTACAAACGGAATATCAGACAAACACACACACCCACCCCCACCCCCCGAAAGTTTCCTCTCTGTTCACGCCTGGTTCCAGGTGACTGTGTCCGAGGAAGACCAAAGGCATATTTGAACAAAAAGCTAACTGCTTATTACAGGGGAAGATGGGGCCTTACTCAATACAGGTTATTCAGAAATTACCAGTGCTTTAGGGTCAGCCGGGGTCACCGTCGGGGGGGGGGGGGAGGGGGAATAGAAGCAGGGGGACATATACAAAAACTGATGTATGGAATGCTTAAATTAGTCTCAGCCACTAGTCGGGCTGCATCCCAGTACATTGTTATTTTGACCACCATGCCACCTTCGTTTGGACCCAGCCATATGCAAATCAGCCTTGACCCTGCTCCAATGGGAACAGTCCAGCCCGAACTGCCAGGTATGTCAGGTCCTCCCTGAACCAGAACACAAAACCACCAAGTTATACCTGGCTGATGAGCCCCAAACTAGGGCGACCCTGGTCCTGTGCTGCTTGTGTTCCGGATCGGGGAGGACAGTTCCCATTGGAAAAGGGACAAGACTGATTTTTGCACATTGCTGCATCCAAACTGAGGTGAACCGGTCCCCTCACCCCACTCCTACGCAGCTTCCCTTGGTGGATGCTCGAGGGCCCCCATGAGCACTGGTCCCCCTAAACCAACTCCTGACCGGCATCCTTTAGCGGATGCCAGAGGACAATCGTGAGTACTGGCCTGCCCCCCTCCCTTAACTCCTGACCAGCATTCCTGGGCAGTTGCCCGAGTGACCCCAGAAGCACCAGCTCCCCTCACCGAACTCCTGATCAGCATCTTTGGGCTGATACCAGAGGGCCCTCATGAGCATTGGTCCCTGCACCGA
The DNA here is from genome assembly GCA_963921515.1 of Calotriton arnoldi. Classification (NCBI taxonomy): domain Eukaryota; kingdom Metazoa; phylum Chordata; class Amphibia; order Caudata; family Salamandridae; genus Calotriton; species Calotriton arnoldi. The sequence continues at coordinate 295,841 of CAWUFW010011442.1, read as the reverse complement.
ACTCCTGACCAGAATCCTTGAGTGGGTGGGCTGGTCCAAAGACCCTATCTGTGTTATTTCAGAGGATCACAGTTCATTTTATTCTTGAATCCGTAAGACAACTCTCTAGACAGCAACTTCTCACGCTGACCTCTGAACTTGAGACTCCGTGTAGTAGTTGCAGCTTCAGACTGCAGGAGACCTCTAGTGACTGGTCCATAAAAGCACAGCCCTCTCTCCCTGCTGGTAGGGATTCTAGTCACATGATTGACCAGTAGTTTTTGGCATTAGTGGGGCACCTTTCTTCTATCCAGCTAGTGCAAGCCTCATCACTAGTTTATGTCAATGACAGCGAACAATTGGAGTTTGCACACTGATAATGTATACATAGAGCATATTTAACATATGCTTTACCTCAAGTACTGACTTTCTTCGTTGAATGAATAAAGTGTGTTTGGTTTTAAAATCATACAAATGCATAAAGAGGCACTGGTAAAGTCAATAGGTCTGGCTTGCGCTTTAAACTCAGATTAAAATATTTTTTAAAACCTGATGCAGTGGACAAAAAAACTGAACAAAGTACATCTATGAGATAAAAAACTGAAGATTTAGTGTACTTTTGTAAAATAGTCCCTCATGCATTGCAATGTGGCACTTCACAGGAGGTGGGCTGAAACCAAACAGCCATAAGCATGTGGTGAGAGGGTAATGCTACTCTGAGGTGGGCCACAGGCCATCCTGTGCCTGTGATAAATAATTGGTAACAATAGGTCTCTAGACAGCTGCACTGTCATACCAGACCTAAAAGTAACCACAGCATTAAACAAGTTCATTAAGTATTTCCAAATACAGGGAAAAGTTTTTTGTAAACCACATATAATGCAGATCCCAATACACAATTCCCAAGTTTCACAATGTAGGTCTTCGAATGATAATGGGATATATTCCTAGATCTATTTAATAAACTACAGTAAAATAATAAGTTCATGAGAAGAAGTTTTAAGGCACAGTCTACATTTCATTGACAAGTTTTGGGACATTCCTCCCTTTTGCAGCGACATTACTTGACCAATCCCAAATAACCTGTGAAACAATATGGCTGTCCTATTAGTCAGTAGCTTCAATAGATAATACAAGACCTTTTTCTTTAAAAAAAAAAAAAAAAAAACATATGACTGTAGAACCATTCACTTGTTATCAATTTAACAGTCTTTTTAGTTGAGCCATAAGCAATCACAGCGTAGTTCATATAGCCAGCACTAGTCAAAACTGTGTTCGGAAATAATTAAGGTGATAAACACAATTAGCACATCTTGTCCTGTCAGTGTAGTATGCCAATATATTTTCAAGTTACAGATACATGGAAAAGACCCAGAGACACTACACCAGGAAAAAAAGGTGCCTTCAGAACTCAGCAAGAGTTACACGGACTGGTCCAACATGGTGGCACAGAACACTGGGAGCAACACACATTCCAAGAGCAACGTCATGGCCGCCACCGACAGAGACAAAGGACACTCAACAACAGGAGGCAGGCCAGACCACCAGGCACATCTTAACACTAGCCCTAATTATTGGCTTTGCCAATGTATGTTTAGCATACTGTAAAGACAGAAGTGTTCATGCCAAGCTCTAGCATTCGGGAGGGGCGGAGAGTTTAGAAGGATCCTATACCCACTGCATATTTTTAGGAAATTTACATAGTACCAGAAATGCAGCCAGATGGCAGCTTTGGAGCACTTTCACTTGGCACACATGGAATTCAACACACAAATGGCCAGAGTAGAGAGAGGATAAAAGCAATGTTTGTAACCAGGAGATGGAAGCAAGCTCACAGTTAAGGTGGCACAGATGGCCTACCCTATTTGTATGCGTTTGTTTTGTGTCGTTTATCTGTGTTTTATTCCTGAAGTGTCCCACTGTCATACATCCCCTCGTAACATTCGGAGGTGTGGGTTATGTACAACGGGGAGAGCGAGGCTTGGAGCAGCTTGTAGGGGCTCCGATGTAGAAGCGGTGCTCAGGGCTCAGAGGGGCCTTATTGTGCGATAACAATGAGAACAGGAAGTTGAAAAGCACAAGACATAGGCGTGGAGACCGCGGCTCGGTTTCTCATACAGGAAAGTCAAAAATGTCACAAGCGGCCCCTGGAACATTCCTCGCAGTGGTGCTTGTCGATCTTGTGTGGAGAAAGCAACAACACACACTTCATGACGACCAAACACTGCCTTCAATGACGTTTTCTAATACAACTCGACATCCACTTGGTTCCCGGGGTTTGTGTTCATGGGAACAAAGTGTTTCTGCGCCGACATTTTAAAAACACGCACTGGTAAAGCTACTAGGCCCGAGTGTAATGCTACAGTGAGACACATGGGATTGAGCCAGTAAGAGATAAGAGCACTATAGTTGTAAAGTAGTCCCTCATGAAGTTCAATGCAAGCAATCACAGAAAGGCAGAAGTATACACTCAATAGCATTAGGTGAGAGCTGAATACTCTACTTGGATTAAAAAAGAGATAATTGACAAAGTCTCAAGCCAATGGCTCAAAGAGGCTGGTCGATGGTTGAGAGGGGTGACTCAAACCCACTATGAATACATTGTTAACAATAGGCCTGTTTAACATATGCACTGTTAGATCCTAGACTTAAAACCACTCACTCTAAAATACCCAAATACACTACATGGCCACAATTCACAATGCCATTTTCCTCACAGAGATGGAGGTTTTCTGATTTAGTCAGACTTTACCAACACTAGGATCACCAGTCCAGTCCCCGTAGGGTGTTTTACATGCACACGTAACCCTGCCCCCCTCGTTGGTCTCAACACGCCTGTGTCCTGCACATGAGCTGCTGGCTTGGTTTAGGCACAATGACAGCCAGAATATGGAGGGTGCTGAAGACATCACAACAGTGACAGCACAGCGTGCACCACCGACCCACCCCGCACACCAATGGCTCTCTGAACGAAGCGGATGCCACATAACCACCCAGCTGACTCTTTCACGGAGCCAGCATAGATAGACTGATCACTCATTTACTGAGGAGTAGTTAACTGGCCTGTAGAGAGGAAGGGCCAACAACAGGCAAAGGTGTGCTGAGATACAGCGTTTCCAAGAACACAACCAAGAAACCGCTCCGGCTAGAACAGCAGAACCATGCCTTGGCACTACAATGCCGAAGCTCAGATTCAGCTACGGTCGTACCAGAGACTAGCTCAACCCAACACATCACCTTGGCTAGAGTGGTGCCAGCACACAGCTCTATCAAGGTCATGACTTACACTAGAGAAGTACCAGGACGATTCTAAGGACAGGTCAGTACCTGGGCCGTCAAGGTGAAGGAAGCACCAGGGAATAACTTATGTTTGAACATAGTTGAGGCTACAGCAGTCTCAGGATATAGCAGAGTAGTGCAGCAGCAGGGCATAAATTAGGCCATAGCAGTCCAAGGTTTCAGGGGTGCTAAAATATCTGGGTGCTTCACCCGAGCGCCAGCGACATCCAGTTGGGGTTACAGCCAGAGTCTTAACACAAATATCACCTCCAAAGAAACACCAGAGCTGCACCTGTCACGAGCTGGAATGAGTGATTACAGCCACTGGCAACCAATGTAAGACTATCAGTAGCCATACATTAAAAATGATAGGTAGGAGTAAGACACCCCAGGGTTCCCTGGACCTTTCGGGGTCTGTTTTACTCACCCAGAGGTACTGTCCCCTCGCCTCCCTCCCAGTGTGTGCTCGCACCTGCGTAAGGCAGGGCGGCCGCCTGGAGGGCAGCGAGACAGAACCCCTCAGGCTCTCCCGAGGGGGCCCTACATCCATTTACTGCCTACAGCAGTTACAGTTTATACCGCTCACCAACATGGCTACCCAAGTAGCCTTTAATCAAGGTCAGAATTTGGACTTATTTCCATTAACCCTTCCCACAAGAAGGCCCCCTCCGTGGAGAATTTTAGAGCCTGTGTGAAAATGTAACCATCTGCTTCTCCATTCAGGGCTGACTGGTGGGCACAGCGGTAAAACTCTGATCAAAGCACCGACTGTGACTCCAGGGGCGTGTGGGGCTCCCCTGGGAACAAGAGGGCTACTTACCCCAGAGTCTAGCAGCAGACAACTGATGTAAGGAGCAGACGCTGTGCGTGGACAGCGGCCATTGCAAGATCACTGTGTCGAGTGGCAGGTTTGCCAGCAGATGACTAAGAGGAAATGGATACAGTGAAAGCCGTAGGAGCGGCAGGTACATCATTATCATAAGACTTGTATAGCAGTAACTAATCAGGTTGGGACATCCGTGCACGCGCCCAAGGCCACTCCGAACTAGAGTGTCTACCAGGAAGCGGCCACCGTTTCCTTAAAGAAACAGGCGCAGAGTTGCACAGTTTGACAAGAGTAGAAACGAGGCGCCACCGGCCCGGATTCTTTCATCCGTGGCACACAAACGAGGAACTTGTTTGCGGGGCACACGTTTCTATTTGCAGCACACAGTTTGAATCCATTATGGGATACAATGTGGCACTGCCGTGTACAAACAAATCTGTAAGCCAAGGCCCTAAAACGAAGGCCGATTAAGTTTTTTCTGTGTGGGTGAGATACAGTGACAGTCTAGTCTGTCTTGGACATGCGGACCCGGGCTGCGAGAGCCCCAACACGGGTGGATCACGGATCTTCCTTTGTTTGTGCTTCCCAACAAGTGAGATTTAAAGTAAACTAAATTTAGCATTCAGGTGTTGCTTTTTCGACAGCAATGCTATCAGGGTTTGCCACAAAAGGATGAATGTGGCAGTGAGGTCTGAGGTGGTAATGTGTCGCTGAAAAGACAGTCGAAAAGCTGTCATCCCCATATTAAAGTCCGAAGTCATGGCCAGCGCCTTCGCTGTCTCGGCTAATTTAAGGTTTGTGGCTCTACTTGGAGGTTATTAAATGTACTCTCGATTGTCTGGTTTAATATACCATAAAAGGCAGCTCTGGTTTGTCTACAATTAAACTCTGATAGTTTGTATTCACCCATGGTCGACAGATGCTAAACAGCTGGCAAGCGAAGCCCAGGTCTGTTGCCTGTAAGTTGAAATCCAATCAGGGCTTGCTCCACCTACGAGCACTGCCAGGGGCTCAGCTGTGTGTACTTACTCCTTGGAGGTGGATTCCATCAGAGTGATAAGAGCCTTCGAGGCAGAGCGCAAAACAAGGCATTAACCCTGCAAGACATTTTTTCCGCCTGTGCGCCAAGCCGGTTATCTGCTTTAAATAACAGCAGTCTAGGGTTAATTACTGAACACTTAGGTGAGGCCATTTGGAACTGGGAAAACCCTGTGGAGAGCCCTAGGCAGTCGAAATTTCAGGTCCCCCCCCTCGCAAATTATCTCCCAATATGTTTTTAATTTTACCAACTAACAATTTTAATAAACCAATTTTATTACACAAAACTAAACATTAACAATTATTAATGTTATTTAACAAAAATTCTTTTTTGTTTTATTAATTAATTTATGGATTTAATATTGAAAGAAAATCAGATCCACTGCCCATTATCAATTTTTCGATCCCCTAAATTAGTAAGATATAAGTCTCTGCATTGGTTTGTCCATAAACGCCAGGCACTTTTTAGACGGTATTCTATTCCAGCTGTTAATGCCATAACTTCAATAGCTGATCTCTTTGCCTCTGCAGGCATAAGAGATTCCTCTATAATTATACAAAACTGGCTTAAGGCTGGGTTTTGTAAACTTTCCGATTTTCTTCGAAATGATAAATGGAAATGAAATGTCTCAATTAATCTCAGGTGATTTTCTTCTTTTGGGGTCATATATAATTCTTCAGTAATCTCCATCTGTCTCAGATTATCGCTCAGAAACATTTAGTTTATGACTTACTGGAAGAAAGGGTAACGAAAAAACCGGGTGATTGGAGAAGATATATGGCTAAAATTAAAGGGGTAGATTTGGAGACCAAGGGCATATTAAAATGGGGCAAATATGAAGATCAGGAAATTACAGTAAATATGTGGTCCAAAATCAATAGTTTACATTTTAGTTCAGTCAGAGGGGCTAATTGGAGGAGGATGCTATATTTTAGTAAGTGGTTATTGTATAGAACCCCTTCTTTGTGGCCAAGGTCTATCCCAGTCAATCAGGGCAGTGTTTCCGGTGTCATACCCACCCTGCAGCTAATTGGACTCATATAATATTACAATGTCCCTTGGTCCAGAAGTTCTGGAATGAGATCTTTGAGTATCTGGCGACAGAATGCTTGATATCAATTGGTTTTAATGATCGATTGATAATATGGGGTTATGACCCAGATCTTCCACTATCTGAGAAATTGATTAAGTTTTTATATATCGGCATGGCTGTCGCCAGATCACTCTTACTTCAAAGATGGCGTACGGATTTAATCCCGTCTAAAATAGAATGGGTTCAGAAAATGGGACAGGTTAAAAAGAGCGAACGTATTTATGCTTCTCGAATAGGGGACTTAAGAGATTTGACAAGATTTGGGCATTGTACTTTGATTCTGTGGTTTAAAGTTGTATATACTTTGCCCTCCTTTTTTGTTAATAAGGAGACAAACCTTGAGAGTCTAGGTGTCTTTGTTAAGAACTTGCTGCTTTTTAATTATGAACTATTAGAACTGTTGGGTGTTGTTTGATTAATTGGTGTTATTTATTATCTTTTTGAATGTTCTGGATGAATTTTAAAGGATGTAGAATCAGATTTATATTCATGTATTGTATATGGTTTTCAATAAAAAAAAATTAAAAAAAAATTTAAAAAAATCTTTTTTGTTAGTTTTAATAAACCAACAAAACGTTAAATATTCACTTTCCGCAATTTGTTTGTGGTGAAATCTTTTAGGATATATTAGAAGTCTACATTTTGCAAGATATAAATCATTATTATTTCGATCCATTGTCACGGGGCTCCTAAAAGCAGTGGGGCCCATACGCCAGTGCACACTGCCTATTTGGTAATCTGGAACTGCCTGAATTAAGCGGTCCTCCAGTGTTTCATGACTCCATCCCAGAGAAATACCCTCAACCCTACAGCAAACAAGTAGTAAAAGGGAGGCATGAAGAACTGCACCATAAATTGTAACTTTTTGAACCGTAGCACAAGATGTGGGGGTGCCTGGGAGGTGGAGCAGGGGTTCTACTTTTTAAGCAAGTTGTGAAACCAGATAAATGAAGAAGATTTACACACAGGTAGACCTCGAGTTCCATGCAAGGTTACAGGATGTGGGTAATGCTACCCTGGAGGAGGCTTCCATAATGGTACGTGCTCATGTGGTGCACTGGTTCTATGCATGGAGCAGAGACAGCAATAGAGGGACTTTTGGAAGCTGTGATCTCAAGTAAAAGAATGATTTAGCTAAATTCCATCGAAGCATATACCAGGGCAGTTCCAATTACAGGCCACAGAGCACTGGTTAAACCCACACCTTGGGGGCGGAGTCTGGATGAGCTTTACAGAAAGAAGGCCAGCCTGGAAGGACATGGCCCAGACCAACCTCCACTGGAATGGGGGTAGATCTCGAAGAAGCAGCCGAATTTAAGGGATGTAGCCAGCCTCAGTCTCAGAAATTGCTTTTCTAATCGATGTAGGAAGACAAGGCCCAGGATTTGGTACAGCCACCTATTCGAGGTGATGGGGAGATGTGGCACATGACCAAGGAGCTAGGGTTCGAATGTCTCAGTATCAGTGGTCCATGGTGCTGCAAGGCAGGTGGACCCTATATAGCTGGAGTATCCACCCAACACTAAAGGTGCCCAACCATAGAACACAGCTAGGACACACTGTGCACCTCTTCTAGGCGAGAAGATTAACAACCATCATCAGACTCAAGGTTGGAGTCAGATCAAAACCTGATCCCAAGAGGGGAACAAGCCTGCCATGGCTAAGATTGCCCTGATATCAGTCCAAGACAGAGGTCTTCAAACAGACGGGGGGGGGGGGGATTTCTAGGGGAGGCCTGAATTGATCTTGAGGAGGAGGGAGTTGGCAATCACTGGTCAAGCGGAGTATCATGCTGAAAACAGTGCTGTGTTTTTAGTGAAAAACAGAGTGGCAGTGAGACACTCTGTAATAGGTCATCAGTATCTGCTTTTGTTGCACATTTCCTGGATGAAGTAGGCATCAAGAGGGTGGGGAAGGGGGGCAACGTGTAAATAACTCAATCCCTCCCACACAGATCGATTGAAAGTTACTTTTACACTTTAGGGAGGCTGGGCTGTCCACAATATATAGCTAATAATGTATTTGATTGCCTTTTCTAGGGGATAACTTATAACGGCAAAGTTTAAATTATTAAATATGTTTAGAGTAGCCTTATGCATAGAATAATTGTGAAAAAATGCTTCTCGGAGTGGGAGGCAATTATTTTAAAACACCTCGGTGGCTTTAAAAAGTTTGAAGACCACCGGTCTAGGAAGTTCTCCATCGGGGGTTCATGAAGATCTGAGCACATTCATTGAAGAAGGTATGCGTTCCAGACATCTTCTCAAAGGAGGCGTGCTTGAGATACAGGGTGACCCAGCATATAAAGGATAAAACTAAGCCCAACCACACAAGTTCAGTGGAACAGGTAAGTCAATTGCTTCTGTTCACCAGTACTTGGAGGGGCAATAGGATAAACTAGTACTGAGGCACAACCAGAGCTGATGCACCACCCAGAGTAACCAGTTTCAGGTCACAGCCAGACCCAGATCAACACGAGGGTACAGCCACACAGAGCATCGCCAAAGCCGAGACCCAAAACGGTACCAGGATAGAGCCAGTACCAGGGCAAACCCAGGCTCATAGCAGCAATATTGCATCCAAGCACTGAGACACCACCATAGCAAAGTCAGACCCAGACCAGCAGCATGACACTGCTAGATTGCACTTAGTAGCATAGCAGGGCACTGCTATGCGCCGTGGCATACGAGGGGCACCACTGAAAGCAGAGCAGCATTAACAAAACTTTTTACCAGGGCACCGGCACACACAAACACCCAGGCAACACAATAACACCACCAGACCCTGTGTATTAATGGGCACACCAGGGTTCCATCAAAAGCAGAGTGGCACAAATACAGAATAGTGCTAGGCACCGCCAGATACAGCAACACCCATACAAGCCCACCTTAAGACTACAGCACCACGACACCACCGGACCATGTGGATTGCCAGACCCAGGGTAATAACTGGGCACCACCAGAAACAGTGCAGCATAAACACAGTAGCGTCAGGTCACATACAGACCGAGCAGCAGGCTAAACCTGCAGAGCACAGACAGACCAAAAGCACCAGCAAGGCACGGCCAGACCCAGAGCAGCATCGGGATACAGCCAAAGCAAGGTAGTGCCAGGCTTTAACCCAGAGCGGTACGATGACGCTGGCAGACTTGGCATAAAGGCAATAGAATAACAGCACCGAGGCAAAGCGTGACCCAAAACTCCACCAGGGCACGGTTTCACCAGGCCATGGCACAGCTCTACCGGGCACGGACTGGTGCAGGCTGCACCAGGCGCACTGGCATACGACCGTGTGACCCAGTCATGCACCTGTGTAGGGCCAGAACAGGGATAGGGCAAAGGGGAAAAGTAAAGTAGAAAGGTAGAAGACAGTAGTGCCAGGGTAAGGCAGACCCAAGACCAGGGAAAACCTCTAGTGATAGCGGGCAAGGCACGACCAGAACAGACAGATCAATCAATAAACAGACCGACGGAAGGGCAGATGCCACAGACAGCGGGGAGCGGGTAAAACAACCGCGGGGCTGGAGCGCCTGGGCAGCAGTGCCGCGACCACCGGCAGTCCGGGGCCGTGTGCGCGGCCGGGGAGAGCTGCAAGCCATGCATTCCCGAGAGTAGGCTCGCGTAGGGTGTGGGGGTTGATTACTACTGCTCCCCTCCATCCCCGCTAGCCGTGCTCCCTTCGGCGCTCCGAAGCACGCCCAACGCCATGCATTGCACCTGCATCCATGCCCCCTCCAGCCTCGCCCTTTACCCATCCGTACAGCCCCTGAAGTCCGCACTCCGCACCCCAGGACCGACCCGCCATGCCCCGCTCACCATCTGCCGCGCGATCTCGGTGGCCGCCATGGTGTCCGGCTCTGAGCAGCACAGGAAGCGCCTCTGAGGCCAGCAGCAGCCACAAAGAGAAACTGTTCCAGGGTGGGCGAGACCAAGCCAGGCGCGGGGAGGGGCCGGGCAGGGGGCGGGCTGCCTGCGGCGGAGAGCAGCCTCGCGGGCCTCGGGGCACAGCTGGTCTGCAAGCACAACACCCCCCAGCCAGCAGCAGTCCGCCTGCCCTGTGTGTGTGTGACTGTCCCTGGCACCATGGGAGAACAGGGGAGCGGACACCCCTCCCAGTAATGCAATATCCCATGGCTACTTTTATCAAACATGTATCTTTAATGGGGGTGGGGGATGTAGCGAGAGTGCAAGATGCGGTTACATGGCGAGAGTCAGGGAAGGTGGTGTCCTGGCTACAGGTCAATGGGTGGATTAGAGCCTTCCTCTCCGTAGTGCCTTAAAGGAACAGGCGCAGCGTGTCCCCATCACCACCACACCGTCTGGCACACCCTGCCTCCATTACTCCACACACACTGGCACAGCATGGCACACCCTTTCACCCATCACTACACAAGCACAGTGATCTATGGACGTTCCGAGTGTGTAGGACACTTCTGTTCCAGTCTAGCCTTCTAGTTAAGACGATGTAAGAAATCCCAGCATATTTGGAGTTATTGCATTACTGCACATCCGTTTGACAGGAAAAAATAATTTGCTAAATAAACTGCCTGGCATGCCTACTTACTGCCTTCCATCAACACTACGTACAGTGGTACATCCTGGCCGCAGCACTACTCAGTATAGTACATTATAGACAACATCACATTAGCCGGAAACTTGAGAAGAAATGGCACAGTGATAAGACACCGGACAGCCACGCAGCCCATAAAGACGCCATCCGTAACCACCACCACCTCATCAGGTCCGCCAAGAGAATCTCCTTCAAAGACCGCCTCGACAACAACGCACACAACAGCAAGGAGCTCTTCAACATCGTGAAGGAACTCTCCAACCCCAGCTCCAACACCAACGACATCCCGCCGTCGCAAGCCCTGTGCGATTCCTCGCCACCTTCTTCCACCGCAAGATCGGCGACATCCACGACAGCTTCAACACCCAGACAGCCCCCACCAAGATAGATACTCCAGACCCGCCGCACACCATCGACCATGACCCCTTGCCAGCCTGGGCCAGCGTGAACATCAATGACACCATCAAGACCATGGGCACAATACACTCCGGCTCCCCGTCAGACCCTTTCCCGCACCACATCTTCAACAAAGCCAGCAGCTCCAGCGCACCCCACCTGTGCAACGTTATCAATCTCTCCTTCGAGACCGCGACCTTCCCAGAGAGCTGGAAACACGCAGAGATCAACGCCCTACTCAAAAAACCCAAGGCGGACCCAAGAGACCTCAAGAACTTCCGGCCCATCTCCCTGCTTCCGTTCCCAGCCAAGGTCATCGAGAAGATCGTCAACAAACAGCTAACCCGATACCTCGAAGAAAACAGCATCCTGGACCCATCCCAATCGGGGTTCCGCAGCAACCACAGCACTGAGACTGCCCTCATCGCCGCCACCGACGACATCAGGACCCTGCTGGACAACGGTGAGACCGCAGCCCTCATCCTGCTGGACCTCTCCGCCGCCTTCGACACTGTCTGCCACCGCACTCTACGCGCACGCCTCCACGACGCAGGGATCCGAGACAAGGCCCTGGAATGGACCACCTCCTTCCTCGACGGCAGAACCCAGAGAGTCCGCCTCCCACCTTTCCGATCCGAAGCCTCCGAGATCATCTGCGGCGAACCCCAGGGATCTTCCCTCAGCCCAACACTGTTCAACATCTACATGGCCCCGCTCGCACGCATCGCCAGACAGCACGACCTCAACATTATCTCCTACGCCGACGACACTCAACTGATCCTCTCCTCACCAAGGACCCCTCGCCGCCAAAGCCAATCTCCATGAAGGAATGAAGGCCGTCGCCGATTGGATGAAGATCAGCCGACTAAAGCTGAACACGGACAAGACGGAGGTCCTCATCCTCGGCTCCAACCCCTCAGCCTGGGATGACTCCTGGTGGCCAACGACGCTGGGAGCAGCCCCGACACCCACCGACCACGCACGCAACCTGGGAGTCATCCTCGACTCAACGCTCTCCATGGCCAAGCAAGTCAACGCAGTCTCCTCCTCCTGCTTCAACACCCTCCGCATGCTTCGCAAGATCTACAGGTGGATCCCGACAGACACAAGAAGAACAGTCACCCAGGCCCTCGTCAGTAGCCAACTTGACTATGGGAACGCCCTCTACGCGGGAGCCCCGGCCAAGCTCATCAAGCGACTGCAATGCATACAAAACGCCTCCGCACGCCTGATCCTCGACGTACCACGCCACAGCCACATCACCCCCACCTGAGGAACCTGCACTGGCTCCCCGTCGACAGGAGGATCACCTTCAAACTCCTCATCCACGCACACAAGGCACTCCACAAAACTGGCCCAGCCTACCTCAACAGACGACTCTTCTTCTACGTCCCCAACCGCCAGCTCCGCTCCGCCGACCTCTCCTCGCCACCGTCCCTCGCATTCGAAGAACAACCACCGGCGGCAGATCCTTCTCACACCTCGCCGCCAAGACCTGGAACACCCTTCCACTAAGTCTACGACAGACCCAAGACCTGCTGACCTTCAGGAGGCTACTCAAGACCTGGCTGTTCGACCAGTAGCAGCACCCCCCCCCTTCCCTCTCCCCAGCGCCTTGAGACCCTCGCGGGTAAGTAGTGCGCTCTACAAATTCTGTGATTGATTGATTAGTGCACACTACAGTGTATTATAGGAGGCATCATTGTAGTGCCACACTCTTCCCCATCTTATTGCACAGCTTAAATGACATCCACTTCCTATTACCGAACTGTATGAAACACCCTGCGCTCATCTTTGCTCGCAATAGCACACCCTACGCAGCATACCCTTACTATATCATTTCGCACGACCAGGGCACTCCATTTTCCCCAAGTCTAATCTACAGTATCTCATCCAGGTTTTTTCTTTGCATTCTAGAACTTTTAGTCCAGTTCATCACATTATAAAGGGGGGGCAATGCTTGTTTGTTTTGTTCTTTTTTTTGTAAAATTTTATTGGTAGGGAAGCTGGTGGGCCCTCTCTGTTAGTTAAAAAAAAAACCTTTGGCAACAAGCAAAAATATAATTTTTTGGACTCAAAAACCCCAATTGACGCAAAAAAAAACAAATTGCCACAGTAGCCCCTGGCACTAAATGGATCTACTTTCAGTGTGGATGTGCTCCTTGTGAAAGAGCAGAATACCGTCGCTCACAGTGAAGTTAGCCAATGGCTAAAGTGGGCTAACCCATTCCCCCTTTAAGTAATCATATGTTGAAGTAAAATCAAAATGTTATATTATTGGATGTCGATGCTATAGACATATAAGTTTTATACTTATCCAGCAGCGGTTTCTGCATGAGGGTGGGGGAGCGTCACCCCCCCCCGCCCTTCCCCCCTGCCCTCTGCGAGCCTCGCAGGGAGAAAGAAAATGGCAATGAAAAGATTTCATTGCCATTTTAATTTTTGACCGTTGTGTGTGCTGCAGGAGCCAGCCTGCCCCGAGCCCAGAGACATGCGGGGCATCAACTCTGCTGCAGAGTGGCAGCAGAGGACAGTAGCAGTGGCTGGCTGGATGCTCTAAAGTGTGCATGTCACTTTGGCCGGCTGTCTTGCGCCGTCCAAAGTGACATGCGCACTTTGAAGCTCTCCACTCAGCTGTCTTAGACTGCTGGGTGGAGACCAAGCACAGGCCTACATGGCCTGAAGAAGCGTCCAGCCAGTCTGCTCCATCCAATCCTGGTGCTGCTCTCATGCTGGTTAGCAGCATGAGAGCAGTTCCAGGATTGGTTAGAGGATTTGAGGAGACAGAGCAGAACACGGCGCGAGGAGGACATCAGAGTCGTGCAGCAAGCAAGGTAAGTAGTCATTTTTTCTTTTCATTTACACTCACCTTGCTTGCATGCATGCACCCACCCACCCACCACCCATTTGCCCGCCTCCCACTCTTCCTAAGTGCCAGCCGCAGCTGTACTTTTTTTATTTTTTATATGTTTATTCATTTTATACAGAACAATGGGTTAGGGAACGATTTGTCGCTCCCATACCGGAAGCACTGGTGAAAGGCTTTGTTGCACCAAAAACTTCAAAAATTCATCCAGTTTTGTAATTTTAATCCATTTATTTCAATTCTCAATTTTTTGTTCCTTTTCGTCCGTCACATGAAAAACCATTATGTATTCAATTCTGATGCGGTAAATGTGCCCATCCGAGCCTTATTTTTACGGCAGGAAACATACATAGTTCATCCTCAGTAGTATCACATTCCCAATGCATTTCGGTTGCTTTCATCAACCTTCGTCAGGGGTTCACTACAAAGTCAAACAACAACATTTTAGACTTCATATTTTAAAACGCTTGTCATATCAATACGCTAACATTATTCATTATGTACTTTTTTTAAAAAAAGCTCAACTGGTGCTTTCCCTCTAGTACCTCCCAGCGCAAAAGTGCTCCTGATCAACTCCCCTTCATCTGTATATACAATACAGTCCCACGTTAAAGAACATCTACGAGAATGTCTCCCCACTATCTTAGATAACAAAACCTGCCTGTTGCCTTTCGTTCCACACTGCATAAAAATCCCTCTCGTACCTGTGAAACTTTTCATCAACTTAGTTCTCACTCCTCGAGCCGACTAACGGCTTTCTCACATTTGCCGCCATTTTAAACTCATCACGTTTTAAGACCCGCCCCTTATCATTATCTAAGCTTTTACCACTTTTACTACGGGACCCATAATCCACCGGTACGGCTCCTACTTGTTGAAATCACCTATATGTGAAACCTTACTCTAGCCCCTCATTCGGTTCAACAAACCCCCAGCATTCGCCAGATTACTCCGCCCACCCAGGCCCGGACTGGGAAACGAAACCGGCCCTGGCAAACAGCTCGGCCGGCCCCCCTGGGGGTGAGAAGGGGGGTGCGGTCGAGCTGTTTGATACGGCCGATTTCGGCCGTTTTTGTTACAGGGGGCCGATATTGCCGGCCGCAGGTAACAAAAACGGCCCCCAGGGCCTAAAACCGGCCCCCTCCCTGGCGGCCTACCGGGGAAACGCCCGGTGTCCGCAACGGCCAGTCCGGCCCTGCGCCCACCCTTACGATGTATAAATCTGCACCTATTAAAAAGATTACGTTTCTGAGCTTTAATTAATTGTATCTGTACACATGTTAAAAGGAATTTCAAGATTGAAATACATCCACTGAATAATCATATGAAATAACGTTTCCTTTGGTGTTGTAACATTAAATCGTCCTTCGCGTTCGTTGCTGTTTTGGAGCAGTTTAAGCTTGCTCCCTTAGTGAGGAGTGTAGGTTTAACATGTGACCCAATGTTCTATATTTTCCTACGCAGTTGGAGGGCGGACCGCGTTCCCGGAATGCACGCATTCTATTGTTAATAATGATGACATTGAATACATGGATAAAAAGGAGTGCACTCTACTCTATAATTGTGATGTACTTTGACAGCCCAACCTGGAGTAGCACCCACCGATTTAAACAGTTAAGATGGATGAAATCAGGTCACAGTTGAGCTTTTTTTTTTAAAAAGTACATAATGAATAATGTTAGCGTATTGATATGACAAGCGTTTTAAAATATGAAGTCTAAAATGTTGTTGTTTGACTTTGTAGTGAACCCCTGACGAAGGTTGATGAAAGCAACCGAAATGCATTGGGAATGTGATACTACTGAGGATGAACTATGTATGTTTCCTGCCGTAAAAATAAGGCTCGGATGGGCACATTTACCGCATCAGAATTGAATACATAATGGTTTTTCATGTGACGGACGAAAAGGAACAAAAAATTGAGAATTGAAATAAATGGATTAAAATTACAAAACTGGATGAATTTTTGAAGTTTTTGGTGCAACAAAGCCTTTCAGCAGTGCTTCCGGTATGGGAGCGACAAATCGTTCCCTAACCCATTGTTCTATATTTTCCTACGCAGTTGGAGGGCGGACCGCGTTCCCGGAATGCACGCATTCTATTGTTAATAATGATGACATTGAATACATGGATAAAAAGGAGTGCACTCTACTCTATAATTGTGATATTAATTTTATACAACCTTAACATGAGACTCATACAATAGTCATGTCTTCACAGTAGCGTTTCGCATATAGAAATTCCTGCACAGTACATATATCAGTAAAGTATTATACTTTCCACATGACATTTGCGTTCTTGTACCATCGTCCGCCCAATCTTACTCACTATCACAGCTCCTTCATAACATAACATTGCGACATATAATACAGACATTGTGATTCCAACTCTACTCGTTAGTCTAAGTCTCTGATGGAGCGGCCTCTCGCGCCTCGCTCTCACAGCCCACCTCATCTACACCTCTGCTCCCCACGAATGTTTTATACAATGCCCAGAAGTTTTTCGGTCTATTACGTGGTGGTAGCAGGTCACTATAGTTTTCAGTTTGAGTACTACAATATAGCATGTCACTCGACCACTGGGCCATTGTAGGAGGAGGTCCTCTCGACCAGCATATCGCCACACATCGCTTTGCTAATAATAAGCCCATATCTATCAATCTTCGTTTCGCCTTGGGAATAGCTTTGGAGTACCCAAGCAAAGCCAGCATCGGTTCCAGCACCAACGACAGTTCCGTAACCCGGTTCAGTTCCGCAAGTATCTGTCCCCAAAAATGAGCTATCCCTGGACATGTCCTGGCCAAATGGAAAAAATCAGCAGCCTGGGCATTGCACCTATCACATGTAGACTCTTCCCTCAAGCCATACCTATGCAGACGCTCCGGGTATAATAAACCCTATTGAGGAATTTAAAATGTATTAGTCTATGTCTCCCGTTCAGGGATATACGCTTTGTGCTCATGCAACAATATGTCCATATATCGTCCGTAATGTCACTCTGTAGGTCTCGCTGCCAGGCCAATTGTGCTTTAGTATAACTATGCCTTCTATTAGACATCGAGACTTGGTAAATTCTGGATACCATCTTTGTGGGTGTCTGTGGTGTAATGAGATTGGTCAAGGCTATCAGATCAGGGGGCTCTGCCATATCTTCCCCTAGGAGCTCGCGGAGTGCATGCCTAACTCTGTGAAACTGGAATTGTGTGAGAAGAGTCGGTGGTTCCTCGTTCCCAACCAAGTCTCCCCAAGTCTTAGCCGCGCCATCAGCAAAGAGGTCTCCTATATTTTGTGCTCCAAGCGTTCTCAGTGCTGTCACTACCCCTTTATCCGTACATGGCATTAGCCATCTGCACCAGTCAAGCCGGGCAACAGGGGAATACAGAATAGCTCCCGCCTGTAGCTGCAATAAATGATGCCAAGCGTGTGTGACTGTGTTAAGTGAGTCAATTATCCCCGGTCGTCTATCAGGAGGTGTGAACAACAAAGCCGGGAGGGGTTTAGGAGCTGCCACTACAGTTTCTATACGGATGTGTGGTATGTTGAACGTCCCGTGTATCCAATGGTATGCCTGTGCACTCTGTGCGGCTCTATAATATAAGTCCAAGTCAGGTGCACCAAGTCCGCCCATTGAACACGGGAGCATAAGTACTTGCCAACTGGCGCGTGCCTGCTTACCCGTCCAAGCTAGATGAATCATAAGGGACTTAAGTCGTTGGAAAAACACTTGCGGTAGCACCATAGGAATATTCGTGAAAAGGAACAGGAAACGTGGTAGTATAACCATTTGCATAATGGACACTCTGCCCATCAAGGACAATGGGAGTTGGACCCACCTTGCAATGTCCTCTTCAAGTTTGCTGATTGCCACCCCATAATTTTCCCTAAACACCACTTCCGAGTCAGTGTGTAACTTTACCCCCAAATACCTCACCGCATCTGTGGACCACTGCAGTGGGTACTCGGGTTCAAAAGCCATCGTGGCCGGGGTTAGGGGAAACATAATGGACTTAGTCCAGTTAACACGTAGACCCGACATGGTACCAAAGAGCACTACCTCTCGCAGTACCGGGACAGGTTGGTCTCAGAATGGCGGACATACAGTAACGTGTCGTCCGCGTAAGTGGATACAATCAGTTCATAGCCTGGGAACCGTATACCTCTGTGGCTATGGTACTCTCTAAGCGCACAGGCCAGGGGTTCGGCCACTAGGGCGTATAAAATGGGGGACAGGGGGCAGCCCTGTCTCATACCTCTGGTAATTTGGATAGAATTTGTAACCAAGTTACCTATTTTAATACGGGCCGTAGGAGAATTATACAGCACCCCAAGCAACTGAATAAATACCAGCCCAACTCCCATCTTAAGGAGAACTTGTCTTAAAAAGGGCCATTCAACAGAGTCGAATGCTTTCTCAATATCTAAAAAATACGCTAAAGCGGGTATCTCTGGTTTAGTATGCTGTAGGGCGGCGAACACCGTACGTAGATTGTACGTCAGGTTTCTGCCCGGTATAAAGCCCGCTTGTTCCGGTGCTACCAAGGTAAGCACCAGTGGGATTAATCGGTTCGCAAGTATTTTCGCAAAAATTTTCGTATCCACGTTCATTAGGGATAGGGGTCGATACGACGCGCAGTCTTCCGGAGGTTTACCCGGTTTGAGGATCGCGACTATAATCGCTTCTCTCATAGAAGGTGGCATCGTACCAGTAACACATATATCCTCAAAGAGCTTTGTCAAATGCGGTAATAGTAGCTCCAGAAATGCCTTATAAAAGGCCACTGTTAGTCCATCCCCTCCCGGTGCACTCCCCGCTCTCATGTTGGATATTGCGAGCAGTATTTCTTCCCGTTCAATGGGTCGCATCAAAAATTCCCGATTCGTGTTAGTTAGCCATGGTAATTTAATATGGGCCAGGTAATCAAGCATGTGGTCTTCCGTACTGCCACCTCGAGAGGCATATAAATCCGAGTAGTATTGTCGGAATTGCTCCGCAACTTCCGTCTCCGCTAATAAGGTGCCCCCGCCTGAAGCTGTGAGCTCCGGCACTACCGACTTGTCTCTACGTTGCTTGAGTAGTTGCGCAAGTACCGCCCCCGGGAGTTCCCCTTCACCGTAGACTCGGGCAGTAGCGTATTTGCCCAGGTGTTTAATCTCTGTATCAGCCTCTACATGATACTCTTCTAAGGTCTGTTTTATCTCTTGAGTGACCGCCTTGTCAGGCCCAGCCAACAGGGTCTTTTCCAAGGACATTAGTTTTCGTTCCAGATCGGCAAGTCGGCTGCGGATTGACTTAAGGACGCCCGCATGTTTAGATATAGCTACACCCCTTATGTACACCTTAAACATTTCCCACACAGTCTGAAAGGAGTCAACTGAGCCCACATTCTTTTCAAAAAATATTTCTATAGCCTCAGCTATTTCTTCCTTGAAGACTGTGTCCAACAATGAATAAGGCGGAAATCTCCAGGCAAAGGGGGGTATACGCACCTTTGGAGTGTCAAGTACCAGCAACAGAGGGGAATGATCAGAATATGTACGGGGAAGGATCTTACATACACTAATATTTGTGAGTAACTGTCTAGTCACGAACCAGTAATCGATTCTGGTGTGCACATCATGGTATGCAGAGTAGTGCGTGTATCCCCCTTGCGTCGGGTGCCGCTGGCGCCAGACATCACACATGTCAAAACGCACAAGTGTACTATACATAGCTCTAGCCGACGCCAATATGCGCCTCTCCGGCCCTCCGGATCTGTCCAGAGTAGGGTCTCTAACAAGGTTAAAATCACCACCCCACAGGAGTCGTCCACCCAATTGTAGGCCTACCGTGTCAGTCAACTTTCTGTAAAAGTCCGGGTTATCATAATTTGGGCCGTAAACATTAACCAGAAGCAAATCCAGTCCCTTCCCTCTGCACCTAGTGACCGCAAACCTGCCCTCCGTGTCCGTCTCCAAAGGCTCCAGTCTTAGCGCCTTTTTAGGGTTCACCCACGTTATAACCCCTCTTGCGTGTGTTGTAAATCCAGCCGCATGGATGTTGCCCTGTAGTCCCCTAATGCGCAGCACAGGACTGTCCAGTGGGAGGTGTGTTTCCTGCAATAGTGAGATGTCAATGTCATGTCTGTTTAAATAACTCAAAATCTTACGTACTTTCCTGTGGTCATTAAGGCCACGTACCTTCCACGTGAGTGCGCTTACGGTATCGGGGCCAGAGTCCCTATGGGATCTATCCGCATCTGTCATGGGGTTGTTCTACGTACAACTGCCATACTTCTTGTACCGTCATTCTAGTATGTATGCAGTACACATCTTCACATAATGCGAAAGTTTCAGCAACAAACAGTGTGAGTCTCAGTACCTTCCCTCCCCCCACCCACGTCAGGCTGGTCCCAACTGCGCCTGAACGACAAGTCCCCTCCCACTCTACCCCAACAATTAGCAGTGTAACATGTGCAACTTTGAATAGACTGATCTCGATACCCCATTTCCTCCCTTCCCAAAGTAAACACAAACAGTGTGATTCACACGAGGGCAGATGTTGCGCACTAAGTGGAAACATGTGCTGCAGCTAAACATAGCACTCAGCCCGATTCACCGCCAGGGCAAACTCGATTCCGCTGCAGAAACATCCCCTACAACTTAATACTTCACACAATACAGTGATGCCTTCAAGTTCCCTCCTCACACTTCATACAGTGCGCATATCTGGTTAACTGTAGTCCGGGACTACATCAACTAATAAACTGCCACCCAATATCATAGCCTCCCAGAGTTCAGGCCTCTGCCCCGCTCCCAGATCAAGGTGGCATACCATACCATGGAGTCTGTCCATTGAGACCTCAGCAATGTCAATCTCAGTCTTGCTCCTCTAGGCTTCTGCCGACTGCTCCCTCCTGCACTTCCCTTTCCGGGCTAAGCCGTTTCTCCTTGGCCCACTCTTTCAGTGCTTTTTGCAAAGTCTTAGGTTCCGTGAAAATCCGTGAGTGGCCATTTCTGTTAACACAAAGTCTGGCAGGATATAGCATGGCATAGTCTATATTCTGGTCTCTCATCTGGCGCTTTAACGGAGCAAATTGCCTGCGCGCTTCTTGTACACGAGCCGTAAAGTCCGGGTATAAGGAGATGTCGTACCCCTCAAACTGCAGTGTCTGCTTGTTCCTTGCAGCCGCCAACGCCGAGTCCCTGTCCCTGTAGTTCAAGAGTCAGGCTATTATAGGTCTAGGAGGTGCCCCAGGAGGGGGGCGAAGGCCCAACGAACGATGCGCTCTTTCCACCACGAAGATATTAGAAAACACTTCATTGCCCAGCAGCGTGATCAGCATTGTCTCGACGAACTTCTCCATGTTGCCCGTTGGTGTTGATTCGGGGACCCCCGTGATCTGCAGATTGTTACGGCGCGAGCGCGCCTCTAAATCTTCAGCCTTGTCTTGTAGGACTTGCAGGACCTTTCCCATTTTTTGGTGGTCTGTGTCCATCGATGTTTGCGCCTCCTCCACCTCAGTGACTCTGCGCTCCGCCATATCCAGTCTCTCCGCATGTTTGTCTATTCTCTCGGACATCCTGTCCATACGATACGAGAGCGCATCAATTTTATTGCCCAATCCTGTAAGACTGCCTTGGAGATTTTTTTCCATCATGACCAGCATGGAGCGGATGTCGCCCTCCACCTCTTCAGTCGGCGGGTCCTGAGTAGAATCCTCCTCCCCAACCGCATTGTCCCGGCTTTTTGGCTTTCTTTGGTCAAATGTGATTTTGGGTTGGTTTCTATCAACTCTGCCCATTTTGCATCACGCTGCGTGGTCAGACACGGGCCCCAATACACACACTCGATCTTGTCAGCGCAGAGGGGTCAATGGCAGGGCAATAGAGGCGTCCAGCAGCTCCCCTATACTTTAGCGCACTGGGGCTCCCATCAGTGTCCAATCAATCCTAGCTGCTCCCTGTTAGGGGGGTCCAGGTCAAATTGGCATCAATCCCACCAGCTCTCGCGTCGTGGGCAGGCCGGCTAGTCGCTATGGCGCCAAGTGCTTTATCGTAATGTCTCGAGTGGGGTGCAGGATCGCCTCTAGCTCGCTTCGATCATTCAGCTGCACCCATCGCACTACTTCCCAGCCTAGGGTAGCCGAATATAATGTTCTCAGCTAGTTCATGCAGGCCCTACTGTACACAGCGGGCGCGATTCATGTGGATCAGTGCACAGCTTATCAGGGCCGTTCTTCACCCCTCGGCTTTGCACAAAATGGCCGGCTCTCGGCAATGGAGCATTCCCGGTCTTGTCTCCAGTCCGGTATCCCCCTTCTAGTGGTACAGGGATCGTTATGCCCGTATTAGCCAGGCTCGCTGGCAATCGTCAGCACTGTTCCGGCCGCGATCACAGCCCTGGACTCACCGGGACCCACCAGCAAACTCCGCTACTGATCCATGTCAGCTGCATGTGCGTGGGTTAACCAGCAGCGCGTCTAACATCCTCTTGGTAGCTGAGGGGGGCGCCGCACCCCGAGTGACGATCGCGGGGCCAGATCGTATTGGCGACTGCACGTCTTGCGTCGATTGTTGCCCCCCGGGTGATAGAGGGGGCGCGGCTATCCAGGCGCGCGTACTGCACCGTTACTCGCCCGTCGCTCCTTACCCCAGGCCGGTGCTTCAGTGCGGTGCGAAGGCCGCAGCAGTATGTCTCGCACTATCGGCTCTTAGGAGAGGGGTAGAGCACCCCCGAGCGGCTCCGCTCGTTGCCAGTCGTTCCCAGACACAGCACAGCGTCAATGCAGGGTTGTTCAGCTCATCAGAATCAGGATAGTGGCCGGATAGTGTGGCGGCTTCACGGAGCCGAGCGCTTAATCGGCCATCTTGCAGCTCGCAAGCTCCGTCCCCAGCCGCAGCTGTACTTACCATTGCTTATCAGAACACAGCCTGTCCATTCCTGCATAGTGTGTAGCCTCCTGCTCTCCTTAATGTATAGTGTGACATCCTGACCTGTCACCGAATAGTGTGGCACAGACTACCTTGTTCACTATGTAAAGTGTGGCACACACTTCCTACAACCTACATCAATGCATGATGCAGCACGCAATTCCTTCTCCTCACTGCACACAGTAGTACAGCCTGTACTCATCACTGCACAGTATGGCATATCCTGGCCAGTTTACTACACATTGTTAACACTACACAGTGCACACCTTGCCCCTCATCATTGCACACTATACAAATCCCGGTGCCATTGCTGTCTAGTTTGACACTAGACTTTGGTCACACTTGGTAAATCTTTCTTGGCCCCCTAGTTCCACCTACTGTGTTGAGCATCGGAAATGGACAGCTGTCTCATAAACCCTCCCTCATATCTTCAGTAAACAAGCATTTGCAATGCAATAGGTCTTGCATTTACGAGAGTTTAAGCTATTGTCATTTACAATTGCAATAGCTCAAACTCTTGTAAATGCGAGACCTTTTTCACTTCAAAGAAGAGGCCGCCATTGTCCGGGGCTGCTTGAAAGCGAAAGTGGGCATGGCGAGGAAAGCACGTCGTGCTTGCAGTAGGAGAAACCCATTAAAGAAAAGAGTGCTTACAGACTAAATAATACATACTGTGTCGCAACAGAAGTAATAGGGCCAGTCGCCATGGGAGGCTACAAATGCAGACAAGGCCGTACCAAGGAGGGACGAACAAGCCTAATAACGACTGGCAAGCCAGCATTTACGAAGGACAATGACACAAGCC
This sequence comes from Calotriton arnoldi, assembly GCA_963921515.1. Taxonomy (NCBI): domain Eukaryota; kingdom Metazoa; phylum Chordata; class Amphibia; order Caudata; family Salamandridae; genus Calotriton; species Calotriton arnoldi. The sequence goes on along the minus strand of CAWUFW010011442.1, from coordinate 272,080 downwards.
AATGACAAATATGGGCGGAGAGTGGGCGGGGCTTCAAAGCTATACTCCAATACTGCATGCCTCGCAGCAGCGCATGCGCTGCCCAGTCTCGACCTATAAAGGGCTCATTTTGTACAGACAATCATTCCTACCTCAGGTGGTTGGTGAGATCCCCTCTGCACGCTTTCCAAGGTATCTCACCCCCCACAAGCCTTCTGGACTAGAATATTATGGAATTTTATTACATGTAAACCTAGTGCAGAAGACACGTAGAAAAATGTTATCGCAAAATATAAACCAACTGGAAATAGCAAACATAAAGGATACAAAATGGTAAACCCAAGCATTACTATGGGTAGTATGTATTCTCTACATGACCTAGCAATGATGATTAAATAAAAAATCTGATGTTCAGGGGAGGATTAGATATAGGAATCGCATATTGAAAACTAAGACGGAACTCGACCCACATCTTGGTACCGAGCCAAGTCTAGGCAAAAAGCCAAAAGTCGGCGCTCGTCCGTGGAAGATCTTTCCTCTCTGCCTGAAGACAGAGCATGCTGCACCTTGTGCATCACCTTTCACATGGTGTCACTTGTTGCCAAAAAACAACCAAGTCTGATGCAGGTCCAAGCCTCTACCCAGTTTCATGCACAGAGTTCTGTGATAATGTCCACACAGACTCTATGAATTCCCCAGGGGGGAAGGAGGTAACATTTAGGGAGAGAAGAAAACACAACAGCTGATCAAAAAGATTTTTTTTGCTCATTTAGCCTTGCAACAGAAGTTTTTTCAGTGGTGTAAGAAAGGGATTCAGGATGATATGCAACACCTTCAGGAGAAACAGGTGAAGGATGTTCAGGGACCTGCAACTGGGCAAGACATGAAGGCACTTACTGGAACACAAGTTCCTTATGGCATGCAAACTGAAAGTATTACAAAAAATAATGTCTTACCCGCCTCCTTTAGTCAGGAATCATTGAACCTAAAGCCAGGAGGGGATTGCGAAGCAGAGAATTAGTTGAAGGCGAGTAAGAGAAAGCAGGTCGGCGAAGCAGAGGCTTTTTTTTTAGAAGTGGCAAAAAGACAAAATGCAAACTAAAACAAAATGACAAACACTAATGTCTGGGTAAAGGTGACCAAGTTGTCCAAAAACAACATAAATGCAGAAGTAATCAAGCCGGTGGATGATCGGACAACAAGCGGAACCCCTTGAGTTCCGGAGTACCATACTACTTGCTGTAAAGCGCTTTAACACCTCGTATGGGGTGCTAAGCGCTATATAAATACAATAACAACTCAAATTGTTGCCATGTGCCATTCATCTTGAGGCAGTGCCCTATCTAATTTGCTGTCATAAGTCTGCCATAAGTCCTGGTTGAACTGAAGGTGGAGGCAGGAAGACGTTTCACTTTTCACCACCACAGCCACAAGTGAGTAGTAATCCACCACCTCACCATGCCTCCGCCATGACCACACCACCAACAGATAAGCACCTTTTCATGTTACAAGGATTCATTGGAACATATTCTCATTATCATGATGTGTGGTGAGCAAAGAAAACAAGAAATTCTGTTGTAACCACCGTTAAAGAAACCAGACACTCAGGAAAGCTTATAGTAGTTTAACACATGTTTAATGAAAAAATATAGTTAGCAGCAAAAATATTATAAGTGCATTTGCAATGCCAATGGACTAGCGCTTCACTGTTGGAGTACATAAAGCTAAATTCAGTGCATTTTACTCTACTTTTATACACTTTCTTCAATGTAGCAATTAAAGAAAAAAACACATGGTTAAACCAAAACTCACTGTAGACATTAACCCCTTAACTGCTGGGGCTTTTCCCCACCAATGCTTAGCCCTTCTTTTGCTATTTGGGGTAGTTCGTGCTTATGGCTCTGTTACATTTTTCCACATAAGGTATCCAAGCCAAATTTATGTCTTTTTTCCAACATCCTGGGGATTCTAAAGGTGACCAGGGTTTGTGGATTCCGCTGGAGGGACTGAGAAAATAGGAAAAAAATAGCTACATCTAGAGTATTTTAGGAAAAATAGGAAAAAAGTGCTCCAGTCTAGTAATATTTTGAAAAGGTGGTGATTTTTTTTTAACTCTAGCCCCGCTCCCACTGACCCTGCTCCACCGCCCTGCCCTCACCCATTGGCCCATCGGCGCGGCTCTCGGCCACAAACCAGACAGTAATTTTGTCAGCGAGAGAAAGTTTGTGAGTACACATGATTTAGAGGGTATTTTTCAAAATGCCTTCTTTCTTACACACTGGCTTACTTTTGGAAAGCAAAAATTCTGTGAAATCCAATTGGTAATAACAAATGTTCTACTAGTCTATGCTTCCACATGTGTTCCGATAAAAATGGTACCTCACTTGTGTGAGAAGTCCTAGTGCTCGCAACAGGAATGGGCCCGTAACGCAACATTGACACACCACATTTTTGCACTCAAAACTGACCCTTTTTTTGCAATGTGGGTAGCTGTGGGTTTTGGGCCCCAGCTCAGCCAGCACCTAGGGAAACCTAGCAAACCTGCACATTTTTTAAAGCAAGCCCCCTGAGGGAATCTAGGGTGGGGTGACCTGCCTGACTCTGAAAGTGTCTTTACCCAGAAGCCCTTGGAAACCACAAACTTTGACTAAAAGCACATTTTCCTCACATTTCTGTGATGGAAAGTTCTGGAATCTGCAGGGAACCACAAACTTCCATCCACCCAGCATTCCCCTAAGTCTCTCAATAAAAATGGTACCTCACTTGTGTGGGTAGACCTAGTTCCCGCGAGAGGAGAGGGTCGAAAACGCAACATGGACACATCAAATTTTTCCACGCAAAGCTGACCCTTTTTTAGGTCGAGCCTCGAGTAGTGCGCAAGCGCTGCTCTGGCGAGACTTTAAGTAAGGGGTTTCAAAAGCTGACCACACGCTCGTGCGTCGTGGCCTTTTTCGGGCGGTTACGCGCGCAGGGCCGACATCTGTTTCCCATTATCGTGCCCAGACGCGTGCGCGATAATTGGAAACACATGCCGGGAAAAGTCCATGACGCACGAGCGTGTGGTCAGCTGAGCAGGCTGCCGCGCTCGCTCGCCCCCGCTCCTCCATTGTTGTCCTTGTCTTTTCAAGGAAGTAGCATCTAGGAGTAATCCAGGCTAGTGGGCTGGCATTACAATAAAGCCTAGACCACTACCCCTGTTTTAGCAGACCGCACGTGATCGTCCGTTTACACCTGGTGGTGTCCTGATTGGGGGAAAACACACAAGGGGGCGACTTCGCAAGTCTCCTGCGCTGCCTACTGCAGGCACTTTAGCTCCCGTTTCCTCTTCATTTCCCCTCCCCCCAAATTGAGCGCAGTCTGCGCAGAGCGCCCCTCCCCTGCCTGCTGCCGTTGGAAGAGGCGGAGTGCGGGGCCAGTGAGTCTGGGCCGCCTGGGAAAGCGCACGCACACCTCGGTCCGGCCGCCATTCCGCTGTCCCCAGCGACACCTGTTAGCAGCGGAGCGGACGGAGCACACGCGCCGACCCGTCCGCTGCACCGAGGAGAAGTGCGGGAAGGGAAAGTGCTGGGAGCCGTGGTATGCGGGAGACCCATTTCCCTTTAAAGATACAGGCAAGCGGCTGAGCTCACCCTCCCCCGCGCTGAAATGTGCAAACGCACGGCGCTGACCCGGTGGAAAGGGGTCTTGTGTACATTCGGGGTGCTGCACACTTCCAGTGCAGGTTGCTCCCCAGTGAAGCCTTTCGTGTCTCTGCTGCCTTGGAAGCTGGTTGCTGTCCCTGCTTTGCGCTTTTGAAACGCTCCCGCGTGCAGTTTGCTTTTGCTTCCGCGGCTGGGATACCTCCGTGCATGCCTGCTTGGGATGCCTCTGTGTTGTGGGATGTGATCTCCATGCGTTGCTGCTTGTTTACTGCCGGAGTTTGATGCCTACATGTGATTCCTCTGTGTTCTCCCGCATGTTGTGTGTACTAATGCCTGTGGCTCTGTGCTACACTCTCAAGGCTGTCTGTACACCGTTGCTCTTGCTTTTGATGTCAGTGTATGGTGGCAGCCTCTTTGGTGCTTCTTTGCTACTGCCTGCAATATCTTGGTTGTTTTTTTTCTCCCTACTAGTGATGGTTGTGTGTTCGTGCCTTTGGAGCTTGTGTCACACTGCCCTTTTCCTGCAATTCCTGAATTAGGATGCCCCTGGCTGTATACAGCTCCTGCACGTATCTACTTATCGGCATTTCCATGACGGGAGCCCATATCCAGGCAACCAATTGCCCTGTACGGACGAGAGAAACACGGTGAAATGTGGTGTGCACAGGGCGCATAGTTCTACTTTTTGCTTCACCTGACATGGGCCCAGCCCCACACACCCTTGACTGTCCCACCGTTTCTGTGCGCCTCCTACTGTCAGACTACGCTTCTTTGCACAGTGGTATGTATCCATTCCCAGCAGCAGGCGTCTAAATGAATCTGGTGGGCCAGTTAGGCTCTGCTCTCGAATTTCCTTGTGGCTTTGCAAATGGAAACACAAACACTCCACTGTTTTTTGTGCTGTGCTTTTTATTCATTACACTCCTTATCACTGGTCACGTACTACATCTAGAACAAGTCTGCTCGACAAGCCGTGTAAACCTGACAATTTAGACCCGCGTGGTGTCGTGCAAGAGGACGTTGTTTTGCTACCTGGTAATTCGAAAACCACAATTTGATACAGTTATGTTAATCAGTAATTTTGTCAAATTCGCTAATTTTTTGCACTTTTTTAAACGACTTTGCAACACTGGAGCTGTTCAACTAATCGAGTGGCGGCAAGAATTTCAGGTTGCAAATCTGGCCACTCCTGCTGTTCACCTAAGCCTAATTCTAGGAAAGAAACACCATCTTGGGTGTGGGGAATCTAAGGTGAATGTCTTCTCTTGTCATCACAAGCCACTTTCTGACTCAAATGCATCTCCTGAACAAATAGGTTGTTGTACCCCGTGGTTATATTCCACTTATGTAACATCGTGTAGACTTTACTTTAATCTGTTGTTTCTTCATTATTCAACAATACCGTGCGTTGTCGTTAGTGATGCACTTTTTACGAAAGGATGAAAGTTCATGTTGGAATACGAACCTTTAACCTGCTGGCTGCGCTTAGATTTCGTAAGCAAGCTCGCAGCCCATTGGTCAGCCTTGACTCCTGTAAGGAGAAGGGTGGTGTTGGTGACAGTGCTATTTTTGTTGCTTCCAGCCAGAGCATATTCCGTAACCAGAGCATATTCCGTAACCTTGTTCGAAGGAATGGCCAGTCTTAATAAAGCAGTGACTTGGCGATTCGTTGAGTTTTGATTTCGTTTTAAAGGGACGGGTTGCCAGCTCAGGGCGGCACCTGTTGGAGGCCAAGCTGCATTGTCGCCTCTGGACTTTAGCCAGTGTATACACGGACGAGAGAGTTTATACTCTCCACAGGCGCTGCAGTTCTTTGTCGACCCAGAAGTTGACGTCAGATACAGCGCTTTAAAATATATATTGTACAGTTTTTGTGGCGCGTCCTTGTTCAAGTTAATGGTCCACACATGTCGAGTAGTGGAACTCTACAGAAGCGCTTCAGCATAGCGCATGGCTTGCCTCTCTCTTGAGGTTTGACTTCAACTGTATTTCATACAGAAGTGCTTCTGGCTTTGCAGAAAGGCCTGTCAGTTGGGATTTCCCCCTAAGCTGATGACAAATGGAAAGCCTGCTTTTGCTCCCTTCTTTCGAGTAAGTGGCATACGGTCCCTGCTGAGTGTTTTACAAGCCAGTCACGACGAGAACCATATGGGGGTGGGGAGAGTGGGTTTTGGCACGGGTGTTCCCCCAGTGCCATTCCTGTGGCATTCCTGTTCCACTGCCGCAGAAGTAGTTGCAGTTCTTGTTGGCATAGTATACGATGCATACTTGAACAGCCAGATCTCAAGTTTTTTTTAAAGAGATTTTCATGAATCTCCATGTTTTTAAGCACTTCCAATCTTTGCGGACATTGTCAGTGACTGGGAGAATAAGCATTGGCATAGCCAATAGGTCTCGCCTTTGAGACCTGCTGCATAACTAAATACTTATAAGGTCCCAAAGGCGAGACCTATTGGCTATGCCAATGCTTGTTTGCACTGTGGTAGCTGTGGATTTTGGGCCACAGCTCCGTCGGCACCTAGGGAAACATACCAAACCTGCACATTTTTTTAAAACTAGACGCCTGGGGGAATCCAGGATGGGGTGACTTGCATGGCTCTTCCTAGGTTTTCTTACCCAGAATCCTTTGCAAATCTCATACTTTGACTAAAAAACACATTTTCTCACATTTCTGTGATGGAAAGTTTTGGAAATTGCAAGAAGCCACAAACGTCCGCCCACCCAGAATTTTCCCAAGTCTCCCAATAAAACACTGTACCTCATTTGTTTGGGTATACCTAGTGCTCCCACCAGTAAAGGGCCCAAAACGCAACATGGACACATCATGTTTTTCCACTCAAAAGTGACACTTTAAAAAAAAAAATGTGGGTAGCTATGGATTTTGGGCCTTAACTTAGCTGGCATCTAGGGAAACTTAGCAAATCTGCTCATTTTTTAAAACTAGGCACTTCGGAAATCTAGGGTGGGGTGACTTGCATGGCTCTCACATTTTTTTTTTACTCTAGAATCCCTTGCAAACTTCAAACTTTGGCTAAAAAACAAATTTTCCTCAAATTTCTGTGATGGAAAGTTCTTGAATCTGCGGGTAGCCACACACTTCCTTCCACTCAGCATTCCCCCAAGTTTCCTGATAAAAATGGAACCTCTCTTGTGTGGGTAGGCACACTTCGGAACTCTGGGACAGGGTTATGCCGACTTCCCACAGGAAGTGGTCATAAAGGAGGCTTAGTAACCCCAGGATAAGTAGCCCATTGTCTACTACCTCTCACTCCCCTTAACACCCCTAAATTGAGTATTTAGAGGACCCCCGATACCAAGACTTCAGATTTCTACGGACCAAAAGAAGAAGTGGACAAAGAAGAAGACTGCTGACCCGAGAACCGAGGAGCACGACTGACTTGGCACCAACCCAGCCGGCCTGTCTGCTGCACCTGACTTTCGTGGAGCAACTGATTTGTCCTGCCGCTGTGCAGACCTCAAGAAACCCAGAGGGCTGCCAGTGCTTTGCAAATTGCCAAAGGAACTCCCATGGAGTAAAGGAGCTACTCCCCCGCAGCCACCAAAGAAGCAAGATTCGATACACCGACCTGCCGCCTACGGGGACTACCAATGCAGAAGCCACCCAGGAAGAGGTAGCAGTGCTCCCACAGGTCAGATCTGTCCTCCCTCCAAGTGTGGGAATTCCAAGACCAACCGGAGTCGCACAGTACCAATCATGTGGTACTGGACCCCTTGCAGCAGTCAAGGCTTGTTGTGCCCAGACAGGACACCAACGCCAAAGAAGACCGACCTGCACATTGAAGTACTTCAGGGACAGTGAGACCCAGATAGTGAAGGCCCCAATTCACCTGTTTGCCCCTCCGCAGCAGAAACCAAGACCAAGAGTGAGTCAGTGACCGCCACCACGCGATGCCTCAAAGCACCTACGCACCCGCGCTCCAGAGCCCGAGTCCAAGGGAGGTGACGGTGCCAATAGGATTCCTAGACCCACAATAGCTAAGCCCATGCTTGGGTTTGCCCAGACTGGATTTCAGTCGCCGCCTGAAGCCTCTTTCTGCAGGCCCCCTCCAATCGCGAGAAACTCCAGCACCGGATCTGACACCAAAAGACACCACTGCACCCGAGCCCCACATCCTGAGAAGTGAATCAAACATGTCCCTGTGTGCCTGTGGATATCCAGGGTCGAGCCCCTCTGTGGGTTCCCCTGAACTGGTACCCCAGTCCCTGCTTGCAGCCTCTTTGTAACCGGACCTTTCTCCCATTGAAGTGAATGGGACAGCTGACGCTGTGACACACCTCTGCACCCTGTCGCCCCAGAGACTCCCAAGGTGACCTGTTGGTGGGGCCTTATACCTTGCCCCATACTCACCTTAAGTCCTGAAGAACACTCCCATAAGTCGCTGATAAGTGCCCGAATGCAATACATGTTTTTCCCCAATAGGATAACATTGCCGATCCAGAAAATGCACTGTATCCATTTCTGAAAACTAAAAATTCATATCTAGAAAAGTACTTACCCAAGTTCGATGATTAAGGGTATCTAAATTTATATAAAAGTATGTGTTATTTTTATAAATTGGTGTCTGATTTCTTTATTGAGTGTGTGTCTTATATACTGCCTTGTGTATGCAATAAATGTTTAGTACTACCCTCTGATATGCCTAACTGCTCACACTAACGCAAAAGAGAGCATTTGAGGTGTCATTTGTGCCTCTGTAATTCCTTTAGGGTTTGCCTGGACTCTTTACTCAGTTTACCTCTTTTTGGTCTACTATATAAGGAGCCAGCCTCCTAAATGGGGCAGTTGGGCTGATTGGTAGGAATTTTGTGGATGCCTGCCGATTTCAGAAGCTTCCAACATAGAAATGTAAAGAAAATACGTAAGTTTAGGCAAAGTTTGAGGTTTGCAGGGCATTGTGGGTAAGAAAACCTCATGGGGGAGGAGGGGCATGGTCAGGAACATGCCCGACTAGCAGCTTCTGCCGGGGCTCCGGCAGTCCACACGAAATCCTGTGTGGGATCCTGACCTTCAGATCGCCTTTATACCCCTAAAATCAGCACCACTACTTTCACACAGGGCACAGGTAGCTTCCGGACTGAACCACAGCAGCACGAGTAGTGCGGAGGAGCACAAACGAGGAAGGTTCGGAGCGACTGACGCCGCCCAAAATGGCGGATCGAGCAGATTAGCCTGAAGTGCCCGTCTGCCGCAACTGGCGGCCGGAGTGGAACCCACCCAGATGCGGAGAGAACGTCGGGAGTGAGGAGTGAGCACTATAATAAAGAACGACTTGGTGGAGACGGGCTAGCCGGCGGCTGGATCGAGTGCCCCCCTCCCCCGCCGACCCAAGGTGGGTGGGGACAGAAGCCCCGAAGGAGACAATTGTCGAGTGGTGCTGCGGCAGCCCGAGAGAGGCCTGTTAGGCGACAGACATGGAGCCGAAGTTATGGCCGCGCTCCCTGCCTGAGTCCCCCGAGGCACGGCCGATTGAGTGGTGAGACACCGTACCCCCTGAGGCGGGCCGCTCCGGACCCGCACGCAGGTGAGAGGGACTGAGTGGAGTAGGCGGCCCCCCGGCCCACATTGAACAAAGCTAAAATCCAGCGGGGGGTTGCTGCCAAGTGACGTGGTGGCAGCCCAAGAAGTGACTGAAGTGCCGGCCAGTGAGGAGTAAAAGGCACGGCAGCGCCTCCGACCTGACTCCCCTGTGGTGTGCCCAGTGAAAGGGGTGAGGCGGTGTGGGGATCCCCCCGAGGCAACCGAGACTCCGGCGTGCGTAGGAGAGATTTCTCCCTGTCATAGCGGACCGGCACAGAAGGGGAGAAACCCACGTGTTCAGAGGCTGAAGAGAGCCCGAGAGAGCGACCTAGCGACTATCCTTGAAAGGTGCGCGCCCTGAAGCCCAAGTCCACACATAGGTGAGAGGGACCCGAGACCCCAGCATAGGGGAGTAAACGACCAGTTGCTGAAATATCCAGCGGAGGGCAGCCTGAAGACTGTGATCCCCCCACCGGCCTGGCATATAGTGCAACTAGCTGAAGACAAGTAAGCGGCCTGGAGAAAGGGGGGGGCAGCCGAGACACTCATCAATACATTGGCCTGCCTCCAGTTGCGGACAACAGAAACCACTCTCCCGCACCCCCTCCCTGCGCTGACCACAACACTCTAGCGGCACAGCAGAAACCGGGGATTATTGAAGGCAAGCACCAAAAGGAAGCCAGCAACAGTAACCCAACCACAGACACTGCCCGATTGATTTTCTGCCAACCATTATCAGAAGCCAGAATTGAGTGAAGGAAGGGGGGGTGGGAGATATCTGTGAAACCCTCCCTACGCTGCAGAACAAGAGATGGTGAGAGACAAAGATCCTAAATCTTCCAAACAAGGCAAGATGGACAAATACACAAAAGTGTTACCCCCAGCGCCGGAGATAGAGGGAGAACCTCAGGGACCGCCAGACAACGCAGTCCTCCTGTAGGCTATCCAGGCCTCCAGAGAGGCCATCGAAGGGAAGATAGCGGAGATACGCTCAGAGGTGACCCTATTACGTCAGGATGTGCGTAACATCTCAGACAGAGTGACCCAGGCAGAGGCCCGTATATCGGAAGTGGAAGACACGTCGCACATCTTAAAAACTGATGTCTCCAACCTGAAGGCTGCCATGAGAGAGGTGACATGGAGGGTGGATGATGCTGAAAATAGGGCAAGGAGAAACAATCTGCGCTTCATAGGATTTCCAGAGGGAGCAGAGGGCTTGGACCCTAGAGCCTTCCTGCTGGCATGGCTCAGAGACTCTCTCCCGGCTGTGAGGTTATCACCCTGTTTTATAATTGATCGAGCTCACAGAATGCCGGCTGCGAGGCCACCGCCCGGGCCCCCACCCCCATGACCACCGATAAGTCGATTCCTAAACTTCCAAGATCATGATCTGATCCTATGAGAGTCGCGACGAGTGGGTGAAATCAAACATGCAAACACCAAAGTAATGATCTTCCCCGATTACTCACGTGACGTTCAGAAGATGCAACGCACATTTGACTCTGTAAAGGTGAAACTAAGAGCCCTACAACTTCAATACATGCTACTCTTTCCTTCAAAACTAAAGGTCATCTTTCAGGGCAAGTCTCACTTCTTCCAGACCCCAGAAGAAGCGTGGGCCTGGATTGAGGAACGTCCCCCCTCAAGGCTGGAGACAAGAGATACTGGCTCGACATGTAAGGACACTCCGAAAAGACCGGATCCCTAGCGACAAAGGGAAAAAAGGAGACGTCTTCCAACAGGAGTGCACAGAACCCACGCAATACGATATAAGAAAAATAAAAAATATATTTTGTAATAAAAACAATCCTCTTCAGTCATGTGCACATTTTTATTATAATTGCACTATATTTTTTTTATTTTTCTATGTACTAGTTCTAGTTATAATTCAAGCCTGAGATAAATTTGTGTATAATTATTGTATATCTTGTGTCTAGCTTTTCTTTTTACCCTTTACAGAACCCACGCAGTGACACCTCTGAAAGGAACCCACGCAAGAGAAGGTGCAGTTTTTTCGACTCTGAAGGGGACGCGACGCAAGCCAAAGCAAGCAAGCTAAGTTCTGACCACCGAGACAATCCCCACTCTGAACTCTCGGACAAGGACTATCTCGCCCATACAGACAGCGATCACCTGCTCCTTCAAAATATCAACCGTGTGGAAAAACCAGACACCGAAACTGAAAACCCAGAGATGCTCCAGCAGCGGCCAGGTGCAACCGGCGACGAAGGCTGAAATATGGGCTTAGCCACAGGAAGAAGAACGCCAACCGGCTGATAAGCCCCCCAGATACTAGTACGCTCAGTCTTTCTGGGCGGGCTGAACTGTGCACAGTGTTATTTCCTTTTGCGTGCTTGAGTGAAGCAATAAAGTAGTTAGAGAACGGGGTGGGAGTACAGACCTCTCAGGCTATACCTGCGCCAGGTTGTCATGTTGACAGTTCAAGGGATGGGCGTGAGAAGTGGGAGAGCGTGGGAGACAAGTTGAGGAAACAAAGAATTATCGATAGATTAGTTGGGGGCAAGGGAGAAAAGATAGGGAAAGGCGCCCTCCCGAATAGGGAGATAGAAAAAGACTCACACGCATAATGGGTGAGGGAAGATACACGGCATTGACGTGGAACGTCAACGGACTAGGAAACAAGATATCTTAAGAGGCTTAAGCCCGATATTGTCTTCTTACAGGAGACTCATTTAATGGGTACACACTGCGCTTTTTTGGGTAGAGGGACATATACCACGTTCGCACATGCAGGCTTTTCCTCAGGCGCCAGGGGGGTTGCGCTACTTATTAAGAAAACGCCTCCCTTTCATACTACAAAGACCTGGATTGACCCCAATGGGACGTTTGTGGTTGTTCAGGGCACGTGGGGTCGACGGGAATTGACACTAATTGTCTATGCCCCGCCAAGACTACAAATTCAGACACTAGATGCTGTAGCAAAAACCCAATTAGAATCCGGCCCTTCCACACACATAATCGGTGGTGACTTTAACGACGTGAGCGACCCTAGACTGGACCGCACACACATAAGCACCGGGGCCCGCATGCCCACCCCGCTAAGCAAACTCTTTGGGACTGACAGACCTCTGGCGCCGCCACCACCCAATGGCCCGTAACTATTCATATTTTTCTGGAGCACACAGAGTCTTCTCCAGACTTGACTACCTCTTCACCCCGGCGGGAGAGATAAAAGCCATAGAGAGGGTAGAGTAGTTAGCAAGAGGAATCTCAGACCACTCGCCACTCTGGCTAGCAGTGGAGGGCAGGGGACATAGACAACGCTCATAATGGAGACTAAATGTGTGGGAACTGCATAACAAAACACTTAAGGGAGTGATTAAAACCAAGACTGAGCTCTACTTTAGTGAAAATGAGGGTTCAGTCCCCTCGGCGACAACCCTATGGGATGCCTATAAGGCTGTAATGCGAGGCAAGATACTAGATGTCATAGCGCGGAGAAGACGTGAGGAGGTCCACCAAGTGGAGACACTAGAGAGGAAACTCCTACAACTTGAGAAAGACGTAGACCGGGACGTGGATACGACCTGGCTACGCCAAATCGCACTCACTCCCAGGGAACTCCGAGCTCTGATGGAAAGGGAGGTACAGACCCAAATACAGGCCTCACATCACTGGCTCTATGAGTCGGGAGACAGGGCAGGGAAATTACTGGCTTGGATAGGCAGTAAAGAAAGAGAGGCAAGATGGATGACCAGGACACAGGAGAATGGAGACAAACACACCATAGCGCACACCATAGCGGGGGCATTTGCCTGTTTTTACACAGGTCTTTATGATGCCAGGCCCTTAGCCGGGGAATCACAGATAGCTGCCTACCTTGGTGAAATAGATATCCCCTCCATGACCCAGGAAGACAGAGAAGCCCTGGACGAAGATATCACCCTGACAGAAGTGCTAGAGGCAATTACCAGACAACAATCAGGGAAAACCCCCCGGGCCAAACAGATTACCAGTGGAATTCTTCAATCAAAACGCTAACCAATTAGGCCCCCATCTGTTAAATATGTACAATGTAGCAAGGGAGGAGGGAACATTTCCCACAGACCTCCGTAACGCCATCATAGTGGTGATCCACAAACCAGGGAAGCCCCCTGAAAATTGTGGGCCCTATCGCCCAATATCATTGCTTAACGTTGAAACTAAAATACTGGCCTCCATTTTAGCGATGAGCCTACTTTCGGTAATCGCGTCCCTCATCCATCATGATCAATCTAGCTTCATGCTCAAACGCGCCACATGCCTCAACCTCCGTTGCTTGGCCAATTGGCTAGATTCGGTGAAAGACAGGCCTACCTCACATCTTTTCCTTTCCCTAGACGCGGAAAAAGCCTTCGACACAGTCCACTGGCCTTTCATGCGTCAAGTCCTGGTGAAATTTGGATTCAGGCAGAGTTTTATAACGTGGGTGGGCCTGCTTTACAACAGCCCCAGAGCCAAAGTCCGAGTAAATGGGACATTATCAGCAGATTTCCCAATAAAAAGAGGAACCAGGCAGGGCTGCCCCCTATCCCCTTTGCTCTTCGCCCTGATACTAGAGCCGCTGGCATGTTTAATCAGAGCTCATCCAGGGGATAAGCGGTTTCCAAGACAATGGAGGATGTCTTAGAGACGAACGGATCTCCTTTTATGCAGATGACATTCTACTTCACATAACTAACCCGAATGAGACCCTCACACAAATACTGCAACTGTTCAAAGAATACAGGTACCATGCGGGACATTGTATTAATTGGGGCAAATCAAATCTATACCCCGCGGTAGGCAATCTTGACACGTGCATAATACCAGAACATCTCCACATAGCTAGGGAGGAATTTAGATACTTGAGGCTTTTCATTTCCACTAATGAAGTGGACTGCTTACATAATAACATTAAGCGAGTTATCGCGAAATTCTGAGAAGACGTGGCCGGGTAGCGGCGGCTCCCTCTGACTTTACTAGGTAGAGCGGCCATGTATAAAATGATCACAATCCCCAAGCTACTCTACATTCTACAGAACACATACCATAGAATCCCGGGGGCAATCTTCAATATAATCAATGATGAACTCCTTACGCTCTTATGGAATGGGGGTCACCCAAGAGTGGCGCTTCAGACACTACAACGCAGTCAATACATTGGAGGGATTGCATTGCCAGACATACAGCCTTACACCTTATCATAATCAATGAATGGGGACACATGGTGGGAGACCACCCAACATACACTCTAAAAGACTACAGTTCCAGAGGCACACTTACCTACATTACATTTATGGGGGCTCAGGAACCCAGGGCCTGCTGCCCACTACACAGAGAGCGATTGAGGCATGGAAAAGAGCGGAGAAACAGATGCAATGGGACAAAAAGCTGACAAGGGCGACGCCACTCTGGGAGGGCAAGAGACTGCCCGAAATATCTAGACTACGAGGGTTTAAGAAATGGGACATGGTTGGAATCTCTACTGTGGGCAACATCTTACAAAATGGCGACCTAATCCCCTTCTCGACACTTCAAGCTGAGTACCAACTTACATATACACAAACATACAAATACCTCCAATTGCAACATGCCTGGAGAGCAGATAAATTAGACACAACAGATATCCCCGAATATTCACCACTCGAGGGTAGGTTGTTGCAAGAAGAAATTTCCTCCAAGGCAGTTTCATGGACATACAAAATTCTAATCAATAACATTCCCGACAACTTGAAATCCTTGCGGTCCAAGTGGGAAGATACCACAGGTCCATTGGAAGATATTGATTGGGAGGGGGCCTTGATGCACCCAAGAGAAGTGGCAATTAAGCTACGACTAAGATTAATACAATACAAAATCCTTCATAGGGTCTATTATGATAGGGCCCGGCTACACACAATGGGGAGAGCAGAGTCACCCACTTGTCTACGCTGCAACACTGAACGAGGTACCTACAGAAACACACTATGGGAATGCCAACACATGCAAAGTTATCGGGCCCGGATACTAAAAGAAATGAATGATATACTAGAAGTGCAGGTCACCAGGGAACCAAAGTACCTATTGCCGGAATCTCCACAGATGTCGACCTCCCCAGGTACAAACGTTTATTATATAACCTAGGACTGATAGTTGCCAAGAGGGACATTGCCAGACACTGGGGTACATCAGACATGCCCACACTAAAGGAGTGGAGAGCTAGCATGGACCTATATATGGGGGCGGAAAAGACAACATATGCGGCCAGAGGCTGCCCCAAAACATTTACTAGGATATGGGCCCCATGGCTGAGCTACTATGGCTTAGAAATAGAAGAGACGGGCGCCAACAACAGGCACCCACCCGCATAAGAATAAAATGCAATCTGTGTACCCTAACAACCCGCACACGCTAACCAGTGGTAAGAGACCTCTGCCGATCTAGGGAGGGGAAATAGAAGTGTAGTATGGAATATATTCTTGTATCTCTGTTTCCCTGAAGTGATTTCCGACTGTATCACCGTTGAATGGACTGTGTACAATGATTCTCTTACTAATGTAATGACTGATGTATTCCTTTTTTTTTCTTGTCTTGTTTGTTGAAATGAAAATAATATTAAAAATATTTATAAAAAAAAGAGAAAACCTCATGGGATCCATGCAAGATTTTCTAGTTTTCAAATATTTTTGTGGTTTGCATGGGTGGCGTCACAGCACCGTCCCAAATAACGCAGCTACCCCTATTGCTTATCAATCAATATAGCACTTTAGGACCTTTTGTGTCATGGTCTCTTTGCCCACCCACACAAGTTGGGTACCATTCTGCTTGGGGGACATATGGGAACTCATGATGGTAGGAAATCTGTGGCTCCCAGCAGATTCCAGAAGTTTTCCTCACAGAAATTTGAGGAACATGTACGTTTGTAATCAAAGTTTGAAGTTTGCAGGGCATATATTTGGTAAGAAAATGTTGTGAGAACCCGCGAACCAGACCACCCTGGACACCCCCGGTTTTCTAGTTTTCAGAACTGTATGGGTCTGGTAGATTTTCCCAGCTAACAGCCTACCCAAGCCCAAAAAGTGCAGCCATTCACCATTGTAAGTGGGAAGATGTAGGGAGTTAGCCACACTGTCCTTGTCCATATGTAAAGACAACACCAAAAAGAATCAAGTGTCCTCTCGCTTGCCATTGGGATGGGATTTTTTAGTCCGCAGGGGGAGCAGAAAGACTTGAGGCTTTAGGGGCTACGGTGGGGCCTGTGGTTAGGATGGGCAAGACCCACCTCATTATTAAAAAATATATATATTCCTGCCATACAGTGGGCTTTCTGCCCCCAGGGGTAAATTGGGGGCAAACTTCCTATCTGCCCCAGGGGGGGTCAAAAAGACAGGTTTGCCCCCTTTTGGGGTGGAGGTGTGGCCAATGCCAGAGTGCAACACCCGCACAACTTTCTTTTGCCCCCAAAGGCAAAATCCTGTGTATTAGATGGACTTTATACCCCCCTCCCCCAAGGCAGATTTGGGGCATTCTCCCCAATTGTGACAAACCTCCTATTTTCCCCCAAGGGGGTAGAAAGACACTATTGCCCCTTTTGGGGCAGTGGTATGGCTCGATGCCAGGGTAGCGCGCTGACCATCATTACTGTAAAAAAACACTCAGGCTTCTCATGAAGCTCTTTCCGAGCATCCCAAAGGATAAAATGGAATAAAGGGCTTCCTCTGGTGCGGAAGACTGGAGGAGCCTTTATATAGCTCCCCAGTGTAGTGTGGGAGTCAGCCATTGGTCGAAACTCACTCTTATTTGGTTTAAGAGCAGGTGCCTAGCCCTTTTCGTGGGAAGAATGTGAGAAGACTTCGGAGGAAGATACAGTAGGGTATGGTAGAAAGCTGATTTAATTAATTCTGCAGTTTTTGCTTGTCTATACCAGCTTCAGAACGAGGCACTGATATACAAAATGATGCAGAGGGAAGACGTTGTTTTAGTTGTACAAATGCATGTTAAGCTTCTTTAGATTGTTGCAAAGGTTTGGTTTGTCCTTTTTAACATAGTTTTGCAAAGGTTTTATCATAGTGGTACACCCATGAATCCACTGTCTACAATATCCAATCATACACAAGAAAGATTGTATCAAGGAGATGCTTTCCGTACGTGGTAACTTCCGGATGGCTTCAATTCGTTGAGTCGATAAGTGGAGATTTCCTGCAGAGATCTCATACCCTAAATAACACATGGGGAAGACTAAATTGCAGTTTCTGTATTAAAGCATTATTCCCTTTCTTAACCCTTTCGGTGCTCATGACGGAATGGTTCCGTCATGAGGACTAGTGCTCCTGTGCTCATGACGGAACCATTCCGTCATGAGTACAGGGGCACTAAATTTCCTTTATTTTTTTTGTTGGCCTTGGGAGGTGGGGAAGAGCTTCCCCAACCTCCCGAGGCCGGTTTTGCATTTCCAGTGCAATGACGATCGCGCGCTGACGTCATTGCAATGAAAATGAAACTTAGTTTCAGTTTCATTGTTCGGTGCTCGTGGGGCTATCTCAGCCCCCTGAGCACCGAAACACTTGGGAGAGGTATCGTTGGAAAGGGGAGAATCTCCCCTTTCCAATGGTACCCTTCTCTAGTGGATCCCTGCTTGGGGATCGCCCCAGGAGGGCGATCCCCAAGCAGGGATCCACCCACTAGCCACCAGGGAGGGGGGAGTGGCCCCTTGGGCAAGGGCCTTTGCTCCCCCATTAAATGTTGTCACATACAGGTATCATTTTAGTAAGACCACCGACCCTCGGTCTAGGTCCACACTCTCCCCGCAGCTCCGCTGTGCCATCTCTTGCCTCCAGACCCTGACCTCCTCCTTGGGAGGTTCGAGGCTGCTGCCCGCTCCTGCACCTGCTGCCCGCTCCAACTGGGACCAGACTGCCTGCAACCACCGTAACCTTTCTCAGCCGTTTTTTTTCCTTAATTTTTCCCTGTTGTGCCACTGTTATTGTGCCCATCTGTGTCTTGCTCTAATTCCACCACTGTTTTTATTTTCTCGTGCCTGCCTGTTCCTTTCGCCGCTGCTGCCCCTGCGGCCCCTCCCCCCCGGAATTCCCCCCCCGGAATTCCCCCGCTCCCGCCTTCCAGCCTCTCCTCCCTCCCACCTCCCCTTCTTAATGGCGGCCGCTGCGGGGGAGCGCGGGTAAGACCTCCGACCCTCGGTCTAGGTCCACTCTCTCCCCGCAGCTCCGCTGTGCCGTCTCTTGCCTCCAGACCCCGACCTCCTCCTTGGGAGGTTCGAGGCTGCTGCCCGCTCCTGCGCCTGCTGCCCGCTCCAACTGGGACCAGACTGCCTGCAACCACCGTAACCTTTCTCAGCCGTTTTTTTTCCTTAATTTTTCCCTGGTGTGCCACTGTTATTGTGCCCATCTGTGTCTTGCTCTAATTCCACCACTATTTTTATTTTCTCGTGCCTGCCTGTTCCTTTCGCCTTTCGCCGCTGCTGCCCCTGCAGCCCCTCCCCCCCGGAATTCCCCCGCTCCCGCCTCCAAGCCTCTCCTCCCTCCCACCTCCCCTACTTAATGGCGGCCGCGCCGCCTGCGTGCCGAAGGCACACCAAAGGCAAGCCCATCTGCGCCCGTCCGCGACTCGACCGCGGCCAGCGCCAGGAACCCTGTACCTCCCACTACCCATCGCTACGACACCACCACCCTTCTCGCACTCAACCCTGGAAGACTTAGAGAATGCCAACAGGCCTCGCCGAACACGACCCACGGCCAGTTCTCCTGCCTCCACTGCCGCCAGACCCTCACCGCCACCACGGCCTCCAACACCGCCGACGCCAGCACCGACGACACCCTAAAATGCATCCTCTTCAACGTACGCTCCGTACACAAACACGCCATTGAAATCTGGAACCTACTCGACTCTCTCTCGCCCGACATCGCCTTCTTCACAGAGACCTGAACCAACGCATCCTCCGCCCCCGACATCAGCACCGCCATCCCAGACGGATACAAGATCCAGAGGAAAGAGCGCCCCAACCACCCAGGAGGGGGCCTCGCCATCGCCCACAAGAGCACCCTCCGCCTCACCACCTCCAGCGAAACCTTCCCCTCCGCCGAACACCTGCACTTCCAGATCCAGACCACCCCCAAAGCCACACTCCGAGGAACCCTCATCTACAGACCCCCCGGCCCCCGAACACCCTTCGCCACCACCATCACCGACTTCATCGCACCCCACGCCATCGCCTCAACAAACTACATACTCATTGGAGACCTGAACTTCCACCTCGACAACCCCAGCGACCCCAACTCCACTATCCTTCGTGACAACCTCGCCAGCATCGGACTTAAACAACTCGTCAAACACACCGACCCACAGAGCAGGACACACCCTCGACCCCATCTTTGCGGCAGGAAACACCGTCCAATTCAGCCACACAACGCAGCCGCCATGGACCGACCACCACTGCGTACACTTCGCCATCAACAAACCCAAGGCACCCAAACCAGCCCCACGCCCACCTCGAAGGAACTGGAGCAAGGTTACCGACGAGCAACTTAACTCCACCCTCACCCGAGACAACCACACCTGGGCACACGACGCAAACGACGCAGCCAGAGAACTCCACACCTGGATCTCCAACTGCGTAGACGAGCTCGCCCACAACGCAACCCCGACAGACAACGCCCCAGGAAAGCCGCCTGGTTCACCACCGCTCTCCAAGAAGCCAGATGCACCTGCACACGCCTGGAGAAGAATTGGAGAAACACCAAGACAACCGAAAACCACACCACCTACAAGGACGCCATGACGGACTACCACAACCAGATCAGAGCCACCAAGAGGAACTTCATCCACAACAAAATCCTGGCCAACTCCACCAACTCCAAGGAACTTTTCAGTGTCATTCAAGAATTCACCAACCCACGCAGCGAAGCCACAGACATCACCCCATCCCAAGACCTCTACGACAAGCTTGGAACCTATTTCCACCTCAAGATCAAAAACCTCTACAACAACTTCATCGACCATCCACCATGCGCCACAGACGGCCCCCCGCCTCCCAGAAACACCAGCCAGCCCACCATCTCCAACTGGACACCGATCACGGCCGAAGACACTGCCTCGACCATGAAAAGCATCCACTCGGGGGCCCCCACCGACCCCTGCCCCCCTCACATCTACCACAGAGCCGCAGCCGCCATCGCACCCGAACTACAACGCACCATCAACACCACCTTCAAAACAGACACCTTCCCAGACAACTGGAAGCGCGCAGAAGTCAGACCCCTGCTCAAGAAGCCCACAGCTGACCCCACCGACCTCAAGAACTATCGGCCCATCTCGCTCCTCCCCTTCACAGCCAAAGTTGCAGAGAAAACAATCAACAGGAAATTGACACGATTCATTGAAGAGAACGCCGTCCTCAACCCGTCCCAATCCGGATTCCGAAGCAACCACAGCACAGAGACCGCCCTACTCGCCACCATAGATGACATCCGCACCCTCCTGGACCAAGGCCACTCCACAGCCCTCATTCTACTCGACCTATCAGCAGCCTTCTACACCGTCTCCCACCGCACACTAGTCGCCAGACTACACTACGCAGGCATACAAGGAACAGCCCTGGACTGGATCCGATCATTCCTCAGCGGGAGAAGCCAAAGGATCAGACTCCCACCCTTCCTCTCCGACCCCACGAAAATCACCTGCGGAGTCCCACAGGGTTTATCACTGAGCCCACCCTCTTCAACATCTACATGGCCCCCCTCGCAGCCATCGTCCGACAACACAGCCTCAACATCGTATCCTACGCCGACGACACCCAGCTCATCCTCTCCCTCACCAAAGACCCCACCACTGCCAAACTCAACTTCCAGAAAGGAATGCAAGACGTCGCAGTCTGGATGACCAACAGCTGCCTGAAGCTCAACGCCGAGAAGACAGAAGTCCTCGTCCTCTGTACCACCCCTTCTGCATGGGACAGCACCTGGTGGCCGACCACCCTCGGAAGCCCACCTACCCCCTCAGACCACGCCAAGAACCTCGGCATCGTACTCGACTCTTCACTCACCATGAACCGACAGGTCAACGCCGTCACCTCCAGCTGCTTCAACACCCTCCGCATCCTCCGCAAGACCTTCAAGTGGATCCCCCCTGAGTCAAGGAAGACAGTCACCCACGCACTCATCACCAGCAGACTGGACTATGGAAACGCACTCTATGCCGGCATCAACAAGTCCCTACTCCGCAAACTCCAGACAATACAGAACACTGCCGCCAGACTCGTCCTCGGCATCCCCCGACACGAACACATCAGCCAACACCTACGAAGTCTCCACTTGCTCCCCGTGGAGAAAAGAGTCACTTTCAAAATCCTCACTCACGCCTACAAATGCCTACACAACAACGGACCCAAATACCTCAACGACAGAATCAACTTCCACGTACCCAAAAGAAACCTCCGATCTTCCAACCTCGCACTGGCCGAAACCCAGCGCATCCACAGAGCAGGCGGAAGATCCTTCTCTCACATTGCAGCCAAGACCTGGAACGAGCTACCGGCAGACATCAGATGCGCCCTCCCTGAACACCTTCAGGAAGACCCTCAAGACCTGGCTCTTCGGCTAAACAGATCTGCGGACCCCCCCCTCAGCGCCTTGAGACCCTCACGGGTGAGTAGCGCGCTTACAATTCCCTGATTGATTGATTGATTGATTTTACTCACGAGACCAAGGAGAATGCTAGGTGGTAGGACATTTGTGCCGGCACAGTGATCCCACGCAAAAATGTGAGGAAAAAGTGTTTTTTCCAGCTAAATTTGAGGTTTGCAGGGGATCTGGGTAGGAAAACATTGGGGGATCCATGCAAGCCATACCTCACTGGACTGCCCAGGGTGTCTAGCTTTCAGAAATGTGTGGGTTTGGTAGGTTTCCCAGGATGGCCGTGAGCCCGGGGCCAAAAACCCAGGTGCCCCCCCTTGCAAAACCAGGTCATTTTGTGATAGGTAATTTTGATGTCTCCATAATATGTTTTGGGCCCTTGCCTGTCGCGGGTACTTGATACACCCACACGAGAGAACTACCATTTTTGCGGGGTGGGTGAAAGTTTGTGGACCTACGTAGATTCCAGAACTTTCCATCACAGAAATGTGGGGAAAATGTGTTTTTTGGACAAAGTTTGAGGTTTGCAAGGGATTCTGGGTAACAGAACCTGGTGAAAGCCACACATGTCACCCCATCCTGGATTCCCCTGGGTGTCTAGTTTTAAAAAATGTATAGGTTTGCTAGGTTTCCCTAGGTGCCAGCAGAGCTAGGGTTCAAAATCTACAGCTAGGCACAGTGCAAAAAAGGGGTCAGTTTTCACTGTAAAAACGTGGTGTGTCCACGTTACGTTTTGGGCCATTTCCTGCTGGGGGTACTAGGCCTACCCACACAAGTGAGGTACCATTTTTATCAGAAGACTTTGGGGAAGGCGGGGTGGGTGGAATTTTGTGGATCCACGCAGATTCCAGAACTTTCCATCACAGAAATGTGAGGAAAATGTGTTTTGTTTTTACAAAGTTTGAGGTTTGCAAGGGATTCCGAGTAACAGAACCTGGTGAGAACCACACAAGTCACCCCATACTGGATTCCCCTGGGTATCTAGTTTAAAAAAATATATAGGTTTGCTAGGTTTCCCTAGGTGCTGACAGAGCTAGGGTTCAAAATCTACAGCTAGCCACTGTGCAAAAAACGTGTCAGTTTTCACTGTAAAAATGTGGTGTGTCCTTGTTACGTTTTGGGCCGTTTCCTGTTGCGGGCACAAGGCCTACCCACACAAGTGGGGTACCATTTTTATTTGAAGACTTTGGGGAATGCAGAGTGGATGGAATTTTGTGGATCCACACAGAATCCAGAACTTTCTATCACAGAAATGTGAGGAAAATTAGTTTTTTTTTTACAAAGTTTGAGGTTTGCAAGGGATTCTGGGTAACAGAACCTGGTGAGAGCCACACAAGTCACCCCACCCTAGATTCCCCTGGGTGTCTAGTTTTAAAAAATGTATAGGTGTGCTAGGTTTCCCTAGGTGCCGGCAGAGCTAGGGTTCAAAATCTACAGCTAGGCACTTTGCAAAAAAAGGGTCAGTTTTCACTGTAAAAATGTGGTGTGTCCACGTTGTGTTTTGGTCCATTTCGTGTCGCAGGCACTAGGCCTACCCACACAAGTGGGGTACCATTTTTATCGGAAGACTTTGGGGAATGCGGGGTGGGTGACATTTTGTGGATCCACGCAGAATCCAGAACTTTCTATCACAGAAATGTGAGGAAAATGTGTTTTTCTTTTTTTTACAAAGTTTGAGGTTTACACGGGATTCTGGGTAACAGAACCTGGTGAGAGCCACACAAGTCACCCCATCCTGGATTCCCCTGGGTGTCTAGTTTAAAAAAATGTATAGGTTTGCTAGGTTTCCATAAGTGCCGGCAGAGCTAGGGTTCAAAATCTACAGCTAGGCCCTTTGCAATAAAAGGGTCTGTTTTCACTGTTAAAAATGTGGTGTCCACGTTGCGTTTTGAGCTGTTTCCTGTCACGGGCACTAGGCCTACCCACACAAGTGAGGTACCATTTTTATCGGGAGACTTAGGGGAACACAGAATTGTAGAGCAACTGTTATTACCTATTGACTTTCCTTGCATTTCTGCCTTCCAAATGTAAGATAATGTGTAAAAAAGAAGTCATTTTGAAAAATGTCCTATAATTCACATGCTAAAATGGGTACCCACAATTTTGGAGATGTGCAAATAGCTACTGTTTCTAAACTCTATATTTTGTTTCCATTTTGGAAATACATAGGTGTCTTTCATACCAATTTTTCACTGTTTTTATTTTCCCAAATGAATTGATATATACCCGGTACACAATAAAAAACCATTGCAAGACGCTGCTCAGTTATTGGCTCTGGGTTCCCCGGCTTCTTGGTAAAACTACAAGTCCTATATATCCCCACAACCAGAAGGGTTTAGCAGATGTAACGGTATATTGCTTTAAAAAATCTGTCATACTTAGAAGTTACAGGTGAAAACGTTGGCACAAATGGCTGTTTTTTTCAACTCATCTTCAATTTTTCCTATTTTCATCTGTTAGTTTCTATAAAAAAACCTTAAAGGATCTACACAAATGACCCCTTGCTGAATTTAGAATTTTGTGTAATAAAACAAAAAATAGCAAAAATAGGCTATGTCCCAGTAAAATGCCAAAACTGTGTAGAAAAGTTTTGGTTCTCTGACAAACGTCTGCCAGTCCCTGAAAGCTGAGAAGATGGTGATTTCAGCACCACAAACCCTTTGTTGATACCATTTGCAGGGAAAAAACCAGACGCTTTCTTCTGCAGCACTTTTTCCGATTTTTCCCCCCAAAAACTAAATTTAACTGTATTTTGGCTAATTTCTGGGTCTCCTCAAGGGAATCAACAAACCCTGGGTACCTTTAAAATCCCCATGATGTTGGATGAAAAGGTCGCAAATTTGGTGTGGATACTTTATGTGGTCAAAAGCTACAGGGGCCTAAGCGCAAACTACCCCAAATAGCCAAAAAAAGGCTTAGCACGGGGGGGAGGGGGAAAGGCCTAGCAGCGAAGGGGTTAACCAATTCAGTGAGCAGATAGAGGGAGCCATTCTTACATTGCTTTAAATGTAACAGAGGCAATCAGAAGGTGATCAACATACTGAACTAAAGTAGAATTCTAGGGAAAGACCAAGGCTTCCAAATGTTTCTTTAAAGCTTAAGACAGGGTTGAAGGAGGCTCCGAAAACCATTGACAAACAGGCACATGCATCAAAGCTTTTTGCGATCGCAAACGGTGCAATTCGCAAAAATCGGCCGTTTGCAATCGCAAAATTAGCTTTTGCGATGCATCAAGGGTCAAGGCCCTCGCAATTTGAGAATTCGCAATTAATTGCGAGTTCTCAAATTGCGATTGCATTTATGGAATCGCAAATTGAGATTCCTTAAATGCAATGCATTAAAGTAAAAAAATTAGCGATTTCGCTAATAGGGGCGCAAATTACCATGAAGTTGAACTTCATGGTAATTTGCAAAACTTTGAAAAATGCACTAAAGTGCAGTTTTCAAAGTTCCATTTACACACACACATGCCCTTGGGGCATGTGTGTGTGCAAGATGTACTCATATGCAGATTTCAGGGTGCAACAGGGTGTCCTTTTGACACCCTGGCACCCTTGAAATTGCATTCTCAATTTGCGATTCTCTAATTGAGAATCGCAAATTGAGAATGTCTTCCCATTCATTCCTATGGGCCTCTAGGCCCATAGGAATGAATGGGGAGGTATTACTTAATTGCGACTCGCAATTAAGGAATGTTTAGAAATCGCTATTTTTTAAGCGATTTCTACATGCATAGGCTTTTGCGATTCCTTAATTGCGATTCCTTAACAATCGCAATTAAGAAATCGCAAAATCCAACATTGATGCATGTGCCTGAAAGTCCCCAACTGTGATCCACAGAATGAGAATGTGAAGAGAAACCGACTGTCTTCTTGGACTGGTATGGCAAAGAAGACAGATCACAATTCTACCATGGTGAACCGTTGGGCACTTGTGTAGATATAGGATAGAATGGTAGCAGAGTTGGAAACCGCAGGGAAACTAGGAATACCTACATTATTAATGTCTCTCAAATCTTGGACAAATCTGCGCACATTGGTATTTGTCTTTCCTGCCATTTTGAAAGGAAGTATAGGAGTATTACAACAATTGGAACCAAAATACCTTGTTTTATTACATTTACAATGATTGGTTGGATTCCTGCTCCAGCTTCAGGCTTTAGAAGGTACTGTGAAATACGAGTCAACTTTTTGTAGGATTTATTTTTATCTTTACTGGTTCAATCAATAAGATCCACCTCATGTCATTAGGGCCTGTGAACCATAAAGTGAAAGGTACTTAAGCAACCATTTCAGACTGCTCTTTAGACCTTCCATTGTTATTGGCAATAGGTTGACAATTGGTGTCGCAGAGCAAGGGCCTCTTCTTCCTTGCTCTGTGGCACATTGAGGTACACTCTTTCAGGTTTATATAAAACAGTACATTTGAATTTACACCAAATGTTATGACCTAATAGGTTAGCCTGTGAGGCAGGGCTTAAGAGGAAAGCTTGCTTGTCTGTGATGGGACTAAGAGTTATAGAAACAGGATTAGGAATGTGGCGTGGAACTCACTGGTTGGAAATACTGACTGCATCCATGGACAAGCCTGAGAGAGAATGTGAAGAGAATTCAGAGGTTTTCAGGGGAGAACGGCTTGCACCACTATTATTTTGTATACATACGTGTGTATGTTTATATTATTTCTAGAGCGCGAACATATCGAAAAAGTAGCAGAACACCATACAGGGTCAAAAACAAGCATAAAGTTAACTAGTGATAGGAGTGGTATCTATGTCATGGACAGTTAATGATTTATAATGTAGTGTTCTTTAAAGAGATAAGGCTTCAACTTTTTCCTACATTTTGCTGGCAATTCGAAATCTTAGTCCAAGCAGTCTTTATTGGGCATACCAAACACAAGGAGATGATGGACGGAGCACTAAAACATTTCAGACACTCACCCCCAGTCACAGATCTGGGTTGAATCCATCGTTCTTTAGCTCACTTCACCACCCCAGTTCAGACCCAGCCATATGCAAATCAGTCATGACCCTGTTCCTCATGGGGGTGAGTGTCTGAAAAGTTTCAGCACTCCGTCCATCATCTCCTTGTGTTTACTTTTTTTGCCCTAAGTTGGCAGGGTATGCCCAGACGTGGGTCTCTTGCTCACTTTGCCACTGGATTCAAGCTAGCCTGGCTGATAAGGGGTGTTATCCCGAAACCGGTCCCAGGATGCTTGTTTCCAGTCCAGGGAAGACCTGCATTGGCAGTTCGGGCTGGACTGTTCCCATGAGGCACAGGGTCAAGGCTGATTTGCATATGGCTGGGTCTGAACTGGGGTGGCAAAGTGAGTTAAAGAACGATGATGGATTCAACCCAGTTCTGTGACGGGGGTGAGTGTCTGAAAAAATTTCAGCACTCCGTCCATCATCTCCTTGTGTTTGCTTTTCTGGGCATACACCTGCAACCGCATTCAACACGGCATCCTTCACTGTATTCAAGGCTACATTGTTCCTGGGGTCCTGTGTAGACCTGCCTCCATTTGCAACGAATCGATCTCTTACTTCCCCTGGCACCACCAAATGTAGCAATTGATTTATATCAATGCTTGAGTCCCCTTTGCAGGGGGTGTATAATTCTCAGATTTTTCTGCCCCATAACGTCTCCTTCATTTATATATTTAATAATAATAATAATACAGACATTTATAAAGCGCGACAGCTACCTCAAACAGAGGTGTCCCGGCACTATAGCGGTAGGAGGCATGAGAAATGAGAAGGCCAAAGAGATCTAACCTGAGCTAAAGAGCCAGATCTTAAGGGACTTTCTGAACAAGAAGTTGCCTGCAGGCCTTGTGCCACAGCCCATCACATGGAGAAGGATGGGAACGAAACAGAAAGTAGAGTAAGGAGTCCCTCAGTTATTTCTCTAACTGATCTAGTGGGGGGTGAGGGTATTGGGCACTCAGCCTCAAACATCGCCTGGCCTTCGGCTGGTCTTTGGTTGTGCGCCTGGAGAGGACAGTGTAGCTGGAGCAGAGAGCCATTTTCTTACACACGTTCATCTTTCAAGGGCCTGTGCTTCGGGTCCTGGCACTCCTGCCTACCTTCCACGTATCCACACAATTCGCTATAGCCCGCTCATTCTATATCATTGATTACACACACACCATTTAGGATGTGGGACTCCTCCCCTTTCTACCTACCCAACCAGTCAATTATGCTGTCACTCTGGTCCACATTTAATGCATCAAGACATATCACGTACAAAGAGCAAAGCAAGATATGATAAATATGGTCAGACTTCACCTTAATTTAGTTCAGCGTGCTTACACTGTCCGCCCAAATCAAGGAGTCCAGAGTAGGGCAAGATGAACCTAGTACCCCTGGAGAAATCACCCCCTTACCTTGGCGCCTGAGTATGTTGTGTAAAGTCAGGTCCGGCGCTTGTCCCTTTTCGTCCCTTTTCGTCTCCCACAATGCACCTGGTTTTGTGAAAGAAATGAGGCCCCAGGAAAGCCCATTAAAGAATAACTTATATTTTATTAAAAAATATAGCTAGTTGCAAAAAAGTTGTGAGTGTGATTCGCAGTGTCAAAGGACCGACGTTTCACCGTCTGAACCATTGGAACACAGAATGCTAAGTTCAGGAAATGTTTACTTTATTTTCATACACTTTTTCAATGCTGTAAGTGGAGATAGAACACA
This sequence comes from Calotriton arnoldi, assembly GCA_963921515.1. Lineage (NCBI taxonomy): Eukaryota > Metazoa > Chordata > Amphibia > Caudata > Salamandridae > Calotriton > Calotriton arnoldi. Next base: position 243,625 of record CAWUFW010011442.1, on the reverse strand, counting down.
TGCTTAAAACGTAACTCAAGATAGACGCTAAGGATCAGGTGCCCACCTCTGCTCGTGGGAAGAATGTCAGAAGACCTTGGGAGGAAGATACAGTAAGGGTCAGTATAAAGTTGACTGCAGATTGAGGCTCCACTTACTTGAACAGTCTGGCTAAATGTGCAATGTGCAACACTTAAATACAAAATAGTTGTACATTTAAAATGCATTTTAATGTGCAATAATGCAGAGGCTTAAGTTGTACTTTAGGCAGGTATAAAACTGATTTCACAGGTGTTAATACAAGCAGATATAAAATGTGTTCTCATCAGAGTCATGTTTAGAGCTCAAAAACTTCATATATTGGTCTTAATATAAGATGGCAATACTGTGAATTCATATGAATTTATAGAACATAGGTATACTATCACAAATGCTTGCTAATGGTAAACATAAGCAAAAGACTGCGATATTTAATGGTATTAAACAAAATAGAGGCTGTACGTCAGAGGGTGGAGGCAATAAAGCATAAGCCTGGCACAATAAAAATAATACCAGTGTCCGCAGGACTCGCCAGTGCCCAGTATGACACAAGTATTCCTGGGAAAATGGTTGACCCAACAGGCCAAATAGGATCATAAACAAATGCAACTGGGATGATTATTATTTATTTAAATATGTATTTATTTAAGACGCTTTATGAAGTTTTAACACGTCACCTTACATCCACTTCTGAGCACTAGGTGGTGATGGGAATGGTCCAATTAGAAAGAAGTCTCACCCTCAGGAAGAATAGCAAGACAGAATAACCCAATTCCATCATTTACAAACACCAAAACAGAGCAGACTTCCTACTCAGTTCAGAAAAGGAGTGTTTCCAATCAGGATCGATGGGTAAGGAAACAGGTAGGTGGAATGTCTGCAAAAAAACACAAAAAGACTTGTGGTCTTAAATAACATAGAATACACAATGAGGGGCTTGAGGAGATTTAAAGGACCAGCGAAGGCACTCTCCCTAATACAGACAAATTACAACACAAAGAGCCCTCAGGTCCGAATAATTGACTAACGGTTGTCCCAATGAGAAGAGATGGAAGAAACAGTGCTGTGGAAGAGGGGTCCCTTTTAAGGATGGATTCCCTCACACACCAAAGGTGTCATGCTTCATCATGGGGATACCTCCTCGCGTCACAAACCTAGTCGTGACACGGGCTACAACCCCCTCGCTGCGAGGGAGGAGCTCAGGGATGTTTTAGTGAAGAAGGGGGGTATAACTAAAACCCAATGTGAGCGAATGTGTGAGTGAGGTAGTGCAGTGCTGTCTATACAGTGGTGGGAAAAAGTGGGTAAAACTAGCTACAAGGTAAGCCTACCGTAGTCTATTAATGCTTCCTGGTGCCAGGATTAAAAACAGAAATTGAGTAGTGTGGCTGCCGTCATTAGAGGTAGCTGCACTAGAAAGTGATCAACATGTTTCAGCCGTATTGACCTAAACCAGTGTCATGGCTTTCATCAGGATCTCTCTTTTTTTAATAGCTACTGCAAAGCCTGTGTGAAAACAATGAAAATAACGACGGAGTGTAATACAAAACCAGTGATCCGGCTGTTCAGCAGTGTGCCTGTGGTAATATAAAAACAACATACCGCGCCGTTAGAACAGTGGGGTACAGCGTGTTTGAACCACATTCTTACAAACCTAAAGAGACAACTCAACGCACTCCAAATGACTATCGCCAGTGCCATACAACAGAATCAGTGCGTAGTCAAACAGTTACTTGGTTCTGTAACACTCACCTGCAAACGTCAGGTATCTTATATCATCTGTCCCTGTCAAGTGGCCCTAGGTACAAACGCCCATCCAACCTAATGAGTAGAAGTGGTGGCGTTACAAATTTTTAAATAGTGGTCCTGCCTATTAGCATAAAAGAGACAGAGTAGCCAGTGGCTAGAAAGATCAGTAAAAGAACTGTGAGCAGACTAGGCTGCACACATGGTCTCAAATTTATCGCATGGGGTGCCGCCTACAGGGTAAAGCTGTAATGAAAGCTGTACGCGGTGTCACAGGGTTTGTAACAGACAGTTTAGAATAGCTGCGCACGGTGTACTAGGAGTTTGGAAGACCCCGAGAGAGCGGAGTACGTACCCCAGTACCGTGGAGCCCTAATATAATGTATAGTAGACCCCGGAGTATAGGGAGTTATGGAAAACAGGCATAAAGCTTGAGGTGTCGCTGGCCTTGGCCACAGAATGGTTAAATGCACTTGCCGGCATGACCCAGGGAAGCATGTCGGAGTTTAGGGAGTATGGAAAACAGGCGTAATGCCTTGAGGTAGTTAAATGCACTTGCCGGCAGGACCCAGGGATACATGTCGCAAAAGGCGTTTGAGCGGGAACTGGTAGGGAATATCACGTCGAGCACGTGAAACGCCCAAAGCAAGTCCCGGTGAAATAAGCGTTAAAACAAGCTGAAACGGATCGAGCCGCTCAGTGGGAGAGGAATTAATGCACCCCAGGGCGGAGCAGGGATTAATGCAGGGTCCCGTGAAAATGCCCTTCTAAAGAGAAACGGACCGAGCCGCTCAGTAGGAGAGGAATTGTTGCATCCCAGGGTGGAGCAGCGCTTAAGGGCATTTATTTATTTAAAACGTTTTATATAGCGCTGGCTCTACCCTGGGGTATCAGAGCGTTTTACATTGGAATGACAATAGTACATGGAATTCAAAACAGTGGTATCCAAATGAAACATTCAGACATGGTGGACTTAGAGAACACAATGAATAATATAGCTTGAATCAATAAAAAATGCAACGACGTAGCTATTTACAAAACAACGCATGAATAGAGTAATTACAGATTATTGAACAGTATAAAGGAGGTAGACTAAAATTTTGTGAAAAAGGAAGGGATTGGGCGAGTGAGAGAAGGGAGGGGGAGTGGAAGTGTTCGAAAAGGGGTGAAAGGGGGGGAAGAAAAAAAGGTGAGGAAGGGAAGGGGGTGAATAGGTGAGGTCGACACAAGAGGGGTGAAGAGAGGGGGGAAGGCAGGGGTTTCAAAAGGAAGGGAGAGTATAGCAAGTATGGTAATAGACGAATTAAGGACCCCAATATTTGTTGAGCAGGTGCATTTTAAGTTCTTTTTTGAAACTGACGTATGAGGGGTTAAGTCGTAGGTCTTTAGGGAGGGCATTCCAGATGCTGGGAGCCTTACCCGAGAAGGAGCGAGATTGCGCAGCTTTCTTTTTTAACAGAGAGGGGACGAGGAGGAGAGAGTTGGTGCTTCTCATCGGTCGGGTACTGCCCGCTTTATTGAGTTTGTTCGAGAGGTATAGCGGGGTCTTTTGATGAAGGGCTTTGTACGTAATGCAGGCTATTTTATAGGAGGATCTGCCTTCGATAGGAAGCCATTTAAGGGACTTAAGCGCAGGCGAGATGTGCTCAGAGCGTTTGCAGTCAGTTGTAAGCCTGGCCGCTAGGTTTAGAACAGATTTGAGGGGGGCAGGGTGAATTTTGGGAGATCCGGAGAGAAAGGCGTTGCCATAGTCAAATTTCGAGAGGACTAGAGATTGGACAACAGATTTGAAATCTTCTGCCGGAATGAAAGGTTTGATTTTTTTGAGATGTTGGAGCGTGAAAAGTGCTCCTTTTGCCGAATTTGTTATGTGGGAATTGAGCGTTAATTTACTGTCAATGGTGATGCCAAGGGATTTTACTGATTCGGATAAGGAGAGTGAGCAGTTTAGGGCACTAAGGTCAGTGATCCAAGTTTGGATGGGGAGTGAGTTGTTTTTAGGAGAGAAAAGAATGATTTCAGTTTTGTTTGGATTGAGTTTGAGATGATTGGAGTAGAACCAGGTTTGTATATTAGCCAGGGCTGTGTTAAGGTGCAGGACATCTGAGTGGGATTTGATTTTATAGTACAGTTGGGTATCGTCGGCATAGAGGTGATAATTAATACCGGCTTGTTTAAGTATGGAGGTAAGGGGTTCCATAAATAGGTTGAAGAGAGCCGGAGAGAGGATAGATCCTTGGGGGACACCGAGGGAGACAGGAGTGGGGCTAGAGAGGCAGCTTTGGATTTTGATTTGCTGGGTTCTGTATTATGCACAGAGGCGTAATACCGCTCAGTACGGGAGGAATCGATGTAGCCCAGGGCGAGGCATCGCTTAAAGGCACACAAGTGTACAAGCGCATGAAGCGACTTACCGCTCAGTTCAAACGTGGCATCTCAGGCGTCTGTCCGTGGAACAGGGAGACGCTGCCATTAAGCCGAGGTCCGGGTTAAATTGAAATATTCACCCGGAAATGCAAGTCAATGAACCGGAAGTGTTCCTAGTAATGATGGGAAACGTAGTTCCTAAAGCCGGTTCAGCGCTAAATGGGGCAGACACACAAACCTTTTGCTTATTTGCCGCATGTACTATATAAAGTTTGTGGGGCGGAATGGAATGCTACAAATGAGCCAGAGTCTGAAATGCATGTAGAAGCTTGCAACAACGGAATGGTTAATGGCAATGGTGCGAAACATAGTGCCTAAGCCGGTACACTGCTAAATGGGGCAAACACTCACACCTCGAACTGTGTAAGATTAAAGGTGTCAGATACATCAATGGAAGTGTACATCTAGTGCTTATGTAGAAGCAGTCGTATAGGTCACAGCGCGTGCCTAAGGATGGTACACGTATGCCAAGGTTGTGATGCAATGTCAGAGGTTGTAGTTTAAAAGGTTAAAGAGCTATATCAACGGTGTGACACATATAAAGAGTCTGGTACATGGATTGTATTACCCACAGATTAGTGTCTCATGGTACTGGTGGGAAGGGCCAAACTCAAGTGAGCGATAACCACGGGATCTCATCATTCAACCCATTAGTGGATGTATCAAGTCTGAAGACCCACCGTTGTTCAATGCGTAATAATCTTTTAGTGAGATTTGGGGTATTGGGATGCAGATTGGGTTTGTCGAGCACTGTCCACGTCATAGTGTCTGCTAGGTGTTTCATTTCATAGAAATGTTTGGTGGTTTGTTTAGCACACCTTATAGTGCTTTTGTGCTCCAGAATGCGGGTCTTCACTTTGAGTGTGGTCATTCCGACATACCTCAGGCCACAGGGGCAGGTGGTCAGATATACCATCCGCTCGCCGTTTGGCATTGGTATGCTATCGGAGCTCTTCACAAACAGGAGCATTAGAGGGTAAACATCCAGGCTGCCCTCCACTCAAGTAACCAAAAATATAACACAAGCCTGGATTTCACAGAGGGTACACAATGTTCATAGTGGGGTAGCTAGTGAAGTGGGGAAGCCTTTCCACCCAATTATTCCTGGCCCTTGCTCCAGTATAAGCTACAACCTGCCACCCTCATTATGTTCAATTTTCTTAAAAACAAGGAACTTATGTGACTTGAATCCGCTAAAAAACCACCCTCCTCCTAGTCTAAGAGTGAGGGATACTTGAAAATAAGTGAAAGAGTGAGTAGATACCTCACGTACGCAACACCAGGGAGGCTACCAGCAGGTTCTCGCCAGCATGCCCACGTGTATCATCATCGGTTATCTACTCACTTAGAAAAACTGAAAAGTGTAATTAGTGTCCAGTAGGAGAATAGACAGAGTAGAAAAGATTTTTAACGTACTCCAACATATAATACCCCATGTAATATGTGAAGAACAGAGTGTTCTTAAAATAAAATTGAGATAAGACTCACAGTTTAACCAGCCCTCTTTATTCGTATTTGCGAGCTTACTCAAAGTAAAAGCACTGCATGTTGCAAGCCTTGTCAAAGTGGGCCAACATGTTTCATTGCCAAAGCACAGTCGCGGCAAATTCGTCAGGGCACGAGGTGTGTCATTCACCTGGCTGGACAGAAACCCTGTACTGCGGATTCACTAATGCACAATAAAATATAATAAAAATAATTCCTTGTTATCTCACTGATCAAGTGGCTCAGAGCTTCCCATTATCTACTCTTCCCCACATATAGCCCCAATTACCATGTAGAGGCCGAGGGCATTCATACCGGCCAATACCATGCCAAACAGGAGTTCTCAACTTCAGAACCTTCACTCTCATAAAGCACTTCTGTTGCTTTTCGTGGTACCTGTAAAAACACACACCATCAGCAGTCGTGTTCATATCCCGCCGTATATATCAATCCGACTTCTATGTACTCAAATCCATTCCATCAAATAGAAGTCAGAAATCGGTATTTCTACAAGCCCCCTCGCTCGCACCCGATTATCTGACCTCCCCGTCTACTACAACTCAGGGGATTTGGTCCCATCTTCAAGTAACCAGCTTATTATCTGATCACCTCGCCTCCCGCCTGCGGTCAGTCGGACTCCCATTCATCACATCCAGCCACTGTGTCTGTGTCTATTCCAACGATTGTCAGCATCCCCATCACCCGAACCGGGTCCCTACTCCTTACCGCGTCTATCAGCTGCACTCGCCTTGTCTCGTCCCAGCCTACAATTGACGCGGAACCTGGACGTATTTAAAAGGACCACGCATTACGCTCTACGTGTGTTAGCGTGATCACATGTTCACGTGTCGTCAGGGCTGTCCGGTCTTGACTCTAATGCGGGCGCCATTTTGTAATGGGTTTCCTTCCCAATTCACAACATTTAAACTAGCTTGTGCACAACCTCCAGAGTCCATAAATCACAGCCAATAGATACTATCAGTGTCCATGAACATTACTACTATGGTTGCCATCCCTAGTCAATACCCCACTTTACGAATTCAGTCAGGTGTTGAACCTCTTGCTGTAACTCAGGGACTCCATTCTTACAATCCCCCACTTCTTTTACTCATTTATTCACTTTTATGGGGCAACTACCTCACCAATTTCCTCACCAAATTTTAATTAGGTAAAAACAGGGACAGTATCCATTCATCCCATGTCCATCTGGCTAAACTTTTCATTTTCATCATCCTTTATATTGTTGCCATTGGTTCACAAATTTGAGACATAAGTGTCAGCAAGGGTGATCATCACCAAAACAAAGGAGCAGTATTTCCTTTTACCAAATTGCATGAGCGCTAGGGGCCCAGACACTAAAAATCGTCCTAGCGACTCACTTTGTTCCATTCTATAGAATCATTCAAGCCCTGCTCCTCAGCCTTCTCGGAAAAAATCCACCGGGCTTCTTTTGTAGCAAGTATTCTGTCGATACAGTCACTGTCAGCCACTACTCTCTCCAACACCACCCACTTGAGTGCTCTCAGATCATGTTTCTGTTCAACAAAATGCTGTACCAAACGCGTTGTAAGTTTGCCTGCTTTTATGGTGCTTAAATGCTCTTGAATGCGGATCTTAATCTTCTTTGAGGTTAACCCAATGTAATACAGCCCGCACTGGCACGTGAGTCTGTATATTACATTTGTCGTGTTACAGTTGGAAAACTTGTTTAAATACCATGTTTTCCCGTTCCTCAACTGTACCTCATTGGTTTTTTCGGTCAGAGTACAAACCGAGCAACTTCCACATGGATAATGTCCACCTGGTAGTGTTGTGTTGGGTTTTCTCAGGGGGCGCGTATGTACCAACTTATCTTTTAAATTACAATCCCTTCTGAACGCAAATCTGGGGTCAGGCATTTTAAAACCTGCAGTCGACAACAATGGCCAATGCTTACGCATTATCTGTCTGATGCTTGATGCTAAGGGGTCATAGGTCATTACCACAGGCAGACATTCTTCAGATTGTCTGACATTCCTTTCTAAGAGGACTTCCCTCGGGGTGTTACGAGCTCTCTTACGTGCTCTGTTGATCACTTTTTTAGGGTAAGCTCTCTGTACCAGTTTGTTTGACAGATCTTCTGCTTGCTGGGTGAATGTTTCCACCTTTGAACAATTTCTTCGGTACCTTAAAAACCGGCCTACGGGCAAATTATCCCATGGCCTGTCAGTGCCAATATCGATAGTCCGGGTAACTGACGTCTGGGGGCAAACCATACACGTGCCGCATGAGAAATGTCCTTGAATCGGTGGAAGGTCCCACAGAGTATTCTGTCTGACAGAGGTTGCCGTGACGGCAGGTCTAGTATGTACTAGGCTGTCTCTCAAATTGCAGCTCCTTTTTAAAAGCAATAGAGGCTTCTCTAGATTAAGGGAGCCCTTGTTAAGGATGTTCCAATTCCTGTTGATAGTTTTCTTAACCTCGTTGGAGAGGGAGCTGAAAGTGTTCACACAGACCAGTCGTGTTTGTGTCTGTCTATTAGGAGTGGTGTCCAACAGTGCATCTCTATTATTGTTGAGAGCTCGTTTAGCCGATTTTTTTCCCAGCGTGATGGGATACTGTCTGTCCAGGAAGTTGCTCCGTAGTTTTGCAGCATGTTCCCTGTAATTCTCTGTACTAGAGCAATTGCGTCTCAATCTCAGAAACTGGCCGAAGGGTAGGTTATCTCGCAAAGCCTTCGGGTGATGATTATCATACTGAAGGAGAGCATTGCGAGCCATGGGTTTTTGATATAGTTCAGATTCCAAGTGGCCCTCCAGAGGGACTATGAGGAGGTCTAGAAAGGGGAGCTTCTCTTTGCTGAAATCACATGTGAAACGGAGATGTGCATTCTGTGCATTCAGCCATTGATGAAAAGCCATGATGGATGGCGGGTCACCACGCCATACGACGAAAATATTGTCTATGTACCTCTTCCACAGCCTAAGCTGTGAGAGGTATGGGATGTTGCTGGACAGGACAACATCACCCTCAAAGGCGTGCATGTAGAGGTTAGCTAGACTGGGGGCGAAGGTACTGCCCATCGAAGTACCTGATGTTTGTAGATAGAGGTGATCTTCGTACTGGAAAAAGTTTTCCTTCATAGCTAGTGTTGCGCACTCCATAATGAAGGGGATGGGCGTGATGCTGTCTGGTGGATTGCGGCTCTCAATGGTAGCAAGTGTCTGATCCTGCGGGATGCAGGTGTACAATGACTCCACATCGAAAGACACTAGGTAGTAAGTGGCATGGTCAAAGTTGGTTTCCTTGAGAAGACGAAGAACATCTTTGGTGTCTTGAAGGTAGGTGGGCATAAGTTTCAACAGGGGACGTAGAAAAAAGTCCACAAATTGCGAGAGTGGTTCTAACGCTGAACCGATGCCAGAGATGATGGGCCTCCCCGGTGGGAGTCTCTGGGGCTTGTGGATCTTCGGTGGAACGTAGAAATAAGGGGTAACAGGTTCTTTGTTGAGCAAGAACTCAGCTTCCTTCTTAGTAATCCACCCATTGTCCAAAGCGTTGGTTGTCATAGTAGCACTGGTGTTGATGATCCTGTTCGTGGGGTCCCGTTGTAGTTGGAGATATGATGTAGTAACATCAAGTTGGCGCTGACATTCAGATCTGTATGAGGTGGTGTCCATCAGGACTATTGTCCCACCCTTATCAGCTGGCTTGATGGTGATGATCTTGTCCATGCTGAGGGTGCACAGGGCCTCCTGTTCCCTTTTGGGGATGTCATTGTAAGCCCTGGGTAATGAGGACAGTCTGGAGTCTAAGTCTTTTAACACTGCTTTTTCGAAGGTGGCTACCTCAGTAGGCACCAGGCCAATAGGAGGGTTAAAGGTCGATTTAGGACGCAAATTCGTGTTGGCGACATCCGTGTCACTCTCACCCGGAGGTTTGTTGGCAAAGAAAAAGTGAAGCCTCACTTTCCGAAAGAACTGATGAACCTCTTGGTGAAGTTGGAAACGATCGCCGCTGTACGTGGGTACAAAGCCGAGTCCTCGGTTGAGTACACGTGTCTCGCCCTCAGTCAGTTGGCGTTTGCTGAGGTTGACAACTAAGCTGGTTCCCTGCTCGGTCCTGGCTGTTGCGTTGTCTTGGTCATGGTCATGCTTCGCGTGTTGCGTGGAGATGTGGGAGGGCTTCAATGAACTTGTTGCCATCGTCTCCCCCTTGATCGGCCGCGGCCCTGGCCTAAAAAAGGCTGGTTATAACCTTGTGGCGGCGGTGGTTGGAATCCCATCATGGGTCCTTGTGGTCCTTGTGAGAAGTTGGCCTGGCATATGCTGTCCACTAATTATAGTGGGCACCTTGCACCAGTCCAAACAACCCCTTATTGGAGATAGGTTAAAGACAACCTTTATTGAAAGCTATCCTAGTGGTAGCTATGGAGAGCAGCCTTCAGGCTAAGTCTTGAAGGAATGTAAAGCAGCTTGTTTTACCAGTCTATAATCTCTTGAGTGACCAAATGAAAGAGGACCACACCAGGTATATATTCAAAATATATGTATTTATTGCTAAACACACCCCTCTAGTCTCTTTATGAGGCTAGAGTTCGAAGTACATAAATTATAAGTTAGTTATCTACAGTAATAGCACAAATACACGTTTGAGCCATAGGGGCGTACCAAACCATATACCAATAAAGTGGTATAAGAACCACGACTGAGCTAGACACAGGGCCTAGAGCCTGTAGAAGTGCTTGGACCACAAGGAACCACCCAAGGTAGTGACACAGGGGACCCACGGGGGACGCGTGCAGTGTATGAACACAGCCGCGAATCGCCGTTAACTTCTATGGGGAAAGTCGCGATTTGAATTTAAAAGAAAAGGGACACTTAGAGGAGGACTTGGAGTAAACCTTTGAGAACTAGGCTGTTCTAGTGTCAATACTCACGGGAGCACCGGAGTACTCGAGTTACCTCACCCAGGGGAGCCGGGTGCATAGGTGTCCTTCGGGGTCGGGTTTCGTCGTCGCTTTCAATGGCGCTCTGCTGCAAAGTGCTGCTGGCGGCCAAGTCGAAAGTGTTCGGGTGGATCCTAAGGTGGATCGAAGATCTGAAGAACCTGAAAGCAGAGGGGACAGAGTCTGGGTCACTAGCCAGTGACCAGGAAGGCGATGAGCAGATGCCCACCGATGTCGAGTGCTTCAGGTAGGTTGACGGTTGTCTTGACTCTTCAGCCACGAGGTCCAGGAGGCGTCGACGATGACCAGGAGCTGGATTCGAGCTGTCCCACGATGTTTGTCGATTCCAGGGGTGTCGGCGACCGGATTGGACCCAACAAGCCTTGGCAACGGCAAGTCTCGTGGAAATAGAAGAAGGACGATGTTGCAGACCAGCAAGGTCTGTGGGACTCACCCAGCGAGGGTAAGTCAGGGCACGCCTGGAGCAACCAGGGAGCCCAAGCAGAAGAAGATTGGCTTTCGGGAGGGCATACTAGCCAACGGACTAGCGACCGCAAAGGAGCCTCAAGTGGACGCACTTGGAGCTGGCTCACAGGACACTCGTGGAGTGGAGGCCAGTGATCTTCGGTGCAGTCGGTGCTGGAGGCTGGGGCTACTCGGAGCCCAAAGCACAACTTTGTGGGAGACCCAGAAGAGGATGCACTTACAAAAGTACACGGTGTCCAGGGGTCACGGTTCCACGTTACCCACGATAGCCACGGGCCTCAGCTCTGCTGGGGACTCAGGGTAGCCTCGGGGAAGTCTGGAAATCCACCTCTGGTGATGCAAAGACTTCGGCGTCTGGCGGGAGCTTCAGCGATGCAGACCAGACAATTGCTTTGTTGGTGCCTGCCAAGCAGGGGAGTCACTCCTTGACCCCAAGGGAGATTCTTCAGTCCTCTAATCTTAAAGTAGAGCATCGAAGGTCCAGGATTCTGTATCAGAGTTTCGTCCAGGTAAATCTAAAGTCCTAAGGACTGGGGTCCCATACTTATACTAAGGTAGGGGGTTGGACATACTCTGTGGCCCCACCTATGGGAGGGTCAGGGCAGAGGGGTGGTTACACCTCTTTCCCTTTGTCCAGTTTCGCGCCAGAGCAGGGGCTGGAAGCCCCTGAGCCGGTTTGAACTGGGGTATGCACAGGGACACCAAATGTGCCCCCAGTGCAGGACTTCAAAGCACCAGAGAGTGCTCCCGCCCAGCCCCAATACACACTATCCTGTCTGGGGAGGTGGTTACACCTCCCTGGGACAGGAAACCTATTGTCCAGGCCTCCCCTGCCGGAGTTTCGGTCAGCAGCAGGAGGCCAGACTCGTGTCTGTGGCAGCAGCATCCATTTTGTGATGCCAGGGCTCTGGAAAGTCAGTACCGGGTATACCGGTGTGTACATGTCTCTCCCTCTAGAAGGGTGGAATGCTACCCCGCCGCCAGAACTGGTGGGGGTAGTATTCCAAGATGTTTGACACCAAACACGACATGTTTCCGTGCAGCCATCCCAAAGTTAGCATTTAACGCGAGGTTATAATGCGCTTAAGAGTATATGGTCGGGCTGCACTACAAACAGCATCAGAGAAGGGTCTCCGAACGCTGCAGAGGGGCCCAGCTCATGCAGGGGCACCCTCTCACATAGGAACCACGCACTCTGCCTTCAGGATTGATAAGGCCTGCCATAGGAGTGACTTATAGGTTTATATGTGTGTATGTATGTAGTGACACAGAGAACAACGCAATTATCTAGAACGGAGTTGCTGAAAGAAAAAATACTCTTACCCAAGGAAGAAAAAAATGAACAAAAAATACGTTTAATCACTACTCACTCCACCGAGAATAAACAAATCACTAAAATCATGCGAAAAATTGGCACATATTGCATCTTGACCCAACAGTTGCCAAGATAATAGGAGATTGTCCCAATATTACGTATCGTAGAACAATGAATCTAAAAGATCAGCTGACCCACAGTCATTTTCTATTTAAAAAAAAGCAGGAGACATGGCTTAAACCACAAGGGTTTTATAAATGTACCAATTGTAAAGTGTGTACAATTGCAAGGAACACCAAAGAAATCCAGATGGCAAACAAACGAATATGGAAGATCCAACAGCTTATCAACTGCAAAAGCCAATATGTGATCTATATTATTGAATGTCCTTGCTCATTAAAATATGTGGGCAGCACTAAATGTGAACTGAAAAAACGTATTCTTGAGCATGTGCGAGCTACAATTAATAATGATAGGAGCAACGCAGTGGCTAAACATATGGAAAAAGAGCATGGGGGCAACTGGAAAGAACTATTTTTCTATGCGGTGGAATCAGTAGCTAAACATACAAGAGGGGAGACAGAGAAAAGATTCTTAGACAGAAAGAATCAAGACACATTCTTAATTTCCGCACTCTGATTCCTAATGGATTGAATCAAGATGAGGAATTATATTCACATCTGTAAATAGAACAGTTGAATAATTTTTGGGACTTGAAGAATTTTTGAACTTGATGATCAATTGTCTCTCTCAATTTGTTTTAGTACCTTTCAGTAATTTAAAAAAAAAAAAAATTCTTATGTATCCACTTTTTTATGTATCCCTTTTTCTAAATGGTGGAGGGATAACTAGCTGACAACTAGTTTAATTTTAATCTATATTGGTTTGGTTCTTTTCATCACTTATTTTCGAATTTGCACTGATACAAAAATTTGCTTAGAATTTACTGACACTTTAAATGCATTAGAAATACATGATTAAATGATACAAAGGTCCAGCAGAAACAATAAAGTTATAAATGTGAACTTGAAATTATAATGTATAAAAAGTGAAAATAGTGTATAATCACAGTCTGCTCTAACTGAAGGGTAGAAATAAGAATCGTTACCCACTGGAGGGTAAAATCGGTGGTACTTTAGGAGGAACAGTGATTAAACTAGTAAAAGACCTATTGGGAATTGTCACGTGTTGAAATTTAAAATAAGCATGTGCGGGAATTCAATACGTAGAATAGAACCATAAAAGACGGTCATCACTACAACACACTAGTTATAAAATAAGCATTGTGGATAAATTGATAACTAAGATGACATATTCGTAATTTCTGCATGGATCACTTATAATGGACCTTTGAAGTAAACTTTAGAATTAATGAGTTCATATTTAAATTGTCATTTTGTAATTGTGGTTGAGTTTTAAAGTCACCTTTATAATTAATTGCAGTTTTTCACCAGTTTTTGGGTTAAATAACTTTGATTGTATATAGTGGTTTAGTATAGAGAACTACAGTAACCAGAATGCCCAGTAAAATACTGCAGGAAGTGATGTCACATTTCGTCATGAATTGGTTGTTTTAAAAAAAGAAAAAAAAAAAAAAATGCGACATATGTTGAACTACTAACCTTGTGAACAAGATCTTTGTTAAGATCGAAACGCATAGAGGATTGCTGGAATGCTGAATAAATCACAGCTTTATAAACTATTAAGCTGTAGTTGCTTCGAATTTGTGAGTGCGAGCGGAATTGTCTCAATTGGGAGACGCTGGATGCAATTTGTAACGGCTTGGCTCTGCCGTACCGCGTATGCACCGCCAAGAGCGCCTGGATGTCGAAATGTGGGCCAATCTTGAAAGGGAGTGAACCATCGACACAAGCGAACGCCGGCAAAAAGAACCAAGGATCGAAGTGCAATCGCGGAGAATACCGGAGCAAGCTGATCGTGAAAGGCGAAACCGGAGGGGAGCGCTGGACGCGAGAAACTTGAAAGGGTGAGCGAGCACTGATCATTGTGACATTGTTGCAAGTCAATTGTTGAATGCCGGTTGGTTCCAATTACGGTTACACAGAATCTGAGAAATACGAGTGAATGCAAACTCGGGGAACTTGTCTTAGAGAGAATTGTAGATTCATTGTGACACTGTGGGACGAATGTACGAGGCAAAATAAAGTAAACTGACATTATTGCAGCGAAGAAAAACCAGTAAGATATGGAAAAGAGAGAGGCAAAGAGAACAGCATTAATTGATACTTTCTTTGAGCAAGAAGCACCAACAAACAAAGGAACAACAACATCAAGTAGCTCTAAAAGTCTGGATGTAAAAAATAAGTTGAGAACATGGGAGAAACTTTCAAAAAAGAAATTAACAAATGGTGGGAAGTCGCCTCACTGAAAAAATACCTAGAAGTGAAACGTGTACCACGGGGTCTGCGTATACATCTTATGCCAAACCATCAGGAAACAAGCAATGATTTATTAAATGAATGGGGAGAATTCATATTAAAATCATCATTGGGACTTATGGAAATATTGATAAAACACATTGAAATAGCTCTAGAAAAAACCACATTACAACTGAAAGAATTGGAGAAAGAATTAAATACAGTGGAATTAAATTTAGAACAAACAAAATTTAAGGAAGAATTAGAACATTACATTGAAAAGCATGAAGAAATTGTGAAAATGCGAAAGCAATCTAAGTTCCAACGTGATAAAGAAGATTACCTAAATGGTCGTATCTTTACATATGCAAGAAAATTCGATCAATTTAAACAACAAGAAAAAACAGAGTTGGCGACAGGTACAACAGGGAGTGTGTGATCGTTAAGCTCCACGGACGCAAGTGAGGGAGAGGTTGAACAAGGTGAGGGACACCCGAAATGCTCTTTTTTAGGCGAAATGCGATTGGCCCTCCAACAGAAAAATTGGGAAAAGAACATGGGAACCACACCAAGTGCCAATCGCGGAAGAGGCAGAGGACGAGGTTATGTAAGATCAAACCCACAAGAAGAGGGAAGCGAAACATCAAAAAGAGTGGGAACAATGACACGGAACATGAGACAGAAATGGAATTAAGACCTGTGACAGAAATGCCCACACAAGAACTAGAAGTAATCAACCTCTCCAATAAAATGCTGACCGAAATGGAAGTGAAAATTTTGAAACGTGGTCTCACTTTCTGTCCAACTAACAATATTGATCTAGCCCAAATACGAATAGATCTTTATAAGTATGTACGAAAAATAAAATTGGCGAAAGTTTTTGCTGAGAATCCAAAGCTATCAGAACACACGAAAATGATCATGGAACCAAGTATGGAGCTTACAGCAAAAGAATCAGCCAGCTTCGTGACACTAATGGAACTAGATGAAGATCCAAACTTTACATCAAGAGAATTGAATACATACTGTCCACAATTAGGAGCAGGAACAAGCGGCAAGAAGGCTCGATCTAAATTCTATCCGCAATTACCACAAGGTAATAAGGTTGATATTTTCCATGAGGCAGTTATAAAAGATCTCTATCAATTAAACTATGAAAAAAGAAAAGGTAACCTCACATTCAAGGAGAGAGAACCATTGCAAAGCCTGAAAAAAGATGATACAATTGAAATAAAAAGAGCTGATAAAGGCGGCAACATCATCATCATGGAGAAAGATGCATACATGCGAGAAGCATACTCCCAATTAAGAAACAGAGAGTATTATGAAAAACTGAAAGAAAATCCAATTGTAAGGTGGAAACAGGAACTTGATACAAAACTGTTAACATGGATGAAGAATAACCTCCTGGATGAAGACGAAGTGAAATATCTGAAAATAGATCACCCTAAGATGGCCACAATATACTTCCTCCCCAAAATTCACAAACATCCAACTAGACCACCAGGCAGACCGATAATATCAGCCAAGGGAGCACTATTGGAAAATATGGCAAACTATCTAGATGTGTATCTGCTACCCTATGTAAAGAAATTGACATCATATCTACAGGATACTGGAGACCTGTTAAGACACATACAAGAAATCCCGTGGTTAGACACATACAATCTGGTCACTATGGACGTGATATCATTATACACGAATATACGAAATGATATCGGGCTAAAGGCATGCGAATACTTCCTGCAGGAAAGAAACATTCAATTCGCAGACCACAATAGTATGCTGTTAGAGATGATCACTATTTGCCTGGAACAAAATGTATTTATGTTTGGGGAAGAAACATTCCGCCAAGTGAAAGGAACTGCGATGGGTTTTTCATTTAGCCCTAGCTATGCCTGTCTCACCATGGGGTGGTGGGAAAATACTATGGCTTGGACATCGGAAAATGATCACCATGTAGAGAAGACCGTAATGTGGCTAAGGTATATAGATGATGTATTGATAATCTGGGATGGGACCAAAGAGGAATTCCATGAATATTTCAAGATCTTGAACAACACAGAAACAGGCTTGAAATTCACATATAATATCAGTAAAGAACGTGTTATATTTCTGGACACGGAGATCTACATCAAGAACAACAAAGTTGAAACCACACTACACCGCAAAAGCACAGCGACAAAGGCTGTCCTCCATGCTGAGAGTTTCCACCAACCAAGTTTGATTAATAACATTCCCCTGGGGAATTTCTCAGAATAAGAAGAATTTGCTCACAGGAAGAAGAATGGAAGGTGAATTGTCAATTGGCAACTGAAAGATTCAAGACAAGGAAGTACAATCAGAAAATTATTGCATCATCCCTACAGAGAACAACGCAATTATCTAGAACGGAGTTGCTGAAAGAAAAATACTCTTACCCAAGGAAGAAAAAAATGAACAAAAAATACGTTTAATCACTACTCACTCCACCGAGAATAAACAAATCACTAAAATCATGCGAAAAAATTGGCACATATTGCATCTTGACCCAACAGTTGCCAAGATAATAGGAGATTGTCCCAATATTACCTATCGTAGAACAATGAATCTAAAAGATCAGCTGACCCACAGTCATTTTCTATCTAAAAAAAAGCAGGAGACATGGCTTAAACCACAAGGGTTTTATAAATGTACCAATTGTAAAGTGTGTACAATTGCAAGGAACACCAAAGAAATCCAGATGGCAAACAAACGAATATGGAAGATCCATCAGCTTATCAACTGCAAAAGCCAATATGTGATCTATATTATTGAATGTCCTTGCTCATTAAAATATGTGGGCAGCACTAAATGTGAACTGAAAAAACGTATTCTTGAGCATGTGCGAGCTACAATTAATAATGATAGGAGCAACGCAGTGGCTAAACATATGGAAAAAGAGCATGGGGGCAACTGGAAAGAACTATTTTTCTATGCGGTGGAATCAGTAGCTAAACATACAAGAGGGGAGACAGAGAAAAGATTCTTAGACAGAAAGAATCAAGACACATTCTTAATTTCCGCACTCTGATTCCTAATGGATTGAATCAAGATGAGGAATTATATTCACATCTGTAAATAGAACAGTTGAATAATTTTTGGGACTTGAAGAATTTTTGAACTTGATGATCAATTGTCTCTCTCAATTTGTTTTAGTACCTTTCAGTAATTTAAAAAAAAAAAATTCTTATGTATCCACTTTTTTATGTATCCCTTTTTCTAAATGGTGGAGGGATAACTAGCTGACAACTAGTTTAATTTTAATCTATATTGGTTTGGTTCTTTTCATCACTTATTTTCGAATTTGCACTGATACAAAAATTTGCTTAGAATTTACTGACACTTTAAATGCATTAGAAATACATGATTAAATGATACAAAGGTCCAGCAGAAACAATAAAGTTATAAATGTGAACTTGAAATTATAATGTATAAAAAGTGAAAATAGTGTATAATCACAGTCTGCTCTAACTGAAGGGTAGAAATAAGAATCGTTACCCACTGGAGGGTAAAATCGGTGGTACTTTAGGAGGAACAGTGATTAAACTAGTAAAAGACCTATTGGGAATTGTCACGTGTTGAAATTTAAAATAAGCATGTGCGGGAATTCAATACGTAGAATAGAACCATAAAAGACGGTCATCACTACAACACACTAGTTATAAAATAAGCATTGTGGATAAATTGATAACTAAGATGACATATTCGTATTTTCTGCATGGATCACTTATAATGGACCTTTGAAGTAAACTTTAGAATTAATGAGTTCATATTTAAATTGTCATTTTGTAATTGTGGTTGAGTTTTAAAGTCACCTTTATAATTAATTGCAGTTTTTCACCAGTTTTTGGGTTAAATAACTTTGATTGTATATAGTGGTTTAGTATAGAGAACTACAGTAACCAGAATGCCCAGTAAAATACTGCAGGAAGTGATGTCACATTTCGTCATGAATTGGTTGTTTTAAAAAAAGAAAAAAATGCGACATATGTTGAACTACTAACCTCGTGAACAAGATCTTTGTTAAGATCGAAACGCGTAGAGGATTGCTGGAATGCTGAATAAATCACAGCTTTATAAACTATTAAGCTGTAGTTGCTTCGAATTTGTGAGTGCGAGCGGAATTGTCTCAATTGGGAGACGCTGGATGCAATGTAGTGATATAGGTAGCCTATATCACAGTAAGGGGTGCATGCACCACCTTACCCAGGCTGCAGTAGCAGACCTGTGGTGTCAGTTTGGATGGCCTTCCAGGGGTGGCACAATACATGCTGCAGCCCCTGGTAGGCCTCTGAGGTACCTATGCCCTGGGTACATAGTATACCATATACTAGGGACTTATAAGGGCACTCCAGATTCCAATCAGAGATGTACCTAAGGCACACAGAAACCATTTTAAAGAGGAAGCAGCTAGGCTGGGGTTCTGATTAGCAGGTCCCCAACCAGACTAAGGTCGAAAAACAGTGAAGCATCAGCAAAAAGTGGGGGTACCCATGTGAAGCAGATCCTACTCTCCTACACAACCCCCCCCCCCAAACGTAGGGACATTAAACTAACCTTGCCCAGTTAAGTCTTCATGTTCTAAGTGGAAGTACCTAGAGAGTCCATCTGCATTGGCATGGTTACTCCCAGGTCTATGTTCCACTGTGAAGTCCATCCCCTGTAGGGAAATGGACCACCTAAGCAGTTTGGGGTTTTCACCCTTCATTTGTTTTAGCCATAAGAGGGGCTTATGGTCTGTTTGAACAAGGAAGTGAGTACCAAACAAGTATGGCCTCAACTTCTTCAGAGCCCAGACCACAGCAAAGGCCTCCCTCTCAATGGCTGACCAACGTTTCTCTCTAGGGGTGAGCCTTCTGCTAATAAAAGCTACTGGCTGATCCTGACCTTCATCATTCAATTGTGACAGTACAGCCCCTACCCCCAATTCAGATGCATCTGTTTGGACAATGAACTTCTTGGAGTAATCAGGACTCTGTAGAATGGGAGCAGTGCACATGGCCTGCTTTAGGTCATCAAATGCCTTTTGACAGCTAACTGTACACTGAACCTTTTTGGGCATTTTCTTGGAAGTTAAGTCATTCAGGGGTGTCACTATTGATCCATACCCCTTGACAAATCTCCTATAGTACCCGGTCAGGCCTAAGAAGGCTCTCACCTGAGTCTGGGTAGTTGGAGCAGTCCAGTCCATGATGGTCTGGATCTTGCTCTGCAGTGGTTGAACCTGGCCTCCACCCACAAGGTGGCCCAGGTACACAACCTGACTCTGCCCTATCTTGCACTTGGTGGCCTTGATAGTCAGGCCTGCTTTCTGCAGGGCCTGCAAAACATTTCTGAGGTGGACCAGGTGATCCTCCCAGGTGGTGCTAAAGACAGCAATATCATCTAGATATGCTGCACTATAGGCTTCCAGACCTGTAAGGACTGTATTCACCAACCTCTGAAAAGTGGCAGGTGCATTCTTCAGACCAAAGGGCATCACCACAAATTGATAATGCCCACTAGGGGTTGAGAATGCTGCCTTTGGCTTTGCATCATCAGCTAGTCTGATCTGCCAGTAGCCAGCTGTCAGGTCAAATGTGCTTAGATACTTGGCTGAGGCCAGAGTGTCTATTAGCTCATCTGCCCTTGGTATTGGATGGGCATCAGTCCTAGTGACTGCATTGAGACCCCTGTAGTCCAAACAAAACCTCATCTCTCTTTTCCCACCATTGGTGTGAGGTTTTGGCACAAGGACCACTGGACTAGCCCAAGGGCTATCTGAGGGTTCAATAACTCCCAAATCCAACATCTTCTGGACTTCTGTCCTGATACAGTCCCTGACATGGTCAGGTTGCCTATAAATCTTATTTTTAATAGGCAGACTGTCCCCAGTGTCCACTTCATGAGTGCACCAGGTAGTCTGACTGGGTGTCAGTGAGAATATGTGTCTGAACTGATTGAGCACCTGTCTGCAATCAGTCTGCTGCTGGGTAGTGAGGCTGCCTGCCAAGGCTACACCATCCACTGACCCATCATCAGGGTTCTGTGAGAGCAGGTCAGGGAGTGGGTCACTCTCTTCCTCCTGTCCCTCATCAGTAGCCATGAGCAAGCCCATGTCTGCCCTGTCCACATATGGTTTTAACCTGTTGACATGGAGAACCCTGTGGGGACTCCTGGGTGTTCCTAGGTCCACCAAATAGGTAACCTCACCCATCTGTTCAACAATGGTATGGGTTCCACTCCATTTGTCTTGGAGAGCTGCTGGGGCCACTGGCTCCAACACCCACACCTTCTGTCCTGGCTGGTAAACAGTCAGTACAGCCTTTGGTCATGCCAGGCTTTTTGAAGTTCCTGGCTAGCCTCAAGGTTTTTAGTTGCCTTTTTCATATACTCAGCCATCCGGGAGCGGAGACCAAGTACATAGTCCACTATGTCTTGCTTTGGGGGCTTGAGAGGTAACTCCCATCCTTCCTTCACCAAGCACAATGGACCCCTGACAGGGTGACCAAACAAAAGTTCAAAAGGGCTGTAGCCAACCCCTTTTGAGGCACCTCCCTGTATGCAAATAAAAGGCAGGGCAAGAGTATGTCCCATCTTCGCCTAAGCTTTTCTGGGAGCCCTTTAATCATGCCCTTCAAGGTTTTGTTGCATCTCTCAACTAAACCATTGCATTGTGGGTGATAGGGTGTGGTGAACTTGTAAGTCACTCCACACTCCTTCCACATTGCTTTTAAGTATCCAGACATAAAGGTAGCACCCCTGTCTGATACAACCTCCTTAGGGAAGCCCACTCTTGAGAAAATTCCCAGGAGGGCCCTTGCCACCACAGGTGCTGTAGTGGTCCTAAGGGGAATAGCCTCTGGGTACCTGGTGGCATGATCCACTACCACCAGGATAAACCTGTGCCCAGATGCTGTTTGGGGATCCATGGGACCAACAATGTCAATCCCCACCCTTTCAAAGGGAACCCCCACCACAGGTAGTGGTATCAGGGGGCCTTTGTAGTGCCACCTGCCTTGCCACTGGCCTGGCAGGTTACACAGGAGCGACAAAACTCATTGGTGTCTTCAGACATGTGGGGCCAGTGAAAGTGAGGGACAATTCTGTCCCAAGTCTTGTTCTGGCCCAGGTGACCTGCTAAGGGAATGTCATGGGCTAGGGTCAATAGGAAGCCCCTGAACTTCAGAGGTATAACCAACCTCCTGGTGGCACCAGGCTTGGGGTCTCTACACTCTGAGTACAAGAGTCCATCATCCCAATACACAGTATGGGGACCACTAGCTTTCCCAGCAGCCTCAGCAGCAGCTTGCTGTCTGAGGGGTTCAAGAGAGGGGCAGCTCTGCTGCTCCTGGCTCAGATCTGCCCTGGAAGGTCCCCCTGTCCCCAAGAACTCAACCTGGTCAGGTTCAAGCTTCTCTGGGACAGTTCCTTCCTCAGGACTGAGATCATCCCCCTCAAGAGACTGATCTTCCTTCTGAGCCAAGGGGGAAGGCACCTCCTTTACCCTACTACTCCTCTTCTTGGAGGGCCCTTGGTCCATTATTCCAGAATCCAAGGCCTGTTCAGTGTTAGACATTTTGGCTTGTGACCTGGTCACAGCAAACACATCTGCAGGGATGCCCAGCATTTCTGCATGGGTCCTGAGCTCCACTTGTGCCCAAGCTGAAGTTTCTAAGTCATTGCCAAGCAAGCATTCAACGGGTAGGTCTGCACTTACCACAACCTTCTTAAGGCCAGTTACCCCTCCCCAGGAGAAGTTAACAACTGCCAGAGTATGGTCTGTTCTGACGTTGCTAGCATTGGTCACTTGGTACATTTCACCAAGTATAATCTGCCCAGGATTCACAAGGTCTTGTGTCACCATGGTGACACTTGGCCCTGTGTCCCTAAATGCCAAAGCCTCTTTTCCATTGATTAAGGGCTGTTGCCTGTACTTGCCCAGATTACTGGGACTCACAGAGGAGGTCACATCCATGCCTCCATCACAGACTAGGACAGCCTGAGTGAGTTCTCTGACTAGGTCAGAGCTCATCTCCTTACCCAGGGTCAACCCTACTAAACCCTTGGCTTGTGTAGTCCCACCACCAACTGTAACTGCACTAGGGGGAGCAGGTGCCTTAGGGGCATTGGTGGGGGCTGGAGTAGAGTCTTTGGACTTGGTGCAATCACTGGTCCAGTGGGTCTTTTGCTTACAGACCTTGCACCATGGTTTCCTTTGGCCTTTCCCTTTGTTAGACTGTGAATCCCCACCCGAAGAAGATTTTTGGGGGCCTTGTGAAGACTTTTGATCTTTACCCTTCTCCCCACCCTTATCAGAGTTTTTCGAATCTTGCTTCTTAGGGTCACCACCTTGGTTCTGTACCTTCTGCCTCACCCTGGTTCTGACCCATTTGTCTGCCTTCTTTCCCAATTCTTGGGGAGAGGTCAGATCAGAGTCCACCAGGTGCTGATGCAACAGCTGATTTTGACAGTTATTAAGAATCTGCTCCCTCATGATCAGATTGTACAATCCTGTGAAGTCACACACCTTACTGCCCAATAACCAACCTTCCAGAGCCTTGGCAGAACAATCAACAAAGTCCACCCAGTCTTGAGTCTGTGCTTTTGGGTATCCCTGAACTTTAACCTGTATTGTTCAGTGGTTAGGCCAAACCCATCAATTAGAGCACTCTTCAAGACTTTGTAATTATCAGCATCCTCCTCTCTAACAGTGAGGAGCTTGTCTCTACCTTTGTCTGCAAAGGAGAGCCACAAGATTGCTGCCCACTGCTCCTGAGGAACCCTCTGTACTTTACAGGCCCTCTCTAGAGCAGTTATCCATTTGTGGATGTCATCCCCACTCTGGTAGGGAGGGACAATCTTGCTCAGGTTTCTATGGTCATAAGACCTTTCCCTATCTTTGGGGAAACTGCTGCCACCATGGGACTCTAGTCCCATCTTTTGTCTCTCTCTATAGAGATCTAGGGACTCCCTGTCTATAGCCAATTGCTGTTTTCTGAGTTCAAGCTGGGCTTGCTCATACTGAATCAGTCTCTTCCTCCTCTCATGAGAGGATTCCCTCCTATGAGAGGAGACAGAGGTCCCTATTGAGGTGTCAGAGTGGTTAGACTCCTGAGAAGGAGATCTAGACCTTCTGGGCACACTCAGTACTCTTCCTGGGGGGACAAAGGGGAGGTCATTCTGATCCTCCTCCTCCTCCTCCACAGGAGGAATTGGGTTTTCCAGGACAAGGTCATTTTCACCTTCCTGGCCAGTTTCAGAGGGGGGGGGGCTGGGTTTCTTCACCCCTGGCCCCTTCCTCATCTTCTGCCCCACCCTCTTTGCCTACCCCTTCAGACCCTATGGGCCTGCTGAGATCATCAGCTAGTAACACCTCCCTGAGGTGTTGGGTGCTGGCACTTTTGCCTGCCTTCAACTTCCTAGTATTGCATAATGCTCTCAATTCCAAGAATGGGAGTTTATCATACTTGGAGGGAAGAAGCCCACTGGCTTCTGGCGAGGACTCACTGGGTCCTGGCTTTGAAGACATTACTAGTGAGGTGTGGTGTATGCACTACCTACTCTAGTGTGGCCTACTAAACTCTCTTGAGTTGTAGAAAGGGTGTGCTATCCCTTAACACACAACTCTAAGTTCAGTAGAACTTACTGTATTACTAAGCTTGATTTATATGTACCTTAGGTACCCTTAGTGGTTTTCAGTTGATCAATTCAATTGAGATTATCTGGTAAAACAATAGCAAGTTGGAATCCCACACGCTGCACACCAATGTGAGAAGTTGGCCTGGCATATGCTGTCCACTAATTCTAGTGGGCACCTTGCACCAGTCCAAACAACCCCTTATTGGAGATAGGTTAAAGACAACCTTTATTGAAAGCTATCCTAGTGGTAGCTATGGAGAGCAGCCTTCAGGCTAAGTCTTGAAGGAATGTAAAGCAGCTTGTTTTACCAGTCTATAATCTCTTGAGTGACCAAATGAAAGAGGACCACACCAGGTATATATTCAAAATATATGTATTTATTGCTAAACACACCCCTCTAGTCTCTTTATGAGGCTAGAGTTCGAAGTACATAAATTATAAGTTAGTTATCTACAGTAATAGCACAAATACACGTTTGAGCCCTAGGGGCGTACCAAACCATATACCAATAAAGTGGTATAAGAACCACGACTGAGCTAGACACAGGGGCTAGAGCCTGTAGAAGTGATTGGACCACAAGGAACCACCCAAGGTAGTGACACAGGGGACCCACGGGGGACGCGTGCAGTGTATGAACACAGCCGCGAATCGCCGTTAACTTCTATGGGGAAAGTCGCGATTTGAATTTAAAAGAAAAGGGACACTTAGAGGAGGACTTGGAGCAAACCCTTTGAGAACTAGGCTGTTCTAGTGTCAATACCCACGGGAGCACCGGAGTACTCGAGTTACCTCACCCAGGGGAGCCGGGTGCATAGGTGTCTTTCGGGGTCGGGTTTCGTCATCGCTTTCAATGGCGATCTGCGGCAAAGTGCTGCTGGAGGCCAAGTCGAAAGTGTTCGGGTGGATCCAAAGGTGGATCGAAGATCTGAAGAACCTGAAAGCAGAGGGGACAGAGTCTGGGTCACTAGCCAGTGACCAGGAAGGCGATGAGCAGATGCCCACCGATGTCGAGTGCTTCAGGTAGGTTGACGGTCATCTTGACTCTTCAGCCACGAGGTCCAGGAGGCGTCGACGATGACCAGGAGCTGGATTCGAGCTGTCCCACAACGTTTGTCGATTGCAGGGGTGTCAGCGACCGGATTGGACCCAACAAGCCTTGGCAACGGCAAGTCTCGTGGAAATGGAAGAAGGACGATGTTGCAGACCAGCAAGGTCTGTGGGACTCACCCAGCAAGGGTAAGTCAGGGCACGCCTGGAGCAAACAGGGAGCCCAAGCAGAAGAAGATTGGCCTTCGGGAGGGCCTACTAGCCAATGGACTAGCGACCGCAAAGGAGCCTCGAGTGGACGCACTTGGAGCTGGCTCACAGGACACTCGTGGAGTGGAGGCCAGTGATCTTCGGTGCAGTCGGTGCTAGAGGCTGGGGCTACTCGGAGCCCAAAGCACAACTTCGTGGGAGACCCAGAAGAGGATGCACTTACAAAAGTACGCGGTGTCCAGGGGTCACGGTTCCACGTTACCCACGATAGCCACGGGCCTCAGCTCTGCTGGGGACTCAGGGTAATCTCGGGGAAGTCTGGAAATCTACCTCTGGTGATGCAAAGACTTCGGCGTCCGGCGGGAGCTTCAGCGATGCAGACCGGACAATTGCTTCGTTGGTGCCTGCCAAGCAGGGGAGTCACTCCTTGACCCCAAGGGAGATTCTTCAGTCCTCTAATCTTAAAGTAGAGCATCGAAGGTTCAGGATTCTGTATCAGAGTTTCGTCCAGGTAAATCTAAAGTCCTAAGGACTGGGGTCCCATACTTATACTAAGGTAGGGGGTTGGACATACTCTATGGCCCCACCTATGGGAGGGTCAGGGCAGAGGGGTGGTTACACCCCTTTCCCTTTGTCCAGTTTCGCGCCAGAGCAGGGGCTGGAAGCCCCTGAGCTGGTTTGAACTGGGGTATGCACAGGGACACCAAATGTGCCCCCAGTGCAGGACTTCAAAGCACCAGAGAGTGCTCCCGCCCAGCCCCAATACACACTATCCTGTCTGGGGAGGTGGTTACACCTCCCTGGGACAGGAAACCTATTGTCCAGGCCTCCCCTGCCGGAGTTTCGGTCAGCAGCAGGAGGCCAGACTCGTGTCTGTGGCATCCATTTTGTGATGCCAGGGGTCTGGAAAGTCAGTACCGGGTATACCGGTGTGTACATGTCTCTCCCTCTAGAAGGGTGGAATGCTACCCCCGCCGCCAGAACTGGCGGGGGGGTAGTATTCCAAGATGTTTGACACCAAACACGACATGTTTCCGTGCAGCCATCCCAAAGTTAGCATTTAACGCGAGGCTATAATGCGCTTAAGAGTATATGGTCGGGCTGCACTACAAACAGCATCAGAGAAGGGTCTCCAAACACTGCAGAGGGGCCCAGCTCATGCAGGGGCACCCTCTCACATAGGAACCACGCACTCTGCCTTCAGGATTGATAAGGCCTGCCATAGGAGTGACTTATAGGTTTATATGTGTGTATGTATGTAGTGATATAGGTAGCCTATATCACAGAAAGGGGTGCATGCACCACCTTACCCAGGCTGCAGTAGCAGACCTGTGGTGTCAGTTTGGATGGCCTTCCAGGGGTGGCACAATACATGCTGCAGCCCCTGGTAGGCCTCTGAGGTACCTATGCCCTGGGTACATAGTATACCATATACTAGGGACTTATAAGGGCACTCCAGATTCCAATCAGAGATGTGCCTAAGGCACATAGAAACCATTTTAAAGAGGAAGCAGCTAGGCTGGGGTTCTGATTAGCAGGGCCCCAGCCAGACTAAGGTCGAAAAACAGTGAAGCATCAGCAAAAAGTGGGGGTACCCATGTGAAGCAGATCCTACTCTCCTACAGTCCTGGTCCAAATGGTTGGAAGGGGGGATAGTTCCAAGGAACCGGTGGCCACCACTGATTTTGTGGGGGTCCCCCTCATGGGCCACGCCATCTCCTTTGTCCCCGTATCTGTGTGTTCTGGAGTTGTCCTTCTGTGCTGGCATCAGAGTCACTGGACCACTCTTCCCTATCTGAAGAGGAATAGTTGGAGCTGTAGCATCTTCCACCTCTGTTGAATTCAGGTGGTTTGTAGGATTCGTCGGTGTAAGGATAAACTCTCTCCAGAGAGAATTTTGCCAAATCCTTGTTGCCGGCAAGTGCATTTAACTACCTCAAGGCATTACGCCTGTTTTCCATACTCCCTAAACTCCGACATGCTTCCCTGGGTCATGCCGCAAGTGCATTTAACCATTCTGTGGCCAAGGCCAGTGACACCTCAAGCTTTATGCCTGTTTTCCATAACTCCCTATACTCCGGGGTCTACTATACATTATATTAGGGCTCCAAGGTACTGGGGTACGTACTCCGCTCTCTCGGGGTCTTCCAAACTCCTAGTACACCGTGCGCAGCTATTCTAAACTGTCTGTTACAAACCCTGTGACACCGCGTACAGCTTTCATTACAGCTTTACCCAGTAGGCGGCACCCCATGCGATAAATTTGAGACCATGTGTGCAGCCTAGTCTGCTCACAGTTCTTTTACTGATCTTTCTAGCCACTGGATACTCTGTCTCTTTTATACTAATAGGCAGGACCACTATTTAAAAATTTGTAACGCCACCACTTCTACTCATTAAGTTGGATCGGCGTTTGTACCTAGGGCCACTTGCCAGGGACAGATGATATAAGATACCTGACGTTTGCAGGTGAGTGTTACAGAACCAAGTAACTGTTTGACTACGCACTGATTCTGTTGTATGGCACTGGTGATAGTCATTTGGAGTGCGTTGAGTTGTCTCTTTAGGTTTGTAAGAATATGGTTCAAACACGCTGTACCCCACTGTTCTAACGGCGCGGTATGTTGTTTTTATATTACCACAGGTACACTGGTGAATCTGCTGAACAGCCGGATCACTGGTTTTGTATTACACTCCGTCGTTATTTTAATTGTTTTCACACAGGCTTTGCAGTAGCTATTAAAAAAAGAGAGATCCTGATGAAAGCCATGACACTGGTTCAGGTCAATACGGCTGAAACATGTTGATCACTTTCTAGTGCAGCTACCTCTAATGACGGCAGCCACACTACTCAATTTCTGTTTTTAATCCTGGCACCAGGAAGCATTAATAAACTACGGTAGGCTTACCTTGTAGCTAGTTTTACCCACTTTTTCCCACCACTGTATAGACAGCAATGCACTACCTCACTCACACATTCGCTCACATTGGGTTTTAGTTATACCCCTCTTCTTCACTAAAACATCCCTGAGCTCCTCCCTCGCAGCGAGGGGGTTGTAGCCCTGGTCACGACTAGGTTCGTGACGCGAGGAGGTATCCCCATGATGAAGCATGACACCTTTGGTGTGTGAGGGAAACCGTCCTTAAAAGGGATCCCTCTTCCACAGCACTGTTTCTCCCATCTTTTCTCATTGGGACAACTGTTAGTCAATTACTCGGACCGAGAGCTCTTTGTGTTGTAACTTAAATAACATAGGCCAATCCAATAGGTGAGTGCCCATGGTAGTGTGAGTGTGGATGGTTGAATCATGTCTTTTAAAGGACGAAAACTCCCACCAACCCTAAGGTGGCATGCATCATCATAGAGTCTCTTCTCACACCTCCAGCGGAAGTCAGTCATGTGGGCTACAAGCAGAGCACAGAGGAGCACCTTAACAGATGTGTACTTGTACGTGGTCCTGTGGAATTAATGATGTGAGTGCCTGATGCAGAGTGCAGCACGGGAATAGGTGGTCAAAACTACCTAGTGGAGCTAGTCATAGTACTTTATACATGTCCTCAAGGGACAGAAGTTAAAACTGAGTGGGGAATAATTCAACCCTATAGTTGGAAGAAGGTCGACATGTTTCTGCCCATCTTTGGCGCAATCGTGTTGGATTATTTGTTTTTCCAGTGAGTATAAAAAAATCTTTTTATGATCTGAACTAAAAAATAAGGAAAACTTTGAGTTTCATGTATAAACTTGTCCACGGATGACAAACACAATAGAGGGCAAATAATAATACTCTATACATTTTCTGATTTTAATGTTTGGAATGGATGTTCTCTCTGTTAGTATGAGTGGGTGTGAGTGCCTTGGATTGTAATTATAGTTTTGGTCCATTTTTAGTTTTTGAACGTGTAGTGAGCTCACATTATTCTTGTATATGATTTTGTTATATTGATTAATGCAAAATGTCTTATTAATAAATATTATGTAAATAAACTATAAAGTGAATTGGTCTGATTTATGGTTCCTATTATCGTAGGAATTATTTCTTTTTTTGAATTATGTGGAGAAGCTAGTGCTTCATTTGTTTGTAATCTTTTACCCTTTTTTTTTTTTTTTTTAAACTTTATTTGTCATTTTTCATATAGTACAACTACAACAACAAACTGGTGATGGAGCAGGGTAAATATAAAAATTTTAACCTCCTAATATTTTCGTACAATATTAATAAACATGTTCGTTTAAGTAAATAATCAACAATGTATGTAAAGGGTTAATGGTAACACGCAATTCAGTGTGCAAATTAATTGACTTATAATTGTTTACGTTATTAACATAACATAATATTTGCGTACTAATTTAATAATAAATGCATGATTTTGTGCTTTTAAATAAAACGTGGGGTTGCAAAATAAAGCGATGGTAAGTAAGAGACAGCTTTATATGTTGCTTCTGCTAGGTAATACCTAATTGGGGTACGTAGAAAGACGGGAAGGAAACGAAAGGGTTTATATTTCTTTGTTTTAATAACATTTTGTTTATCTTTGAAAATAGTGCGCTTAGGCCTGCCGAGCAGCAATATAAAATGGCCGCGAGTTACTAGAGTGCGCATGAGCGGATGAGACCATGTGATAGAGGAGAGAGGCTGTGGAAAAGGGATGATCACGTGCTGATGCCGAGAGGCTAAGATGAAAGTATGGTCAAGGCTGCTGTGACCCTTCTGAGCAGATGTGTGCCAAGATGATCAGCAAGAAGCGTGAGAAGCCTGGTTGAATCAATAGACGGAACTGTGTTATATAAAATGTAGCAGAAAAAGATACAATTTGGACTGATCGAAACGGATGAGCAAGTGCATGAACTGTGGGAAACGATGCTTCCATGGACATTCCACACGGAACTGGTTAAGACCAGGAAGTTTGATTAAAATGTATATGGACCTGAGTTTTTGACCAATGAGAATGAATCGCGCCATGTAAGAAGAAACATTTTATGCTGTAAGCTAGAATTAGGGTATAAGAAGACCTACTCTTGGTGGGAGGGGTTAGAATGCTGGAGTAGAATGCTGCGGGATGCTGCGGGAGATGCTGAAGAAGTTAGATGCTGTAGATGGGAGAGTTTGCGGTTGCTGATGCTGACGAGCTGATGCTGCTGCTGTTATTTTCCTTTTCCAGTTGAGTATAAAGATGCTGCTTTAGGAGAACTTTTATTGATAGATTTTATTAGAATTATTAGGATTTCCCCAGAGAGATAGATAGGTTGATCTATAGAGTTCTTAGTATGATAACCTCGTTTTCCGTCTAATAAAAGTGCCATGCAATTTCAAACCATTCTTATAATGATGATAAATGTAATGATCTGAATAATAAACTTAATCTAAATTTCATGCATTCAAAACTTTATATAAACTTTATTATTCTTTAAACAAATGACTCAGTGATTTTCTTTAGCATAATGATAAATAATGAAATGGTAAAAGAGTTCATTGTGATTGAGCTGGTCTTAATCATCATCAACTGATTCCTACTAGTTGGTCCATCGACCAATGAGCGGAATACCTTAAAAGCAAATGAGAAATACTATGTCATTATAAAAGAGGTATCCTGTCTCCTTCCAGCGAATCGTTTTTCTCCTAGGTACATTGACGGAGGAAATCCAGGGAACAAATGAGTAAGTGAATGTATATGCGGTGTTATGGGCCCCACCGTCATATGGATATAGTGTGTGTGTTAGAGAAATAATTGCACCTGGATGACCAAAGCATAATAGGAGAAATTATTTTTATTGTTAGCGCTGGATCAGATTTCTTGGTAGCAGAGTTATGGTTACTATAGATTAGTTTGGTGATTATTGATTTATGATTATAGATTATTGATAAGTTTATGTCTAACACTTTTTGTTGAGTCGCGTTATGTTATATGTAAGTTTTCACGCTTCCGGGAAGTAGGAAGTGGAACACGTGTGGCAAGAGAAGTCGCATGGAATTTTACACTGTCTGAGTTCATTTTTGGTAATAACACAGGTTGTGTTATATTAGGGACATTTTGCGTATAAAAGGTGTGTAAGTGAAATAGTGATTGGTTTTCTTGTGAAACTCTGGCCTTAATTCTCAGGAGCAGTATAGTCTCCACATGTGTTTTATCCCCAGAGAAACGGGTTTACTGATTGCTTGAAAGAAGGGTAAGGTAGAGGGAAGTGCTACTTTATCGACGAAACTGAAAGTTCTGTGATAGGGTAGAGGTAAGCGCTGCCTACTGGAAAATACAGAATTCTTGTGTGAATGGTCAAAGCTATATTTTCAGTTTAGCGAATCAGACAATGGAAATGTGGATAAAATGTTGTAACTAACAAGAATTGTTGAAAAAGAAAATTGCCGATAAATTTTGTAAAGGAGGGGTCAAGAGCAAAGTGACGTAGACAAAAGCAGCGCTGGGATTGGACAGTGCGCTAGTCACATGAGAACAGGAGCAGGACTGACGTAGACAAAAGCCGCGCTGGGATTGGACAGTGCGCCGTAGACAGAAATCGCTGTGATTGGAGGGTTGGTGTGAGTCGCGCTAGTATTGGTTGAAATAATGCATAGGGAACAGTGTTGAATTGCGGATTGTTTAAGGAGAAAAAGGTTGTGAATCATGTCGTACTATGAGTATGGAAAAGAGAAAACGTCTTGGATGTCGAAAGTTAAGAACTTCTTTAAGAAGGACAAAAAGGTAGTGACTAGAGAGGGACAAATAATTCCTCCGCCGAAATCACCAGCTTCACATATGATGCTGAAATATGGATATCTTACATGCATATGGTTAGAAAATTGGACAAAATACACCAAGAACGATGGAGCATTGGCTTTTCCTGAGAATGGTTCATTTAATGTAGCTGTATTACGGAACTTGAGAGAAAAAATGGTAATGTTAGAACCTAGACCTAGACCGACACAGTTTGAAGCTTTAACGGAATGGGAAGATGAGATGTATGAGCGAGAGAGATCCAGAGGATTAAAGAATCATGAGTTTATGCCTGGAAGGTTGTGGGGAATAAATCATGAGGACATAGTAAAGCGTTGGAGATACGCTAACATGGCAGGAGGTTTGTTTCCAGCTTTTGCGGTTGAGGAAGAAGCAAAGAGAAAGTGTACTGAGAAAAAGAAGCATGTAGTGGTAGAAAAGTATGTGTATGGTGGTAGTGAAACAGATGACGAATTGCTGGAAGATATTTTAAACAGAAATCCACCCCCATATCAACAGACTTCTGTGGTGGTGACACCTAATGCACCGCCAATGGAAACTGGGAGGAATAAAAAACCCGAACGAAGAAATGAAATAAATAGGTCACAAGAAACATTTAAAATTTCACAAAATGAAGAGACAGAAAGCGACAATGCAATTGAATTAGCAAAAACGACAAAAGAATTGACTGAGAAAATAAGAGAATTGACAAAGAATATGGAAGCTGTAACTGTACCAGTAACGATAGGTCCAGTAATGCCAATTTTTGAGAATCAGAAAATAAATGAACATTCTTTGGTGATTCCCATGAATTCACATTTGCAAAGAAAAAGAGAAGGGATGGAACTGAACAATGAAGGTGCACACAATTCGGCTAGTACGTGTAGACCAAGTCCACCTACAAATTTGACGATAAATGAGAGTGAGATTAGGAGAATGCCTATGGTGACAGAGTCCGCATCAGGAACACCAGAAAGAAGCAATGATTGGATAGAATTAAATAGTACGCCTGTAGGTCCGACTCCAGAAGAGTTAAATGAATGGATGAAAGCGCTAAAAGCAAAAGAACCAGAAGAAAAACCATTAGATGTAATTAGGTTGAAAATAGACATGGAAGAGTTGATTTTGGGAACAATTGGAACGGAAAAACTAAAAAATTATCAGGATGACGAGATTATGTTTTTGTGCAAGAGTCTTACTTGGAGAGCTAGAAATTTACATGACAAATTGGAAGAGATTGCAGGTGAACTAGGAGTAGAATTTGTGAAAGTGAGGACGTTGCAGAAACCGTACAGAGTAGATTTTTGTGAGAAAGACATAGAGAATTTGAACACATCAGGAAGACTGACCCAAATAAAAGAGCTGATTGTTTTATTGAGAAAATGGGGTGATGTGGATAGATGGAGAAATAGATGGACAAAGAGGAATGAGAAAACAACAGATAAAGCATCTTTGGCTTTTGCAGTGACAGATAGGGAACCAGTTGCTAGGGAATACCCGATGAGAGAAACACCAGGTGGTAGTTATGTGCATGTTCCATGGACCAGACAGGATATACTGTCATTTACAAATGACTTCCCAAAATTGAGAGAGAAACCAGTAGAATGGTACAGACAAGTGGAGAGATTTGTTAAGGTGTCAAAAGTGCTGTGGATAGATCTAGATGGATTGTTTGATATAGTAGTACCTGCTGATTTATGGACAGAATGTAAGATTACAATTGATTGGCCAAGGGATGCCAAAACAGGAGCGCCAGGTCCAGAAGTGATGAGGAAGTATGATCAAGTAGTTACCTTTTTGAAAAATAAAATTCCACCAAAAGAAACAGATTGGGTAAAAATAGACAGAACAACACAGGAAAGCAAAGAATCAGTGCACGCGTACTATGAGAGATTGTTGTTAGTTTTCAAACAATATAGTGGTTATAAGACACTAAGTGAGAAGGACATAAGTCATTTTGTATATAGGTTTGTGTATGGATTAACACCAGAGATAAGTGAAAGGATTAAGCAGCACTTGATAGGATGGCAGAATAGCACAGTGGATGAAGTTTTGAGATATGCTAAGTATTGCAGTGATGAAATTGAGAGTAAACAGCGTAAATTGAAAGAAAAAGCCATGTGGGCACAGGTAAAAGTTGCAGAGAAGCAAGAAGCTCAATTGAATAATACTAGCAGTGAAACAGGACAGTTTAAATACCGACCTGGTAAAGGAAAAGGAGAAATGAGCATAGATGAGGCAAAGAAAAAGTGGCCATGCAACAACTGCGGAAAGTTAGGACATTGGAGAAACGAGTGTAAATTTCCTCCAAAACCTAATGTGGAAAATCAATCATTAAATTCACAGGTGCAGAGTGAGGTAGTTACTCAACAAGGTCAGGTGCCACAACCACCACTTCCCACGAGTGCTAACCAACAGAAATACAGTGCAGAAACAGGATTCTACGGAGGAGAACAGGTAAAACAGTTGTCACGTGCAGCTGAAATTTCACAATATTGGTTACGACAGAATGAAGATGAGACGGATGAAAGTTCATGACGGTGTCTAAGAGAGAGGGAAGAGTGCGTGCTTGGCGCAACTCTAGAGGTAGATCAGTCAGGTCCATTTGTGGATGGAGAAGTGAATGGTGCAAATGTAACATTCCTTGTTGACACTGGAGCTACCCGTTCTACTGTTAGGTCAGTGGAAATTCCAAATCTTCCTCTCTCAGGTGAACATATCCAAGTGGTTGGAGTTTCCAATCAGCAAATTGAAATGCCTCTTACTAGATTAGTAAAGGTAAGAATTGGTCCATTTAGTGAAATGCACCGATTTGTGGTGTGTGATTGTAGTCCCGTGAACCTTTTAGGACGCGATTTATTGTGCAAAATGAACTGCACAATTTATTGTACTCCAGACGGAATTGCATTTCAGACCCCAGATGAGGATGTGCTGTATAAAATGACAATGGTAAATTTAGAACCAGAAATAAATGGTTTGTTTCCTGTATTTGATGCAGAGAAAATCCCAAATGAGTTGAAAAAGACAGTGAAAGAAGAAGTGTGGGACTTGACAGGAGAAGATGTAGGATTAATGAAAGGAGTAGATCCCGTAAAAATAACAGTAAAAGAAGGAACGAGTTACCCAAATACGCCCCAGTATAAATTAACTCCAGAAATAATTGAAGGAATTACGCCAGTAATAAATAAAATGATTGAACAAGGGATTCTAAAAGAAATCATGAGCAGTCCATGTAATTCGCCAATAATGGGACTGAAAAAGCCAAACGGAACATATAGAATCGTACAGGATTTAAGAAAGGTAAACAAAATTGTTGTGCCTTGTTGCCCAATAGTACCAAACCCTGCTGTGATTCAATACCAGATTCCATGCGAAGCAGAATGGTACACAGTAAATGATTTATGTCATGCATTTTTCTCTATTCCATTGCATCCAGATAGCCAGCCAATATTTGCATTTAGGTTTGGAGAGCGTATTTTGGCATGGTGCCGAATTCCTCAAGGGTACACAGAAAGTCCCTCAATCTTTAATCAGATCCTAAAGAAATCATTGGAAGATTTAAGAATGCCAGAAAAGTCAGTAATGGTTCAGTATATTGATGACCTACTGGTGGCATCAAAAACGAAAGAAGCATGTGTCAATGATACAATTGCTTTGCTGAATCATTTAGCAAAAAGAGGACATAAAGTGTCCCCTTCAAAATTGCAGTTTTGTCAACAAGAAGTCCAGTATTTAGGGCATAAAATTGAGAAAGGAGTGCGAAAGGTAACGACAGAAAGAATAAAAATGATTCAAGGAATGAGAGCTCCAATGACACAAAGAGAGGTAAGAATGTTTTTGGGAATGGTTGGATATTGTCGACAATGGATAAGCGATTTTTCACTAATTGCTAAACCATTGCAGAAACTGACAAAAAGGATGTTAAAGATCCTTTTGAAATGAATGATGAAGAAATTAAAGCATTCAGAGAGCTGAAAAGGAAATTGTGTGAGGCTCCAGCATTGGGAATGCCTGACTATGAGAAAGATTTTGAGCTGTATTGCAGTGAAAGAGATGGATGTGCATTTTCAGTTTTGGTGCAGAGACATGGAACTATGAAAAGACCAATTGCATATTTCTCAGCTGTTTTAGACCCCGTAGCGAAAGCGTTGCCTGGATGTTTGAAAGCGGTTGCTGCTACTTGTGTGAGTCTGGAACAAAGTGAAGGCATAGTGATGGGGTATCCATTGAGAGTGTATGTTCCCCATTCTGTGGAAATTCTATTGACAAGAACGAAAACCCAATACATGACACATAGTCGGCTGCCTAGGTATGAAAAAGTAATTTTGAGTGCAGATAATGTGACCATTGACAGATGTATGAATGTGAATCCTTCAACATCATTGCCAGATGAAGAGAATGTGATTGAAATGGATGAAGTAGATCACGATTGTCTGAATGTGCTCGAATACTGTACAAAACCAAGAGCTGATATACGAGATGAGCCTCTGAAAGAATCAGATTATATTCTGTTTGTGGATGGCTCATGTTTGAGAACGAGTGATGGAATTCTAAGTGCAGCATATGCAGTTTGCACAGTAACAACTGTATTGGAAGCATCTTGTCTGAAAGGTGTACGGTCTGCCCAAGTTGCAGAATTAGTAGCTCTGATTCAAGCATGTAAGTTGGGAAGAAATGTACGGGTTACGATTATGACTGACAGCCAGTACGGCTTTGGGGTCGTGCATGATTTTGGTCAGATTTGGTCACAAAGGGGTTTCTTGACGTCTGCAGGAACGCCCATCAGAAATGGAGATTTTGTGAAAAAGTTGCTTGAGGCGATACAGCTGCCTAAACAGATCGCTGTTGTGAAGTGCAATGCACATAAAAATGGGGAAGACTACATTACTGTTGGCAACAAATATGCTGACGAAATGGCACAGTACTGTGCAAAGAATGTGGTATCTTTGAATAAATGTCGTGAAAGAGAGCATATTTCTTGTCCTTTGCTTTTACTAACTCTATTGAAACATGGGATGAGGTGAGACAGTTACAAGAAGCTGCAGAAGACGAAGAAAAAGATACTTGGCTAAAAGCAGGATGTAGAAAACATGAAGAAACTGATGTATGGGTTTACAGGGATGAGAGACCAGTTATGCCTGATAGCATGATTTCTGACATGGCACGGATGTACCATGGGCAAGCCCATATTGGGAGAGATTCAATGATCAGACTTTTTAGACAAACATGGTACAATCCAAAATTCAGAGCCATAGCTGAGAGTCTTTGTCAGAGATGTCTAATTTGTCAACAGTTAAATCCAGGAAGGAAGACAGTAGTGAGTCTAGGAAGAATAGGACGAGAAGGGGTCCTTTCACTAGAATGCAAATGGATTTTATTGAAATGCCACCTTGCAGCAGATTGAGGTATGTTCTAGTGGTCGTCTGTTTGTTTTCCCGTTGGGTGGAGGCATATCCAACAAGAAGGAATGACAGTATCACAGTAGCAAAACGTTTGCTGCGAGAATTCATTCCAAGGTATGGTTTTCCAGTCACGATTGAAACAGATAGAGGAACACATTTCCAGAATGAATTAGTTAAACTGATTTGTGAAGCACTTAGTATTAAACAGAAACTGCATTGTGCATACAGACCAGAGGCTTCTGGAAAAGTAGAGCAAGTGAATGGAACGATCAAGAACAGGTTAGGAAAAATGTGTCAAGCTACAGGACTCAAACGGCCAGATGCTCTGCCATTAGTTCTGATGACAATCAGAAGTATTCCGGAAAGGAAGACTGGACTCAGTCCACATGAAATAATCATGGGACGAGCAATGAGACAAGCACAAGTACCTGTCAACAAGCTACTGACTATAACTGATGATCTAGTACTGGATTATTGCAAAGGATTGGCTGATGTTGTGCGTTCTGTGTTTCATCAGGTTGGACCGGATGCGACCACTCTTGAAATAAAACCAGCTCACGACTTGAAACCAGGAGATTGGGTTCGAATAAAAGTCCACCGGAGAAGAAACTGTTTGGTTCCTCGCTGGGACGAACCACGACAAGTGATCCTAGTGACGACCACCGCAGTTAAGTGTGCAGGAGTGAAACACTGGGTACATGCCAGCCACACCATCAGAGTTCCAGAACCTAAAGATCGACATGTGAGTCGGCATCTGGAAATATCAGATAACAGTTCAGCATCAGAAAGAGAAGAGGAGACAAACAGGGAGCCAGAACCTGAAGATCGACCTGTAAGTCGACATCTGGAAGACCCAACTACAAGTGCAACGATAGAAGAAGAAGAGGAAATAGAAGAAATAGTTGAAGTTCCAGAATTTGAAGATCGACCTGTAAGTCGACATCTGGAAATATCTGACACCAGTTCAGAATCTGATACAGAACATTCGGAAGGTGAAGAAATTCTAAAAAGAAAGTGGAATTTTGAAAGCATAAGAGAAGAAACTGAGCCAGAAGATAGTGACAGTGAACAACCAAGTACAAGTTGTGGTAAAATTCCTTCGAAAATAATATTAATAGATGAAGAAGGGAGAGTTTCAAACCAAAAGTTAGAAAAATCGGAAAAACCCAGAGGAGCAGTAGGGACAGATAGTCAAACACAAGAACAGGGAAATTTAGAAGCAGATAGAGAAACTGACACGAAATCGGAAGAACCTCGAGGAGGGACAGAAATAGGTGAACGAAGGAAGATAAGAAAAGAACCACAAGTAGATGAAAGCGAAATTATAAGCTTTAAAATAAGAGGAAATAACGAAAGGATTGAAACAGAATCAGAAGAAAGTGGGGAAGAAAGAAATGAAAAACTAGAGACAAGAAAAAGAAATTGGAAAACAGAAAGAGAGGAAAAAGGAAGTGAAGCAAAAAGGCCAAGGAAAGGAGACAATTGGCCCAACGAAGTAAGAAAATTAAGATACAGAATCATAAAATTGGATGGGAAGAGTGCTGAACAATTGAATGAAATAACAAGTCAAAAAGAGCAAGGAAAACAAGGTGGAAAACACTTGCAGAAAACGAAAAGAATAAAGAAAGTAAATCAAAAGTATAGATCGCCTGAATGGTTGTATCGTGCTTTGACTAGTCACAAAGAAGAATTGAACACTCACGAAAACCCAGAACAAAGAAACCGGATGGGAGAAAGTGAAGTGCAACAAACCTGAAGCAACAAACCTGAAGAAATTTAGATAGTTTACCGGATTTGACAAAACACTGAACTGACAAATTTACCGGATGTGACAAAGAAAGAATTCTGAAAAAGAATTAAAAGAAAGTACAAAGCAAAGATAAAAAAATTGGAAGAACAGAGTGGCAAGCAAGTCATTTCTGAGGTGTAGTGACACAATTTTCTAGAAAACAAGTAAATAAGGTTAGAAGATAAAATGGAGAATACTAGAGATAGAAAGTGTAGATGTGAGTTTTTAGGTAGATGGTGCAAGATGTGCTGTTTTTGTACAGGTTTATTAATAACAGTATGGGTGGTTTTAGCAATAACTATTCCAATTAGTTTAGCTGTAGTAGAAAAGTCTAATAACACTGAGAAAGAGAAAGGAGCTAACACTCAAGAGCCAGTTATTTTAAAGAGTAGTGCAGAATTACATAAGGACAAATCAATAACAGATTTTTCAAAGAATGTTTTTACTAAATTACTGTATGAGTATGTAGAAACAATGGATGTAAGAGATTGCTATGTTTGTATGCAGTTGCCTGCATCTGTAGCAGAGGATGTGACTTATCATCACCTCCCTTTGACGTATGGAATAACATGTAGTGTATTAGCAAGCTTATTTTATAAAACAGGTAGATTAGAATATTATTACACTAATATAGATAAGATTTTTGCTAAAGTTTCTGTAGTTCCCGAGTTTAACAAAATAAAAGAGGGTAAGACGTTTGGTGAATATTTCTTAGAAGATAAGATTTTAACATTAGATAGTATAAATAGGTACAACCTTACCTGTGAGTTAAAGAAGGAAGAAAAGGTATTTTTAGAAATGGTTGAAGAGAGAAGAGTGAAATTTGAAAGAAAAGTGATAGAAGAGACAAAAACACCTCTTTGGGCATTTGAGGAAGACCATCATGACAAGAAAAAGACAAATGCAGCTATGACTCTGGATTGGCCCCAACAGGGAAGGTTGTGCATTAGAAGAAATAAGACAAGATATGACAATTATTTTGTGGGTTCCAGAAATTGCCATGACAATTACCAAATTCTAGGTGGATGGGGATTCAAAGGGGGAAAAGATCCAATATTTCCAGGGATTTATTATGTTTGTGGGAATAGGGCTTATTATAGGTTGCCGGACCATTGGTATGGGTCATGTTACTTAGGCCTGGTCTTTCCAAAGATTTTTCATGTGGATAGAAAAGAAAAAGGAACACACAAAATGATAAATACCTTTACACGTAGAAAAAGGGAAAGTTTTTCAGAAATAGTAGGTGATATTTTTGGTGCATTGATACCAGCAGTGGGAATATCTTTGAATGCATTTAGAATTCGGAAATTATCCACAGTAGTAGATTGTTTATCTACAGATACTGCTGGAGGGTTCTTAATGGTAAATACCGAGATGGTTGCCATGAGAGCTATGGTGATGCAAAATCGTCTTGCCCTTGACATTCTTTTGGCAAAAGAGGGCGGAGTCTGTGGAATGCTGAAAGTCCAACATTGTTGCACTTACATTCCAGATAAAAGCGAAAATATACAGAAGTATATAACAAATATTACAAATTTGCACAAAGAACTTGTTCCACTGGAGGTTGAAAGTGTTTGGGGAAAACTTGGTAAAGGGTTTTCTTCTGTAACAAATTGGTTAACAAGAATGAGTGGATTGATAATAGGGAAAGTTATAATAATAGCAACCATGATAATAATAATAATATTAGTACTGAAACTTGCAGTAACATGTATAAAGAGAAGAAGAAAGCAGAATAAGATAGAAAAAGAAAACATGATAAACAAGGAAAGAGAGAGAGAAATAGGTGAAATAGAGTTAGAAGAAATAAAAGAGAACATGTACAAGAAAACGAAGAAACAAGTTGAAAGGGATACAGAAGTGTAAACTAACAAAAGCAAATGGATAAAAGATATATGCTGTCTGAGAAAATTGTATAACTTGGGTTTTGTGGTGATATTAAAAATCACCAAAGGGCGGAGTTGATGGAGCAGGGTAAATATAAAAATTTTAACCTCCTAATATTTTCGTACAATATTAATAAACATGTTCGTTTAAGTAAATAACCAACAATGTATGTAAAGGGTTAATGGTAACACGCAATTCAGTGAGCAAATTAATTGACTTATAATTGTTTACGTTATTAACATAACATAATATTTGCGTACTAATTTAATAATAAATGCATGATTTTGTGCTTTTAAATAAAACGTGGGGTTGCAAAATAAAGCGATGGTAAGTAAGAGACAGCTTTATATGTTGCTTCTGCTAGGTAATACCTAATTGGGGTACGTAGAAAGACGGGATGGAAACGAAAGGGTTTATATTTCTTTGTTTTAATAACATTTTGTTTATCTTTGAAAATAGTGCGCTTAGGCCTGCCGAGCAGCAATATAAAATGGCCGCGAGTTACTAGAGTGCGCATGAGCGGATGAGACCATGTGATAGAGGAGAGAGGCTGTGGAAAAGGGATGATCACGTGCTGATGCCGAGAGGCTAAGATGAAAGTAAGGTCAAGGCTGCTGTGACCCTTCTGAGCAGATGTGTGCCAAGATGATCAGCAAGAAGCGTGAGAAGCCTGGTTGAATCAATAGACGGAACTGTGTTATATAAAATGTAGCAGAAAAAGATACAATTTGGACTGATCGAAACGGATGAGCAAGTGCATGAACTGTGGGAAACGATGCTTGCATGGACATTCCACACGGAACTGGTTAAGACCAGGAAGTTTGATTAAAATGTATATGGACCTGAGTTTTTGACCAATGAGAATGAATCGCGCCATGTAAGAAGAAACATTTTATGCTGTAAGCTAGAATTAGGGTATAAGAAGACCTACTCTTGGTGGGAGGGGTTAGAATGCTGGAGTAGAATGCTGCGGGATGC
The DNA here is from genome assembly GCA_963921515.1 of Calotriton arnoldi. Classification (NCBI taxonomy): domain Eukaryota; kingdom Metazoa; phylum Chordata; class Amphibia; order Caudata; family Salamandridae; genus Calotriton; species Calotriton arnoldi. The sequence continues at coordinate 201,180 of CAWUFW010011442.1, read as the reverse complement.
TGCGGGAGATGCTGAAGAAGTTAGATGCTGTAGATGGGAGAGTTTGCGGTTGCTGATGCTGACGAGCTGATGCTGCTGCTGTTAATTTCCTTTTCCAGTTGAGTATAAAGATGCTGCTTTAGGAGAACTTTTATTGATAGATTTTATTAGAATTATTAGGATTTCCCCAGAGAGATAGATAGGTTGATCTATAGAGTTCTTAGTATGATAACCTCGTTTTTCCGTCTAATAAAAGTGCCATGCAATTTCAAACCATTCTTATAATGATGATAAATGTAATGATCTGAATAATAAACTTAATCTAAATTTCATGCATTCAAAACTTTATATAAACTTTATTATTCTTTAAACAAATGACTCAGTGATTTTCTTTAGCATAATGATAAATAATGAAATGGTAAAAGAGTTCATTGTGATTGAGCTGGTCTTAATCATCATCAACTGATTCCTACTAGTTGGTCCATCGACCAATGAGCGGAATACCTTAAAAGCAAATGAGAAATACTATGTCATTATAAAAGAGGTATCCCGTCTCCTTCCAGCGAATCGTTTTTCTCCTAGGTACATTGACGGAGGAAATCCAGGGAACAAATGAGTAAGTGAATGTATATGCGGTGTTATGGGCCCCACCGTCATATGGATATAGTGTGTGTGTTAGAGAAATAATTGCACCTGGATGACCAAAGCATAATAGGAGAAATTATTTTTATTGTTAGCGCTGGATCACTGGCATTGGCATAACGTACAGCAATATACCGTTGATAGTACGGGTGACACAAGTACAGGTGCCAGCCTACGGGGAAGAAGAGACATAATATCTTTTACCCTTAAAGTTGGTGGCGGGCATTCATCAGCACCAATGCTGTCACTCTGCCAATACAAACAATTACGAGAAATAAAATACAATCAGTGGTGATGAGGGTGGCAAGCATCCACCGGCATCTAACCCACCGTTGATGGGCCACGTGATTCAGCTTAACACCTTCAAGTCGGGGGGGAGGGTGGCTAGACAGGTCTGTAAAGTCTGCTGTCCGGGGTAAGGAACCCTGCCAGGTCTCCTCACCCTGGGTGTCTCCCCCTTCCAGCATTCTTACCGCCTAATAAATACCACAGTACACATTCCTACACAGAACGTAGGAGTTGTCTTCTCTTGTACTTCTACCAGAGATCTTTGTACTTCCAGGGCCTCTTTTTTTCCTGCTATTGCTGCTTAAACCCATTCTCCAGTTTATCCTAGTTGGTTGATCGTCAAATTGTGGTAGGAGGCTTGGTAATTTCAGGCTTGAACATGGTAACACTTCATATGCTGCCTACCACAGTGCCTACCCCATCTTCAGTCACCTCTAAATGTAACCTTTTGACTGGTTATACCCTGGAAAAATGGGACCGTGTGCCAGCACCAAGACGGCCATCATAACTTTTAATATACTTTGGGACATATGTACGACCCATTTTAGCGGTCGCAAATGGGAAATCGGCCCATTTGCGACTGCTAAAATGGTGTGTGGTATGTACAAACCCTATTTTGCGGTAACCTCTTACTGACTTGCAAAATAGGGTTTGTGAGTCGCTATTGGGAAGGGGTGTGCCAGGGGCGTCCCTGCCTAATAGCCAGTCGCACTAGTATGTAGGAATGTTTTGCGGCCGCAAATGCGGTCGCAAAACATTCACAATGTACCACCTACTTCAAGTAGGTGGTAAACCACTCGCAAACGTGAAGGGGTCCCCTTTGTGTTGGGCAGCAACAATATTTTTAAGAGCACTTTAAGAATTACTTTATTGCATGATTTGTTAAAACCCTTGCAATGGTCTACAATAGCAGAAATTCATTACAATATATAAGACAAATGGTTGATAAAAGAAACCTTGCAATTCTATTAAAAAAACGTAAGTCATTATGACATATAAAACATTGTTGCAATGCACTAACAGTGACATACGGTAAGTTATGTCAATTAAAAAAGAAAACAGCAGTCACAAATAAGCAGAGTGGATCAAGTCCTGAGCCGACTAGCCTGTCGCTTCTCACATCCTCTAACTTTTTTAAGAAGCGATCCATAAACCTGACCAAGGTGCAGTTGAGTGCAGTGTTCGAAGGGTCGAAGCAGGCCAGCACTGCTCCTCTGCAGGATCTAACGTCCTTTTTGATCCAACCCCATCGCAATAAGGTTCTTCTATCTTCTAAAAGATTAGGGCACAAGCATAGGACATGCATTATGTCTTCCCTATAATAGCCACAGAGCCGACACGTTTCCTCAACCCCCTCTCTTTTCCATTTTGGGAGATGGCAGGTCGTAGAAAACACCCCCATTCTCAGCATCAGGAACTGGAGCTTAATACGTGCCTTGAAAGTGGTCGTTAAATAGCTCTGAGGTTTCAGCTGTGAAGTAGGTTCGTAGGGTCATCCATCCGTGGCTCCGTGCCGAGAGGCTGGCCCTATCTTCTGCTGAAGAGAGTAGTTTCGCACTGAGTTTTGCTAGCCTCTTGAATTCGTTTTGGCTTACATTTAGGTCCCAGAGGATGCTCAGACCAAGAGAGCTAAGGCCGCAGGACAGGTAGTGGTGTCCCGCCGGCCATCGACTTGTGTTCAGCTGGGTCCATAAATAGTGAGCCAGACAGCCTTCCTTAGCCGCCCTGAGCTTATGGCAGCTTATTAAGAAAGTCGCCATACAGCCCAATGACTGTCTGCAGATGCCAAATTCCAACCTGATTTGTGCCGGTGACATATAAGAGGGTAGCAGTAAGATTGTTCTATAGATTTTTGCGACTGATTTGTCCAATTGCCCAATATCACGCCCTTTCAGAACCTCGCTCCCATAAGTGAGGGTAGGGATGACCTTTGCCAGGGCCGTCTGGAGGGTTGGGGCGAATGTTGGGCCAATTCATTTTTTGTGAATGGAGCAAAGAGCGAAAGACAACGCAATTCCTTTCTTTTTTAGCTCTCCCAGCTGGTTCGCGTATCTGCCGTTGTTATTAAAGAAGACACCCAGATACTTGTGGCATCTGGTTGCTTCAATTCTTTCCTGATTGAGGAACCATGCTGGATTTTTGGTCCCACAGACCACTGTCTGCTTTTCAAAAATGAAACAGAAACATTTCTTTTATCTAAGGAAAACGGGCTGTATTAAAAAAAAAACTGCTTTATTTAAAAAGCAGACACAGACATGGAGACATGGTGGTCTGCTGACCCCAGCAGGCCACCATCTCTGTGACTGCTGGCCATTCCCAATGGGTCACAAATTGCAACCTGCCTCATGAATATTAATGAGGCAGGTCATTTGCGACCCATTTGGGAATTGCAAACAGTGTCTCAGACACTGTTGTACATTCCATTTTGCGAGTCGCAAAACATCGCAATTTTGGCCCATTGTTTCCTTCACAGATACCTACAGAACATACCTTTTATCTTACATGTAAGGTGACAAATACTCTTCCTCAAAAACCCTTCACTCCTCAGAGGAAAATGTCATGGTAATTCCAAGGTTGAAAGCATCAAACGTCATATGGAAAACGGGTCTATGCCTGGGGATCCAAACTCTTCAACACACTGCTCGAGCATTTACACAGCGGGACAAAATCATGTAAATTTCAGATGTTCCTCAAAGACTTACATTATTGCACATATCACAGGCAGGTTGGTGATCAGGCCAAAAGACAGTACGATCTTTAGTGTGCGCTGCATAAATGCTCATCGTCACTTATTCCCATCTCCATAGAGTCGAAGTCTCTGGTGGAATAGCACTGTACGGTCTGTCTCCAGATTTCATCATTGCTAATGTACCTTGAATGATTCTTGTAAAGACTACTGTGTGGAACTCTGTTGTTTTTTTTTTTTTAAAACATCTTTTTATTTGGCATGTGCTCAGTGAATAATACAATGAGGGGAAAATAATAGCGATTTTCTTTAACATACAGCCTCAAGCAGTCAACTGATGAACAGCCATTGACAAAATCATAAGACCTTTGCAAAAATAAACCCAACCGCATTTTACTACATTACAGACCCCAATATGTTCGCCATGATCCCCATATCTTCTCCCACTTCCTAGGGCACCCTCTGCTCTCATATATCGTGCTTTCTGCCTGCCAGCACCAGTCCAGGTTTGCTTCCCACCCCTCCACCGCCGGTGGGGTGACCAATCCCCAGTTCCTTGCAATATTTCATTTTGACACCACCGCTGCCAATATTAACTATTTTCTCACATGTTGCGGCCATTTCTCCTCAGAAATCATTAATAGGAGCCATTTGGCCTCCATTGGTATCTCTACCCCGCAACATTGGTCATAACCTCCCCTACTGCCCACCAGTAAGACTGTATCACGGGGCACTCCCATAACAAATGGTAGAAGGTCCCCTCTAGACCACACCCTCTTTGACACAATGCATCATTAACGCATCCTAGCTGTTGTAAAAGCGATTCGGGATAGGACACCCGGTGGAGCATCTTTAACTGGATCAGTCGGAACCTAGAGCGGATTGCTACCTCTCTTGGGCCTTGTGTCGCCTCCATCCAGTCCTCATCTGCAAGTGAGCGCAGGTCCTTCTCCCACGTCGCCCGCAATGAGCCCAACACGTCCGGTGAGTTATTTATTATTTTCTTATATAACAAGGAAATGGTCTTTTCAAGCAACAGGTCTGTCAACAGTCTATCCTCTAAAGGTGAGGCTTCTTCCAAGGCCTTTCCGAATATGTTCTTGTAGGGCATGACCTAATTGTAAGTAACTTAACCATTCCCCCGTTCCCATCTCCAATTCAGTTTGCAGCGTGGAGAACGTGATGTACCCCTGTCCTCGCCAGACATCACCCAGATTTTTTAGGCCCAGCAGCACCCATTTATGGAAACCACGCAGTTCTCCTACCTTTCCCAGCAGGTCACAGTCCCAGAGGGCGGACATACCCGTGAGCCTCCCCTCCCAACACAGATGTTTTGTTGCAGCCCACCACACCAGCAATACTGTCCTGGTATGCGGCGGTAGACCCTTCAGCCCTCTCCTGGTGTACAATAAAGAGCGGTAGCCCATGGGGCCCATGGCAACTCTATCTACCCTGTAGGCCGGCTCTTCTCGGTCACCAAATACCCATCCATTTACTGTGACCAGCTGAGAGGCCCAATGGTAGATCCGAATGCCTGGCAATGCCAGCCCCCATCATAGATCTCCGCTGCAGTTTGTGTAGCGCTATGTGAGGCGCACCACTGCTCTATAGCAGGGATCGCAGCCCAGCCTCCACCCTCTGGAAGAAGAGTGGCGGGATCTCGTACGGCATATTTTGCAGGACATATATCAAACATGGAAGGGTCATCATTTTACATATAGCTGCACGTCCCATGAGGGTAAGAGGCAAGATCCGCCAATGTTTGGTGTCTGCTGTGAATCTTTCCAGTTGGGAGCCCAAGTTCCGTTGATAAAACTCCCGGGGGTCCCTAGTTACATAGATCCCCAAGTACCTGAAGCCCTGCTCCTTGGTCGGTAACTCGCATCTAGAGGTCAAGTTGGGGATTCCACCCGCCAAGGGGAAGAGGAGGTATTGCTTACCGCTACAAATCGCCCAGAGGGATTGGTCCAAGTGTCCCCTTGGATAAAGGGGAGCGACCATCTACAAAGCACTCCCACCCCTCGGGATCCAGACGTAAACCCTGCATGTGCTATCAATTTGTAACCAAATCTGTCCAGTGCTTTACACTGATTGCACCAAAGGTTGGTTTCTTGTAGGAGGACGATATCCGGAGCATGTCGTTTAATGAACGGCAGGACTACCGATCTTTTAAGTTTACCGTTAAGTCCGTTTACATTCCAGGACCACACTCTCAGTGGGATCATCTGTGCATTGTGTCCTGCCATCTGTAAGATTGCCCCCTAACCCACCCTGGGTACAGGATCTCAACATCTCACATTTCGAAGGTGCCCTCACTGCACTTGGATCTTATGTTGTGCCACTTGTCCCGCCCCGAACACTCAGTTTCCTATGTAAAATGACAACATCAACAGATAACTTTATGCCACTTCCCTTCCCCACCCCCGCCGCCTACCCTGCTGCCCTGATAAACAGGTTGCGCCAACCTGCAGAGCACCTGTCGGACTAGATCTTGCATTAAACAAACGTAAGAGGGGGTGCCTTGGCCACCTCGGTGTGAAGATAAAATAGAAAGAAGGAGAAAAGAGAAAGAGAAAGGGCTGTTGTGTCAAACCCCCTATAAGAACAAACATACTTGAGCATCCCTTCTTCGAAGCGTCTAAATTGAGTCTCGATCACTTGCTTAGGGACTACATTGCTGTCCAGCTGTGTCACTGTGTCGGATCGGTATTCTCATGCCTGCAATGTGTCTCGCCACTAGCCCCAGTCTCAATCCCTGTTTTACCTTTGGCGGCAAGAACTCCACAGTGCGTATTGTTCTCACGTGTGCCTTGTCCAGTCACTAGGGCCTCCTCCTATGCCCGCTGCTTTGGCTTTTCCACCTGCTTATATCGGCAAGGACGCCCCTGGCTGCGCCCTGGGCATCGGCCTCTGCCCCGGTGCGCCGGAAGCCAGCTCAGTACCCACTCCCAAGCCTCCTCTGGGGAGACAAAGTGCCATGTGCTGCCCTCCGCCATCACCCGTAGCTTTGGTGGTACTCTATTTTATTTTAAAGTGGGTTACTCTTTAACAGACAACTCATCGCCTAGTGGTAATCCTTTTAACTTGGGTGTCCACTGTCCCAGTGTCTAGGCTATGACACGTTTGACACTTGGTGATGTAGTTTTTCAAATGGCGCTTGTTTGTAGGCATTTTCATCCTGCCCCACGTGTTGGTCGAGGCTGCCTGCCAGCCAACCCTGTTAAATCTGTGTACATGCGGGGGACCGTGGTGAGACCGGTCAATTGGTGAACAAGACAAACACTGTACCCCACAAACAAAGCTGCACCCACAAAATGATGGAAACAGCCACCATTCTTGTGTTAGAGAATCTACAAATTCTACGGCCATATTTATTATACTTCATAAACACAACATGAAAATTACACTGTTATCTTTATTGACCGTCATTTTTACAGTACATACAAAATGGGGTGGTCTTACGTTTTAACTAATACATAAAATCTCCTACCAAAAAATCCTCACATTCCATTGAGAGTCATGTTTGACCACCCTTCTGGCCCAGGTGGCATCACATAATTCATTGACTTGAGCCCCAGTAAATTTTGACGGTCTATCCACAAGCTCCCCTTCACACGGCTAATTCACATGCTCCCTTATGATAGAGGTAGCTAGGGCCTGCATTGAAGCTGGTTTTAAAAAAAAAACAACCATGGCAGAGCAACCCAACAAACGCTCACTCCCTGGCACCTAATCAAAAGATGGGCCTTTGCAGCCGGGCCCTACCTTGATTCCCTGGTGCAGCCACCATCCCTCTGCATCTCCAGGGCCTTATAATGGTGTACCATGTAAAACTATCGAAAATCACTGTAGTGGATGTCACAAGCCCTTCACTAGTGACATTGGCACCCCTACCCTGGGTTAATCTAAATGTGGTGAGACTCATAACCACATTTAACAATGAATAAGACTCCGTGAGACGAATGTTAAGCAAATACTGGAACTTGGTTAAATTTTACCACGTTTTCAGACATCTGGTGAGTCCCCGCCCACAAATAACGTACAGAAAGAGTAGGTCCCTTAAGGACATTCTGGTGCACAGTTACCCCACAAATCAGCAGTGGGAGCAGGGTCCTGGCTCAAGGAACAACAAGTGTTCTATAGTTGTAGAAATTGCAAGGCATGCGCACACAGCACAAACAAAAAGACATACACATTACCCACAGGCAGGGAGGTGAAGATCAAGAAATTCATCAATTGCAACAGCAATTTTGTAATCTATGTTTTAGTGTGTCCTTGTGTGTTGCAATATGTGGGAAGCACCATTTTCCATTTGAAGAAGAGAATCCTTGAACACTTACGTGCAGTTAGAAACAGGGATCCTAATTATCTAGTTGCTCGACACTGGCACCAGCATCATTTCCTGGACACTCACGAGATTTCGTTTTTAGGGATTGACAGGGTGACATTGAGTAAGAGAGGCGGAGACAGGGAGCGCACCCTGAGAAGGTTGAAATCAGAATATATCATCCAACTGAACAGCCGTCACCCCAGAGGCCTCAACCAGGATGAAGAAATGCCTGCGCACCTGGGGTAATTGTATGAGTAGAATGAGTTATACTTATTTTTAATTTTTATCTTAAATGGGCCTTTAATAGTTTTTGATTATGAGTATTTTCTTCTGCAATTCCTTTCTCTTCCTCCCTTATATATTATTTCCTTTGGACGTTGCTAGAAATGTATACACCCATGGGGCAGTTTCCCACAGATTATGATGCACTATAGGCGCATCTTTTGTTTAGTTATGGCGGCTGCCTACTACATATCTATTCTCCTCCTTTTTCTGACTGTTCCCACTACTATATTTATGTATTTCTAACCGAGCCTGGATCAGGAAATGTACTTTATATTAGTGAATTGTTTTTTGATCATCAACATATCTGAATTCATATTTCACCTAGGGACACACTTGGTTTTTTGGCATGTGCATTGGGGGCATTGGACGCTTACATTGATTGTTGTGGAATTGCTTAGCTGCGTATTAATGACCGTTTATGTGATCATTTATATTTTTGATGGGGGAGGGGAGTTGCCGTATTGTGGTACATTTCTAGTTTCGCTGTTTTCTGCTGCTTGGCGTTTTTTGTCTGTATATGTATAGATGTTTTGTAAACAATTTTTGCATTTTTATTTTACTGTGCACAAACCTGGAATCCTTTTACATTCCAGGGTATCACGAGATTGGACATGAAGTATTTTTCAGCCTTGAATGCAAAGAAGGCATTAGAATCTTGCTTGAATATGTGCCGTAATATATATTAATTTACTGTGCCTTTCAGAATTATGTTTGAGTCCCAGCACATGTTTTGAATGTGTTATCCCCTACTGCTACAGCACTTACAAAGAACAAATTGCCCCATAATATTTCAACTGTGAGTCAATTTGGATACACTTGTAAATGTGTTGCACAGCTTTCCTTCTGTTTACATTATTGTAAGCATGAAATACTGGCCGAGTCTTTTCACCGTCTCTGTTGGTAGGGTGAAACTTCATTGTTTTTAAGGCAATTGGGCATAGTTCACTTGGTTACGTGGCTTTGACAAAGACTGCAAGGTCGAAACACGTCAGCCGATGGATTAAAACAGTAGCAATAAACTGAGTTTTGGGGTGGCAACTTTTTCTTTGGTGGATGCCATCTAGGGTTATATTTGCATATATATATATATATATATATATATATATATACATATATATATATATATATATATATATATATATATATGTCCGTTTCATAAGTTGGATTCGGAAATTGTGTTTATATATATATATATATATATATATATATATCTTTAGACACAGGTGCATAAATGTATATTATGTGTGTTTGTGAATATGCATATATATATAAATATATATATATATTAATATATATACATCACCCTACCCCACAAAACACTTACCACCCAAAAACCCAAACCCACCCTAAAAACCCCTTACCACCCAAACACCGATACCCACCCCAAACCATTAAAAAAACGTACTACCCAAAAACACATACCCACCCTAAGATCCCCTTACCACCCAAAAACCTATACCCATCGTAAATCCTAAAAACTCCTTACCACTCCAAAACCCATACCCACCCTAAACCCTAAAAAATCACTTAAAACCCACAATCTCATACCCACCCTAAAACCCCTTACCACCCAAAAACCCATACCAACCCTAAATCCAAAAAAACCCTTAACACCCAAAAAACCATACCCACCCTAAACACTAAAAATACATTTACCACCCAAAAATCCATACCCACCCTGAACCCTAAACCCTAAAAACCCCTTACCACCCAAAAACCCATACTCACCCCAAACCATTAAAAAACATACTACCCAGAAACACATACCCACCCTAAAACCCCCTTATCACCCAAAAACCTATACCCACCGTAAATCCTAAAAACTCCTTACCACTCTAAAACCCATACCCACCCTAAACCCTAAAAAATCACTTAAAACCCACAATCTCATACCCACCCTAAAACCCCTTACCACCCAAAAACCCATACCAACCCTAAATCCTAAAAAAACCTTTTTTTTTTTAAACAAACTTTATTGTTTTTTTGTTTTTTCCTTGTTATCAAGCAATAAACATATGGCATACGTAATCTTATGAGATTATACATCCTCTATATAGAATGCTTCCATACAATGAGCATTATAAGCATCGATAGCCTGCAAAGCGCAAATAAACGTACAAAAAATGTCTTTTGATTCTATATGTCAGAATGCAAACCATTCCTAAATGTCATAATTTAACTGATACCCATTAACTCCACCCTCCTCCCCTTTGGATCCCCCCCCACCTCCCTAGGCTCTGGCTGTGTGTTACAATATCCTAAACATTTGTCCCTCTCCAAACAAGCTTCTTTGATTACAATCAGTTGTCATACTGCTTCGTCCAGAACCATTAGTGCTTAGCTACACTTAACAAACTCAGTTTTCCATCTACTATTGAGTATGTGGAACATCAGAGGCATCATCGGGCATGGTGTTTTTACAGGCTTCTACCATCGTGTCCCAATCTAGGGAGATTGTATTTTTCCTTAGGCCGCGTGCCTCCTCCCTACGCAGCGCAGCCCTTACAGCTCCGGCCCACCTGATCAGTTCGCTATGCCACATGCGTAATGTAGGAGCTCTGGCTGACTTCCAGCGCATGGTAATGGCCCTTTTTGCAACTATGAGCGTCAAGTCCAAGAAGCGTAGCTGGACCTTATGTGTCTTCTTACGTCTCCGGAAACCCAATAAACACTCCAGTGCTGCGCCCTCCATGGAGAGGTGAGTAGTATCTTCAATCAATTTCTTAACTCCGTCCCAAAACCCATCTAGGCGTGGGCACGCCCATAACATATGAAGTAGATCTGCCTCTGGCAGTTTACATCAGGGGCATTGATGGGCAGTGGCCGGGTACATTCTCTGTAGCCTATGCGGGGTCAGATAAGCTCTATGTACAATCATACATTGTATAAACTTAAACTTGGCATTGCGCGGTATCTTCCGCGGGTATTCCAATATGTCCAACCATTCCCTGTCTGTTAATTCCCATCCCATGTCCTCTGTCCATTGCGCCCGAGTAGTGTCTAGAGGGATTCCGGCATGCGCACGAATACTAATGTAGAACCATTTAATGAGATGGCTACCTTGTCCCATATAATAAAGAGCTTTAACAAACTCGTTCACTTGGGGTTCCTCTCGCTGTGGGGACCACTGTCTCTTAACGTACTGCAGCACAGCTGCGTGCATCACATATAGCGTGTTAGGTGCTCCTGTGTCATGTGTAAAGGTATCATGGTCCATAAGTGACCCATCACCAAAAAGTGCCCCAATAGTCTCCACCCCCGCCTCCAACCATGGCCCAAGTGCCTGTGTCGTCAGCCTGCCACTCGCCAGTGGTATTCCCACTAGTGGGATGTTATCAGCATAAAGTCCACCGCTAGAGGTGTATTTTAGGGCTTTCTTCCAACCCGCAGTGCGGTCTGTAGTAGAGGTGGCAGTACTGGGGGGGGTTTGTTATGTGGTAAGAATAGAGTGTGGAGTACTCCCTGTTCCATGTGTCTGGTCGTATATCCGATCTCCTGCAGGTTACGTCCTGCCGTCCAGTAGGATAACCACTGCAGCTGGCATGCATAGTAGTAGGCTCTAAAATCAGGTGCTCCCAGGCCTCCCCCTCGTGTACTTATTTGTAGTTTCTTAAGACTTATTCTGCGACGACCCGCACCCCAGATGAGGTCTATCAGTATGGTATCTAGCGTATTAAAAATAGTGGCCGGTACCAGAAATGGCAGGTTCGTAAAGTAATATAAGAGACGAGGCAGTACCACCATCTTAGATAAAGCCACACGGCCTATAGCCGATAGGGGAAGTGTGGTCCAGAAAGATACCTCGGATGGCCTTATTTAGATTGCCCTCTAACATATCCGCTTGCGAACGGTAGATGTTAATGCCCAGATATTTAAAGGTATGTGGGGCTGTTGGTACTGTGAGTCTCCCAAAAGCAATACTGTCCGGGTGTGTTTGGTCATGGAAGAAAAAAGCATTAGATTTGGATTTGTTAATGGATAAGCCAGATACTCCTTCAAAATCAGCAAAAATACGGGTGATTGGACCTTGTCCCTCCAGTATGTCCGTCCCGTATACAATCAGGTCGTCTGCATATGCAGACACAAGGTGCATCGATGCGCCTACGGGTATTCCGCAATGAGTAGCCTCCATCCTCAGACGGAGGGCTAATGGCTCTAGTGCCAAGACAAATAGTATTGGGGACAGGGGACATCCTTGTCGTGTGCCCCTGTGAATGTAATATTCTCTGGAAATATGTTTCCCGGATCTGACTCGTGCCGTTGGAGCTGCGTATAATAGCCTTATCCATTGGACATATTTGGGGGGTAAACCGAAGCGTGCTATAGCTTTGAACATGTATTCCCATGACAGTGTGTCAAATGCCTGTCTCATGTCTAATGATATGCAGCCGGCACGTTGGTGTTGAGTAAGATCTGTGGACATAATCGGATGTAATCCGCGTATATTTAGTGACGTGCTCCTAGCTGGTATAAATCCACATTGATCTATATGGATCAGCTTATTGAGATACGGTTGAATTCTATTTGCTAACACTTTACTTAGGATTTTATATTCAGTGCATAGAAGTGACAGAGGGCAGTAACCCGACATATCTGATAAATCCCTACCTGGCTTGGGCAACGATATTACCAGTGCTTGAGCAGTGGTACAAGGGAGATGTCCTAGTTCAAGCGACTTGTTATATATCTCCTCCAGTTGTGGTATTAGTATTTCTGAAAATGTATCGAAGAATTCTACCGGCAACCCATCCGGGCCCGGTGTCTTATTACGCGCGAGCCCACCTATTGCTGCCTTGATCTCCGCCCTAGTAATGGGTTCCGTCAGGGCCTCCTGCATACCTCCCGGGGTCTGTGGGTATGGTAGGTCCGTGAGGAATTCGTCAGTATGGGATCCCTCCAAGCAGAGCGGTGCACTGTATAATCTTTCGTAATATGTACTGAATGCTTCATTAATGTCATATTGTGTGTCTGCAATGCCCCCCCCCCCCAGGGAGATTGATAGAGCTAATAACGGTGGTGGGAGGGTCATTCCTTATTAGTTTTGCCAAAAAGGTTCCCGATTTATCTGCGTCTGAATGTCGCATTTGAGTATATGACCTATAGTCTATCAATCTAAGAGTTTCAAGCAGTTCTGCATGTTGAATACGTGCTTCCTGCAGTGGGACCTGCTTCGTGGGGTCGTGCGCTGCTTCCTGTTCTAACTTTGACATGGCATTCTCAATGTCCTACAGGTTCCTATGTGTCTCTTGCCTGGCTCCCACTGTGGCACTAATTGCCGTTCCCCGTATAACCGCCTTCACCGCGTCCCATTCGATTAATACTGTGGAGGCAGTGTTCCGGTTTTCTGTAAAATAATTTTGAAGTGTTGTGGAGAGCGTGCTGTGAAACACAGTGTCTTCCAGTAATTTGGGCCATAACCTCCATGTAGGAACCGGGGTGGGTATTCTGCCCCAGCTAAAGACCGTCTCCAGGGGATTGTGGTCAGAGAAAGTCTTCGCTAGGTGGGTAGTGTCAGTGACTTGATCTGCTATGGAGTTGGAACACAAAATCCTGTCTATCCTGTTATGTAGGTGATGTACCGGAGAGAAGAAGGAGTATTCCTTATGTTGTGGGTTCCTAAGCCTCCATGTATCGCTAAGGGACCAGCCCTCCACCCAGTTGCGTAATGCTTCTGCCTGTTTACTGGCTCCTGTGTCTCTCAAGGGGGGGTGCGATCTGTCCAGATTGACATCCATAACCGCATTACAATCACCCCCTATTATCCATGGATAAGTTTCCCATCCCGCCAAAATCGAGTTCAAGTCTGTAAAGTATTTGTGTTGATCGTGATTTGGAGCGTAAATGTTCCCAAGGATCACCGGCACTCCATCTAACGTGCCACGTAGGAAGATGTATCTTCCCTGTGTATCCACCCTCTTTTCCTGTATGATAAATGGTACCCCCTCCTTATCCAGATAGTCACCCCTCGGGCGAAAGCAGAGTAGTTTGTGGAGATCATCTGCCCCCTCCATTTCTTCCTTATTTTTATGGCTTCCGCTTCCATCAGGTGCGATTCTTGGAGAAAAACCACATTTGCTCCCCGACGTAATAGTTGTGCGTGTACTCTATGCCTTTTGTGTATGGAACCCAACCCACGGACTTTCCATGTAATGAATTTATATTTGTCAAGTGTTTGCATCCTTAGTTAATCGTACCTCATTTCTTCTGGGTGGTGGACCATGCAGTCTTATGGGACATAACAATTGCATTGCGCCAGAGCCCTGTAACCCCAAAACTAAACCCAATACCAGGTCTCGCCTATAAACTAAACCAGGCCAGACCAAACAAAACATCCATTGAATTAATACATAATAAACTGTAGCCTTCGCAAAGTGGGGACTGGCAGCCACAGCCATCATGTAATTAAGAGCTCCTCCGAGCCCGAGCAAATACTGCCTAGCATTACATTTGTCAGGAAACTTATATAAAACCAGAGCAAAAAAGGATATATTAGTTCTGGGATATGTACGCCGGCAGCGCCTTCATCCACGGCATATTCTAGTATTGCAGCTTTCTCAAGGGGGCTACAGCCCCAGTAGGTCATCTACCGTTTGAGGTGTCACGGTAGGAAAGAGTGTTAAGCTGTTCTCAGAGTTCGATCTAACCGTATTGCGTTCTGATGATTCCGAAGTCCTGCGAGAGGAATTGTCTCTAAAAGTGTTCGCAGTCGCCAGTGCCAACTCCTTGCTTGCTTGGGCCTGTTTCTGTGTCGGACCAGGAAATGACGACGTACCCGCGGGCCCGGTCGTCCGTTGAGATCGTCGATATCCCAATTTCCCGGGACCACGTGGCGGGTTCGGGAGGGATTTACCTGAGAGCTGTGTAGGGTCCATAACCTCCAGCCATTCTTCCACATCCTCCGGGCTTTCAAAGAAGTATGTCTTCTGATCATATATTATCTTCAAACGAGGAGGGAAAAGCAGTGCATATTTGAGGTTCATGGTGCGCAGCTTTCTCTTCACCTCTTGGTATGAGGATCGCCGACGTTGGACCATTAGCATGTAGTCGGGATATAGTGAGATCTGACAGTTCTCAAATTGAATCTGTGTCTTTTCTCGTGCTTTTTGAAGTAACAGATCGTGGTCCCTATAATTGAGGATTTTCACTATCAAGGGTCTCGGTGGGTCCCCCATTCTCGGCTTCCCTGTGGGTATGCGATGAGCCCTCTCAATGCAAAAGAAATCAGAGAGACCCTCCGGGGCCACATGCGTGCGGAACCATTGTTCCATGTAGGTTGTCGCCTCCGTCCCCTCAATTCGCTCCGGTAGCCCAATGACGCGGATATTGTTGCACCTTGCTCTGCCCTCAGCTTCTTCAAGCCTGTCCATCAATCCTGTGACTTGTTTTTGGGGGACCTGGATTTGTTTCGTATTGTCCTTATGTTGCGGCACTAAGTCCTCTAGGGTGGAGCTATGATCCTTCACCGTGTCTGCTAGTTTGGCATGATCTGCCTTAAGTAGGGTAAAACCTGTAGTGAGGGTGCCTATCTGCCGCTCTATGGCTCTCCTGGACTCCCGCACCTCATTGAGTATCAAGTCCAGTTTGTCCGGGGCTCCCGTGTCGCCTGTAGGTGGGATGGTATTAACTGATTGCATACTCACAGTTGAGTCCCTCTCATCCATGTCCTGGGAATTAGTGGCGGCTGCCTCTTGCATTTTCCCCTTTAGGCGGCCCATTTCCCTGTATGAGCGCTGCACACCACACACCTCCGTTGCAATGTGTAGCAATGATTACTATCCGAGCGGCTCCACAGTAATGAAGACGGCGGTGTAGTTCCGATGTGCAACGTGCGCAATCCTTCCCCCGTCGCTGAGAGGACCCTAGAGCAAATGGCAAGCGGACTCAATCCTTCCGGCGGGCCCTTTGTATAGATGTAGTCTCGGTGTGACTCACCCACAAAAAGCCAGTATAACACGCTATTGGGGCTGGGGGTGCAGTAGGAGTTCGTGATTATCTTGTCTCCCCTGGAATCGCCATGAGCTATGTTTCTAGTCCAACTTGAGCCAGCGATCAGCATACACCCAGGGATCACCTCCAGTACCGGGGCTGTTGGCGGCTCTCCAGTCAGTTCCCAATGCGGGGGGGGCAGGGGGAGAGAAGAAGTCACGGTGTGTTATCCCCTTAGAGTTTTGCACTGTCCTTCTCCTGAAGTGCTGTCTGTGTGCTCTCCAAGAGACCCCGCTTGCAGGCCCTACCAGTGAGAAAATCAGACTCGGATCCGGCGCCTGCCCTCCGTATTAATGCCAGGCTCCAAACATCCCCGTAATGCCCCAAAGATGAAATATGATCGTGCCGCTCTTATCTCAGGCTGCGCTGAGTGATCCGGTCCGGGCCGCCTCCATGAGAAAGTTCCCCGCTGTAACTTCCACCCTCTCCCTGTCCGGGCCGCTGGGAGGAACCGGAGAGGGAAATGGCCTTCATTCCGCAGTCACCCCCTCTGCCACGGGCTGTTGCTATGTGATCCGCCAGTCAATGGGGGGAAGGTGCTCCAGCATCTCTTGGATCTCAGAGAGCGAGCGGCACCCACCAGCAAGGGACTCACCGCTCGTATTCGCGGGCCAGGCCAGGCCCACCCCCTAGGCTCACCGTCTCACCGTGACGCAGCTCCGGCCGGTCGGGACCACTCACAGGCCGCACCACGCAGAATCCAGGCTCGAGAGCCGCTGCAGCTGCGCTCGGGGTCAGCCCTTCGCCACCGGGTCTTCCACATCGACCACCCGGACGATCCTCAGCAACCAAGTGGCAGCGCAAGGTTTGTCTCGGGCCTCGCCTCCTCAGTGCACAGCTACGCCGACTCTCCCTAGCCAGTAGCCGTCCCGCAGGTCACGGTTCCAAATCTATTTTGTGCCGGAAATCAGCGCGGTTTCGACGTGCAAGGGTTGTCGCTCGCCGTTTTCCTCACCTCGCCGACCTGGTACAGTGCAACCAGGTCTAAAATTTATGTTTTATTCAGGATAATTATGCTCGGGCTCTGGAGCCTTTTCAATCCGTGTCCGCCATGATCGGCGGCTAGCCACGCCCCCAAATCCTAAAAAACCCTTAACACCCAAAAACCCATACCCACCCTAAACCCTAAATAAACACCTTACCACCCAAAAAACCATACCCACCCTAAACACTAAAAATACACTTGACACCCAAAAATCCATACCCACCCTGAACCCTAAAAAAACACCTTACCACCCAAAAATCCATACCCACCCTGAACCCTAAAATAACTTATCACCCTAAAACCCATACCCACCCTAAGCCCTAAAAATCCCTTACCACCCAAAAACCCATACCCACCCTAAACTCTAAAAACGACCTTTCCCAAAAATAAATAAATATATATATATAGTAATACATCCCTGTAAAACATTTACAACAAATATGCCTTGACCATTCATGCATTCACAACAAAATTAGTTCTAATGGCATGCGTGGTAAAAGCATATTCGTTTTAAAGGCATACGTGGTAATGTCGCAAGTGTGGTTAAGCCTTCGCTGTAATGGCATGCGTGGTAATGGCATGCATGGTAGAGTCGCATGCATGGTTAAGCCTTCGTTCTAATGGCATGCATGGTAATGGCATGCGTGGAATGTCGCACACGTGGTTAAGCCTTCGTTGTAATGACATGCGTGGTAATGTCGCACACGTGGTAAAGCCTTCGTTGTAATGGCATTCATGGTAATGGCATGCCTGGTAATCTCACATGCGTGGTAAAGCCTTCGTTGTAATGGCATGCGTGGTAATGGCATGCGTGGTAATGTCGCACGCGTGGTTAAGCCTTCGTTGTAATGGCATGCATGGTAATGGCATGTGTGGTAATCTCACATGAGTGGTAAAGCCTTCGTTGTAATGGCATGCGTGGTAATGGCATGCGTGGTAATGTCGCACGCGTGGTTAAGCCTTCATTGTAATGGCATGCATGGTAATGGCATGCGTGGTAATCTCACATGCGTGGTAAAGCCTTCGTTGTAATGGCATGCATGGTAATGGCATGCGTGGTAATGTCGCACGCGTGGTTAAGCCTTCGTTGTAATGGCATGTGTGGTAATCTCACATGCATGGTAAAGCCTTCGTTGTAATGGCATGCGTGGTAATGACATGTGTGGTAATGTCGCACGTGTGGCTAAGCCTTCGTTGTAATGGCATGCATGGTAATGGCATGCGTGTTAATCTCACATGCGTGGTTAAGCCTTCGTTGTAATGGCATGCGTGGTAATGGCATGCGTGGTAATATCACATGCGTGGTAAAGCCTTCGTTGTAATGGCATGCGTGGTAATGGCATGCGTGGTAGAGTCGCAGGCGTGGTTAAGCCTTCGTTGTAATGGCATGCGTGGTAATGGCATGCGTGGTAATGTCGCACGCGTGGTTAAGCCTTCATTGTAATGGCATGCATGGTAATGGCATGCATGGTAATCTCACATGCGTGGTAAAGCCTTTGTTGTAATGGCATGCGTGGTAATGGCATGCGTGGTAGAGTCGCATGCGTGGTTAAGCCTTCGTTGTAATGGCATGCGTGGTAATGGCATGCGTGGTAATGTCGCACGCGTGGTTAAGCCTTCATTGTAATGGCATGCATGGTAATGGCATGCGTGGTAATCTCACATGCGTGGTAAAGCTTTCGTTGTAATGGCATGCGTGGTAATGGCATGCGTGGCAATCTCACATGCGTGGTAAAGCCTTCGTTGTAATGGCATGCGTGGTAATGGCATGCGTGGTAGAGTCGCATGCGTGGTTAAGCCTTTGTTGCAAAGGCATGCATGCGTAATGTCACATGCGTGGTAAAGCCTTCGTTGTAATGGCATGCGTGGTAATGGCATGCGTGGTAGAGTCGCAGGCGTGGTTAAGCCTTCGTTGTAATGGCATGCGTGGTAATGGCATGCGTGGTAATGTCGCACGCGTGGTTAAGCCTTCATTGTAATGGCATGCATGGTAATGGCATGCATGGTAATCTCACATGCGTGGTAAAGCCTTCGTTGTAATGGCATGCGTGGTAATGGCATGCGTGGTAGAGTCGCATGCGTGGTTAAGCCATCGTTGTAATGGCATGCGTGGTAATGGCATGCGTGGTAATGTCGCACGCGTGGTTCAGCCTTCGTTGTAATGGCAATGCGTGGTAATGGCATGCGTGGTAATGTCGCACACGTGGTTAAGCCTTCGTTGTAATGGCATGCATGGTAATGGCATGCGTGGTAATCTCACATGCGTGGTAAAGCCTTCGTTGTAATGGCATGCGTGGTAATGGCATGCGTGGTAATCTCACATGCGTGGTAAAGCCTTCGTTGTAATGGCATGCGTGGTAATGGCATGCGTGGTAGAGTCGCATGCATGGTTAAGCCTTCGTTCTAATGGCATGCATGGTAATGGCATGCGTGGTAATGTCGCACGCGTGGTTAAGCCTTCGTTGTAATGGCATGCGTGGTAATGGCATGCGTGGTAATGTCGCACGCGTGGTTAAGCCTTCGTTGTAATGGCATGCATGGTAATGGCATGCGTGGTAATCTCACATGCGTGGTAAAGCCTTCGTTGTAATGGCATGCGTGGTAATGGCATGCGTGGTAATCTCACATGCGTAGTAAAGCCTTCGTTGTAATGGCATGCGTGGTAATGGCATGCGTGGTAGAGTCGCATGCGTGGTTAAGCCTTCGTTGCAAAGGCATGCAGGGTAATGGCATGCGTGGTAATGTCGCACGCGTGGTTACGCCTTCGTTGTAATGGCATGCGTGGTAATGGCATGCGTGGTAATGTCGCACGCGTGGTTAAGCCTTCGTTGTAATGGCATGCATGGTAATGGCATGC
Organism: Calotriton arnoldi; assembly: GCA_963921515.1. Classification (NCBI taxonomy): domain Eukaryota; kingdom Metazoa; phylum Chordata; class Amphibia; order Caudata; family Salamandridae; genus Calotriton; species Calotriton arnoldi. Next base: position 181,142 of record CAWUFW010011442.1, on the reverse strand, counting down.
GTGGTAATCTCACATGCGTGGTAAAGCCTTCGTTGTAATGGCATGCGTGGTAATGGCATGCGTGGTAATCTCACATGCGTAGTAAAGCCTTCGTTGTAATGGCATGCGTGGTAATGGCATGCGTGGTAGAGTCGCATGCGTGGTTAAGCCTTCGTTGCAAAGGCATGCAGGGTTCCAGCTTTGTGGTAAAGGCTGTTGCCCTCTCTCTTGTGTGTGCACACAAGGGACTATTGTGCCTCAGGCTGGTGTTCCACCAACACATATGTAGTCCCAGGAGGGTGGGTTGTCACGATGGATGGCATAGGCATTGAGATACCCATCTTCCCTGCCCCTATGCATATCTTTGCACTGTACATTATAGCCAGGTTGTTGTGTATCTTGTTAGAATGCTTGTTACTTTTAACAGTGACACACATGCATCTGTTGCAATTATGTTCATTATTGTAGGTAGCAAACCATTCTGTCCTTATTAGCCCACTATGGTGCTGTAGTCTCTTTAGTGTTCGTACGTTTGTGTTCCGCATTGGTTCGAATATCGGTAACAAGCATTGCAACGACCACCGAGATGGCAGGCCATAGGACTGTAGTTCGTTCTGATGCTAAAATCGAATATAATTAATGAATACCAAATCCCTAAGAGGAGTTTGGCAGATTCTACACTAGAGAATATACAAACTGTCAAAATATATGTTAAAGAAGGAACACTACAAAAATATCTCCAGTGCATTTCACTAGACTAGGAGCAAGGGAAGAACGTTTCTTCTGTATGAAGGTGCGAGAGTAGCAGGAACTCTTAATATAGACCTCTAGGTACAGGCCTCTGAGTAACACATACAAATAAAATGAACTTTTTGCCTGTATGAATAATTGGTACCAGAAACTTGAAGTTAATGTGGCTTCAGGTTCACTTGGGCGCACCTGCACGAATAATGTATAATGAAATAATTTGTAAACCTTTCTATAGGACAAATTACAATGTGACAACTGTTTTCTGTCTATGAAATAACTTTGCCCTGGATGTCAAAACTGAAAAGATTAACTGTAATCAGGTTATAGTTGTTCTAAATAATTCAAGTTTCTCTTTATTGCTGAAAACAAATATGTATCCTTATATGGGATACTTTGTACTGTCTAAAATGACTCCCCACTTATTCTTGTGGGTTACAGGGATCCCTTATGAAAGGAAACCACCGCAGCCAGTCATTTTGGTGGATCATCACAAACATCTGATGAATTACTAGCCATTGGTTCAGGTTCTCCATTTGGGGGGGGTAGCTTAAAACACATCTCAACAGTGTCATGGTGAAGAAATGCACACATTACCTGGCACCTGCTGGAAAGCTAGTTGGCCATGTTGATTTGGCAACTTTTTTTATTATTTGATGTTACTGTGCTTAACTTTTTTTCTATTTTAAAATCATTTGCTTGTGTGGGACTATCCTGGTAGTAATATCCTGGCTGCAGCAACATAGTACCACAATTGCTTAGCAATAGGAACCGTGAATCACGGGAAGTTATACTAGATAATCCAAGATGCCTGCTGTGTCTCCAGCATGCAAGGGTTTGTGGATTGATGTAAATCCAGGTTCGTTGTCAGTAATCTGCAGTTTAGCGTTTTCTCCATGCATGCACAGCTTCAATTCAAACAGCACCAGACAGTGCTTAATTTGTGCCAGTGTTTTTAAGGTGCTTGGCACCGACACTCAATTCTTAAGACCAGCACTTATTTATGGCAGTCCACCACATGGTGGCACTGTCTGTCTATTTTTGAGAAGAAAGCATGACTTTAACAATTAAATATACATTGAAAAAAAAATAACTCTAGTGCGTGCAGTCCATATTTACAGCTTTTGGTGGCCTGGAATTGTCCAAACTGTCACATTTCTAAGAGTGTGATGCTTAGTAGGGAGCGTTTATACTGGCATTTGGCAGCAATGGCAAGTCCAGTTGGTATTACCAGCTGCAGTGGCCTTCTGGGAAACAATTTGGACTCTGGCACTTATTTTATTGCAAATTAAGCACCGGTGTTAGCGCTCAGTGATGACCGCCAATTTTTCCTCAGTGGAAAGCAACATTTTGCGAGCATATCTGGAGCAACACAAAGCCATAAGCAGTAACTGCAGCCCGCTTCCTTACACTTTCTACCATTCTCTGCTATTGTTGATCAACAATTTGCAGGGTGAAATCAAGCGAGGGTATGGTAATAGTTGAATAATTTACAACCATGGCTATGGCATTCTTTAATTCAGTTGTATATTTTGATAAAAGGCCACAGGCGTCGTCTCGTGTTCAATTAGCTTTGATTGACTATTATTGGAACCAGGGGCGGCTCCTCTTCTAAGGCGGAGGAGAGTCGCCCCACTGCTCTCAGAGCAGGAGAAAGGAAAAATAAAATGATAATAGCCCTGTTATTATAATTTTATTTTTCACTGCGGGGCTAGATTAGGGCGGGCGGAGCTGGGGTCACATGAGGAGGAGTGGTTTGGCCCTCTTGGGCCGGCCAAACAGTCATGCGCACTTTGCATGTTCCCCACCAGGCTGTGTAATGCATGCCCAGGCTCCCATTCCCCATCTGAGCGCTGAACCACTGCGCTCAGACCAATCACAACGCTGCATTGCAGCGTGTGATTGGCTTAGGGGAGGGAGCCAATCTGCTTTCGCCAAAGCTGAGGAGAAGGCGGCGTGGGAAGGGACCCATGTGGAGGAGACGGCGGCTGCAAAATGTAAGGGTATTGGCGATGGAGCCCCTAGAGTGTAAATTGTGCTCGGTATTGCAGGGGTGGGGAGTTGAAGAGACCACACATGTGGTCTCTCTGTACGCGGCAACAAACTGGTATATTTGCGACAGCCGGAGTACTCAGTCCCCATTATGTTAGCGACCCTGGCGGAATTCAGAGAGGTATCTGGGCTTCATGTAAATCTAACCAAATCCAAACTGTTCCCGTTGAGCACTATAGTGGGGATTCCACAACATAATCTCCCAATGATGGGGCTCACTTGGGAGACTACCAGCGTGAGATATCTTGGGATAAGAATAGCGAGGGAGGTGGGGATATTTGGAACTCTCAACATCAGTACAGTTCTGGAGGGTCTTAGGTTTTCGGTGAAATTTTGAAACACTATCCAACTGTCCCTAAAAGGTAAGGTGGCGCTCGTAAAAAGGGCTGTTTTGCCTTGCTGTCTTTATGTCTTTCAGGGAGCCTTATTTGACATCCCTAGAAAATACTTTGTTGAGCTAGATAAAATCATTGTTGACCTGCTTTGAGCATCCGTCCAGAAGAGTGTAAGCTTAGATACTTTAAACCGTACCTGGAGGTGAGGCGCAGTGGACTGGAGCTACCTTGTCTGGAGCTTTACAATCTTGCTGCACAGCTCCAACATGCGGTACATTGACTGGACAAAGGGAAGAACTGGGAGAAACGGTTGCTGTGCTGCTCGTGTGGCGAGATGTCTCTGTCCGAACTCCTGATGTTAGGGGCGGGAGCACCAATCTTGGTTCCATATGTGGTGAGTCAGGTGGGTCGAGCTTGGGATGAGGCGGTTTGGCGGGTACTAAGTCGCGCTCCCTGTGTGCCGAACTTGCCTGTGTGGTCCCTACGCCCGTTTACGCAAATAGCACAAACGATGGCGGTAGATCGGTGGTGGGTGGGAGGCTGTAACACACTATGGTATTGGTATCCGAATGATAGATTTATTACCCTTCCGGAAGGCGATGGAAACATTCAATTTAGGCCATGAACGATACTTGCAATTTGCTAAAATAGCTGCCACAGCTTGTGGTATCTGGCCTTCATTCAAAGATGCCCCTGAAGAGTCACAGACAGTGGTGATTTTACTCACCTCGGCTGGGGGCTGTAAGTTAATCTCCTCTATATACAGGGCACTCCGGGAGGATGTCCCACTGCGCGCGCTGCTGGTTCAAGGCACATGGCAGGAAAGTCTGGGGGAACCGATTATGGACAAGGAGTGGGAGATCATACACAAGGGGGTGAAGACTGCTTCAACTAACTCGAGGTTCAAATTGATGCAGTATAATGTTATTTACCAGGTATATCTTACTCCCACCACACTACATGCTATCTACCCGGGGCGGGCGCCCACCTGCCCCCGCTCTTTGTTTGAAGGAGCGGACTTTATGCATATGCTATGGTGATGCCTCAAGCTGGACACGTACTGGCAGATCATAGTTGATCGATTAAATGCAACCACAGGGTGGAGAGTCCCCAGAGATGCTAAACAATGCCTTTCGGAGCAGGTACTGACGTGCAAGAAGAAAGGTCTTAGTAGGTGGTTCCTATTGCTGGAGTTGGTTCTCGCTAAGTGCAGAGTGGCTATTCGTTGGATATCCCCTACCCCTCCAGAAGTGAATGAGTGGGTGAGAGATATGACTTATTGGGCAGTGGCTGAAGAAAGCCAGATGCAAAAATGCCGGAGACAGTAAGTTTGCTGACTCCTTGCTTGCATGGGTTGCGATGCTCGCTGATCTACTAGAACCCCCTGATGCCAGACCCGCTTAGACACAGCGGTAAATGGTGGATGATGTGAATATGCTGAGTAATTCAAGCCACGAGTGGGGTAGGGGTAAGGTTGTGGTTCGGGGCTAATGCACTTGTCACACAAAAGACAATATGTGTATACCTCCTATGCTGGGTTTGGTTGTTACAGATGCATGGACTTTGCAGCTCCACTCTTTTTTCATCTTGGATCAAGTTTCATGATCAGTCTTGTGCAACAGTTGTGGTAGAGCAAGGGGGGAGGGGTATTTGTGTTGTTACTACTGCATCAAAACCTGGTGTGTTCCATCTTGTCTTAAATGCCAATAAAAATTTATACAACAAAAAACAACACGGCTGACTCTTTTTTTAATTTACTATTCTAAGATGGAAAACACCAATCTTTGAGCAGTAAATAAAATGATAATTTTACTGTGCGTCAAAGCGTGTTTTGAAAAAGGAGCATTCTCACAGTAAGTTGTAGCTGCCAGGCCCTCTAAATTGTTTTTAAATAGTATTTTTTTGTATTAAAAAAAGGCTAACACTGAAACAGGCGGGTTATGGCGAGGGTGCAATTGAGGAACAGGTGAGGGGAAAAACCAATGCGTGGGGAACCAGAGGGAGAGAGAGGAAGGCGTTGAAGGAGTTACAGAGGAGCTTGAGGTGGGGGAGAAGAGAAAAATAAAGTAGGATAGGAAGGAGTTAGGGAAGCAAAGGACAGGCCGGGAAGAGGATGGAGGGAGCAACTCAGAGCATGCAGAGGGAAACAGCGAAGGAGGGAGACAACAAGAAAACACATGCACTCCCGCAGAGTGCTGACAGAAAAAGAAAAATTTAGTCCCCTGAATGCAAGCAGTGGAAGGACAGGAGACACAAGTCACCCAGTACAAACACAGTAAAGAACATGGCGAGACAAACAAAGAATAGGAAGGAACGTGTTGTGCCCCAGAACACAGGATAACATCACAGGGCACTGCTGGTAAGTATTCTTGTAGTTTATTAGTGGGAACAACGAGCCACCGCTCCTCTCATGACAGAAGAGAGGCACCAACTGACATTCATGGAACTCCCCACATACCAGCACTATGGCAACACATAGAGGTTCTGTATAGAACCTAGAACAAGCATATCTAAGTACAACATATTACCTCCTTTTGTTTAAAAAGAAAAGAAAAACAAAATAAAACCAAGCAAGAAAAATAACAAAGGAACTATAACTAAGAATTGTAAAATGAATGAACATAGAGATACAGGAATAGTATCAAGTGTAGTACAATTCAATATCTAGTGTTGTACAATTCATGCAGATGAAATAATGGAGGAAAATAGGAGATATCATCGTAACTTCCAAGGAACACGTCTAACACGAGTAGACCTCCTTGGCGCTTCACTTGTCACAAAGGTTTCAGAAGCATTACCCGAAGGCACATTAGTTGGTCCAGAAGGCATATCAACTACACTCCTTGTGCAATTAGAGTTATGGGCAGCAGAATGAACCTTCACAACTTTACTAGCATTCCACCAATGCCCACCACGTACCATAATGGCACCACCAAACTTTCTCGACACAGATAGGTTCACCAAAGGACATACCTCCTTTTTTGACAAAATTAGTGTTTCTGATGCGAACCATGTCCCCAGGATGCAAATCGACTGTCTTAGCCGACCTCTTTTGATTATACCTGTCGGACATCTTCCTCTGCGCAGCTTCAACTCGGGATTCCAAAGCAACATGATCCACCCAACACGAAACTTTGTCACAAACTGTTCTTAAAAGCCAAGCTGGATATAGAGCAGAAGTGGGTACTCTACCTTTAAGTGATACAAAGGGTGCAACCTTTGAGAGAGAATGTGGCGTCGTGCTGTAAAACCACAGCATGGATCTGACAGCACCCTCCACATCAAAACCATTATGTTTAGCCCACTTAATACATTCCACCACAACCCTGTTCATCCTCTCAACCAGACCATTGGTTTGAGGATGTCCAACCGAGCTTCTTAAATGTTTTACACCAGATTCATTCAAAAACACACTCATTTCCTGATTAACAAACTGCACACCATTATCAGAAACAAGTGCTTCTGGAAAACCTTCCCTCATAAAGATCTCTTTAAGGAAAATAATCGCATTGCTTTCTGTTGGAGAAGCACAAAAGTTGACTTCAGGCCACTTGCTGTGAAAATCCATTAACACAAATGCAAAACGTAAATTGTAGGGAAGAAATTTGAACGGACCCACCAAATCAATCCCCACCTTAAGCCATGGCTTTACAGGAAAAGAGATAGGCTGTAGAGGTGGAGTGACAACTTTTAAACCTTTTTCTGCCCCACAACAGACAACACATTCCTTGACCCTTAACTCTATGTCCTTGTCCATAGAAGGCCACCAATAGTGCAGTCTGACATGCCTTTTGGTCATCGTCGCCCCAAGATGTCCATCATGTGCACAATCAACCAACTTGATACGTACATTCATAGGAGGAATACACCTACCATCCCTCATGATGACACCATCTTCAATAGACAGTTCCTCAGCAACTTTCCAAAAAGACTGAATTTCAGGAGGCACGCTTCTCTCTCTAGGCCAACCTCTCACAATATACTCCTTTACTCTTCCGAGAATGGAATCTTCACTCAACGCCTCTTTCCACTCAATCTCACTGCATGCCTTGTTTTCAACTGCATCAACAAAAGCAATAAAACAGTCCTCCTTGTCCTCATCCACCTCCAATACATCATCTTCACTTAAGGGAAGTCTAGATAGCATATCAGCTCTGACATTTTCCTTTCCTGGGATGTGTCTGACCTCAAAATCATACTGTAAAAGTTTGGTAATCAAACGTGCAATCCGTGGCGTGGCATATTTAAGACGTTCACCCCCCAGAATGTATACAAGGGGTTTATGATCAGTTTGGATGACAAATTTCCCACCCCAAATATAAGTTCTGAACTTTTCACATGCCCAATAACACGCCAAAAGCTCCTTTTCGATCACAGAGTAGTTAAGTTCCGGATCTCGCAGAACTCTGGAAGCATAGCTGATAGTAACTTCTCCCACACTTGAAGATTGAGTAAGCACAGCCCCTAAACCATAATTACTAGCATCAACTGTAATGGTGCAAGGGACAGCCGGATCATAAGCTCTAAGCGTCTTTGCATTGACCATTTCTGACTTGACCAACTCAAAAGTCTCTTGACTATAACATCCCACACAAAAGTGACATTAGTCCTTAACATATTAGAGAGGACCTTCATTTTGCTAGCATAATCAGGAACGAAACGTGAGTAGAACTCCTACAACCCTAAAAAAGAGCGTAACTCATCCTTGTTTTTAGGACATGGACAATCGACAACTGCTTTCACCAGACCTGGCCTAGGGCTAACACCATCAGCCGAAACAAGATGCCCCAAAAATTCTATTTCTCTCTTCCAGAACTCACATTTATCTTTTTTCACAACAATCCCTTTTTTCTCAAAAGTACCAAGCACAGTCCTCAAAATCTTATCATGTTCTTCTAAATGTTTAGAAAAAATGAGAACATCATCTTGAAAGATGACAACACCCCTTACACCATGGAGAACTGACTGCATTACACGTTGGAACACAGAGGCCGCAGAGGCGAGACCAAAGGGCATCCTACAGAATTGAAATGAACCAAACGGGGAGTTGAAAGCTGTGTAGTGACGAGACTCATCATCCAACATGATTTGATGGTACGCAGAGGCCAAGTCAATCTTTGAGAACCATTGTGCATCCCTCGATTCTTCTAACAGGTCACCAATTTTAGGAAGGGGATGTGAATCAACCCAAATCTCTCTGTTAAGACTTCTCAAGTCGATGCATAAACGTATTTCCCCATTCCGTTTGCGTGCGACGACCAAAGGACTTAACCACAAACTAGATTCAACTGGCTCAATGATCCCGCAACTCTGCAACCTATCCAATTCCGTTTTGAGATCTCCCCTAAGGCTAAATGGCACAGACCTGACCTTATGTTTCACAGGTACAGCATCTTTCTTTACCTTGATCTTGTGCTTAAATCCCACAATTTTTCCAAGTGAGTCTGAAAACACATTGGGAAACTCTTGTTCCAAGCATAGAGAATTGGAACTATCTGTGACAACCAAAACTTGTTCACTTGTTCCAGGTCTCAATACCATTCCGAAAAGACCTTGATGGTACCAACCAAGGATGTTTAAACCACGAACTGCCACATAAATTTTACCCTGTATCTTCCGGCCCTTAAATTCCAACACATCCTCTATGAACCCTTCCAAATCTATTCTGCGTCCCTCATAAGAGACGGGTGCCCTATCTGGAGGAAAAAGAGATCTGTCCCCCAAGATTGCTTGAACAAATCATACGTAATCATTGTTATGCGGGCACCAGAGTCCACCAATAACTTTAAGCAAACATCACCCACCAACACATCTACATAGGGATCTACACACTCAGACGGATCACCAGAAACTATACCTTCATCCGTGACCGCAACAATCATGTCTTGAAAATCTTGAACTAGGTCACTTTCACACATCGGTTCATCCTGAACTAAACAGTTGACTTTTTCAGTTTTATTGACATTGGATTGACACACCTTTGCCAGATGTCCAATTTTGCCACACTTATGACACTTTGCATTTTTACCCGGACAAAAACTGTTGTTTTTACCATGTGGAGGATACCCACATCTGTAACAAATGTTGCTTCTTTTGAAAAGCCCTTTCTCATTCGGCTTAGTTTTACGCAAAGTATTACTATTGGCGGCAACAACCACATTAACAGATTCCCTTGCGGTAGAACTCACGTTAAGTTCCTTGATCGAAATCTGTGCCAGTTCGACACTCTTTGATACCTTAATGATCTCTTCCAGGCTGGGATTCCCCATAGTAAGCAATTTCTGTTGAATCTGCTTATCCCAACAATGTGCAATAAACTGGTCTCTCACAAGCTGATCACGATACTCACCAAACTGACACTCAGCACATAATTTACGCAACGCACTTAAATATGTATCCACATTCTCACTTTGTAGTTGTGCACGCTTAAAAAATGTGTGCCTTAAAACTACTAAACTCGGTTGCACATCAAATTTGATTACTAGTTTTTTTACAGCCTCTTGGTAATCATCAACAACCTCACCCTCCACCACCACAATATCAGCCAGATGTTTAAAAACCTCTCTTCCCTCAAATCCTAATGAATTGAGGAGAAGGTACTTCTTTCTTTCAGCCCTGAAACGTGATGCACCAATGGCGCCTAAATACGTCTCAAAAGCATCGAACCACTGTCTCCATTGAATTTGAGGTGCACCTGGGCTTTCTAGAAAAGGTGGTGGTGGATTTACCAATTGCATATTTAAATAAACAGAAAGTACTAGCTTTGCCCAAAATACAACAAACTCAGTACTAAAATTTTAGTTAATATGGTAAATGTAGTAAGACATGTACACTATGCTTACAAAAAAAAACAAGATAAAGAAACAAGTAATTATGCGATGCTCACAGTTGCCCAAAGAAATGCGAGTAAAATGTTTAAATTTGTGCACACAATGAATGCAGAAAATGTTACAAGAGAACTGAAGAAAATAGCGCTCTGCATAGCAAATATATGAATAAAAAAAAGTAACAAATTCCTGAAGGTAAGGGTGCCAATGTTTGTATGTCTTAAACCTGAACACGAACAGAGAGTAAGAAACCTGTTACTAGGGCACTGAAGCGTGATGTCTCCATAAACCATAAACCAAGAATAATAATTTCACGTCGCTGTAAACAAAACTGGTTACCGGCAGTTTCTGAAGCGCGATGTCCACTTTAATCCAGAATCGATTTTACTTGGGTGTTAGTTTGTGAATATTCCAATAAATTCCTAGAAAGAAAAAAACTTGTTACCGGCAGTATCTGAAGCGCGATGTCCACTTTATGCCACAATCTTTGTAAGTCCGTTTTTATATAGCGCAGCTACTCACCCTTATGGGTCTCAAGGCGCTGGGGGCCGGAGTGGAAATTAAGGGAGCTATTGCCCAGAGTCACATGGTGCTGAGCTGAGCTGCCGCCAGAGCTGGGGATCGAACCGTGAACCCTGTGCTCCGAAGTCAGCTGCCCTGGCCGCTGCACCACACCTCTCCACTCTGAAAGACGACACTTGGATCACTCTTTTTAACCGAAGGGTATTTCCTTACAGTGAACACAGACCACAAAGAGGAAGAACCAATAGTGCTGCAGCTTGTCAGTGCGTCATCAGTTGCCACACACAGAAGGAGTAGAAGGCACTGATGACGCTGACGCTTACGCTGCAGAATCACCAATACTCATTGAGTATTCTAATGCGTCATCATTTGTTGGAATGCAGAGCTTGAGGAAGGAGCTCCGGCTCCCAACGATCACGATCGGCTTTTCCTCACGAATCAAAATGCAGACACACCAGCTGACATCAACCGTGACCCAGGTTGATGAATCACATAACACTCAGTAAAAGTTAAACCCTTTCCGCTCACCTCCTCGTGAGAATCTTCCTAAAAATGTATTGGATTTCACTTTTTGCCGCTGGAGAAGAGAAATGAATCTCCTTCTCATCAGGTGATGATGACAGCCGCTGGAGGAGGTTCGAGCCCGGGTGTCAGCAATTTGACCTTTTGTATGCCAATAATTCTGCTTCTTTATCTGCGGATGTATGACAGGACACAGCTTACTTCATAATGTTGCGGTGGCTCACCCGCTCGTCGCCAAAAATGGTGTTGTGCCCCAGAACACAGGATAACATCACAGGGCACTGCTGGTAAGTTTTCTTGTAGTTTATTAGTGGGAACAACGAGCCACCGCTCCTCTCATGACAGAAGAGAGGCACCAACTGACATTCATGGAACTCCCCACATACCAGTACTATGGCAACACATAGAGGTTCTGTATAGAACCTAGAACAAGCATATCTAAGTACAACAGAACGCCATCCAATAAGAAGCATGGAAATGCGATGGACAAGCAAGTCATCCCATTAAGGACAAGGGGCTGAGCCAAGGCTCACTATTTGTATATAGTTTCATGTATTAGTAACAACAGATTTTCAGCAACAGCAGCTAAAGCCGCTTTAAGGAAGACCTTAAAAGGAACGTGTGGAGTGGCAGGTAGTGGCTCACTGTGAAATGCTACAGGAAATATAAAGAGACTATCATGTAAGTCACAAAGCCACTACAACTCAAGGAAACAGGAATCCATAGGACTATACTGTCAAGAAAGCACAAACAGGTCAGAAGCAAACCGGTCAGAAAAGCAAGGATTATCCTAAGTGGTAGCTAAACTGGTCCGGGGCACATGAGGGAACCAAGAGCAGGAAGAAAATAGTGGAAGGATGAAAAAGGGGTGAGATCTAGCTCACACGCGAAGAGCCGAGACAACCACCAGGGTTTTGATGCATGGTGCTTAGCACAAAATGATCTCTTGCACTGTCTGTGACTGTAGAGCACTGGAAACTTTAAATACAGTCTATGCCGGCAGTAGAACCTCACGGATATGGCTGGAAAGGATGCAAGCACCACCTCCCCATTCCTCCCAAACACTACCCCCATTGGTCTTGATCCTGTCAAAGAGCAAAACTCAGGAACTATGATGTCTGTAAATGTGTGATGCTTTGTCATATTCCCACTGCTGTTGGCTCTCCGAGTCCTGACAACACCATAGGATTCTGCTCACAAAATATCTTTATAAAGCCACTGATGATTTTAACACCAGTACAGCATCATTCATTAATTTTTTTGAGAATGCCACTTTTGACTTGGGGTGTGATGTGTTGGTTATGAGGGACAATGAGTCACACTAACGCAACCAGACCTCAAAGTTATGCTCTCAAAGATACTTACACTGCCCTGCAAACTAGAGCATGAATGTGCAGATTACCATCAGAATTTGTTGTACCCTGTGCTGGAATGCCACTGACAAAGAATTTATTTTATTTTAAAGAGATGTTTACCTCCAGCTGTGGCTGTACTGAATCACCACACTCTTAATCTACTTCATGGGCTTATTTGACAGGAATTCGTATGTTAAGATTTAAGAATAAATTACTGATACGTTTAAACCAGGATAAAATCTCGCACCTTTGCTTGGAAGAAGCCCTAGGGTGTGAAACAAAGTGGGCAACAACATCCTTACTGAATTTCATAAGTTACCTCAAAAATAGGCCTATTCAATTGGATAGCATTATGTCATGGGAACTGTTACCAGCAAAGACAGCCCTGAAAGATTTGTTTCTATGTATGTTACTTAGATAGGATAATGGATACATATTAAGAACATCATCTATCTCATTCACCCTAAAAACTTTAGGCAATGAAAATGTTTCCCATAACTTACCTGACCCAAAATTATATTTAGAGATGTTAAGGTTCCCCAAAGAATGCAATCTAATTTATACTATTCTCCGTTTATGAGAAAAGAGCCAACTTAACACTAAATGTACTATTTGCCTTGTATTAACTGATTGTCCTTCACTTATAGATACTCAGAGAAAGTTTTTAAACTCAGATCTTTTAAAGTATTCAGCACATACGAGACAGTCTGCTATTGATCTTTTAGATACCATGGTTTTTAGATGTTTTGTTGGGGGGGTAGCTTCTTTTGGAGAGCTGTGAATTATTTTTTAGAAATTGTATGCTTAATTTGTTTTATTGTGTAATATGATATTTTTCTTGTTCAATGGACATATTCTATTAAACTTATTTTTACTAATTTTTCTCCCACAATCGGACCTGTTTTGACTAATAGTGCAAACTCTGTTTGGATTCTCACGCCCTCCTCTCCCGAATGTGGCCTGTCCTGATAAAGATCCTGCAGAACTCATGTGAGGGTCGAAATGAGGATCTACTGCTTAATCTGTATCATGAATGTGTTTACATGAATTTTTACAGAAGTGTTTGTTTAGTAAACACGTTTTGGGAATAATGGTTTCGGATTTAATTCTCTGATAGAGCTTATGTTTTGTAGGTGTTTCTATTGTTGCATGGGAACTTTTATATGGGTAGCCTGTGCACGCCAGTATCCTATGATTTGTTCTCAATTTTAGTATTTTATTTTGGCCATAAAACTTTTAAAATGCATGATCCGTATCAAACAACCCGTCCTTGTTGCCTTATAATTTGCATATCCATGCACTTGCAGTTCATTTTCATTGTACATAAATACTTACATTATTGATTTACTTTGAGAGCATGTTATTTGTGAATTATTGCATCTATCCCTCCAGGGTTACAGGTTAGACCTCTTTTTATAACCATCCCAGTAAGGTGATAATGAGTTGTTACATGCAATTTGCAATTACATACCTAAATGTGTAGGTACTCATGACATTGATATGTGGGCTTTCAGGACCGAGCACTTAGGACCAGTGTCTTCCATCCAGGCATAGCATGGCGCTGATGTGCTCAATAAGGAAATATGAATACATGCGCATGGAAAACAACTTGTCATAAGTATACTGGCAAATTAAGGTAGTGATCCAGCGCTAACAATAAAAATTCTTCTCCTATATGACTCGGTCATCCAGGTACAACTATCTCTCCAATACACAGATTATATCCATATGACGGTGGGGCCCATTGACACCGCATATATATTCACTTACTCATTTATTCCCTGGATTACCTTCGCCCTTAACCTAGGAGAAAACGATTCGCTGGAAGGAGACGGGATACCTCTTTTTAACACGACATAATGTTTCTCATTGCTTTTAAGGTATTCCGCTCATTGGTCGATGGACCAACTAGTAGGAATCAGTTGATGGTGATTAAGACCAGCTCAATCACAATAAACTCTTTAACATTTTACCTTAATTATTGAGCTAAAGAATCACTGAGTCATTTGTTTAAAGATAATAAAGTTTATATAAAGTTTTTAGAAACAATGCATAAGTTTAAGTTTATCACTCAGTTATTACATTTATCATCATTATAAGAAATAAATTGAAAATACAATGCATACCTATTGGATGGAAGATAAAGTTTGTCACAGCAAGAACTCCAAAAGACCAATCTATCTGTCTAGGAAAATCTAATAGCTCTAAATGAAAAATCTATCAGGAGTAAAAAGGTTCTCCAAAAGCAGCATCTTATATTCAACTAAAAATATAAAATAGCAGCAGCAGCATCAGCTCGTCAGCATCAGCAACCGCAACTTCACCCATCTGCAGCATCCACTCTCTCCAGCATCTAACCTCTCCAGCATCTCCCTCTCTCCAGCATCTAACCCCTCTCCACCAAGAGTAGGTCTTCTTATACCCTAATTCTAGCTTACTAAATAAAATGTTGCATCTCTATGGCGTGATTCTCTCTCATTGGTTCATTCGAGTCCATATACATTTTAATCAAACTTCCTTGTCTTAACCAGTTCTTTGTGGAATGTTCATGCTTGCATCGTTTCCCACAGTTCATGACATTACTCATCAGTTTCGATCAGTCCCCTTTGTATCATTTTCTGATACTTTTTGACTTCTCACGCTTCTTGCTGATCATCTTGGCACACATTTGCTCAGTAAGGTCACAATAGCCTTGACCATACTTCCATCCTAGGCTCCCAGCACGAACACGTGGTCATTCTTTTTCACAGCCTTTCTCCTTTTTCCACACGGCTTCTTGCACATGCGTACTCTAGCTCATGGCGGCCATTTTATATCGCTGCTCAACAGGCCTAAGCGCACTATTTTCAAAGATAAATAAAATATTGTTAAAATAAAGAATATAAACCCTTTCGTTTCCCTCCCGTCTTTCTACGTACCCCAATTAGGTATTACCTAGCAAAAAGCAACATATAAAGCCGTCCCTTACTTACCATCACTTTATTTTGCCACCACACATTTTATTTTCAAAGCACAAATCATGTGTTTATTATTTTATTAGTACGCAAATATTAGATTATGTTAGTCACGTCAACAATTATAAGTAGATTTATTTGCACATAAAATAGCGTGTTACCTTTAACCCTTTACATGTAACATACATTGTTGGTTATTTACTTAAACGAACATGTTTATTAATCAATTTACGTAAATTATTAGGAGGTTAAAAAAATGTTCATTTATCCTGCTCCATCAGTAGTGATGTGACTTAATAATATATAAACAGTGACCTCTCGTGCTACACAGCATAACATGTGCCCCTTCATAGCACACCTGTGTATTCACTTTGGGACAATATCAAAAGTGAGCCAGAGGCCTTGACTTCAAGATCAAGTATTACAGAAACCCAAGAACACCACATTGGGGGTGCGACATGCCAAAGTCTGCCCAAATTCACCACAAAGGTTCTGAGTGCACAGTCCATATATTCATCTAGATTCTTCTCTCCAGGAAAGAAATTATTCTGATGTGTCAGATGGGCTTACTGGGTTCAGCACTCCTGCCTGAAGTGAGAAATCAGTATTGCATGGTTTGATTGGGTGCTGCATGTAATTCTTAATGGGAACATATGTAATCACAAGATTATACAACGCAACATTAATAATGATCCAGCAAGCTTCGAATTACTATCCTAGCCAAGTTGGCCAATAATCAATAATTTGCTTGTATCTCTTTTAAGAATCCAAGACGGGGTTTCCACCCTGAAAAGAGAAAAGTGAGTAATTAGAGGATATAAAAACAACTATAATGGGCCTCCAAACTCTCCTTGTAAGGGCAGTCATTGAAACCCCATTGGTTTCGCCCACAAATCCTCTCATCAGGACAAGTTAACTTGAGTGTACATCATCCCCAAACAGTCACTCAAAAGTGAAAAAAATTATCTTAGTCAAGTGTTAGAGTTATTTTGTCTAAATCTCGGTACCTTAACGGTGACAATTACATAGGCTGGCCGAGTTATGAGGAGTTACGAGTTCTCAGACAGCATATTTCTTTTATCCGTTTGCTTTTGTTAGTTTACAGAACTGTATCCCTTTCAACTTGTCTCTTGGTCTTCTTGTACATGTTCTCTTTTATCTCTTCTAGCTCTATTTCACCCATTTCTCTCTCTCTCTCCTTGTTTATCATGTTTTCTTTTTCTATTTTATTCTGTCTTCTTCTTTTCTTTATACATGTAATTACAAGCTTCAGCACTAAAATTATTATTATTATCATGGTTGCTATTTGTCGCGGTCTAGGGTCCCAAAGCAGAAATACCAATATCCACAGGAGCGAAGAGAGAGTCTCTACTCTCCCCTGAGATACAGCCTCCCTCTGTTAATAGACTCAGAAGGGTAGAGCAGTATCCCCAGGGAGCGAAGAAACAGGGAGGGACCACCAGGGAACTTCCAGACCAGTTCACAGAGGCAGATAGGGCGTCTCAGTAGATAAAAAGAACCTGCAGCAATAGATAAGAAGAAATGGCAGGTTAAGGAAAACTCTATATGTAAACCACTGGTTATCTTATATCTTACTTAGGTGTGGACAGTGTACTTTCACATACTCACGAAGGGAATTATTACGATGAGACTTGTAGGGAGTGTTCATATCAAATCCCAAACAAAAGGAAGTAGAAACTAAAGAATCCTCTAGGCTGGAGGAGGTTGATTTGCCACCCGTCTATCCACAACGGTATACGCAGACACTACCATAAATTGTGATAAAGTCACTTCAGTTTCAAAGTAAAAAGTACTCACGTGGCTCTACCACCGCAAAGTCACAGAAATGCCAAAAAAGAAATACTGCAGCACTTATTCGCACTAGCGGCTTTTATTGTCTTTAGGGATGATCTGCTGGCGGTGAATGTGCGCTAATAACGATAAAGTACATCCAGCGCTTCCTCGCGCTTGAGATCAGAACAAAAATTAAAGCAATAGTGAACAGCGCGTCCTCGCGCTTCGATGATGGCTTCTTTTATGGTTGTTTAAGTGGCGGCATATGAGAGCTCCTCGCTCTGTGCATAGTAACCAAAAATAGAATTCCAACAACGCCTCCTCGCGCTTAAGGTCAGGAATCAAAAAGAAAGGCAAAAAACAGCACGTCCTCGTGCTGGTGATTGTGAGGTAAAGGGAACAGCGCTTCCTCGCGCTCGTCTCCTAAATGGGATCCAGGTGAGAATCACGCGTCCTTGCGCTAATTGAGGTGTTAAGCCGAGGTTATTCACAGCGCTTCCTCGCGCTTGCGGCAGAAAGGGTGTTTCCAAGGCAGATTTAGATCGCGGTTACCGGGAACAGGAAAAACAGTGGAAATCCAAACAGGAAAAGGGCGTGGTCCCTACAGGAAGTAAAGCCAAGCACCATGGATCGGGTGCTCACTGCTTATAAGCTGTGCTTGTCAGCTGATAGGTCCCTGTGCAGCATGGGAAAGCACAAAATCAACACACCTTTCTAAGGCATTATGGGAGATGTAGTTCACAGATTTATAACACGGACAGGGTACAGGAAGCCTGACGTCTAACAGTTCTCCCCCCTAACGGCCTATTCACCGGTCTAGGTTTAGAGGGGTGTAGAGCATGAAACCTTCTCACCAACACAGGAGCATGTACATTCTCTGCAGACTCCCAAGTTCTGTCTTCAGGGGCATACCCCACCCAATCTATGAGGTACTGCAATTCTCCATTATGTAGTCGTGAATCTAAGATGCTTTTCACCTCATATTCCAATTCTCCTTCCATGACAATAGGAGGGGGTGGAGGCTCAGGGCATGAGGGAGGGGTATACACCTTGAGCAAAGAGGTATGGAAAACGGGATGTACCTGCATTTCAGGTGGAAGGTCTAGTTTTACTGTAACCGGGTTGATCACTCGTACAATAGTGAAAGGTCCTACGTATCTGGGTTGTAATTTGCGAGGGCCTGCTAACCGGAGATTTTTTGTGGACAGCCATACCTGCCCACCTTCGTTGTAATCTGGGGAAGGGCGTCTATGTTTATCTGCCTCTGTTTTCATGGAGTGTTTGGCTTCCAGTAGTTCTAGTTTGGCTTGCTCCCATATAGACAAAAGATGAGTGTAGTGGTCTGTGACGGCGGGGACATCTGAGAGAGGGAAAGAGAGGGGAAGAAATTTTGGATGATATCCTGTGGTGAAGTAAAAGGGTGAAACCTTGGAAGCAGAATGTGTGGAATTGTTATACGCGAATTCTGCCAAAGGAAGGCCTGGAGCCAATCACTAGTGGTAGTGCTTATTAAGCATCGGAGATACTGTTCCAGAGTCTGGTTTGTTCTCTCGGTTTGTCCATCCGTTTGCGGATGGTAGGCCGAGGAGAGACGATGGTCTATATGAAGAGCCCTACATAAGCCTTGCCAGAATTTGGACACAAACTGTGGTCCTCTATCGGAGAATATGACTGAGGGTAACCCATGTAGCCTGACTATGCTTTCAATGAATGTGTCTGTGAGTTCTTTGGCGCTTGGTAGCTTCTTAAGGGGGATGAAATGGGCCATTTTGGACAGCATATCCACTACCACCAATATAGTGGTGAATCCTCTTATGGTGGGTAGGTCCGTGATAAAATCCATGCTGATGGATGACCAGGGTATATCTGGGACGGGCAGAGGCTGTAAAAGACCAGCAGGAGCACAGTGTGACGACTTCTGACGTCACAAGTAGGACAAGCTTTGACAAAATCATTTATATCTTGGGTCATGCCTTTCCACCAGAACCATCTCTGGCACGTTTGAATTGTTTTTTCTCCTCCAGGATGACCTGCCAGTGGCAAAGCGTGACACCATTGTATGATCAAGTCTTGGGTTTCTTTCGTAGGGATAAACAAACGGTCCTCATGATAGAACAAATCGCCCACTATTTTGTTCAACGGATCTATTAACCACTCCTCACGATCAAGAGTCGAAAAGGCCTAATCTAGTTGTGAAACAAAAGTGTCAGTTGTTTCGCTAACAGATATGATTTTATTCTCAGGTATGATAGGTAAGGGAGTCTCCACTATGTATTTCTGATCTTTTCCTAAGCGAGAGAGAGCGTCCGCTTTACCATGTTTCGAGCCTGGGCGAAAGGTGATAACAAAATCATATTCAGAAAAATAGGAGACCCATCTCATTTGTCGAGGAGTGAGGGCTCGGGCAGACCTAAAGAACTGAAGATTCCTATGGTCTGAGTAAATAGTGATGGTGTGAGGTGATCCCAAAAGATAATGGCGCCATTCTTGAAAAGCCATCTTAATGGCTAGGAGTTCTCTTTCTCCGATGGTATAATTTTGCTCAGCCTGTGAAAGGGTCCTAGAAAAGTAGGCCACTGGATGGAGAGTTCCTGATTGTAAATCACGTTGTGAGAGAACCCCCCAACTGCATACTGAGAGGCATCGGCCTCCACATAGTATGGCTGATTTTCGTCCGCATGTCTTATAATGGGAGCGGACGTGAAACTATTCTTCAGTGTTTGGAACGCCTGCTCGGAGACATCATTCCATTCAAAAGATACTCCCTTTTTCAATAATCTGGTTATGGGAGTAACTAGATCAGAAAAACGGTTGATAAATCTCCGGTAGAAATTTGCGAATCCTAAAAAGGATTGCACCTCTCTGACAGTCTTAGGACTATTCCACTCGGTTATGGCGGAGACCTTGGCAGGATCCATATGTATACCCTCAGGAGAGATGACAAAACCCAAGAATTCCACTTTTTGGGCATGAAAGAGGCATTTGTCTAATTTAGCAAACAGATGGTGGTCTTGTAGTCGTTGTAAAATCAATTTGACATGTTCCACGTGTTCGTGTTCATTTTGAGAATAGATTAAAATATCGTCAATATAGACGATAACAAAAATATCCAAATATTCACTTAAGATTTCATTCACAAAGAATTGGAATGCCGCGGGGGCATTACATAGGCCAAAGGGCATGACGCAATACTCATATAGTCCGAACTTAGTGCGGAAGGCCGTCTTCCACTCATCTCCTTCTCTGACTCGGATCAAGTGATAGGCCCCCCTCAGGTCAAGCTTAGTAAAGATCTTGGCCTTACGCACCTGATCCAAGAGATTGGAGATGAGCGGAAGAGGGTATTTATTCTTTATTGTCACCTTGTTCAAGGCCCGATAGTCCAAGCATGCCCTTAAACCACCTTCACGTTTGGGAATAAAAAAAATAGGGGAGGAGACTGGGGAAGTCGAATGGCGTATGAACCCCTTTTTTAGCATGTCCTGAAGGTACTCATGGAGATACTTTGTCTCAGGTTCAGTAAGAGCATATACTCTACTGACAGGAAGCACCGCACCCGGCGTTAAATCAATCCTGCAGTCGTAGGACCTGTGAGGGGGTAGGGCCACGGCTTTTATTTCATCAAATACTCCTGCAAACTCAATATACTCAGGGGGCAGAGGCGCAGAGTCCGGCAAAGACACGGCACAACTTAGAGGAGTTTGCCATAGGGCGGTCTCATGGTAACAATGCATCAGACAATACAAAGAGCGTAGCGTGACTTTCCTAGAGACCCAATCAATGAGCGGATTATGTAGCTGTAGCCACGGGACTCCAAGAATGGCACCAAAGTTGGGGGTGTTAATGAGGTCAAATGAAATAGATTCAGCATGCCCGTTATCACACATCATGACAAGTTCAGGGGTTTGATAGGTGATTAATCCAGAGGATAATTCAGTTCCATCAACAGCTCTTACCTTTTCAGGTCGAGCTTTTGGAACGAATTCAATCCCGAGCGTCTTGGCCAATGAGATATCTAGGAAGTTTCCTGTTGCTCCAGAATCTAACAATATGGGCATAGTCTTTCTATGTTGTGACGGCAATATAACTACCACTGAAATGGTGAAGTGTTTAGGCACTAAAGCCATCGTGTTAGCCAAGAAGTGTGAGATCTGAATGGGAGAAGGACTTGGAAGAGCGACCTCTGTACTCTCCAAGTCCTTCAGTTTTCCGAATACATAGCGGCACCCATTCTGCTCGCTGTGGTTTTCAGGGGTAATCTGGGTTTGACAGGACATTCCCTAGCGAAATGGCCACCCTTGCCACAGTAAAGACAGAGATTTAACTTCCTTCGTTTTTCACGTTCTTCCACAGTTAGCGGTCCTCTAACTCCCCCTATCTGCATGGGCTCACTAGTATCCTTTACTTCTTTCTTCTCGCTTTTGGCAAAAAAAAGACGGGTGTATTCCCCCTTGGACTTTTCCCCTTTTCTTTCCGTTAATCTATGGTCTAACTTGACGACTAGGTCTATGAACGAAGGACAATCTTCAGGCGGGTTCACTATTTGAGACAATATGTCCTTCAGTTCGTCTTTTAAACCTCTGTAGAATAAAGAAGTTCTCTTCTCTTCAGGCCATTGCGTTTCAGTGACTAACCTGTTGAAGGTGGTGATGTACGTTAACAGATCCCCTGAACCTTGTTTGAGACTCAACAGTTCATTGTCGCTAGCCTGCATATAAGAGTGACGGGCAAAGAGGCTTCTCATTCTTTCTTTGAATTGTGGGAGGTCGTATAAAATGGGGTCGTCATTCTGTACAAGAGGCACCGCCCAAAGAGCAGCATTCCCACTGAGATATGAAATAATAAAAGCTACCTTTGCCGCGTCGTCCGGAAATGAGGATGCTCTACATAAAAACTGGAGGTGACATGGTTCATAAACACCCCGTACTTGCTAGTATCCCCACTGAATCTCCCAGGCATCGCTAAAGGGGTCAGGGGAGGTGTTACAACTGTCACACTAACTGGAGAAGGGGGAGAGACTACAGGCTCTGAGGTGGAGGCAGAAGGGGGAACCTGGAAATGCGCGGGCTGTATGTAGCTCTTTTTGAATTTGGGATTAGTGACAGCCACTCCAGCTTCTATCTGTTTTTGTGTTTTCATTATATCTAACTCAGAGACTAGACGCTGGTTTTCCCCCTTCAGTACTCTAAGCTCTGCTTGTAAGTTTATAACTGCTGCCGCTAACTCAGTCATAGTGGGTTGTGGTGTCTCAAGGGATAGGGAGTCATCCATAAGGGTATCAAATGAGGCTCCCGTGTTCATCTTCGCTCGGGGGATAATATAACCGTGGGCTTGGCTTTCTGTCGCGGTCTAGGGTCCCAAAGCAGAAATACCAATATCCACAGGAGCGAAGAGAGAGTCTCTCCTCTCCCCTGAGATACAGCCTCCCTCTGTTAATAGACTCAGAAGGGTAGAGCAGTATCCCCAGGGAGCGAAGAAACAGGGAGGGACCACCAGGGAACTTCCAGACCAGTTCACAGAGGCAGATAGGGCGTCTCAGTAGATAAAAAGAACCTGCAGCAATAGATAAGAAGAAAGGGCAGGTTAAGGAAAACTCTATATGTAAACCACTGGTTATCTTATATCTTACTTAGGTGTGGACAGTGTACTTTCACATACTCACGAAGGGAATTATTACGATGAGACTTGTAGGGAGTGTTCATATCAAATCCCAAACAAAAGGAAGTAGAAACTAAAGAATCCTCTAGGCTGGAGGAGGTTGATTTGCCACCCGTCTATCCACAACGGCATACGCAGACACTACCATAAATTGTGATAAAGTCACTTCAGTTTCAAAGTAAAAAGTACTCACGTGGCTCTACCACCGCAAAGTCACAGAAATGCCAAAAAAGAAATACTGCAGCACTTATTCGCACTAGCGGCTTTTATTGTCTTTAGGGATGATCTGCTGGCGGTGAATGTGCGCTAATAACGATAAAGTACATCCAGCGCTTCCTCGCGCTTGAGATCAGAACAAAAAAATAAAGCAATAGTGAACAGCGCGTCCTCGCGCTTCGATGATGGCTTCTTTTATGGTTGTTTAAGTGGCGGCATATGAGAGCTCCTCGCTCTGTGCATAGTAACCAAAAATAGAATTCCAACAACGCCTCCTCGCGCTTAAGGTCAGGAATCAAAAAGAAAGGCAAAAAACAGCACGTCCTCGTGCTGGTGATTGTGAGGTAAAGGGAACAGCGCTTCCTCGCGCTCGTCTCCTAAATGGGATCCAGGTGAGAATCACGCGTCCTTGCGCTGATTGAGGTGTTAAGCCGAGGTTATTCACAGCGCTTCCTCGCGCTTGCGGCAGAAAGGGTGTTTCCAAGGCAGATTTAGATCGCGGTTACCGGGAACAGGAAAAACAGTGGAAATCCAAACAGGAAAAGGGCATGGTCCCTACAGGAAGTAAAGCCAAGCACCATGGATCGGGTGCTCACTGCTTATAAGCTGTGCTTGTCAGCTGATAGGTCCCTGTGCAGCATGGGAAAGCACAAAATCAACACACCTTTCTAAGGCATTATGGGAGATGTAGTTCACAGATTTATAACACGGACAGGGTACAGGAAGCCTGACGTCTAACACTATTATTATAACTTTCCCTATTATTAATCCACTCATTCTTGTTAACCAATTTATTACTGAAGAAAACCCTTTACCAAGTTTTCCAAATGCACTTTCAACCTCCAGTGGAACAAGTTCTTTGTGCAAACTTGTAATATTCGTTATATACTTTTGTATATTTTCACTTTTATCTGGAATGTAAGTGCAACAATGTTGGACTTTCATCATTCCACAGACTCCACCCTCTTTTGCCAAAAGAATGTCAAGGGCAAGTCGATTTTGCATCACCATAGCTCTCATGACAACCATCTCGGTATTTACCATCAAGAACCCTCCAGCAGTATCTGTAGATAAACGATCTACCACTGTGGATAATTTCCGAATTTTAAATGCATTCAAAGATATTCCCACTGCTGGTATCAATGCACCAAAAATATCACCTACTATTTCTGAAAAACTTTCCCTTTTTCTACGTGTAAAGGTATTTATCATTTTGTGTGTTCCTTTCTCTTTTCTATCCATATGAAAAATCTTTGGAAAGACCAGGCCTAAATAACATGACCCATACCAATGGTCCGGCAACCTGTAATAAGCCCTATTACCGCAAACATAATAGATCCCAGGAAATATTGGATCTTTTCCCCTTTGAATCCCCATCCGCCTAAAATTTGATAATAGTCATGGCAATACTGGAACCCACAAAATAATTGTCATATCTTGTTTTATTTCTTCTAATGCACAACCTTCCCTGTTGGGGCCAATCCAGAGTCATAGCTGCATTTGTCTTTTTCTTGTCATGATTGTCTTCCTCAAACGCCCAAAGAGGTGTTTTTGTCTCTTCTATCACTTTTCTTTGAAATTTCACTCTTCTTTCTTCAACCATCTCTAAAAATACTTTTTCTTCCTTCTTTAACTCACAGGTAAGGTTGTTTTTAACTATATTATCTAATGTTAAAATCTTATCTTCTATAAAATATTCACCAAACGTTTTTCCCTCTTTTATTTTGTTTAGCTCGGGAACTACAGAAACTTTCGCAAAAATCTTATCTATGTCAGTGAAATAATATTCTAATCTACCTGTTTTATAAAATAAACTTGCTAAAACACTACATGTTATTCCATACGTCAAAGGAAGGTGATGATAAGTCACACCCTCTGCTACAGACGCAGGCAATTGCATACAAACATAGCAATCTCTTACATCCATTGTTTCTACATACTCATATAATAATTTAGTAAAAACATTCTTTGAAAAATCTGTTATTGATTTGTCTTTATGTAACTCTGCACTACTTTTTAATATAACTGGTTCTTGAGTGTTAGCTCCTTTTTCTTTCTCTGTGTTATTAGACGTTTCTACTACAGCTAAACTAATTGGAATAGTGATTGCTAAAACCACCCATACTGTTATTAATAATCCTGTACAAAAGAAGCACATCTTACACCATTTACTTAAAAACTCACATTTACATTTTCTATCTCTAGTATCCTCCATTTTGTTTTATAACCTTATTTATTTATTTTCAAGAAAATTGTGTCACTACACCTCAGAAATGACTTATTAGCCACTCTGCACTCCAATGTTTTTGTTTTTGCTTGGTACTTTCTTTTCATTCTTTTCAGAATTCTTTCTTTGTCAAATCCAGTATTTTGTCAAATCCGGTAGAAATTCGTCAGATCCAGTATTTTGTCAAGTCCGGTAGAAATTTGTTTAAATTTCTTCAAGTTTGTTGCACCTCACCTTCACCCATTAGGTTTCTTTGTTCTGGGTTCTCGTGAGTGTTCTTTTCTTCTTTGATATCAGTCAAAGCAAGATACAACCATTCAGGCGATCTATACTTCGGATTTACCTTCTTTACTCTTTTCGTTTTCTGCAAGTGTTTTCCACCTTGTTTTTCTTGCTCTTTCTGACTTGTTATTTCATTCACTTGTTCAGCACTTTTTCCATCTAACCTTATGATTCTGTATCTTAATTTTCTTACTTCGTTGGGCCAATTGTCTCCTTTTCTTGGCCTTTTTGCCTCACTTCCTTTTTCTCTCTTTCTGTTTTCCAATTCCTTTTTCTTGACTCTAGTTTTTGGTTTCTTTCCTCTGCACTTTCTTCAGATTCTGTTTCTGTTTTCTCTTTATTGTCTCTTATTTTGAATCTTATAATTTCATTTTCTTCCTCTACTTGTGGTTCTTTTCTTATCTTCCTTCGTTCACCTACTTCTGTCCCTCCTCGAGGTTCTTCCGAATTTGTGTCAATCTCTCTATCTGCTTTTAAATTTCCCTGTTCTTTTGTTTGGCTATCTGTCCCTATTGCTCCTCGGGGATCTTCCGATTTTTCTAACTTTCTGTTTGAAACTCTCCCTTCTTCATCTATTAATATTATCTCCGAAGGATTTTACCACAACTTGTACTTGGTTGCTCACTGTTACTATCTTCGTGCTCAGTTTCTTCTCTTATGCTTTCAAATTTCCAATTTCTTTTCAGAATTTCCTCACAATCCGAATGATCTGTATCAGATTCTGAACTGGTATCTGATATTTCCAGATGTCGACTCACATGTCGATCTTCAAGTTCTGGAACTTCAGCTATTTCCTCTACTTCTTCTGTCGTTGCACTTGTAGTTGGGTCTTCCAGATGTTATCTTACAGGTCGATCTTCAGATTCTCGCACCCTGTTTGTTTCTTCTTCTGCTTCTGATGCTGAACTGTTATCCAATACTTCCAGATGTCGACTCACATGTCGATCTTCAGGTTCTGGAACTCTGATGGTGTGACTGGCATGCACCCAGTGTTTCACTCCTGCACATTTGACTGCAGTGGTTGTCACCAGGATCACCTGTCGTGGTTCGTCCCAGCGAGGAACCAAACAGTTTCTTCTCCTGTGGACTTTTATGCGGACCCAATCTCCTGGATTCAAGTCGTGAGCTGGTTTTCTTTCAAGAGTAGTAGCATCCGGTCCAACCTGATGAAACACAGAACGCACCACATCAGCCAATCCTTTGCAATAATCCAGCACCAGATCATCAGTTATAGTCAGTAGTTTGTTGACAGGTACATGTGCTTGTCTCATTGCTCGTCCCATAATTATCTCATGGGGACTGAGTCCAGTTTTCCTTTCCGGAATACTTCTGATTGTCATTAAAACTAATGGCAAGGCATCTGGACATTTGAGTCCTGTAGCTTGACATATTTTTCCTAACCTGTTCTTAATTGTTCCATTCACTTGCTCTACTATTCCAGAAGCCTCTGGTCTGTATGCACAATGCAGTTTCTGTTTAATACTAAGTGCTTCACAAATCAGTTTAATTAATTCGTTTTGGAAATGTGTTCCTCTATCTGTTTCAATCGTGACTGGAAAACCATACCTCGGAATGAATTCTCGCAGCATAAGTTTTGCTACCGTGATTCCATCATTCCTTCTGGTCGGGTATGCTTCCACCCAACGGGAAAATAAACAGACGACTACGAGGACATACCTTAGTCTGTTGCTCGGGGCATTTCTATAAAGTCCATTTGCATTCTAGTGAACGGACCTCCTTCTCGTCCTATTGTTCCTAGACTCACTACTTTCTTCCTTCCTGGATTTAATTGTTGACAAATAAGACATCTTTGACAAAGACTCTCAGCTATGGCTCTGAATTTTGGATTATACCATGTTTGTCTAAAAAGTCTGATCATTGAATCTCTCCCAATATGGGCTTGTCCATGGTACATCCGTGCCATGTCAGAAATCATGCTATCAGGCATAACTGGTCTTTCATCTCTATAAACCCAAACATCATTTTCCTCACGTTTTCTACATCCTGCTTTTATCCATGTATCTTTTTCCTCATCATCTGCTGCTTCCTGTAACTGTCTCACCTCATCCCATGTCTCAACAGGGTTAGTAAAAAGCAAAGGACAAGAAATATGCTCTCTCTCTCGGTTCCTGTTCAAAGAAACCACATTCTTTGCACAGTACTGTGCAATCTCGTCAGCATATTTATTGCCAACAGTTATGTAGTCTTCCCCATTTTTATGTGCATTACACTTTACAACAGCAATCTGTTTAGGCAGCTGTATCGCCTCAAGCAACTTTTTCACAAAATCTCCATTTCTAATTGGCGTTCCTGCAGACGTCAAGAAACCTCTTTGTGACCAAATCTGACCAAAATCATGCACCACTCCAAAACCGTACTGGCTATCTGTCACAATCGTAACCCGTACATTTCTTCCCAACTTGCAGGCTTGAATCAGAGCTACTAGTTCTGCGACTTGGGCAGACCGTATCCCTTTCAGACAAGATGCTTCCATTACAGTTGCTACTGTGCAAACTGCATATGCTGCACTTAGAACTCCATCATTCGTTCTCAAGCATGAGCCATCCACAAACAGAATATAATCTGATTCCTTTAAGGGCTCATCTCGTATGTCTGATCTCGGTTTTGTACAATATTCAAGCACATTCAGACAATCGTGATCTATTTCATCCATTTCAATCACACTCTCTTCATCTGGCAATGATGTCGAAGGATTCACATTCATACATCTGTCAATGGTCACATTATCTGCACTCAAAATTACTTTTTCATACCTAGTCAGCCGACTATGTGTCATGTATTGTGTTTTCGTTCTTGTCAAAAGAATTTCCACAGAATGGGGAACATATACTCTCAGTGGATATCCCATCACTATGCCTTCACTCTGTTCCAGACTCACACAAGTAGCAGAAACTGGGTCTAAAACAGCTGAAAAATATGCAATGGGTCTTTTCATGGTTCCATGTCTCTGTACCAAGACTGAAAATGCACATCCATCTCTTTCACTGCAATACAACTCAAAGTCTTTCTCATAGTCAGGCATTCCCAATGCTGGAGCTTCACACAATTTCTTTTTCAGCTCTCTGAATGCTTTCATTTCCTCATCATTCAATTCAAAAGGATCTTTAACATCCTTCTTGGTCAGTTTTTGCAACGGTTTGGCGATCAATGAAAAACCGCTTATCCATTGTCGACAATATCCAACCATTCCCAGAAACATTCTTACCTCTCTTTGCGTCATTGGAGCTCTCATTCCTTGAATCATCTTTATTCTTTCAGTCGTTACCTTTCGCACTCCTTTCTCAATTTTATGCCCTAAATATTGGACTTCTTGTTGACAAAACTGCAATTTTGATGGGGACACTTTATGTCCTCTTTTTGCTAAATGATTCAGCAAAGCAATTGTATCATTGACACATGCTTCCTTCGTTTTTTATGCCACCAGTAGGTCATCAATATACTGAACCATCACTGACTTCTCTGGCATTTTTAAATCTTCCAAGGATTTCTTTAGAATCTGATTAAAGATCGAGGGGCTTTCTGTGTACCCTTGAGGAATTCGGCACCATGCCAAAATACGCTCTCCAAACCTAAACGCAAATAATGGCTGGCTATCTGGATGCAATGGAATAGAGAAAAATGCATGACATAAATCAATTACTGTGTACCATTCTGGTTTACGTGGAATCTGATATAGAATCACAGCAGGGTTTGGTACTATTGGGCAACAAGGCACTACAATTTTGTTTACCTTCCTCAAATCCTGTACAATTCTATATGTTCCATTTGGCTTTTTCAGTCCCATTATTGGCGAATTACATGGACTGCTCATGATTTCTTTTAGAATCCCTTGTTCAACCATTTAATTTATTACTGGTGTTATTCCTTCAATTATTTCTGGTGTCAATTTATACTGGGGCGTATTTGGGTAACTCGTTCCCTCTTTTACGGAGATTTTAACGGGATCTACTTCTTTCATTAATCCTATATCTTCTCCTGTAAAGTCCCACACTTCCTCTTTCACTGTCTTTTTCAGTTCAATTGGGATTTTCTCTGCATCAAATACAGGAAACAAATCATTTACTTCTGGTTCTAAATTCACCAGTGTCATTTTATATAATACATCTTCATCTGGGGTCTGAAATGCAATTCCATCTGAGTACAATAGATAGTGCAATTCATTTTGCACAATAGATCGCGTCCTAATAGGTTCACGGGACTACAATCGCATACCACAAATCGGTGCATTTCACTAAATGGACCAATCTTTACCTCCACTAATTTAGTAAGAGGCGTCTTAATTTGCTGATTTGATACTCCGACTACTTGGATATGTTCACCTGAGAGAGGAAGGTTTGGAATTTCCACTGACCTAACAGTAGAACGGGTAGCTCCAGTGTCCACAAGGAATGTTACATTTGCACCATTCACTTCTCCATCCACAAATGGACCAGACTGATCTACCTCTAGAGTTGCGCCAAGCACGCACTCTTCCCCTCTCCTAGGCACCGTCAGAAGCTTTCATCCGTTTCATCCTCATCCTGTCGTAACCAATATTGAGAAATGGCAGCTGCACGCGGCAACTGTGTTACCTGCTCTCCTCCTTAGAATCCTGTTTCTGCACTGAATTTCTGTTGGTTAACACTCTTGGGAAGTGGTGGTTGTGGCACCTGACTCTGTTGAGTAACTACCTCACTCTGCACCTGTGAATTCAATGATTGATTTTCCACATTAAGTTTTGGAGGAAATTTACACTCGTTTCTCCAATGCCCTAGCTTTCCGCAGTTGTGGCATGGCCACTTTTTCTTTGCCTCATCTATGCTCATTTGTCCTTTTCCTTTACCTATATTTGGTCTAAATCTAGCCTGTCCTGCTTCATTACCTGTATTACTCAATTGAGCTTCTTGTTTCTCTGCAACTTTCACCTGTGCCCACATGGCTTTTTCTTTCAATTTACGCTGTCTACTCTCAATATCATCACTACAATACTTAGCATATCTCAAAACCTCATCGACTGTGCTATTCTGCCAACAAATCATATGCTGTTTAATCATCTCACTTATCTCTGGTTTCAACCCATAAACAAATCTATATACAAAATGACTCATATTCTTTTCATTTAGTGTCTCATAACCACT
Source organism: Calotriton arnoldi (assembly GCA_963921515.1). Classification (NCBI taxonomy): domain Eukaryota; kingdom Metazoa; phylum Chordata; class Amphibia; order Caudata; family Salamandridae; genus Calotriton; species Calotriton arnoldi. The sequence continues at coordinate 150,534 of CAWUFW010011442.1, read as the reverse complement.
ATACTGTTTGAAAACTAACAACAGTCTTTCATAGTAAGCATGCACTGATTCTTTACTTTCCTGCGTGGTTCTGTCTATTTTTACCCAATCTGTTTCTTTAGGTGGAATTTTATTCTTCAAAAAGGTAATTATTTGATCGTACTTTCTCATCACTTCTGGTCCTGGCGCTCCTGTTTTAGCATCCCTTGGATATTCTACAGTTGGCCAATCAATAGTAATCTTACATTCTGTCCACAAATCAGCTGGCACTACTATATCAAACAATCCATCCAAGTCTATCCACAACACCTTTGAAACTTTAACAAATCTCTCCACTTGTCTGTACCATTCTACTGGCTTCTCTCTCAACTTGGGGAAGTCATTTGTAAATGACAGTATATCCTGTCTAGTCCATGGAACATGCACATAACTACCTCCTGGAGTTTCTCTCATCGGGTACTCTCTTACAACTGGTTCCTTATCTGTCACTGCAAAATCCAAAGATGTTTTATCTGTTACTTTCTCATTCTTTTTTATCCATCTACTTCTCCATCTATCCACATCACCCCATTTTCTCAGTAAAACAATTAACTCTTTTATTTGGGTCAATCTTCCTGATGTGTTCAGATTCTCTATATCTTTCTCACAAAAATCTACTCTGTATGGTTTCTGCAACGTTCTCACTTTTGCAAATTCTACTCCCAGTTCACTTGCTGTCTCTTCTAATTTGTCATGTAAATTTCTAGCTCTCCATGTAAGACTTTTGCACAAAAACATAATATCATCATCCTGATAATTTTTTAATTTTTCTGTACCAATCGTTCCTAAAATCAATTCTTCCATGTCTATTTTTAACCTAATTACATCTAATGGTTTTACTTCTGTTTCTTTTGTTTTTAGCGTTTTCATCCATTTATTTAACTCATCTTGATTCGGACCTACAGGCGTACTATTTAATTCTATCCAATTGTTACTTCTTTCAGGTGTTCCTGATGCAGACTCCGTTACCATAGGTATTCTCCTGAACTCATTCTCATTTATCGTCAAATTAGTAGGTGGGCTTGGTATATAGGTACTAACCAAATGGTGGGCACCTTCATTATTCAGTTCCATCCCTTCTCTTTTTCTTTGCAAATGTGAATTCATGGGAATCACTAAAGTACGTTCATCATTTTTCTGATTCTCAAAAATTGGCATTACTGGACCTATCGTTACTGGTACAGTTACAGCTTCCATATTCTTTGTCAATTCTCTTATTTTCTCAGTCAATTCTCTTGTGGTTTTTGCTAATTCAGTTGCATTGTCACTTTCTATCTCTTCATTCTGTAAAGTTTTTAATTGATCTTGTGACCTATTTATCTCATCTCTTCGTTCGGGAATTTTATTCCTCCCAGTTTCCATTAGTGGTGCATTAGGTGTCACCACCGCAGAAGTCTGTTGGTATGGAGGCGGGTTTCTGTTTAAAATATCTGCCAGCAATTCATTGTCCGTTTCACTACCACCATACCCATACTTTTCTATGACTACATGTTTCTTTTTCTCTGTACACTTTCTCTTTGCTTCTTCCTCTACTGTAAAAGCTGGAAACAAACCTCCTGTCATATTAGCACATCTCCAATCTATCCTCATGATTTACTCCCCATAACCTTCCAGGCACAAACTCATGATTCTTTAATCCTCTGAATCTCTCTCGTTCATTCATCTCATCTTCCCATTCAGTTAAAGCTTCAAACTGTGTCGGTCTAGGTCTAGGTTCTAACATTGCCATCTTCTCTCTCAAATTCCGTAGTACAGCTACATTAAATGAACCATTCTCAGGGAAAGCCAATGCTCCATCATTCTTGGTATATTTTGTCCAATTTTCTAACCATATGCATGTATGATATCCATATTTCAGCATCATGTGCGAAGCTGGTGATTTCGGCGGAGGAATTACTTGTCTCTCTCTAGTCACTACCTTTTGTCTTTCTTAAAGAAGTTCTTAACTTTCGACATCCACGACGTTTTCTCTCTACCATATTCATAATACGACATGATTCACAATCGCTTTTTCTCCTCAAACGATCCGCAATTCAACACTGTTCTCTATACGTTATTCGACCAATACTAGCGCGACTCACACCAACACTCCAATCAGAGCGGTTTCTGTCTACAGCGCACTGTCCAATCCCAGCGCGGCTTTTGTCTACGTCAGCTCTGCTCCTGTCTCTGTATGACTAGCGCACTGTCCAATCCCAGCGCTGCTTTTGTCTACGTCAGTTCTGCTCTTGACCCCTCCTTTACAAAATTTATCGGCAATTTCTTTTTCAACAATTCTTCATTAGTTACAACATTTAAAACACATTTCCATTGTCTGATTCACTAAACAAAAGAGATAGCTTTGTCCATTTACACAAGAATTCTGTATTTTCCAGTAGGCAGCGCTTACCTCTACCCTACCACAGAATTTTCCCGTTTCGCCGATAAAGTAGCACTTCCCTCTACCTTACCCTTCTTTCAAGCAAGCGGTAAACCCGTTTCTCTGGGGATAAAACACATGTGGAGACTATACTGCTCCTGAGAATTAAGGCCAGAGTTTCACAAGAAAACCGGTCACTATTTCTCTTACACACCTTTCATGCGGAAAATGTCCCTATCATAACACAACCTGTGTTATCACCAATATGAACTCAGACAATGCACTATTCCATGTGACTTCTCTTGCCACACGTGTTCCACTTCCTACTTCCCGGAAGCGTGAAAACGTACATATAACATAACGCGACTCAACATAAAGTGTTAGACATGAACTTATCAATAATCAATAATCAATAATCACCAAACTAATCTATAGTAACCATAACTCTGCTACCAAGAAATCTGATCCAGCGCTAACAATAAAAATTCTTCTCCTATATGACTCGGTCATCCAGGTACAACTATCTCTCCAATACACAGATTATCTCCATATGACGGTGGGGCCCATTGACACCGCATATATATTCACTTACTCATTTATTCCCTGGATTACCTTCGTCCTTAACCTAGGAGAAAACGATTCGCTGGAAGGAGATGGGATACCTCTTTTTAAAACGACATAATTTTTCTCATTGCTTTTAAGGTATTCCGCTCATTGGTCGATGGACCAACTAGTAGGAATCAGTTGATGGTGATTAAGACCAGCTCAATCACAATAAACTCTTTAACATTTTACCTTAATTATTGAGCTAAAGAATCACTGAGTCATTTGTTTAAAGATAATAAAGTTTATATAAAGTTTTTAGAAACAATGCATAAGTTTAAGTTTATCACTCAATTATTACATTTATCATCATTATAAGAAATAAATTGAAAATACAATGCATACCTATTGGATGGAAGATAAAGTTTGTCACAGCAAGAACTCCAAAAGACCAATCTATCTGTCTTGGAAAATCTAATAGCTCTAAATGAAAAATCTATCAGGAGTAAAAAGGTTCTCCAAAAGCAGCATCTTATACTCAACTAAAAATATAAAATAGCAGCAGCAGCATCAGCTCGTCAGCATCAGCAGCCGCAACTTCACCCATCTGCAGCATCCACTCTCTCCAGCATCTAACCTCTCCAGCATCTCCCTCTCTCCAGCATCTAACCCCGCCCCACCAAGAGTAGGTCTTCTTATACCCGAATTCTAGCTTACTAAATAAAATGTTGCATCTCTATGGCGTGATTCTCTCTCATTGGTTCATTCGAGTCCATATACATTTTAATCAAACTTCCTTGTCTTAACCAGTTCTTTGTGGAATGTCCATGCTTGCATCGTTTCCCACAGTTCATGACATTACTCATCAGTTTCGATCAGTCCACTTTGTATCATTTTCTGATACTTTTTGGGTTCCGCTGTTCCGTTTGTCCATTTATTCATTTTGACTTCTCACGCTTCTTGCTGATCATCTTGGCACACATTTGCTCAGTAAGGTCACAATAGCCTTGACCATACTTCCATCCTAGGCTCCCAGCACGAACACGTGGTCATTCTTTTTCACAGCCTTTCTCCTTTTTCCACACGGCTTCTTGCACATGCGTACTCTAGCTCATGGCGGCCATTTTATATCACTGCTCAACAGGCCTAAGCGCACTATTTTCAAAGATAAATAAAATATTGTTAAAATAAAGAATATAAACCCTTTCGTTTCCCACCCGTCTTTCTACTTACCCCAAATAGGTATTACCTAGCAAAAAGCAACATATAAAGCCGTCCCTTACTTACCATCGCTTTATTTTGCCACCACACATTTTATTTTCAAAGCACAAATCATGCGTTTATTATTTTATTAGTACGCAAATATTAGATTATGTTAGTCACGTCAACAATTATAAGTAGATTTATTTGCACATAAAATAGCGTGTTACCTTTAACCCTTTACATGTAACATACATTGTTGGTTATTTACTTAAACGAACATGTTTATTAATCAATTTACGTAAATTATTAGGAGGTTAAAAAAAAATTCATTTATCCTGCTCCATCAGTAGTGATGTGACTTAATAATATATAAACAGTGACCTCTTGTGCTACACAGCATAACATGTGCCCCTTCATAGCACACCTGTGTATTCACTTTGGGACAATATCAAAAGTGAGCCAGAGGCCTTGACTTCAAGATCAAGTATTACAGAAACCCAAGAACACCACATTGGGGGTGCGACATGCCAAAGTCTGCCCAAATTCACCACAAAGGTTCTGAGTGCACAGTCCATATATTCATCTAGATTCTTCTCTCCAGGAAAGAAATTATTCTGATGTGTCAGATGGGCTTACTGGGTTCAGCACTCCTGCCTGAAGTGAGAAATCAGTATTGCATGGTTTGATTGGGTGCTGCATGTAATTCTTAACGGGAACATATGTAATCACAAGATTATACAACGCAACATTAATAATGATCCAGCAAGCTTCGAATTACTATCCTAGCCAAGTTCGCCAATAATCAATAATTTGCTTGTATCTCTTTTAAGATTCCAAGACGGGGGTTTCCACCCTGAAAAGAGAAAAGTGAGTAATTAGAGGATATAAAAAACAACTATAATGGGCCTCCAAACTCTCCTTGTAAGGGCAGTCATTGAAACCCCATTGGTTTCGCCCACAAATCCTCTCATCAGGACAAGTTAACTTGAGTGTACATCATCCCCAAACAGTCACTCAAAAGTGAAAAAAATTATCTTAGTCAAGTGTTAGAGTTATTTTGTCTAAATCTCGGTACCTTAACGGTGACAATTACATAGGCTGGCCGAGTTATGAGGAGTTACGCATGGTGCATGCTTGCTGGGACTAGATGTTCAAATAACATGCCACTTTCCTGTTCCTCCAACAGACACCAGCAGAACACTCAGCAGTTCCACCACTGCCCATGCAGAGGCCCAGGGGTGGACAGGCACACCTGACGAGGATGTTGAGGAACACCAACAATGCCTGCCGGTATGGAAGTCGTGGCTATCTACCTTCTCTGAAGAGAAGAAGATTGGCACTGAGTGCAAAGTGGGTGAAATGGGCACCATCACTGAATGAAGCAATTTTCGGCAGAGTAAGAATGGATCTTGAGTGCAAGGTGTCACTTCTCATGTCCCTCCTTCACCCTCCACATTGGCCCACTCTTCACCCCCAGGTGCTCCCTCCTTTCTCTTCACCTCTGCCACCTCCCCACCAGTTAGTAACTCCTTCTTTGTTGCATCCCAGCAGGCCTATGGGTCGTTAAATAAGGTATGTGCTGGTCAGCAAGCTGTGATGCCTACCACCACTGATCATACAATTGATGTGTGTACCACAATGAGACCATCTTTGATCAGCTGCTGTCACAGCTTACTGACCAGCACAGTAAGGGCAAATACCTGCTTTCACACCGGGCTGCAACAATAGTCTGCCCACAGCCACTCATAGTGCACACTCTGTGCACATACCTAGCAGCACCCTCAGTGCCAGAGCCCCACTAATCCTTTATTTGAGTGGGACATATATTTGTTTTCACCTTCATTTTTTAGGCTTTTTTTCTTAATGGCCCTTGCCTTTTCACGCCCTTCCCTGGCCAGGGCAGTGCCCTTTGTTTTTATTCCTAAATCTCTGACTCTCAAGGTCTACATCTTCCCACTCATTGCATTATTTTGTTCATGTTTCTCCTACTAACACCATCCCTGCCATTCTTCTGCTCACCTTTTTGTCACCCGTTATTCATTCACCACAGCATTGTTGTCAGAGTGAACGGAGAGGGTTTCGCTGGGCAGATCATGGGCGGACACCGGTAAATGACATACATGATAATACATATTCTCTGTTTTACACTACACGTCTGTGGACCCAAACACTGGTATAAACATGGATGCATAACAATTACTCCAAGGCGCTTCTACATATATATTTTTGATGAAGAGCTTGCAGTATTAGTGGTGTAAAGTGACAATATTAAAGCACTGACTGAAAGGTGCAGAGACCGTGTGATGTGAGGTATATCACAGGGGTGTTGGACATGTGTAAGAAGTTGTAAACTATTCAGATGTGTAAAGCAAAACTGTGTAAAATGAGGTAGGTTCAATGGTTAGGTGGTTGATTCCTCTGGCTGGGGCAGCCTTGTGACTCTAAGGGTGTGACAATGAGGGACCAGGTGCTGCAAGCAGTTATCCCTGCTCAGGCAGGCACAGTTGCTGGGCCGGAGATTTAGTGCTAGTAGCACATGCCCGCTCTCAGTTCTATGCTGTCTCAGTGTTTTGCACCATCAGCGAATGGATAAGATCACTGTTCTATCCTGTCTTCCTCTGTTTCTAGACTTCTGCCAGAGTCTTCACATTCCACTGATGTGAGGTGTGGGTCTTCCTCACATCCTCCTTCTGTCCACAAAACTCGTAATCAGGCCCTCAGTGTTTGTCCGGGTCCACCAGTGGAAGTTTACCCTGCAGGCGTGCTGGTGAAGCCTGTATCTTGTGCTGCTCATTACAAACACAGCTGTGAAGTGTTGTGGAGTACCGACGTGGGTATATTTCTTCCAGTGAAAGTGCACTGAAGCCCTGCAAGATGCCTCTACAGTTCCGGACCTGTATCGAGCCCCAAGCGACGGCCACCAGCTGGAACTGTTCTTGCTTTTGCCTCAACTCCTGCAAGTGGGCCGGATATCCGAGGTCCATTTATTTATTTTATTTATTTATTTGCAGAGTTTTATATAGCACTGGCTAGACCTGGAGGTATCAGAGCGCTTTACATGAGGATCAGCGATTTACAAGTTACAAAATTACATCAGTTACAGGAGCCAAGTATAACAAAGGAGAAAAACAGTGAATACACAATAACATGGGTTATTAGCGCATAGCATAGCCAAGACACACGTCAAATGGGGCATGGAAGGTAGGGGGTGAATGGTAAAAAGGGGTAAGGAATGCATAATCGGGTCAGGCAGACCGGCAAGAGGGAAAGTACTTACAAAACAGTCACAGTAAAAGACATACAAACCGGCTGGGGACCAACAATCATAAACATCCCATGAATCGGTGATAGTATAAGATGGAAGGGGAGTAGGAGACCAAAGGGGGGGGACGACTTGAGGAAAAGAACAGACAGGCGAACAAGGAGCAGTCCAGCAACAATGAGGATAGGTCGAAACCGCCAAGATGGAGGACCCAGGCCATGGGAACGGACAGCATCAACCCAAAATGGCGGAACACACAAAAATCCAACACGAAAACCACAAGGCAGCAGACTTGAAGGCTTCACGCAGGGTCGGATGGGGGAGGCAGCCACATGACCACGGAGGGAGGAGGGCAGGACACCACCGATCACAAAGCTGGTCGTCAACGTACACACACCCGGGGCTCCAGGGGCAGCAGCATCGCCATTCAGAATGCCGCAAAGACAGGGGAAAGTCAGATTCAGGCGCCAGGCAACAGCCCCGGAGTGGTGGAGGCAGCAGCGGGGACCAGGAGGGCGCGCCTCCCCAAAACTCAAGAAGCAAAACAAGCTCGGGGGCACTGGTCAACAGCGCCGCAATACTCACCGCTGCTGAACCTCCGCCGGGAGAAGCAAGACTCATGCATCTCCATCGTCGCTAGGGAGGCGGTGCAAGAGGACAGGCAACCGCAGCAAAACCCAGAGGGTAGGGGACGGCGAGGAGGGGAGACCTCCAGCCGATCCCCTCCCCAGGCACCCAGGCATACCCCACCGGTCATCGGCCGCTGAAATGGCTCTGCCGCCAGCAGACCCTCAGCAACTCGTCGGAAGGCAGGGGAGGAGAGGAAAACACAGCGGAGAGACGAGGACAAACCATGTCCAATGTCCGGCTGGGTAGGTGACAGCTGAGGGGGAGAGCCAGAGCCAATCTCCTCTATAGCTGCTGAAACAACTCCACCGGGCATCAGCCATGTTGATCGTGGCTCCACGTCATCACACTACTCAAGGTTCATCGGAAGATCTCGAACTGGGTCGCGGGAACTGGAGAGCCGAATGGCCGCAGTCCATAAGAACCTCAGGTGAGCAAAAAAAGGTCCAAAGGGGGTAGATTCCAGGGGACCAGGGCCAAAAAGGAAATCCCTGGCCAGGGAGCTCCCGACCGGAGCTCCTCACCTGGTGGCCATCTTGTCCATCTTTTGTCCATGAACCCCATCCATAACCACGCCATGATCTCATTGTTACCACCTCTGTCCAAGGTGAGTGATCATCTCCCAGATACTATATCCCTCGCTTCGCGGCTGGTCTCAGTCTCTGGCTCTTGGTGAGATACCTCATTGCTGTGGAAAGGGTAGTTTTTGGAAAACCAAATGGTAGTGAATATGTCTTTTAGTAGTGCTCCTGCTCTGCACAGGAGAACAACTCCAAATTACTATTGCTTAAATAATATCGGAAAAAGGTTAAACTGTCTTCTGCACTAATTTGCCTGCTGATGTCTTGGGAGGTGTGCCTTTCGTTGGAGTTTCCCTTAGCGAAAACGATCCGTTCTACCATGGGCACCGACTGCTCGAATGTGCCAGAACTCCTCTGAGTCTTGGCAAGGTCTTTTAGAATATAACAATGATCAACCACTTACTCTTTATTTGATGTTACTTATTTTGCTTATTCTGGATGGGGGCAGTTTTTGGAACACAGAGTAACACCTAACTGAAGTACTTTTGTGGGCCAAATTGAATGTTTTAGAGACCATGCATCACAAAGCGACCGTCTATGAATGCCGCTTTCCCACCAGCAGCAACTCCAGCACCCTCCACGATCTAAACCCCGGACGCAACAACAACTGCCAGCTCTTGACGCTGAACAACACCCACGGCCCTCTCTCCTGTCTACACTGCCGCTGCACCTTCACCCACTTCCGTACCCAGCAGCATTTCCGAACCTACCGGACATCACAGCTCACAAACCACTCAACTGCATCCTCCTCAACGTACGTTCCCTACACAAGCATGCCATAGAAATCTGGGACCTCCTCAACTTCTACTCGCCTGACATTGCCTTCCTCACGGAAACCTGGACCAACTTTGCACCCGACATCACCACCGTCATTCCAGACGGATACAAGATCTTTCGCAAGGACCGCCCCATCCGTCCAGGAGGAGGCATCGCCGTCGTTCACAAAAGCACCCTCCGCATGACCACAGTCCCGGACGACACAACAACCCTCATGGAGCACCTCCACTTCCAGATCCAGACCAACCCCAAAACGACTCTCCACGGAACACTCATCTACAGGCCGCCCAGCCCCCACGCTCCCTTTACCGACACCATCACCGACCTCATCGCACCCCATGCCCTTGCATCTTCAGACTATATCCTACTCGGAGACCTAAACTTCCACCTGGGTAACCATTACAACTCAAACATCGCCTCTCTCCTAGAGAACCTCACCAACATAGGACTGAAACAACTGGTCACCGCCCCCATGCACACAGTGGGACACACACTCAACCCTGTCTTCACCGGAGGAAACAGTGTCTCCAACAGCCATACCACAGAACTCCTCTGGACAGATCACCACTGCATCCACTTCTCCTTCAAAAAACACACCATACTCAAGCACGCCCACCGCCTCCCCTGCAGAAGCTGGAACAAAGTCACAGAAGACTAGCTCACCTCTGCCCTCGTCAGCACCCCACCACCAACTACGTCAGACCCAAACACCACAGCACGCAACCTCCACTGCTGGATCCCGAACTGCGCCGACACTCTCGCCCCCCTCAAGAAAGCCACTTGAAGACACATCAAGAAAGCAAGCTGGTTCACCCCTGCACTCTATACGCTCCTGCAGATGGCTCGAGAAGACATGGAGGAACAACAAAACCCCGGAAACTGGCTCGAGAAGACATGGAGGAACAACAAAACCCCGGAAACACGCGCCGCCTACAAAGCAGCCACCACTGCACACCACCAATTCATCAAATCCACAAGGAAGAAATCCCTCCATGACAGAATCCTCACCAATGCACACAATACCAAAGAGCTCTTCTCCATCATCAAGGAATTCGCCAAACCCTGCAGCGAAACAACCGACATCCCACCCTCCCAAGACCTCTGCAACAGACTCAGCACCTTCTTCCACCACAAGATCAAGATGATCTACGACAACTTCGACAACCAAGACCACCTCACCGCTCCAGCTCCCCCCTCATGCCACGCCACCCAACAGACCCTGCTCAAATGGATCCTGCTCATGACAGAAAACACCTTGAAGACCATGAAAAGCATCGACTCTGGAGCACCCTCAGACCCCTGCCCACACCACATCTTCCACAGAGCCGCCTCTGCCATCGCACCCGAGCTACGTCAGACGATCAACTGCTCCCTCGAGACTGCCACCTTCCCCGATGACTGGAAACATGCCGAAGTCAACCCCCTCCTGAAGAAACCCTCTGCGGACCCGACGGACCTCAAGAACCTCAGGCCTATCTCCTTGCTTCCCTTCGCAGCCAAGGTCATTGAAAAGGCCGTCAACACCCAACTAGCAAACTTCATCGAAGCTAACAGTGTCCTGGACATCTCCCAATCTGGATTCCGAAGCAATCACAGCACCGAGACTGCCGTCTCACCACCACTGACGACATCTGCTTCCACTTTGACCAAGGCGAAACGGCAGCCCTCATCCTCCTGGACCTCTCGGCTGCATTCAACACCATCTCCCACCACACCCTAGCCACCAGACTCCACGACGCCAGCATCCATGACAAGGCCCTTGACTGGATCTGCTCCTTCCTCACGGCAGAACTCAGCAGGTCAGACTCCCTCCCTATCTCTCAGAACTGACAGAGACCAACTGTGGAGTTCCCTAGGGCTCCTCCCTCAGCCCCTTCCCTCTTCAACGTCTACATGGCTCCCCTCACAACCATCATCAGGAGCCACGGTCTCAACATCGTCTCATACGCCGACGACACCCAGCTGATCCTCTCGCTCTCCCACGAACCCAACATCACCAGACACAACTTCCAAGGAGGAATGAAAGCCGTCGCCACCTGGATGAAGAACAGCTGCCTGAAACTCAACTCGTGGTGGCCCTCCACCCTCGGAAATCCCCCCACCCCAACGGACCACGCACAAAACCTTGGCATGATACTATTTTTTATTTTTTTTTAGAGTTTTACATAGCGCGAACTAGACCCTAAGATATCAGGTATCAGAGCGCTTTACATGAGCACCAGTTTCGTTACAGATGGACACATTCATTTTTGGTAGGCACGGGGAGATTAAGTGATTTGCCCAGAATCACAAGATGTTGAGCGTTATTGCCGAGACTTGAACCTGGTTCCCCAGCTTCGAGGTCGACCGTTCTAGCCGTAAGGCTACAGCCTCTCCCCAAGACTCATCGCTAACAATGAACCACCTGAGTTAACGCAGTCTCGTCGACCTGCTTCAACACCCTACGCATGCTTCGAAAGACCTTCAGATGGATCCTAACCGAATCCAGAAAAACTGTCACACACGCACTCATCAGCAGCAGACTGAACTACGGCAACGCTCTCTATGCCGGAATCAACAAGAAACTCCTTCACAAACTCCAGACTGTCCAGAAAACTGCAGCCAGACTGATCCTCGACATCCCCCGTCGCAGTCACATCAGCCAACACATCCGCGATCTCCACTGGCTACCAGTCGAAAGAAAAATAACCTTCAAACTCCTCACCCACGCACACAATGCCCTTCACAACACTGGACCCGCATAACTGAACAGCCGCCTCTCCTTTCACGCACCCAAAAGCCACCGCTGATCAGCCCAGCTCTCACTGGCCACCGTCCCACATATCAGCAAGACTATAACTTGAGGAAAGTCCTTCTCCTACCTCGCAGCCAAAGCCTGGGACACCCTCCCCCTCCGGCAATCTCCCATATTGCCCCATTTCAGGAACGACCTCAAGACCTGGTTTTTTGGGTGACCACAGCACTCAATGGAACCACCCCCTGTCGTCCCCCAGTGCCTTGAGACCCTCAAGGGTGAGTAGTTGCGCTTTACCAACCCTGATTGATTGATATCGAAAGGAATATGCACATTTTATCTGTGGCAAGAAAGTGCATCCCTTGCTGCCCTGAGACTGGGTTGGGGTTTGTTATGCCGGTTATGTGGTCTCTGCCATCAGACACTCTGACATTCATTCCCTTAAACAGCCGCAAGTGTACCGCAAAGTCTCCTAAATGACCACATTTTCTCCATTTTGTTTCCCAATCATGGTGTAGGGCAGGCCATCGGCCAAACAAGACACAATGCTCAAATACTGGAAGAAGTAGCCAATATCACAACCATATCTAGAGGCCTGACAACTGAACAACTTGATGCTCAGAAGAACATGTTCCTGTAGAACAGAATGGCCTTGGACTATATCCTCGTGGCCAAATGCTATGAATCCCTTCTTTAGGGATAACTGCAATATGAAAATTTGAAAAGGTCCGTTCAGAATAAACACCAGATGACATTTTTCCAACGCATGGTAAACACAAATATACAATAACATTTTCATTCAGAAGTTCAAAATGTAAATGCACCAAAACATATTATCACTAACAAGCTGCCTCTCCACAAACACAGCTTTTCATCCCCTACAGTGTTAAAAAACAAGTAAAATGGAAAACCGAGATAAACATCCTGCAAAATAGTGAACCCCCGAAAACCAAGAAATGTGAATCTCTTGTAATCTGCACACACAGGACTTGAGCCTAAAGCTTACCGCACAGTGAAATGTGGCTATCCATAAAGAAAACATCTTCTGATATTTATATGTCAAGATAAAACATCCACCAGCATAAGCACCAGATCAACCACTAGAGCAGACAGCTGCCTTCTGGTCTTCTATGGTGTTGAGACTTCCACAACAACATCTTTCTATCCTTGCTTAGCAACGTGACAAGAGGAGCCAACAAGGCCACCGCTGCACATGACTATCATAACACTACTTACTCTCCAGCAAAAACATCAACAGAATATTTTTATCCTTACAGCATATCAAGCAAAAGAAATAAACACCCCCTTTTCTGCTGCCATGCCAACTGGCTGAATCACTAGAAACGTCATCAATGACATTAGATGATTCAGTTTAAGTCTAAACACCATCCTAGCACTCTCTACTGCCCCCTAAGCAAGAGCAACCATCAGCATTAAGTAACCAGTCAAGAAATACTATTGCTACTGATCGACCAATCAATCACTTGTCTTCCATACTAATCAACACCAGAGCTCTAAGCAAAAACAGAATGCCTATTTTTAATCTCTGACTTCCTAGTCATAACTGAAATCCACTTAGGAGATGATGCTGCACACATATAATATGAAGAAATCCCCCAGAGGTACCTAACTTTTTTCAGAAAACGCATGAAAAAAATTGAGGTGAAAGGCTAGCAGTGGCATGCAAACAGACATTTCTGTCCTCCAGCATTAAAGTATACTCATCCCTGGACTGCAAATCATTACTTGTTCGCTGATCAACCTCCTTAACTTTCTCGGCCTCCTTCCTTCTCATCTGTTGAAACCCTGACACAATTTAGCCATGACCTCAAGTTCTCTGCCCAATAGGAGATTTTGGAACTCACCCAAAGTTCTGTTGATCTTCATGCTTACATTTCTAGCCTACAAAGGCCTACCTAAGAAAATTGACTTGCCTGTGGCAGGCGGAAGGGTGTGAGTAAGACGTACCAGCAATACGCTGCTAGGCTAATCTGGATGCCGTACCTGCAAACAAAAGAAAAGAAAGCGAGGCATGCAGTATTGGAGTATGGCTTTGAGCCCCGCCCACTCTCCGCCCATATTTTTAATTGGCTTGTGTCATTGTCCTTTGTAAATGCTGGCTTCCGAGTCGTTATTAGGCGTGTTAGTCCCTCCTTGGTACCGCCTTGTCTGCGTTTGTTACCTCCCATAACGACTGGGCCTTTTACTTGTCTTGTTACACTTTCTGCTTTATCTTGGCTGTGAGCACTATTTTGTTTAATGATTTGCCCCTATTCTACCCACTACGTCGCAGCACGCCGCCCGCTTTTATTTTATTTACTAATGGCAGTCCGCTTTAAGTATAGCGGCCGCGTTTCTTTATTTATTTGAGCAGCGCAGTCCGCTTTAAGTATAGCGGCCGCGCGTACTTGTTTTTTTTTTTGTTTGTTTGCTAGCGCCCATGCAGCGCTTTCCTATTCATGGAGGCCGCGCCCCTTTCTTTAGACAAGTAGCGTCTAAAGAAAGGTGCGTGGCCGCTATTAAAATGAAAGCGCGGCATAGGCGATTTTACAAAAAGAAACTTGACAAACAGATGCTTTTTTTTGTCAAAGCGCCCCCATGCCGCGGTTTTATTTTAATGTTGGCCACGCCCCTTTCTTTAAACGCAGCTTGTCTAAAGAAAGGGGCGCAGCCTCCATGAATGTGAAAGTGCTGCATGGGCGCTAGTAAACAAACAAATATTTGCAATGCAATAGGTGTTGAATTTGCGAGAGTTTAAGCTATTGCATTGCCAATAGCCCAAACTCTCGTAAGTGTGAGACCTATTGCATTGCAAATGCTTGTTCAGGCAGCCGCAGCACAGGACCCCAAGATATAAGAAGGACAGGTACATGAGGCGGAGAGAGAGGAAAGGGAGGAGAAAGCGAGAGAGGCCTGGAGACAACCGAGGAGGAGACAGAACAACTACCCAGAGCCGAGAACGCAAAGAGCGAGAGCGAAACAAGATGCTGGGAAGAGCCACGCTGCTAGCTGGAAAATCAGCGAGAACCCGTACGACGGTCCTCGCAACAAGAAGAGGACGAGACCACGACCCTCCCAGATGACTGAGAGACCTGCTGCTAATGCGCTTCAGCCTGCCATGCTCTTGGTGGAGCGTGGCTTCCACAGGTGCGTGAGCGTCTACAGTTCTGGTAGAGGAAGGGAGGGAAGGAAGTAAGGGGCGGGCTAGGTACTGTAACCTCACTACAAAAACACAGTTTTCATGGGCAAAGATAGAGTTGAACGCATGAAACACTGCCCTGAAAGTTGGCTAACTAGTATTACGAATGTTTTACCTTTTACAGTCACACTATGAGTATTTTCTTTTTTAGGAGATTCACCTTAAGAGGGGACATCCTTTAGGTTCACTCTCCCTCAAGATTATATTAGTTTTGGGGAAAACGGGAGGACATCCCATTTAAGAAGAAAAGATCCTTCAGAAAGGAAAGAAAGTAACGGTCACGATAGAGAACAGAAGTCAGAATAGACAAAAGTTCCATAGGTGTTAGAGAGTGAAAACGCAGCCTACAAAGAAAGCGCCATTTACCTGTGCTTTGTTTTTTTTCTTCAAGGGTACCAGCGGGCAGATCTCAGGACTGACCTAGAGGAACAAAGAGGAGAAAGACACTGTTATCAACATGAACTAACAGAACTGACATTTTATTAGAAACACTTGGAAGAGCAAAGTGTAGAATAAACTGTAACAGTTCTGAAATCCGTAAATGTGTAAAGTGTTTTACCTGCCAAGGGACAGCCTGACTCTGCCCTCTTCACTTTATTTTGAAAAAGTTAAAAGGGTAAATTGAAGGATGAACTTGCGAGAGTTGTTGGACCAGCATCCCTCCAGAATCTTTTTCAATTCACCATTCAGATTTACAGTCGCTTTCTGGAAAGATGAATGTAACATCGTAAACCATCTATTTGTCAAAACACCCTGTCATACCAGTGTTCAAGATACCACCTAAGCTTTCTGTAAGTCATGGCTGTTCTTATATTGTGGCCAGAAAGGTCATCTTTTGAGTTCTTGCCCTCTACTCCCCGTTCGTCTTCCTACGGTGACGGAAAACTAGGAAGCTTGCCCCTGGTGTAGGGAATAGAAATAAGTATTAATCAGTCACCCTTGCTTTCATATCTGAAATCTTCCAGTTTTGTGCTTTGTCAAGGGAGGTTATAATCCAGCCTCAACGCCTCTTGTAGACTGTGCAGCCTCAGATGTCTGTATGGACAGTCAATGGGCTACAGACGATCAGATTCCAATCTGTAAGAAAGAAGCTTCAGTTCCTCTTGAATCTGTGGATGGGACTATGGTTGCTTCTTGGATTTGAGAGGAGCCTAATACTTGATTTGGATCCAGTCAGGTGATGAGTGAAAGACAGCATTCTGAACGCCATTTGGACACTTTGAGCATCTGGTGAGTCTATTCGCCCTCTGCAATGGCCATGCTGTTTTCCAGCATTTTATGAATGCTATCTTTTCAGTTTTGATCCTCCAGACAATGTCTACTTAAATCACATCCATGTTTTTTCTAAAGACCCAGCAGCACATCCATTTCATGTCAAGCAAGTATTGCAACGTCTGAAAGAAAGCAAATTGCTGGCCAAACATGAAAAGTATTTGATTGGATACTGTAGACTATGTGGGATACATTGAGGAATAGCTATGGGAGCAGGTCCCTGGGCCAGCTCCCCCCGCTGCTACAGATCAAGTCCGCTCGGCGCTGCACCACGCCACAAGTCCCCTGAATTTTGATTCATTAACTCTTGCTTGTTCTTTCCACAACTGACTTTTGCCTCAATTAACTTGATTTTTGCTTCCTGCTTGTTCTTTCTCCAACTGACTTTTGCCTCCTTAACCTGATTCTTGCTTCCTGCTTGATCTTTCCCCATCTGACTTTTACCTCCTTAACTGGATTCCTGCACCCTGCTCGTTTTTCCCTAACTTGACGTAATCCTCCTTTAACTTATTTTTGCTTCCTGATCGATCTTTTCCCAACTGACTTTTGCCTCCCTAACTTGACTCTTGCTCCCTGCTCGTTTTTCCCCAAACTTGACTTTTTCCTCCATTAACTTGATTTTTGCTTCCTGCTCGTTCTTTCCCCAACTGATCTTCTGCCACCTTTTAAACTCGATTTTCCTTCCTTTTAACTCAATTTTCTTTCCTTTTAACCTGACTCTTGCCCCCTTCTTAACTCTTCTCCCATGTTTCCAAAATGCAACTGTTGCCTGTTTCCCTTTTCTCAAACAACTTTGCCACCTTTTTTCAACCTACCGCTATCCCGCTTTGGACCTCCCCGTCACCCCGCCCAGTGCCCCGTCCCCCTGCACGGGCGTGCGCAGCAGGTGCGCCTCCGGCACGCCAGAGGCACTCCAATGGCAAGCCTGTCTGTGCCCATCCGCTCCTGGTCCGCGCCCAGCGCCAGGACCCCTGGACTTCCACTGACCTACAGCTACACCAGCGCCGAGATCACAGCCCTGAATCCCGGACCCAGCAGCGCTCACTGCATCTGCACATCTCCACGCTCTACGGCAGGACCTTTCTCCTGCCGCCACTGCCAATTCACCTGCAACACCGCACTGTGCTCCCAAGGAGCCTCCTGATCAACTCTCGCTCACTCCACAAACACGCCTCTGAGATCTGGGTCACCATCGCCTTCCTCTTCCCCGATGTCGTCTTCCTGACTGAAACCTGGCTCAACCCCACAGATACATAATCATACACCGGGACCGCAGCAACAAACACGGAGGTGGAAAAGCCACCATCCACAAATACTCCCTCCACTGCACTGCAACCACAGACTACTCCACCCCCATAATGGAACACCTAAACTTCCAGCTCAACACAGACAACAAAATCACTATCAGCAGCACCCTGGCATACAGACCACCAGGCCCACGGTCCGCATTCTACGAAGCCATCTCTGACTTCATCGTCCTCCTGTCCATCAAATCCAAGAACTTCCTCTTCCTCTGGGACCTCAACTTCCACATCAAGGACTCCAGCAACACTAACACAAACAACCTGATCGAGAGCATGAACAGCCTAGGCCTCACCCAAATAGTAACCAACCCCACGCACATCGTTGGTCACACACTAGACCTCATGTTTGCAGCAAGCAAAAGGATCAGATACAGCCACCGAACTAACCTAGTCGGACCACTCAACGGTCCACTTCTCCATCACAACCACCCACGTCTCCCCTACAAACCATACCTGCTCCTCTCACAGGAGCAGGAACAATAAACAGACGACCTCTTGACCAACACCCCCGCGCCTCCACCCCAGACCCCACCCCCACCCTCGAGGTGGCCATCAAAAACTTCAACACCTGGATCTCGAGTGTGCCAACAGGGTCGCTCCTCTTAAAACAGCCAAATGAGGCAGACCCACCAAGCAGACCAACTGATTCACCCCGGAACTCTAAACTGCCAAAAACACATGCAAACGTTGTGAAAGGTTCTGGCGCACCAACAAATCCCCCAGCGATCAAGTCACCTTTAAACTGGCACTAAACCAGTACCACACAAACCTTAAAAAGCGAGGAAGGACTCCCTGACAGCCCACCATGAAGCCAGCTCCAACCACAGCAAAGAGCTCTTCAGTATCGTCAAAGAGTTCTCCAACCCTCAGGCTTCCGAAAACACCATCACTCCCTCCCAGCGACTCTGCTACACCCTTGCAGATTTCTTCTTATACAAAAAATTCGGTCCATCTAGGAACACTTCGACGCCCAACCACCTATCTCTAGCACCCACAACCTACCGGACCTCGCCAACTCCACCTGAATACCAAGGATCACAGTGTGTGACCCTCTCACCAGGCAGACCACCACCACCGTCATGAGATCCATCCACTCAGTAGCCCCAAGAGACCCCTGCCCCCACCACATGTTCGACCTGGGCAACAACACCATCAGCAAAAAGCTCACCTCAATCTTCAAGACTTCCATCACCTCGGTGTCCTTCCCAATAGAACAAAAATACACAGAAATCAAACCCTGCCTCAAAAAACCCTCTGCAGAACCAGATGAACTTAAAAACTACCAACCCATCTCACTCCTGGCGTTACTAGCTAAAGTCCTGGAAAAAGCCATCAATCGCAAACTCACAATCCACCTGAAAACCAACAACCTCCTAGACCCCTTCCAATCAGGTAGGGTTCCGCTCAAACCACAGCACAGAGACCGACTTAATAGCGGCCACCGATGACATCAGAGCACTCCTAGACCAGGGGGACTACGCAGCCCTGATCCTCCTTGATCTCACTGCAGCGTTTGAAACGGTGTCTCACCACACCCTTGTAAGAAAGTGGCTCTGTATATACTGTTCCCAAATAGGTACAGTGTGCACAAAGTCCACAGTCCCCAGAGGTTTGGCAGAGGCCAAAGTTAGATATAACCTTACTCTCTAAAGTGGTAGCTTGGTCGAGCAGTAAGGCAGTATCAGAGGACAGTGTAAAGCATTTGTTGTACACACTCAGTCAGCAAATGGTCTCACACACTCAAGAACTGAACTCTAGGCCAATGGTTTTGTATCAAAATATATAGTTGTTTTATTTTAGAACCAACAATAGGTATCAAAATATACTTTCTCAGAATGAGTGACTTTAGTTAAATACTTTTCAAATAGGCAAAAGACTTTTGAATACAATAGTTACAGTTGTTGCAATAGGCAACACAATTTCAAACACAATAATACATTGAGCTCAATGGGAATTTCTAGTTAAATGCAATAGATTACTTTTTGGATTACTTTTCTTACCACAGGACTGGATCCTAGATTCAGTCCTGGGACATCTCCTGTAAACAGTTGAGTAAAAACGTTTTGGTTACAGTTGTGATTTTTAAGGAATATTATTGTATTTTAAAAGTTGTCACTTAGAAACTTTTTCACATAGAATCACCAATGTTATCCTATGGGAGGAAATTCACTTAGCAGGTAAGTGGGGTTATTGTTACTTTTTCTAACTCAGTGTTGGATCCTGGATCCAGCACTGGTGCATCTCCTGTAAACAGTTGAAAGAATGTGTTTTTGTTATACAGGTGATTTTTAACGAATATTTGTAAGTTTGTAAAATCGACACTTAGAAACTTTTTCAGCAAAACCAGGCAATGTTATCCTATGGAAGGAAATTCAAGTTACCGGTAAGTACAGTTATGATTACTTTTCAGGGTCAGTGCTGGGCACCAAGATCCAGCACTGGGATCTCTCCTGATAACAGGTGAGTAAATTCGTGCTCGTAATTCGGCTGATTTTAGATGAATATTTTAAAGTTTAGAAACTCCACACTTAGAAACTTTTTCACATAGAATCACCAATGTTATCCTATGGAAGGAAATTCAATTCACAGGTAGGTTTCTTTTAGTTACTTTTGTAATCCAGTGCTGGACTCCTAGATTCAGCACTGGGACATTTACTTAAAACAGATAAGTAATTACGTTTTTGTAGTTTGTACGATTTTTAACGAATATTCTTAGTTTTCAAAAGTCGACACTTAGAAACTTTTTGGGAGAAAAAGTGTCAATGTTATCCTATGAGGAAAAACGAGTTATCGGTTTCGAGGTAAGTAATCGGTCTTTTGAGTTAGGGTTCTGGGGTTAGACTCAGGGGTCTCCCAGGGTCAGTGATGCACTGTTGTTGCACCCTCAGCGGCACTAGGGCGGCCGGGTGCAGAGTGTTGAGGCCCAATGTTATCCTATGGAGGATAGGGGACTCCGGTTGGTGGCTGCTGGCAAGCAGGCCACGGGGTTGTGGGAGCAAAGCTCCTAGGGTTAAGCTCAGGGCACGTTGGGGACCAAGTTAGCACCAAAGGGGCACCCTCAGCGGCACTAGGGCGGCCGGGTGCAGGGTACTGTTTTGAGGTCGGGTGCCCTGTTGATTTCAATGGAGATTCTCCGGGACAAAGAAACACTGCAGGCTCGGGGACGAGGACCTTCCAGGAGCAACCACCACTTCGAGGGGTAAGTTGGGATGTAGAGGGTTGGTTAGGCACCGTTGGTTGGGGCACACAAGGCCGTGGGGCTTCGGGTGCAGGGGTGCCTTGGGACGTCGGATTTTCTTACCCGCTCTGGTCGCGGTAGGGGGGGTCCTCTGGATTGAGGCTGCAGGCGTCGTCAGGAGGCTTGAGGCAGGTCAGGGGTCGCCGGATCTCGGGTCAGGATCGCCGGGGGGACCTCCTCTGGGTATTTGCCCACTCGAGCTCGGGCCGGATTCGGCGGGTGCAGAGATGCGGGATTCGCGGTTCCTGGCTGGCACCAGAAGCTGCAGGTCAAACACGTCCGGTGTTCACGGGAGAAACAGCTTGGAAAGTGAAGGCAGGCAGGTCCTCCGGGGTTTTTGAGGTTGCTGGCCGCTGGACACGCCGGGGTTTTGCAGGAGCAGGTTCGAGGGGAGACAGGCCTGTAGGGCTGGGGCCAAGTCAGTGGGCGTCGTCCTCTTGTTAGCTCTGCAGGGCTTCTCGTCCTTCTTCTTCTTCTTCCTTTTCTTGTTGTTGCTGGATCTGAGGAAGGAAGGTTCAGGGTGCCCCTAAATACTAACTTTAGGGGCGTTACAGGTAGGGCAAGGGCAGGGACCAATGGGTCCCTGCCCTGGGGTGAGTACACCCCTTATCCTGCCACTCTCCAGTGGGAGGGGGGCAGGAGCCTAGCTCTTATTGGGTAGGGCTCCCCATTCTCAAAATGGCGAGAGCCCGGAGTTGTGCTTTACCTCGCCTCCCCCACCTGAGGGGTGGGGTTGGCAGAGGCTGGCATACCCCCTTCCCTTCCTTTGTTTTTCCCGCCTGTCTTCCCGCCAAAGTGGGAGTCAGAACCGGTGGGGGCCAGTTGCTGAGTACAGCAAGTGGCCTGGAGAAGCTCACAAAGGCGGCATGCCTTTGAAGCTTCCTCTGCCCATCCTGGGGGAGGAGACCTAGCACCTCGCCCAGGATGTGCATTGTTGCAGGCCCAGGAGAGCGGATGGCTCTCCACCCAGGGGTCCAGCAACATGTCTGCTGTGTGGCAGCCGGGGCAGCCCCTCAGACAAGACGTGGATTGTAGGTTAGGTTCAGGGGGCAACTCTAAGTTGCCCTCTGTCGTGCATTTTACATTAAATCCCACACTGGCATCAGTGTGGGTTTAATGTGCTGAGAAGTTTGATACCAAACTTCTCAGTCTTCAGTGTAGCCATTATGGTGCTGTGGAGTTCGTAATGACAACCTCCCAGCACCATATACTCTTAATGGCATCACTGCACTTACAGTGCCCAGGAATGGCCCTGGGTACTGTAGGGGCACAGGGCTCATGCACCTGTGCCCACACCACTGGCATAGTGCACCCAGCTAGAGGGGTGACTGAGGTATGCCAGGGCAGTGTGTTTAGGGGCATGGCACACAGGGATGTGTGCCATGTCGACTCTCTGTTTAGTTCTGCACCAAGACACTCAGCCTGCAAAGGCAGGGTGTGTGTGTCAGGGTACAGGGCCTCTAAGGGTGGCACAATAAGTGCTGCAGCCCTTAGGGCCTTCTCTGGTCACAGTGCCCTGGGTACCTAGGGTACCATTTACCAGGGGCTTACCTGTGGCCAGAGATGCCAATTGGGTTTAGGCTTTAGTACAGTTTTTAGGGAAGGAACACAGGCCCTGGGTACCTGATTGGCAGGGACCCAGGGCACACCAAGGAAAAGTGCATCAGTTATTAGGCAAAAGTGGGGGTTACTGCAACAGAAACCCACTTTCCTACAAACCTCCTGAAAAGACTCCACCAGATGAAAATACAAGGGAGCGCCCTAAAGTGGAGCGCATCTTTCCTTACCATAAAAGAACTCAGAGCGTCCGCCTCCCACCCTATACCTCGGGCCCAAAGAACATCATCTATGGTGTTCCCCAGGTATCCTCACTGAGCCCCACCCTGTTTAATGCATACATGGCCCCTCTAGCCACCCTAGTCAGAGCCCACGGTATGAACATCATATTATACGCTGATGACACTCAGCTCAAACTCTCCCTATCCTCCAACGGCGATAACACCTAAAATAATTTCCACACATGTATGCCCAGCATTGCTAGCTGGATGCAGAACAACTACCTCAAGCTCAACACTTACAAAACAGAGGTACTCATTTTCGGGAACAGCGACAACCCCTGGAACGACACCTGGTGGCCAGCAAACCTGAGCCCCTCCCCCACACCTGCAGACCATGCCAAGAACCTCGGCATCATACTTGACAGCAGGCTCACAATGAAAGACCAAATCAACGCAGTTTCCTCAGCATCTTTTCTAAAGCTCCGGAAAATCTTCAAGTGGATCCCCATCAGCACCAGATGCACGTCACCCAGGCCCTCATCACCAGCCGCCTGGACTACGGCAACTTTCTCTACATGGGAGTCACCACCCAGTTACTAAACAGACTGCAGACCATCCAGAACTCAGCAGTCAGCTCATCCTCGACCTACCTAGGCGAGCCCACATCACCCCCCACCTCAAACAACTCCACTGGCTACCCGTACACACAAGATGCTGACCCACACCTACAAAGCCTTGCACAATCAAGGACCAGCATACCTAAACCACAGACTAAACTTCCACATACCTGTCAGAAACTGGCGCTCCGTCACCCTCTCCCTCTCCCTCGCCCACACCCTGCGCTACCACCGAAGCAGAAGCAGCGGCCGCTCTTTCTAGGCCGCAAAAACCTGGAACAGCCTCCACCTCCGGACCTCACCCACCCTGCAGAAATTCAGACACACACTAAAGACTTGGCTGTTCAACTAACTGCGCCTAGATACCTTTGCGGGTGATAAGCAGTGCTTTACAACTCCTGATTGATTGATTGATTGATTGATTGATGGACACTTGGAAAGCCCAAGCCCTTATGGATTGGCCCAATTCCACTTCTGTTAAAGAAACACAGAGATTTTTAGGCTATAGAACTATTGAAAGTTCATCAAGAATTTCTCTGAGCTTGTCTCTTTAATCACCGATCTGGTAAAAAAAGAGCTAGACTTTTCAATGGTATCACAGTGCCACCATGGCTTTCGAAAGGCTTAAGTTAGAGTTCATTCGTGCTCCCATATTACAACAACCTGATGCCTCCAAACACTTAATTCCTGAGACTGAAGCTTCAGATCTAGCTATGGGAGCAGTCTTGATTGAAACTATTCAGTTTTGGAGAAAGAACTTTTGGCTATCAAGGCAGCCTTTATCGAATAGAGATATTTTTACTTGGAGCTCAATTTCGAGTAACCGGGCACCTACCACAGAAATCCTTAAGTGCTCCAACAGGGTGAATGTCAGAATAGTGGGCAAGCCCATTGGGGATTCTTTTTTCAATGATTTTTTTCTGACCTATATTCCCAGCTTCGAAAATGAGATTGGTGCTATCCTAAATCAGAAAATTCCAGGACAGTCCCAAAAAATTATTGTTCCTCAAGCCTTTATTTCTGTAACTATCACAACACTTCTTGAGTCAATTTATCAAGAAACCAGACAAATTAATATTCACAACCTAGAAAGACATTTTCCTTGTTTTTAGATAAAGAATTCAAATGGTCTGATTTTTCTTCAAAACAAACTCTTTATTTTGTCTGAACATTTACAAAGACATATACTTCAGCTATGCCATGATTCTTTAGTGTCTGGACACAGAGGTCGACGAGTCACTGAAGAATTCATCAGAAGAAAATTCTGTTGGCCTTCTTTTCAGGGCGATGCTATGGAATTTGTCAACTCATGAAATGAAATGAAATGAAAATGGGTACTTATAAAGCGCACGGCTACTCCACAGAGTGTCCCGGCGCTAAGGACCACCGATCAAGACAGGCACCCTGAGCCCTAGCCCAAACTACCTCAAAATAGTTATTGCTGGAACAGCCAAGTTTTTAGCTGTCTCCTAAAACTGAGCAGATTCTGGACCTGCCTAAGAAAAAGAGGCAGACCATTCCATAGGCGGGCGGCCAATACTTGGAAGGAGCGACCGCCTACCCGTGACCTGGTAAATTTGGGGATGACAATCAAGGACTGCCCTGAGGATCTCAAGACGCGTTGCGGCTCGTAATGCTGAATCCGTCTCCTAAGATATACAGCACTGGTGCCGTGAAAGGCCTGAAAAGCCAGGACCAGCGCCTTAAACTGGATCCTCTTTCGTACCGGCAGCCAGTGCAAGGCCTTCAGGTGGGTCGTCATACGAGCTCAGGGCTCCACCATGAGTATAGCTGTAGCGGCAGCGTTCTGAACCACCTGCAAACGGTTCAGAAAATACTCAGGGAGGCCCAGATACAGAATATTGACGTAATCCAACCTGGAGGTAATTATGGCTTGCACTACAGTTTTATGCTATTCAACCGGTAACAGGGGAAGAACGTTTTTTAGCATTTTTAGCATGCCAAAACACGTACCGGCGACAGTTTGGATTTGAGCCTTCATCGTTAGAGTGGCTTCCAACTTGACCCCCAAGTTTTTCACTATACTGACCGGAGCGGTGGGAGGTGACATGTCACACGGCCACCATAAGTGCCATGATTCGATTGGCGGCAATCAAAGAAGATGATCTCTGACTTTTCCGGGTTGCACTTTAATTGATTACACCGCAGCCAAGAAAATACCTCCGTCAGACAAATTTTGATCTCATTGCCTCTGAAATTGGAACCTTTGTCGCACATAAACAATAGCTGGGTATCATCGGCGTACGAAACTATCTTAGCGCCGTACGCCTCAGCTAAGAGTGCAAGAGGGGCCATATAAATATTAAAGAGCGAAGGGCTCAATATAGATCCCTGCGGAACCCCAACCTTCATGGGCGGGATGGAGGCAGAGAAGGGGGGGGACCAGATTTCCTGCTGTCGATTACTCAGGAAGGAGGCGAACCTCTTGAGTACCGTGCCCCCAATACCACAATCCTGTAGCCTCTGCAGAAGCCGATCATGGGGCACGGTATCAAAGTCCGCCGACAGGTCCAAAAGGATCAGCACTGCACTTCACCCTTTATCATGCGAGGTCTGCACTGAAAACAAATCTGAATCATAAAAAAATTCAGGATTATTGACACCTGAAATTTCAACTAAACCTTGGGAAATTATCTCTGCTCACTTTATAAAAGATTTACTTCCATCTGAGATTTGTGCCACAATTATGGTTATTGTGGATTCATATACTATAATTGCTCACTTTTCTGTTCTTCCCAAACTGCCAACTGCATCAGAAATGGCTGAGATTTCCACACTAACATATTTTGACTCCACTGACTGCCTTTGAATGTCATTCAAGATCTCCGGCCTCAATACATCTCAGAATTTTTGATATCCCTATGTCACAAACTTGGCATCCAAAGAGCATTAACTTCCAGCTTCCATCTTCAAGCCCATGGGCAAACGGAGCAGTTCAATATAACCCTCGAAGAGTTCTTAAGGTGCTACATTTCCGCTACTCAAGACAACTGTAAGTCTCTCTTACCTGCAGCTGTGGGCGTCTACAATAACTCAATCCATGTGTCCACCAGCTTCTCTCCCTTCTTTGCCTTAACTGGATTTCATCCTCAAACCTTTCCAGACCCCTTGGAAACAGAAGATTCAGTACCTACAGTCCAAACGTCATTGGAAAGGTTAAAGAAAGACCAAGAAAAATTAATCCAGAATTAGCGGACTGATAAATCTAGACAAGATTTGGAGGCCAATCAGCATAGGCAGCCAGCTACTACGTACAAGATAGGAGACAGGGTTTGGTTGTCCTCTATCAATCTACCCCATTATATCTGTTAGTCCAATTTTTCTCCTCGATACTATGGCTCTTTTGAAGTTTCTAGTTCGTCAATGCTGTCACTGTATGACTCAAGCTTCCACTTCCCTGGAGGGTTCATCCTTCCTTCATGATTCCCATTTAAAGCACTATTACGTGCGTAAATGGCACCCAATTAAAAAGAGACCAATTCCCAAGTTCCCAATAATAAAGTCCAGGAGATTTGTGACACCGAGTACTTCAAAGGGTAGCATCAATACCTAATTGATTAGAAGGGTTATAGCCCTTGTGACTGTTTGTGCGAACCAGCAGACCAAAGTCAGTGCTCACTGTTTGCTCAAACAATTTTACTCTAATTACCCCCATAAGCCAGGAGCTAGTAAGAGGAGGCAGAGTGTAAGGGTTTTCCCTTACCTGCGCTGCGCCATGGTCGAGCATGGGCATTCTGGCCTCCATCGTGGCTTCAGGCTCCACCACCTGCTGCCACACTGGTCTTAATTAGCGTTGGGGACGTGATGGCCTCCCTGCAGGAGCCAACTTCTTTTCTACGTGCTTGTCAGCTAGAACTGAGCCGCGCTGGGAATTCTGGACATTTCCTCTTCCTGCATGCAAATACTGCAAGCAGGGAATTTGTAATCTTACAGTATTCCCTGGTTCAATTCTCTCCTAAATGTTTGTGCAAGTTCATACATCTTATCTTGATTTGACTTGATATATATGAATATATATGTGTAAGTGTGTGTGTGTGGGTGTGTATGTGTGTGTGTTTAGAATACTTCCCAATCCAAGATGGCCAAACTACTTTCGAAATTCATCATATCCTGTTTAGGACTATAAAAAGAGGATCCATTTTGGGTCCAGGTGTGTCACAATTGTTTTTTGTAGATTGCTTGAACAGAGGACTCTATGGATTTCTCAGCCTTCTCCAGCTCCTGTTTGTTATATTTGATCTTCATCTTGCTGTGTGGCCTGCCAGCGGAATATTTTTCTATTCACCAGCTTTTTCTTTCCTGCTGTAATTCATTTGCTAGAGCAATACTAGATACCCAGTTACAACCTGGCATCTGGTGTTGTTTCTAGTGATAGTAGGCCATTCCTACACTTGTAGAAGACATACCAGCCACCGCCAAGAAGACCTTCTCTTGACATTTACAGTCTTTTGATCTTCCTTCTCTCCATGCTTCTTCCTTTTCCATTTTGCTTTCCTACCTTCTTTCCATGTTTTCTGTACTTTTTTTCTCTTCATTCATCTATCCTTCTGTCCATTTTTTCTATTCATCCATCATTTTCTCTATTCAGCCTTTTTACCCATCATTACTTGTCTCATCTTCATTTGTCTTTTGTCTTCCTCCATTTTTTATTCATCCTTCCATCTCTACATCCATCCCTCGTCCTCCTCTCCATTATTCATACTTTGTCTTTTTCCATTGATATATCCTTCCTCCTTTCTTTTCAGTCATCCGTCCTTCTCTTCATCACTTTGTCTTCTTCCTTCCTTCTTTCATCCATTCAGCCATCCTTCTAGCCATGCATCCATCTTTCTCTCCATCCACCATACATCCATCACTGTCTTTTACCTCCATACATTCATCCTTCTCTTCATCCATCTTTCCATTGATCCATCATTTCATCCATCCATCTCTCCATCCATCCTCCCTATCCATCTGTCCATCCTCATCTCCATCCACCAACATCTGCAGCCATTCAGCTCTCCATGCATCCCTCCAGCCTCCTCTCTATCTATCCATCTCTGCATTCTTCCGTTCATTTCTCTATTCATCCATCTATTCTCTCTCCATTCCTCCACCTCTACACCCATCCCTCCTTTCCTTCCTCTGAAAGGGGTCTTATTTATGATTTACTCTTTGGAGACCAGAGTCTCCGATCAAAGTCAAAGTATTTATAAACAACTATTTAAATGTTTCATGTTACAGAGAACTGTCAAGTGGTTCCGACCGCCCATCCAAGCTGACACCTCTGCCCTAGGTTCACAATGATACATAACAGTTGACTTCCTTTTAACATATATCACTCTTGACATACAGGCCCAAATGTATGTTAACATAGTCTATGTTTATGTACTGGCTGGGGTGTTCCCTTCTAGCATATGTGCACGATCGTCGGTGGATTCTGACAGGGACGAGGACTCTTGTTGATCTCGGAGTAAGTGTGACGAATAGATCACGGTCCCACGACGGTCCCAGGTCCAGCAACTTGCTGTGAAACTCGGTAATTGACTTCCTCTATGTAAAAGGCGTAGAAAGGAAATTGGAGACTATCCTACTCGATTGATTTGGAGACCCAATTGAGGGCTAAGACCATTATCCAAAAAAAAGGGATCAACACCCTGACGAAGGCCGCCGTGACCCTTTGGGGGCATTTAAATAGGCCGAAACATGTTGGTATTTGCAAATTGGATATAGGGGTACTGATTTCCCCAGTATATCCTATACATCTTTTAACCCTGTCGGGGGTGACCAAGAATAAAGGTAAACCGCTGGTTTTCCCTCAGATAGTTTTAACTTTGAATCTTTTCTTTGCACTCCACGATCCCTTCTGAGGGAACAATTTTCCTCTTTTTCTGTTTATTTTTCACTCTCCTCACCACTGTATTTTTTCTTAAAAGAATTTTGCGCTCCATCCAGTGTGTTGGTCTGCACCTGGACGTTAGATGCGGCCCTATGATGAAGCATGACACTGCAAAGTGTGTGAGGGCAGTATTAAGAAAATAATCTTTTTTCCTTCTTCCCCCTTTTTTTGCCCGACCACTGATTGTAGGAATTTTTAGTGTTCACTCTGAGAAATTAGAGCAGGTATTCAGAAGCTCATGAGCTTTTAAGTTTTAGTCCTTCTCTTTATAGTGAGTTATAAATAATATGTGCACGAGGCCTGAAATTCAAGCTTCAAAATAAATGCTAGTTACCTTACTTTATTTCATGTAAGTTGATGGAATGTTTTGTGTTTGCAACTGTGTGACATCCTCTGTCCAATGTTCTGTCAATGAAAATGAATTTTCCATTCTTGTGGGGTAACCTTGAAACAAGGCTCGGCTTCCATGCAAATGGGGTGCAAAGTAACAAGAAGTAATATTTCTTCAATGCTTCAAATGAAAGCATTGTGTTCAGCCTAGTTTTGAAAACTTGGGGTTCCAAGCGAGTATGTGCCCACTTGCTCCATAGGGAGACACGTTATTTACATTTGGGAGGGGCTACCTTCAGAAGATGGAAGACTAATTGTAAAATCTGTTGAAATCACGAGCCATCGTTCAGGGGGCACTGCTAGGGGCTGCAAATATCCAAATGGCTAAGAATTAAAGCAATTGTGTTGATAGCAAATGCAAAGTCAAGAACATATTCTTGGACATTGGAATGAACTTGGGCCACCAAAAATATTTTCAAATGAGACCCCAAGAGGTTTTAACTCTCCTAAGACTAGAAATAGCAGCGTTGTGACATGTCTTCATTACTTCTGCTTCAGTGGCGGCTAGTGACATTTGGAAGTGGTGGGCTTAAAATTTGGCTATGACTTTTATGTAGCGTGTGACGCAAGCAAGCTTATTGGACAAACGTGGGGTCCAGGGTGGGTCCTCTTCAGGAGAAAAAAATTGAAAAAATATTGATAAATGGTGCATTTTGACAGCGGCGGCTCCTCCACTAAGGAGAAGGAGCGTCACCCCACTGCTTTTTAGCAGTAAAGTTAAGGAAAAATAAAATGATAAAAGCGTGTTATTATAATTTTATTTTGTCCTGATATCTGGCAGCTTTGCGGGGCGGGGCTGCTCTCACGACAGGAGCATGGGGAGTGGTGAGCACACTGTAAGTGCGCATGAATGTTTGACCGGCCGTCTCTGGCCGGCTAGACATTCATGCGCACTTTGCACGTTCTCCACACAGGCTGCATTACAGCCTGCATGGAGAACATGCCCAGGCTCCCTGTCAGCATTTGAGCGCCAAACCACAGCGTTCACCCCTTTTAAAGTGTGTACTTGCCCATTGTCTTACATCATGCGGCATCAACTTTGAAAGAAAATCCTCTAACCAGACTTCAGGAAGCACCCACAGCTGCTGGCTGCAAACAGTCATATAGAAATATGTGCAGACAATGCAGGGTCAATGTGTTTAAGCAGTGCCAAGGCAAAAGGCCTATGCTGCTATGGAAAAACATAGGTCTGGGGAAGAGGAAACACAGTCTGAGGCATCAGGAAGGCACATTTATTTAATAACAAATTTTAATAAAGTTTTCAGTGCATCAAGGCCTAACTGGCCCTCGCATAAATGCATGGACATAAATGCAACAAGTCTCGATAGCACTAGGAATACATAATCAAACAAAACGAGCACAGACATGGCACTACCCTCCACCCAAATCCGTCCACACCCTGGTAAGCCTAAAGGGAACCCTGCGGTGAATGAGAATTACTGTGCCCCGTGAGCCCCTGGTAAACCCCGAGTGAAATACCTGGTCAAAACCAAAGCATGCAAGGCATGGTGCCGTCGATCCCATCAAATGAGTCTCTTGTAACATCAATATGTCTGTCTCTAGTCTCTTTGCTGCTTTAGGACTGCACCACGTTTGACTTTATCTAGTATGCCTCTGACATTCCAAGTTGCGATGCGGGCACCATCCACCCGGCCATCAAGGGCATGTGTAGCCATCTACAGTCAGGGAGGAAACCATTCAGGGTCCGAATACAGGAGACTCATAGCGTACCCATGTCTGTGTCAACTTGGAACGCAACAACCAACCCCCAGAATCCACAGAGCCACCCCACTCCCCCCCACCCCAATACCTCAAGGAACTAGAAGAATCTGTTGGGGCGGGTTCACCACCAAGACCCCAATGGGAGCACCAGAGGAGACCTCACCAATGGATCCCCATACTCTTTTCTCCCCCAACCATATTACCAGGGAAGTAGTCAGACCTATAAAGCCCACAGAACATTAATGGACCAATGTCCGCTGTCCGGGTAGTGTTGGCAGAGGACGAAGCCATAACCAAACAGGAGCAACCACCACGTCAACAACACATGCTATGTGTTAATGATCATCCTCTTGACTCTGGGTTCGCCAGTTGGAGTGAGATCGATGTCTTGCAGTAGATTTCTTGGCGCAATTCCGTCTAGCACTTTGAGAGGAGTCGGACTCTATGGGCAGTGGCGTAAGGGGCCGCATGCGTATTGTTTCATCTGTCCATGTAAAAACCGCCTCAGGAGTATCAAAGAACAAAGTCTGCAAATTGTAAATGACCCTCATACGTGCAGGGTATAGCAGCATGTATTGAACGTTCATCTCTCGCAATCTGCGCTTCGCCGCCACAAAGGATTAACGTTGTTGTTGTTGAACAATCTTAGTGTAGTCCAGGAAAATCATGACTACATGAGAGTCGTGCGTGAGTTTATCTCGACCGCGGGCACATTTAAGGATGGTGTCTCTGTCCAGATAGTTCAAGAGCTTGTCTATCACCGGCCGAGTCCGCGTGCCGAGGGCGCTTCTTCACCAGCACCCTATGTGCCCTCTCAATGACAAAACATGGGGACAGGGAGCCCTCAGGTATAATTGACTGCAGCCACTGCAATAGAAAGGCCTCCATTGAGGCGCCCTTGCACACTTGTGGGAACCCACCCGCCAATTCTTTGGTCACCAGAGTAGTTTATTGACTTTCTGTTGAAGAGATGTCACAGTGTCCTCAACAGTCCACACCCTAGTCTCTGCTACGGTTATGCGATCTACTGCCTTCCGGAGATCTTGCTGCAATAGGGTAACTTCGGATCCCACAGCCCCTATCTTTGCATGTAGCATGTCGCGCGACTGCGTGATGGCCACCAATAGCGGGGCGTTATCTGGAACTGACCTGGCGGCCGCAGCTCCCTACGCAGCGCCAGCCCCGGCAGTCGTGTCGTGATCCATGGTGCTCTGTTTAGTCAGTGGGGTGGATGATTTATCTTTAGTTATGCTCCTCATGAGGGGGGCCCCCGGCCCAGTAGATCCCACAGGCTGCACACAGAGTCCTCAGCAGATGATCCAGCACGCCTCCGCCTCACAGTACTGTAAGGCCGCAATGCCATGTCGGCAATACTCACATAAAGTCTCTGTGCCACTGATTGGGCCTCACGGACTCGACCAGTCTAGGGCCACAAGCCGCACTGGGGCCTGGCCTGGCCGCCTCCGCAACCCCAAGACCCGCCGCAGCATGGTCCCCCCTAATGTGATTCCACGTGCCAGACCTCCTACCAGATAGGCACCTGACCACAGGCAGCAAGGGAGGTACTCCTGTCCACCGGCTCCACACCTTAGGCCGGATCCAGGCCGCTCAGGCCGCTAGCCAGCCCCAACCCCCGGGTCCCAGTCAAACTCACTACAGGCCCCTAGGTTGTCCGCGGGTAACAGGGCCAGCCACCGCTCTCTCCATCAATAGTCGAGGCGCAAGGTCTCACACAGCCCGGCCAGGCACCACCACTCACTGCCCTAGATGGCTGGTTCCACACATGACTCCGCAGGAATCGGCCAGATTACGCAGTGGCCGGACTCCAGTACGGCCACCACCATGCAGCCATCATCTCCAGCAGCCCAGCTGCCGACTCCACAGCTTCACAAAGGGCTGATGTGGGCTCCACACTGGACTCTGACGCGGGTCTCTTCAATCGTGGTCTCTGCATTGAGCCGTGGCCTCAGCTCGCCCTCCACCGTGGCACTCTAGCAGCCGCCATGTAGGCCCAGCTCGGCCAAAATCCACCCTGTGGCGCCTACCAACACCTCCGGCTCCCGGGGAGCCCTAACCCAGCGTCAATGGGGCCGCGCCAGTCTCCAGGCATCCCGGACCGCGGCGGGGAGTAATTAAATCATGTGGGCAGGATAATGGCGGATAATGAGGCCTGACAGCCCGGAGCGCGCTTAGCTAGTGCCCACCATGCTGGCTCGAAGGCCACTCCCCAGGAAGGCACTTTTTAAAATAAAAATGAGCAGGCACACTCACCGCCCAGTCCATCACGGTCACAGAAAAGAGAGCACTTTGTCTCTAGGCGTGCATGGGAGTTCACTGTTCACTAGCTCGGCCCTCCATGCCCACCCCACCGTGACTCTTAAGCGAATCTAGACGTCTGCTCCCTGACAGCAGTGTAAGGATTGGCTCGGTGAGGGGCTGCTAACACTCCTTTGGAGACTTAGGGGCTGTGGATGTAATCCCCCCCGGGCTCCTAGCATTGCAGGTGGGTGAGGGTTCAAGTACGCATGTCAGGCTGGTCAGAGCAAGGCACCCGTCCAACCTGACATACGCATTTCACCCCAAGGAGGACCAGCGCTGTGTCACACTCAACCACGGTTCAAGCTCCGCCCCCCCCCCGCAACCACATCCGACTCTGCCCGCCCTCACCTGACTTTACAAAACGGCAAACTTTGCCCGGGCCATGCCGCGCACTGCTGTGGCTAATAAACAATGGAAGCAGCTGGGAAATGTAATCATTTAATATGGGGCCTGAGGGCAGGAGGGTAACGCCCCCATACAGAAACCACAGCTGTTCCACTGGCAAATCCTTACAGGGAATAAAAATAACTTTTTGGCTAAAATATAGCTCATTTCGTTGAACCGAGGGAACCAAAACAGGAGCTACCTTCTTAGGATTCACTGACAAACCAGAGTCACTTATTCTAAATCCAAGGTATTCAACTTCTCCCTTTGGAAACTCGCATTCCTCTGGTGTACAATATAAATGATGTTGCTGAAGCTCAGATAGTACCAAACCCACATGCTCTTGATGTTATAATGTAACTGGAATGCACTAGAATATCATCAGGAACAACAGGACAAACTGATTCATCATACCAGAGAATATCCAACCCATGAAGGGCTGACAAACAGCAGGAGCGCTGCACAATCCAAACAGCATTACACAATAATCATGCTACCCAGCCAGTATTCTGTTTACGGCAAGTTTGTAAGAACTGTGATCAAGCCCAAGAGGGCGCTTAGGATGGGGCCAAGCATTGGAAACCCTAAACTGGCGTGGACTACTTAATCCGATAATCCAAAAACTAAGATATCAGATTCTCACCGTTGGACACTGAGGGTAGGGGACACAACTGTATGCCACACAGAGGACATTTCCATCCCACACCTGTGCAAAAGCCTTTAATATTTATTTCTCTTTCTCAGAGAGTAACACACTTGAAACTTCCTATGTTACCCTTTGTCTTTCTGGTAATCAATGCTCAAAAAAGTGTCAAGTCAATATGTTTTGTAAAACAGGGTGGACGCTGAAATTGGACTAGCTTGTGCTTTATCTCTTCTCTTAACCCATGATGAAACAGAGACATTTGAGATCTTTATGCCTCAGTAGTTTCAGAAGCCAATGGGCGAGGATGAGATATGTAACTCATTGTTCTTTTCTGAATATCACATAAGACCTCTGCAGTGGAATACTCCAAATCGGGCAGTTCAAACACCTTCTTAAAACCTAACAAAAATACATCATAAGGCTGCAAATAAATATTAAAAATGTTAGTTATTTATGGAGTTAACAAAGCCAAAGCAGGATCAGAGATGCAACTAATAAAAAACTCTCTTTTATTTGATCCTGATTAAACTATGCACAGCAAAAGCAAATGCACTGTAGGAGTATCCAACAATTCTCACACCTTAATTGTATCCCAAGAAAAGTGAGGGGCACTTGAAGGAACTACTGGTATATGTGTAGAACGTAGGACTAAGAACTTTTTTAGTGCAAAATTCTCCAGACACAATTATTGTAATTTAATGGATCCTGTGCAGGACATACAGAACCTAGTAAACTGGTGGTGTTGCAATCTGTGAAGTAGGTCTGTTGACTGCCCTTCGAGATTGGTTGAAGAAAGGGCGGCTCCTCCAAGAAGCCATGGTGCCACTCTGCACAGAATATTATATGTGAAAAGGTGACAGATATCTCTTTTAATGGGTCACAGCTAAGAGTAAAAACTGACAATGGGGAAACAAAATCTCCTTTGGCACTCTATGTAGTTCTTGATTGAAGGTGGACACTGCTTTGGTGAAATCAATAATGCAACAAACTCCCCCTGACATCATGAAGGAGAAGCAAGCCGAGCAAGGTACACTTCCAGAGTCAGAAGTTCCACAAGGAAATTGATCCAAACTGCTTGAGGAAAAATGACATAGCAGAAGATGCAAAGAAAGATAACAGATGAAAGAGGATAATTCCAAAGAAAGAATCCAAACTGCTGAGAAAAATTAGGGACAAAAATGTATAGCAAGGGGGGTAAAGATCGGAACAAAAAGTTAGGGAACAAATGTACCACAACATATCTTGCCTTTTCTAATGCTCCCTTATATGTGTCTAAAAAGGAACCAACCTCATAGGAAGAGAAAGCCAAAGAAAAGGCTATAGAAATGCTGCAATGCAACATAACAACATGTAGTGGATTCTATGTAGTCGTGGTGCACTGGTGTGGGTGCAAAACCGTACCTCAAAATTTAGACACCCCAAAATGTAAACACCCCCACAAATTTACCTCATCCGGTTCTCCCACAGGTTGAATTGCGTAACAAGGCACCCCCTAAATATCAATTAGCAGAGTAAAGAATTCTATTAATTAATGGGGCCCACTTAATAATTGAGTTCTAGATCAATAAAAGTTAAAGAGTTTTAATACAAAATTCAAATAAGTGATAACCTTTAATGCCATTAAGGCTCTCAGGTGCACAGTTATTCAGAGTATGTTAAAAATCTCAAATTATTGTAAGACCCAAATGAGGAGCTAAATCAAAAGGAAGTAGGGTAGCATCCGTAGTAGCATAGGAAAATCTTCTGGCTCATCCCCAAAATCAAGAGGTTCTTATACACAATTCTTGCATAGCAAATTAGGAAGATTGCAAGGTCATTCTGATGAGAGCAAAAATATCATTTCTTTAGCAAATCAGAACACAAGAAAAAATACACGTCATTACTTTAACACACACTCGCCATCCCATTTCTGAAAAATGGTATTCAGCACACTGTATGCTAATTTCATCCGGAGATGTTCTGACTAATATGAAACATTTAAACAATGGAACTTTCAGAGAATAAATAGACTAGTGATCACAACGGAAGGCAGTGGAAGGGACCTTGGTAATGTTACAAGCCATAGAGAACAGGGAAAAGTTCATCAAAAGCAATGTAATCATAACAGTGGAATAAACGACTACATATCGGCTTGACTATGTTCTGTGGAGCCTGTGGGGAGAAGATCTGCGCAAGGGAAAGTAGGAGTGAGTGACAGTGATCGCATCCATCTTGTCTAAAATGGTGTTTTATATGGAAATGTGGCATAACAAGAACACATTATTAAACACATTTCTACTTATCATACGAAATTCGTTTCAATTGCAATTATATCAATTCAGCCTATATATGTATTCATGTACTACAGAAAATATTAATGATCATTGCTAGTGCACAAAATAGCCAGATGCTGTGAGGGGACAGACTGATTAGCTCACCGAGATGTGACACAATATAATGATCTGTAAAATCTGCCTCTTCCTCTGTAAAGCTTCTGTCACTCTTTAAGGTTTTAACTTCATTGGCAGTGTTCAATAGTGTGTCACTCAACAGCAAAGAACAAGGAGGCCCATGGCTTGCCCGCGTTTCCCACTTATGTGTTTGCAGGGCTACAGCTAGATAATGGTGATTGGGTTTGCGTATAGGTATAGTAACCAATAGCTACTACGTGGATTTTCTCCACACAGACATACTGCACAAACTCCCTCCCTACAAAATTCTTCCAGTACATCGCATTTGCATGTGAATTATCATTCACTATTTTAAGATTTAGGCAAGCTTACACACACACACACACATGTATTTCCATAAGCAAAAAATATATGCAGGCATATTTCCACTTGTACAAATATGCATGTTAAATGTCATGTGTGTGCATGACCTCAGGAATTTGCATGAGTAAATGTAGGATGAGTAACCACACGTTTGCTTCCCTACGTTTATATATTGATTTGTTGAAATTCGTATGATGAAGAAAATATAGATACTGTTAGACCTGTCAGCTTTCGGGCGGTCTTCCGCCAAACCTTTTGCCTGCTTACCTCCAATCTTGGTTTTTTTTGCCTTAGGGCTCTATGCACATTACCACTGCTGGCCAGTTCAAAAGTGCCATGTTTAATTTACCTATAAGTCTCTAGTACAGTGCAGTGCCTGTGCCCAGGGCCTGTAGATTAAATCATACTGGTGGACCTGCAGCACTGATTGTGCCACCCAATTAAGTAAACATGTCTCAGGGCTGCCACTGCAGAGCCTGTGTGTGCAGTTTACAATGCCATTTTAACTTGTCATTTGAAACCCTTTGCCAAGACTTAAACTACCCTTTTATTACATATAGGTCACCACTAAGGTAGGCCCTAGGTAGCCTATAGGGCAGGGTGCTGTGTAAATAAAAGGTAGGACATGGACTTTTAAGTTTACTCCCAAATTCGTTTTTCACTACTGTGAGGCCTACCCCTCCCATAGGTTAACATTAGGGATTCCTTGTTACATCTAATAAGCTGAATTCCCAATTGGAAGGAGGTAGATCTATCATGTTTAGCACCCTTGGAATTATAATGATAAATCTTCTTTAATTGCAAAGTCGAATTTATCATTACAATTATAAAAATGCCACTTTTAGAAAGATGGCATTTTTCTGCTCTTGCCCTGTGTGCCTGCAGCCTGTCTCCAATACACGTCTGGGTGGATGACAGCTGGGCTTTGTGCATTTCCTCTAAACAGCCACACACAAAGGGAGCTTAGGTGTGACTTGATGAGCCATCCACATCCTGATGGGCCATCCTGGGCAGGATGGGAGGGAGGAGCTGTACACAGCCTCACACTTACACCTGAATAGGCTGTGTCCTGCCCCCACACGAATAACTGCTTAATCCCTTGTAATGAGTCTGGAGCCAGGGTAAGAAGGGAGGACCACAGTGCACTTCAGAGTCCTTCTTTGAAGTCTTTTCCCACTTCAAAGGCGACACTGGGGGTAAGAATTGGACTTCTGACCCTACACCTTCAGAACACTTCTGGACCTGTTGATACTCTGACAGGAAAAAGAACTGCTGTGCTGCTGAAGGACTGCCACTCTACTGGACTGCTGCTCTGGAAAAACTGCGTTCTTGCTGTGTGGACCTGCTGCATGCTGCCCTCCTTGCCTGGGTGAGAAGGACTGGCTTGCATCCTGATTGAAGTCTCAGGGACATTAAAGACTTCCAACTCTCCTGCTACAGCACCTGGACTCTGCCATCTGTGAGTCTGCCCTGCCAAGTGGTGCCAACCCAGTTCTGCACCCTTGGAAGTGGGTTTGGAGTGCTGCCCCAGCAGAATCCACGCATCGCCGTTGATGCAAGAACTCAGAACCGGTGTATCTACTCCGCTGTGGATGCATCGCCATCATTGTGAGGATCGACTCCGACACATCGCCGACTGCGCGGCACATCGACCCCATTCTTGACGCATCATCGCCATTACGGGGCTCAGAACCAATGCATCGCCTTCCCTAGTGGATCGACAACAACGCATCGCCTGCACTCCCCATCTCATCTTCGGCGACGAAGAAACCAATGTACTCTGCAGTGGGTGAAGGCTGGTCCCTGTATACGACCTGCGCTCCATTGCGGTCGGCCTCAACTTTTGGATGAGACCCGGTCTAGGAGCAATCAGATAACCCTGGTTGGCGCTTTATGCTTTCAAGCACTACATTTCAGTTTATTCTTTAAAAATCCATGACTCCGGTTCCACTAATTGGATTTTTGTCATTTTGGTCTTGTTGTGTTTATTAAATTAAGCTCTATTTTTGTAACCAGGTGTGGTATCTTTTGTTTGTGGTGTTTTTACTGTTTTACTGTTTGAAGTATTGCACAAATACATTACACATTGCCTCTTAAGTAAAGCCTGACTGCTCTGTGTCAAGCTACTAGTGGGTGAGCACAGGTTAATTTAGGGTGTGTTTGTGACTTATCCTGACTAGGATTGTAGTTTCTGCTTGAACAGGGTGCATACCTCTGCCAACCAGAAACCCAGTTTCTTACAGGTGCATATGTAAATTTCCTGAAAGCAGAAAAGTATTTTTCCTCTTTTTTTGAATGGGGATCGCACCAATTTCGGTTTTCTCCGCACAAGCACGGAAAGACCCCATTGTAGAACATACCAGGTTTACTACAAACACTTTGTTTGTGTTTCATAATAAAGAATTGTAATATATTCTACTTGTAATTAGTATGCTGGAAAGGGGATGAAAACTGATAGTACGTTAAAAATCAAGGGCCTGATTCACAGAACTAACTTACGTCAAAAACGTAAAGTTAGTACTTTTTGGTATTCACAGAATACACTTACTCATTTTGGTATTCACAGAATTAACTTACTCATTTCGGTATTCACAG
Source organism: Calotriton arnoldi (assembly GCA_963921515.1). NCBI lineage: Eukaryota > Metazoa > Chordata > Amphibia > Caudata > Salamandridae > Calotriton > Calotriton arnoldi. The sequence goes on along the minus strand of CAWUFW010011442.1, from coordinate 110,314 downwards.
AAGTTAGTAGCCCTAACTTTAGGACTCCTAAATGCCTTCTGTGAATACCGAAAGTCTTAAAGTTAGGATTTTTCTCAGTTCAGGAGTAGTAAAGTTAGGACTTTACTACTCCTAAACTGAGAAAATCCTAACTTTAAGACTTTCGGTATTCACAGAAGGCATTTAGAAGTCCTAAAGTTAGGACTACTAACTTCTGTGAATACCGAAATGAGTAAGTTCATTCTGTGAATACCAAAATGAGTAAGTGTATTCTGTGAATACCAAAAAGTACTAACTTTACGTTTTTGACAAAAAGGCATTTATTTATTAGATGATGAGGAAAGAATCAAGAAAACATTGAGGCCTAGCAGTGAAAGAACAATAGAAATAGGAGCTTTCTGCAGAAATAAGCATCATTTTCACTTTTTGCACTTTTAATCAAAGCACATTTTCTCTAACCATTTTGCATGCATTTTCTATGTTAATGTTTTTTTTTAACAATTCTTTTTATTAAACAGTTGCTGGTGAATGGTACAGTACAAGAGACCAGGTAGTTTACTTTTCTCAGTATGCATGAATGGAGGGATAAATAGACAGTACACATGTGAGGAACATCACTAAGGAAGAGGATCATCATAATCAACAGTACAAGGTGGCGTACAAATCTCTCCTCTATACAAATTCCACGGATTCCAGACTCTACTCCACTTCCTTGGGCACCCCCTTGCCAAATACACCGTCTTTTCCCTAAACATGCACCAATCCAGGTTTCTTTCCCAGGCCTCTAGTGTAGGTGTGTGTGCCGCCCCCCAGAGTTGAGCAATATTTCTCTTTGCCAGCATGAGCCCCAGAGTGACCCATTGTGTCTGAGAAGTGTCCAAGTCTGTTGGCTCCCAGATATTAAGGAGGCATCGTCTAGCCTCGGGACGGAGGGAGATTCTCATTACCTGGTTGATTGTGTCGTGCACCTGACTCCAATAAGAGTTGATATGTGTGCATTCCCAAATGATGTGCATAAACGTTCCGATCTGGCCACAGCGCCGCCTGCATTCCCCTGTCTCCGACCACCCCATGTGTATTAATCTAGGGCCCGTTATGTAGATCCTATGGAGGATCTTCAGCTGAACCAGTCGCAAGCGTGCCGGGATAGCCACCTCTTTAGGGGAGGATACTGCTGTTTGCCACTCCTCGTCGTCCAGTTCTATCCCATCTTGTGCCCACCTATCTCGCAGTGCCCGGAGGGGGTTTGTCATGTGATTAATTAGTTTCTTGTAAATTAAGGATATCGTTTTGTCAGGGAGATGACCATCTAAGATTCTGTCCTCCAGAGGGAGACCTCCGGGGATCCGCCCCTTTAGGCCATAAAGACTGAAGTGAGTGTGAGACCTGTAAATAGCGAAAAAATTCGGTATCCGCCAATTTATATTCGCCCTGAAGCATGCTGAAGGGTTTGGGCTCCCCTTTTCCCCAGACATCTTTAATAGCTGATATCCCAATAAGGTCCCACCTATTGAAGCCCTTTGTCTTCCACAGGTCGCCCAATTTCTCCGAGTCCCAGAGAGGGGTAGCCAATGTGAGTTTGTGCCTCCAACCAAGAGAATTAGTGGCGGCATGCCAAATTTGCACTGAGTGCTTCGTGGGGCCAGTTAGTTTGAACCGGTTAGGTCGGGAGTATAACGCCCTACCATAAGTGCCCCCCGGAAGGAGCCATCTGTCCATGGCGTAGCCCGGGTCATCCACTCGGCCATACGTGCCATGATTAATGGCTGCCAGTTGGGAAGCCCAATAGTATTTCTTGACATCAGGGAGACTGATGCCTCCATCATACCAAGACAACGTTAGTTTGCTCAAGGCGATTCGAGGCCTGCCGTCCCATAAAAGGTCTCTTTGCAGGCCCTCCACCTCCCGAAAGTAACGTGCCGGGACTACATCCAAGGTATTTTGTAGGGCATATAAGAATCGCGGCAAGGCCATCATCTTAAACAGAGTAGCTCTGCCCAGGAGTGAGATAGGGAGCGTCTTCCAGTTATTAATATCACTTTTAAGTCTGCGAAGAGGGGGAAGAAGGTTTTGGGCATAGCGGACCGAGGGGTCCAGCGAAATGTATATCCCCAAATATTTGAATCCAACCGAGTTTGTTTGTATTGGACAGTTCCGGGGAGGGACAGGAGGGTCTCCCCTCAATACAAATAATAGGGATTTTCCCCAATTGATAGAAAGTCCAGAAAATCGGCCGAAAACTGCGAGAATATCCATCACCACTACAAGAGAATTCCTAGGGGAGGCCAAATAAAGAAAAATGTCATCCGCGTATAAGGATATGCGGTCCTCCCATCCGGGGGACCACCGCAGACCCCTTATCCTTGGATCCCAGCGTATCCATGCGGCCAGGGGCTCCAAGGCCAGAGAGAAGAGAAGGCGGGACAGGGGGCAGCCCTGTCGATAACTTTACGTTTTTGACGTAAGTTAGTTCTGTGAATCAGGCCCAAAGACAACCATAATGTAGAACATTATAATGACTAGGTTTGAGTAGTTTCCTTACCGTACAGTTCTTGCTTGTGGGTTCAGGTGTTTTGCACATTTTAAGAGATCGACGACCATACTGAATTGATGAGGCTGTAATCTTATTATTTCACATTCATGTTACTGTCACCTTGGTATTACTGCTCCAGCTGTGACCTGCAGACCCAAAGACTGCCTTTTCTACTTTTCTAATGGGCTGTCAGTCACAGTTTGAAGAAATTGCTCAAAGTCTGAGAACGCTTTTGAATCAATTGGGCAGTATTCAATGAAATTCCCAGCACCTTCGCTAAACAAATCAATAGATGCGAAACAGTAGCTTCAAAGGTGCATTTATTTCGAACAACAATTGAAACACTCCTGGGTTTGCATACAGTGTTTGACAGGGAAAAGATTGCTTGTGAACAAAACATCTGGATTTTAGTGTCTCCACCAAGAGGTGGGATGCTTAACAAAAACAAGATGGCTCCTTTGAAAAACAAGATGACTGCTTACAATAGCTGCCCATTGAAGTAGACCAATGCCAATCCCACATTAGAATGCTGAAGCTCTGAAGAGATGTGTCAGGCTGCAGTAATGACTTCTATCATGTAGACTGAAGTTTCAGATGTTGAGGTAGAGGCCTTTCTCAGTCAGAAGGTGGAAAAACCTCATGTTCCTAATCATGAAGAGTCCGTCTTAAAGGTAACAAGCACTGGAGAAGCCAATATGTCTTTGCTAGAAATGGGGGTCTCTAGTTGGCAAGGGTTTGCACCTTTGTCCAAATAGGGACCCTTCTTCCTAGTCAGGATAAGGGAGTTACACTCCTAAAATAACCCCTGCTCACCCCCTTGGCAGCTTGGCACGAGCAGTCAGGCTTATCTTAGAGGCAGTGTGTAAAGCATTTGCACATAACCAACAGTAATACAGTGTAAGCACTACAAAAGGACACCACACCAGTTTAGAAAAATATCCAATATGTTTATATACTTAAGACAAGACCAAAAACGATACAAATCCATAATACAGTACTTAAGAATCTTCAGTTATCAAAATATGCTTGAAAAACAGTTCCTTGATGTCGATAGCTCCGTCCGGGGCTATCACGGCGTCGTGAGCAAACAAATCCAAACAGTTCTGGCTGACCGCGGCGTTGCGGGCCAGCTACGGTGTCGGGAAGACCCGCAAACTGTACCTTTTAGAAATGCAGGGCGTCAGCGACCTCTCGTTGAGCTTCCGAAAGCACGGCGTCCGCAGGCGCCGGTTCCGGAGGTCGGTGCAGGAGTCGTCGGGGCCCTCGAAGTCACACACATTGCAGATCGAATTCCTCTCTGTTGAAGTCAGGAGCGCTGGCGTCAGCAGGTGTCGGGTGCTGCGGTGCGAAGTGCAGCGGTGCGGTGTGTGGTGCCCTCAGGTCGCGATGCGAGCATCGGCTCGGTGGCGGCATCAGATGGCGTCGTCGGTGAGACCAGGGTCGCGGTGCGAAGTGAATGCGGTGCTCGTCGCGGTGCTGGCAGGTCGCGGTGCAAGCATCGGCGTCGTCGTTGCTGAAGCGCTGTCGTCGGCTGACGAACTGGAGTCGATGGCGCCGGCGTCAGTAGGCCAAGGCTGCGGTGCGGGATGAGGGCGGTGCGTCGTGTAACTTTACGAGCGGTGCCCTCGAACCACGGTGCAAGCAGCGACGTTGATTTCGGCGTGGAGCGGCGTCGTCTGGGATTCCAAGGCGTCGTCGTGAAGCGAGGTGGTGCGGAGTGCGGTGCCCACAGGTCACGGTGCGAGCAGCGCTCGGTGGCTGCGTCAGCAGGCGTCGTCGGTGAGACCAGGGTCGCGGTGCAGCGTTGCGGTGGTGCCCTCTGCGGTGCCGTCAGGACACGGAGTCGGCAGCGTCGTCGTCGACGTCGTCGGGTTGCTTTTTCTTCTGTTGCAGCACAAAACACACAGTCCCCAGTGCTGAGGGCAGAAGAGCTTGAAGTCTTTGCTGTGCCTGAGACTTCTTGAACAGGGGGCAAGCTCTACCTCAAGCCCTTGGAGAAACTCACAAAAGTAGATTGCAGAAAGTTCAGTCCAGTCCTTTCACTGCCCAAGACAGAAGCAGCCACTGCAGGCCAGCACAGCAAAGCACACAGCAAAGTGGTAGTTCCTCCTCACAGCTTCTCCAGTTCTTCTTCTTAGCAGTCTTCTTGGTCCAAAAGAGTTCTAAAGTTCAGGGGTCTGGGCCCCAATATTTATATCCCAAAATCCTTTGATCTCTTAGGCAGAGAGTGTCTGTACCCATCCAGAACCAGTTCTGCCTTCTCTGGTGTGACTTCCTGGCAGGAGGTGGAGACGGCATTGTCAGAGGCAGACCAGGCCCTTTGAGGTGCAAGGAAATCTCCTCCCCCTTCCCCAATTGCAGCCCAGGTCGATTCAGCCCTTTCCTGACCCACCTAGACTATCTGGAGCCACTCCTGCTCCCCAGCCTTCTGTCATCCAAAACCCAGACAGGCAATCCACATTGCAGCAGAGGCACACGGGATGACTGAGCAAGAAAATACTACTTTCTAAAAGTGGTATTTTCACAACACAGAATGTAAAAATCACCTTCACTAAAAGATGCATCTTTAGATTCTGAGTTCAGGCATACTAAACTTTATTTTCCTACCTAGTTCCCAGGGCCAGTTATGTTTATAAGATGTTATAAACAAACTTCCCATTCTGTCCTATGGGGAACAGGTAGCCTTGCAATAGTGAAAAACGAAATTGGCAGTAATTCACTATCAGGACATGCCACACACACCAGGGCATGTCCTACCTTTCACATATACTGCCCCCTGCCCACAGGGGTACCTTGGGCCTACCTTAGGGGTGGCTGACATGTAAGAAAAGGAAAGGTTAGGGCCTGGCAAGTGGGTGCACTTGCCAAGTCGATATGGCAGTACCAGACTGCGCACAGGCTCTGCAATGGCAGTCCAGAGTCACATTTACGGGCTGTTTGTGTGGGTGGCACAATCCAGTGCTGCAGCCCACCAACAGCATTTGATTTACAGGCCCTGGCACACGCAGTGCACTTTACTAGGGACTGACACATAAATCAAATAGGCCAATCATGGAAACACCAATCCATAACACATTTTACCACAGGAGCACTTGCACTTTACCACTGATCAGCAGTGAGAAAAGTGCGCAGAAACACTAAGCCAGCACAAACGGAGTCAAAACTGGGAGGTCAGAAAGCAAAAACTCAGGGGAAACACGCCAAAAGATGCCAAGTCTAACACATATCCCCTCCAGCTGAAAGTAGGGATGACTACCCAACCTCCTGGGAGTTCTCTTCACTAAGGCGGGAGAACCTGGACAGACCATCTGCATTGGCGTGTTCTGTGTCAGGGCGGTGTTCCACCGTAAAGTCCATTCCCTGTAGGGAGATGGACCACCTCAGCAGTTTTGGATTCTCACCCCTCATTTGCATCAACCATCTGAGGGCCTGTGGTCTGTCTGAACCCGGAAGTGAGTCCCAAACAGGTAGGGCCTCAGCTTCTTCAGTGCCCAGACCACAGCGAAAGCTTCCTTTCTATGGTACTCCACCTCTGTTCCCGGGGGAGTAGTCTCCTGCTAAGGAAGACCACAGGCTGGTCTACGCCCTCTTCGTTCAGTTGTGAGAGCACCGCTCCCACACCATGCTCTGAAGCGTCAGTCTGCCCAACGAATTCCTTGGAGAAGTCGGGTGCCTTGAGCACGGGGGCCGTGCACATGGCGGCCTTCAGGGCATCAAAAGCCTTCTGGCAGGACTCAGTCCAGATCACCTTCTTGGGCTGCTTCCTGGAAGTCAGCTCTGTCAAGGGGGCAACGGTGGTGCCATAGCCCTTAACAAACCTCCTGTAGCACCTGGTGAGACCTAGGAAGGCTCTCACCTCTGTCTGGGTCTTGGGGGGCTCCCAAGCCAGAATGGTGTCAATCTTGGGCTGTAGGGGCGCCACCTGGCCGCTTCCTACCTGGTGTCCCAAGTACACCACAGAACCCTGCCCGATCTGGCACTTACTGGCCTTGATCGTGAGGCCTGCCCTCTGAAGCGCCTTCAACACTTCGCTGAGGTGCTGCAAGTGTTCTTCCCAGCTGGAACTGAACACTGTGATGTCATCCAGGTATGCAGCACTGAAATCCTCCAGTCCAGCCAACACCTGGTTGACCAACCTCTGAAAGGTGGCAGGGGCATTCTTCAACCCAAAGGGCATCACCTGGAACTGGTAATGTCCTTCTGGGGTTGAGAATGCTGACCTCTCCTTGGCCCCATCGGTTAAGGCAATCTGCCAGTACCCAGACGTTAAATCAAACGTGCTGAGGAACTTGGCAGCTCCCAACCGATCAATGAGCTCATCAGCTCTGGGGATGGGGTGCGCGTCAGTCCTGGTGACGGCATTGAGCCCACGGTAGTCCACACAAAACCGCAGTTCTGGAGTGGCACCGGGTGCAGCAGCCTTTGGGACCAAGGCCACTGGGCTGGCCCAAGGACTGTTGGAAGGCTCGATCACCCCTAACGCCAACATCTTAGAGACCTCCTCTTTAATGCTGGCCTTGACCCGGTCAGTCAACCTGTAAATCTTGTGCTTCACAGGAGGGCTGTCACCGGTGTCCACGTCATGGGTACACCAGTGAGTAACACCTGGGGTCAGGGAGAACAGTGGGGCAAACTGTCCCAACAACTGGTGACAGTCGCTCTGCTGCTCTGGGGTCAGTGTAGGGAGAGGATCACACCTTCCACTGACCCATCGTGCTCCTTGGTAGACAGGAGGTCAGGGAGAGGTTCACTCTCCTCTTCCACCCAATCATCTGTCGTCAAGAGCATGCTCACTTCGGACCTCTCAAAGTGGGGCTTGAGGCGGTTCACGTGGAGGACCCTCAAAGGGTTCCTTGGAGCCCGCAAATCCACCAGGTAGGTGACATCACTTTTGCGCTCCACCACCTCAAACGGCCCAGTCCACTTGTCCTGCAAGGCACAAGGTTCCACTGGGGCCATGACCCACACTTTCTGCCCAGGTTGAAATTCGACCAGAGTGGCATTCTGGTAATACCACTTCTTCATTTCTTCCTGGCTTGCTTCTAGGTTCGCCTGAGCGAGTTTCCAGAAGCGGGCAGTTTGGTTTCTGAAGGCCAGCATGTAACTAAACACATCCTGGGGAGTTTTCCTGGGAGCTGTCTTCCAGCCTTCCTTTACCAAACTCAGAGGTCCTCTCACAGGGTGACCATACAGAAGCTCAAAGGGACGGAACCCAGGAGACTTCTGTGGCACCTCCCGATACGCAAAGAGAGGAAATGGCAAGAGGACGTCCCACTTACGCCTCATGGGTGCTGTTAGACCCTTAATCATGCCCTTCAAGGTCTGGTTGAATCTCTCCACCAGACCGTTACCTTGTGGGTGGTAAGGGGTGGTGAACTTTTAGGTTAGACCACACTCCTTCCACAGGGACGTCATATACTTGGATATGAAGTTGGTCCCCCTGTCAGAAACAACCTCTCTGGGGAACCCCACGCGGGAAAAGATCCCCATTAACGCCCGGCCCACCACTGGCGCCGTCGTTGTCCTGAGAGGGATTGCCTCCGGGTACCGGGTGGCATGGTCCCCCAAGACCAGGATGTACTTGTTGCCCATGGCTGTCTTGGGATCCAGTGGCCCCACAATGTCCATCCCTACCCTTTCAAAGGGTGTTCCAACAACTGGAAAAGGTTGGAGAGGTGCTTTGACCTTCCTCCCACTCTTACCACTTGCCTGGCAAGTTTGGCAAGACCTGCAATGTCCTTCTGACTGCCTTCGCATTTGGGGCCAGAAGAAGTGGGTGACAAGCCTGTCAAAGGTCTTGTCCTGCCCCAAATGTCCTGCCAAAGGCACGTCATGAGCCAGACCCAGTAGGAAGGTCCTGAAGCACTGGATTACCATCAGCACACGGGCTGACCCAGGCTCAGCGACCTTAGGCTCGCTGTACAGGAGACCATTCTCCCAGTAGATCCAATGGGATCCGGACTGATCACCAGCTGCCTGGTCTGCAGCTTGCCGCCGCAGACCCCCAGAGAAGGGCACTCTTTCTGCTCCTTGCAGAATTCCTCCCTGGTGGGACCCCCTTCTTGCTGCCAATGGGTCAGCTCAGAGATGTCCCCCAGTTCAGCTACCTGCTCCCCTGTAGGCACCGGGGCGACCCCCTCAAGGTCCGCCTCCTCCCGGTCCATGGGAACTTCAGGGGCTGGTTTCCCGCGCCCCTTGCCCTTTCTCTTGGCAGGGACTTGGGCCACTGTTTCAGGCTCCAAGTCCTCTTGATCACCCTCTCTGGCCGCCATTGACCGAGTGGACACGCATGCCCACTCTGGCAACCCAAGCATCTCCAAGTGAGACCTGAGCTCAACATCCTTCCATAAGGACTGCTCCAGGTCGTTACCTAGCAGACAATCTACAGGCATGGAAGGGCTCACAACGACCCTCAAGGGACCTGAGCCCCCCTCCCACTCGAAGGGAACCTGCGCCACCAGACACTGGCTCTCTGAATTGTCCACCACAATTACTTGGTGGAATGCCCCTGGGACTACCTGCATCTCAGAGACCAGGTGATACCGGACTGAGGTCACACTGGCGCCAGTATCTCTGAGAGCCTCTACCCTTTTCCCATTGATGGTCACCCAGGTGCTGTATTTCTTTGTGTTAGGGGGTACCTGGTTTCCTGGGACCATCTCACTGTCCCCTAGTGAGACGAGGGTCATTTCTGCGGGATCCCCACCCTCCTGTGGGTACTCTTCCTCCCCAAGCGCTACACTAGCCAACACCTTGGACTGCCCACCGGTGGGTGGCTGTGTCCCCTTAGGGCACTTGGGGTCCCCCTTCATGTGGCCCACCTGGTCACATGAAAAACACTTGCGGGGGCCGGTCTCAGCAGGCCTTCCTGAAGAGACCCCTTGCTTCTTATCTCCGAGGGGATGGGAACCTTTACCCTGGGTGTTAGTTTGGGGCCCTTTAGAGAACTCCTGTGCTTTACCCTTGTCCCCCCCACTTTTCTGCTGGGGACCCTGCCCACCTTTGGCTGAGTCTCCCTCAAACGCTTTCTTGTGGACCCGGGTACTCACCCAGCGGTCCGCCTCCATAGCAAGCTTCCTGGGGTCAGTCAGCTTACTATCGACTAGGTGCTGACGCAGATCTGCAAAACATAGACTAGACAAGTGCTTCCATGCAATCAAATTGTAGAGCCCCTGAAAATCTGTCACATTACTGCCCTTCACCCAGCCATCCAGTGACCTGCAAAACATATCTACACATTCCAACCAAGTGTTGGCATCAGACTTCTAACTGGACCTGAACTGATCCCTGTATTTTTCAGGAGTGAGACCATATCTAGTGAGAAGGGCCTCCTTCATGTCAGCATAGGTGAGGTTATACCCCTTACCCAAAGCTACTAAAGTATCCCTTGCTTCTTCTGGAAACAGAGGCCACAATCCTGCTCCCCAATTCTCCTCAGGGACCCCATTCATGTGTATCGCTGCCTCGTAACCCTGAAACCACCTTAGTATGTCATCCCCCTTCTTGAATTCCTTGCCTACATTCTTAGGGATGTGCACAATTCTGTCTGCCTGTCTTGACGAGTTGCTGCCACCATCTGAACTGGCTCTATTCCTTAGCGCCAGCTCCTTAAGACTTCGCTCATGATCTAAGATCATCTTCCTTTCCTCCATGGCTATTATTTTTTCTTCCCTTTCACTTTCTATCCTGAGTTTCTCCAACTCGAACTTCCTTGATTCCCGCCTGTCCGCCAGCTCCTCTGGGGACAGGCCACTCCTGCCTGGCCTAAAGGGTCCTCCCCCTCCCAAAAGCACATCCACCCTTGGAATAGGCCCCTCCGTCTCTCCACCGAGATCACTAGACTGCTCGCTGGCATGTCTGGCTGCTACCCAGACCCTCAGCGCCTTTTGTAGCTCCTCCTTCCTAGTGAGGCCTCTGACTTGGACTTTTAGGTTTTTGCAAATCGCTTTCAATTCCCTAACATTGTAGGATTCCAACCTATCCTCCTCAAAGGCAATTTCCAGGGATGCAACAGATGATGTTCTTGATTCAGGCATGATGAAGTTCAAACTGGCAAGATCAAAAATAGGCCAAAAAGAAAAAGGACCAGTGTGTGGCACGTAATGGTCTGCGATATGGTAGTAGTGCACACCAATCACTGTAAGTCAAGGGCAAACGCAAGTCCTATCCCACCGCTGCCACCAATGTTAGAAATGTGGGTCTCTAGTTGGCAAGGGTTTGCACCTTTGTCCAAATAGGGACCCTTCTTCCTAGTCAGGATAAGGGAGTTACACTCCTAAAATAACCCCTGCTCACCCCCTTGGTAGCTTGGCACGAGCAGTCAGGCTTATCTTAGAGGCAGTGTGTAAAGCATTTGCACATAACCAACAGTAATACAGTGTAAGCACTACAAAAGGACACCACACCAGTTTAGAAAAATATCCAATATTTTTATATACTTAAGACAAGACCAAAAACGATAAAAATCCACAATACAGTACTTAAAAATCTTCAGTTATCAAAATATGCTTGAAAAACAGTTCCTTGATGTCGATAGCTCCGTCCGGGGCTATCACGGCGTCATGAGCAAACAAATCCAAACAGTTCTGGCTGACCGCGGCATCGCGGGCCAGCTACGGTGTCGGGAAGACCCGCAAACAGTACCTTTTAGAAATGCAGGGCGCTGGCGACCTCTCGTTGAGCTTCCAAAAGCACGGCGCCCGCAGGCGTTGGTTCCGGAGGTCGGTGCAGGAATCGTCGGGGCCATCGAAGTCACACGCGTTGCAGATCGAACTCCTCTCTGTTGAAGTCAGGAGCTCTGGCGTCGGCAGGCGTCGGGTGCTGCGGTGCGAAGTGCAGCGGTGCAGCGTGCGGTGCCCTCAGGTCGCGGTGTGAGCAGCGGCTCAGTGGCGGCGTCAGATGGCGTCGTCGGTGGGACCAGGGTCGCGGTGCGAAGTGAATGCGGTGCTCGTCGCGGTGCTGGCAGGTCGCGGTGCAAGCAGCGGCGTCGTCGTTGCTGAAGCTCTGTCGTCGGCTGACGAACTGGAGTCGATGGCGCCGGCGTCGGTAGGCCAAGGCTGCGGTATGGGATGAGGGCGGTGCGTCGTGTAACTTTACGAGCGGTGCCGTCGAACCACGGTGCAAGCAGCGCCGTCGATTTCGGCGTGGAGCGGCATCGTCTGGGATACCAAGGTGTCGTCGTGAAGCAAGGTGGTGCGGAGTGCGGTGCCCACAGGTCGCGGTGTGAGCAGCGGCTCGGTGGCGGCGTCAGCAGGCGTCGTCGGTGAGACCAGGGTCGCGGTGCGGCGTTGCGGTGGTGCCCTCTGCGGTGCCGTCAGGACACGGAGTCAGCAGTGGCGTCGTCGACGTTGTCGGGTTGCTTTTCTTCTGTTGCAGCACAAAACACACAGTCCCCAGTGCTGAGGGCAGAAGAGCTTGAAGTCTTTGTTGTGCCTGAGACTTCTTGAACAGGGGGCAAGCTCTACCTCAAGCCCTTGGAGAAACTCACAAAAGTAGATTGCAGAAAGTTCAGTCCAGTCCTTTCACTGCCCAAGACAGAAGCAGCCACTGCAGGCCAACAGAGCAAAGCACACAGCAAAGTGGTAGTTCCTCCTCACAGCTTCTCCAGCTCTTCTTCTTGGCAGTCTTCTTGGTCCAAAAGTGTTCTAAAGTTCAGGGGTCTGGGCCCCAATATTTATATCCCAAAATCCTTTGATCTCTTAGGCAGAGAGTGTCTGTGCCCAGCCAGAACCAGTTCTGCCTTCTCTGGTGTGACGTCCTGGCAGGAGGTGGAGACGGCATTGTCAGAGGCAGACCAGGCCCTTGGAGGTGCAAGGAAATCTCCTCCCCCTTCCCCAATTGCAGCCCAGGTCTATTCAGCCCTTTCCTGACCCACCTAGACTATCTGGAGCCACTCCTGCTCCCCAGCCTTCTGTCATCCAAAACCCAGACAGGCAATCCACATTCCAGCAGAGGCACACGGGATGACTGAGCAAGAAAATACCTACTTTCTAAAAGTGGTATTTTCAAACACAGAATGTAAAAATCACCTTCACTAAAAGATGCATCTTTAGATCCTGAGTTCAGGCATACTAAACTTTATTTTCCTACCTAGTTCCCAGGGCCAGTTATGTTTATAAGATGTTATAAACAAACTTCCCATTCTGTCCTATGGGGAACAGGTAGCCTTGCGATAGTGAAAAATGAAATTGGCAGTAATTCACTATCAGGACATGCCACACACACCAGGGCATGTCCTATCTTTCACATACACTGCACCACGCCCACAGGGGTACCTTGGGCCTACCTTAGGGGTGGCTGACATGTAAGAAAAGGGAAGGTTAGGGCCTGGCAAGTGGGTGCACTTGCCAAGTCGACATGGCAGTGTCAGACTGCGCACAGGCTCTGCAATGGCAGGCCAGAGTCACATTTACGGGCTGTTTGTGTGGGTGGGGTCAGAAAGCAAAAACTCAGGGGAAACATGCCAAAAGATGCCAAGTCTAACAGTCTTGCTTTTCTTAAATATGCAGTGATAAAGGTAATAGGTCTGGCTTTTTGTTAGTGGGAGCTGTTCGATAATAGTTGTGTGACTTTTTGTGTGTTGCCGCCAGCCGTTGTAGAAAGAAACTACCACAACAAAGCAATCTCTTAGGTTACAACTGCACAGAATATGGTAGAAGGGCCTCTCTGATGAACATCCCTTAGCAGAGTTAAGCTGTACCCTCAAAGAAAAGTGTTTTAAAAAAGAATCAGAAGATTAATTTTGTGTTGGAAGTGGTAGACTTAAAAAGCATAACGGGCATCCAGCGGAATTCTGGCACCTGCTCTAGCCCCAGGCAGGCCCATTATTATTAAGAAATATTAATGAAGCCTTAACAAAAGGTGAACTACCTTAGGATTGCAGATCAGCAGAAATAGCAGTGATCCTGAAGTTGGGCCTCAATGGCACACGTTGCGAGGACCTTCATTCGATCTCCTTACTAAATTCAGAGGTCCAAATATGAGCTAAGATGCTAACTACTAGACATACGAGAGTGCCCACCAACTTGTTTACCCAGACCAGTCCAGATTATTATGCCTCGGTGGGCCTCATGGCAAACTATACGCCGAGTTCATAACGCCATAGAGCTAAGTCGGCTTTTGCCCAGTCATCAGGCCCTGCTCACAGTAGATTTTAGAAAGGCGTTTGACTCGGTAGACTGGGACTATCTGTCATCTTTAAGATGGTCTCCCTGCCACAACTTCTCTCTCAGCTCCAAAATTACCCATTCCCAGTGAGCTGGACATTCTTTGCCAAAGTTAATGCCCTGATTCGGGTGGGGGAGTCTCCCAAATCTCCCTCGACAAATGTTGTTGTCCTGCCTTTGATGGTTGGATAGCCCCCACTGATATACTCCTCTATTTTAGGGCTGCACACTTTCCTATACTGAACAATTGATGGTTTGAGCGGTTTGACGATCCGGCTTATGCGACTGAGGGGTGGACCATAAGTCGCAGCAACCTCCCACACTTGCTCTATGGAGGAGATATTCTGACCTTCCTACCAACTGCCACAAGAGTGGAGCTGACAATATGAGGGAAAGCTGCGAAATCCATGGGCTGGTTGGGTAGGCTTACTTTGGAGACTCTGTTGTGGAGGGGTAATAGGCTCCCGCAGGTTGTGGCCCTCCGAGGTATTTCCGCCTGGGACAACCTAGGCATTTTTTTGTTGGGTGAGGTGCTCCAACACAGGTCCATGAACTCCTTTCAGGACTTACAAGCGGAATATGAAATGAAGTTTTCCGTTATCTCCAGCTCCGACATGCGCTAGTACCATATTTACAGTCCGTCAAAAGCATTTCTGAATTTTCCCCCTTGGAAGCTAAGACCCTACTCATTAATATCAAAACACACAAACTCTCTGCCATTCATCAGATGCTACTTCGTAATCAGCCTGACCCGCTGGTGGTAGTGAGGAACTTGTGGGAGCGAGATCAGGGTTCACTAGAGGACCGTATCGAGGCGGAGGCGGTGGCCGCCCCCAGAGATGCGGTGATAGCCTCCCAGTTCCGATTAATTCAACTAAAATTGCTACATCACACATATTTCACTAGGGCAAGCCTGTGTAAAATGGGATTGATTATGAGTGGAAGTTGCCCACAGTGTGATGACCCCAATGGTGATGTAATGGGCACGTTCTGGCACTGCCCTATCCTTTCGCCCTTTTGGAGCAGGGTGCTTTGTATCTTGGAGACAATAATGGGATGGAAAATACCTAAAGACCCAAAATTAAGTATCTTACATACTACAGAAGGCATGAGGGTAGGGAATAGGTACCAGAGGGTGTTGCTCTAGCTCGGCCTGATGATTGCCAAGTGAGACATAGCAAAGGCTTGGAAGGCCCTATCTGTTATTAAACGGGCCAACTGCATGGATTATTGCAAGGGTTTGGAGCACCCGATCTACTTCGCGAGAGGTTGCCACCAGAAACATCACAAGATATGTAAGGAGTGGGCCAGTCGTAGGGGTATAATGCTAGAAACTTGCCCAACTAGGCATTGGTCCTTAGAAAGAGATGCATGTTCTTGCGGGGTAGCTTAACGTGGCTGTTGGGAGGGATGAGTCTCCAGGGCCGAGATGCGGGATTGCTCTGTGTATTTTGCTGGTGTATGTCATGTCATGAACATTTGATTCTTTCTATGATGTATACTGTTGTGGCTATACATTGTTTTCCTATTTGTCTTGTCGCACCCATGAAAGATTTGTGGTTAAAATCAATAAAAAAGTTTTTTTTTAAAGTACACATGGTAACTCTGAATTGCAAGCTATACATCATATTGCTTCTGCCGTCTATCCACAGGAGGGACTCCTTCAACAACATCTCCAAAGGGAAAACCAACCTCAAAATGTCATGGCCTTTAAGGACAGCCCATCCATGACCTGCCTAACCATGAAAAACCTTTGAAAGCCATTAGCTGAAGTGGGATGACCCAAAACCCACTCTCTGTGTACTACGTTTTACCTGTACTTTTTAAAATATTGGTATCATGAGGTCTCCCAAACAGCTGTCTGGAGCAATACCTAAAATGGTCTGTGATTATGTGTGGGTTTTTGGCTGTTGTCCAGACTCTGAAAAGACTACAGTCATATATCGGGGACAGGTCTGGACTGGCTATCGGGCGTTTTGCTGTGGGGGCCGGTTTTGTTGCTGGTGACCTGCTGTCCAATTTCCTACTTGCAGCGCTTTTAAATAAACAAAGCAAAAACAAATGGTTTTGAAGTGTACTTTAATACCATTTGTTTTTGCATTGTTTATTTATAACGAAACGCCAGTTAGCCAGTCTGGCCCTGACCAGACTAACCACAATCACATTTCCAGATTGAGCTCCCTGGAGAATTCAGAAGCACTGATAGTCTTTAATAAGACAAGGAAAACGTGCATATTTCAGCAGGTGGCGTACCTCTAGTATAGCAGGACTCATTGCACTTCTTAGCATACTATGGCTTTACGGGGGAGTACTGGCGGATGCTTGTCAGCAGATCTGCGATTCTTATAATAGGACAGGTCTGGCATTCTCAGTGAGGTGGCTAGACATTTATTAGAACATTGGCATGTTGGGAGCTCCATTGAAAACAATGGAGTGCTCTGGGCTTCTAATGATAGCTGTTGCTGTGAACAAAAGGCCTCACGGAACCCGAGGGGATTTCAAGCCCCTTGGGCTCCTTGAGGGCTTTGTTTTACAAATTAGAACATTCTGCCCTCTAGGGGCAGAATGTTCTAATAGCCTTAGAGCCCTTCGACTCAGGCCTTTAACGCTGGAGTGTGCCTTTAATAAGTGGTAGCAAAAGACACACAGGGTCAAGACTGATTTGCATATGGCTGGGTCCAAACTGGGGTGGCGTAGTGGGCAAAAGAACGATGGATTTAACCCAGATCTTTTGACTGGGGGAGAATGTTTGCATTGTCAGCATTCCGTCCATCATTTGTTTGCTGTAACACATTTAATGGGTGGTAGAGCTGGCTATGGCGGGCTCTAAGGCTATATTAGTACATTGGAATATTGGGAGTTCCATTGAAGACAATGGAGTGCTCGGGGCTTCTAGTAACTGGTAGAAGCCTGAAGCATCAACATTCCAATGTTGTCGTTCACAGCTGTTGCTATGAACAAAGGCCTCATGGAGCCGAAGGGGATTTAAATCCCCTCAGGCTCACAGAGGCATTTGTTTTATTTGTTAGAACATTCCGCCCTCTAGTGGCGGAATGTTCTAATAGCCTTATAGCCCTCTGTAGCTGGCCTAAATGGGCATTAAAGGTCTGCTTCCTTGTTAAAGGCCCTTCCGAATGCCTTTAATGGCCGGTATAGCCCGCTACGGCGGGCTGTAAGGCTATAATGGGACAGTACTGACACTTCTCTGAAAGTCTCCAATTGCTTTAGTAGGGTGGCTGTGGCACAACTGTCTGCATTAGCTTTTGTTGGCCCTTCTCATCTTGGTTGCTATGCTTTTAATGGGACGGCGCCAGCACATCTGAGAAGGATTACTATACAATTAGTGGGACACACTCAGGGGCATTGTTTGCCCCCCATTTTAGCAGCTTGAGTGGGGGTGGATGTCACTGGACAGTTCAGTGTAACTTAAAACAATTAAGTTGTTGTTTATGGCTCCTTTCACTTAGGTCTCCAAGAATGTCACAAATATGTTTTCTTGCAGTGGAAGGAAATAGGAGAAAGGGGGTGTAAAGAATTCAAGCTGAGACTAAATCGTAGCGAAGTTAGTTCTTCTTTATTTAGAATGCACCAACACAAGCTGCGCGGAGTACGGAGCCCAGGAGACACAACCGCTCCGTGAGTCACCAGCTGTCAACTGTCAACATTCCAAGTGGACAGCTGGTGACAGGGCATGCAAAGATACGGTGTCCGAGAGGGGACAAGAGAGTGCAGATCACAACACATCTTCCCCCTTGGGGAAAAAGAGCAAGAAAAGATAGAGAGTAGGGGGAAGAGAGATAGAAAAAAAAAGAAAGAGGGGAAAAGAGAGACAAAAATAACTGCAATACATTGTATGAGCATTGAACAATTAAATGTTACAGATGCACTACTCACAAACATAATCTGTGAGTTTCAAAGGTGGCAGCAACATTCTCCCTGCCCTACTCGGGGAAGCGTTCTGCATGGGAGTAGGAGGCAACCTTATTCCAACTCTACTCGTGTTAGTTTGATAGGGTCTTTCGTGCATGGGAGTGGCATTGGGCTGTAATGGTGAGGCGTGTACAGCACTACTAGTGGGATAAGACTCGTAGTCAGCTTCCTCATCAGACAACCCAGTAAATGTTCTGCCACGGGCAGGAGTACTCGGATTGGTACTGAAGTTGTTATTGCGGGAGAGATTGTCAGGAACAGAGATGGCTTGGTCATCAGGAGTATGTTTGCAAAATGAGAGGGCAGAGAAATGCCACACCTTACCGTCACTAAGGAGAGCAGAGTTGCAAAACACTTTGCGTATGGATAGGGGTTGCGAGAATTTGTCCTTACCCTTGCTAATGTGTCCACTCCTCTTAACTTTGACCATGTCCCCAATGTCGAGCTTAACAGGTTTGCACCCATGTTTCTGGTCATACTTGTCCTTGCAACTGGTTTGTGCCTCCACCAATCTACTCCTCACATGGTCAGCCAACCAGTGGACTCTTTTGGCAGCCTTCAACCAACCCACATTGTCCTTAGACAAAGGAGTTCTGCCTCGCATGAACTCAAAAGTGCTGTGGCCGGTGGTGTTGCACGGTGTGATGCGATAGGCCCATAGGGTTTTAAGAATTTCCTGCCTCCATCCCAGTTTGTTACCGTTGGCCAGTTGGATAATTCCCTTGATGACCCTGTTAAAGCGTTCAACGGCACAGTTGCCAGCGGGATGGTAGACTGAGGTGGTTTTGTGAATTATCTTGTTTCTTTCCAGGTAGGTCCTGAATGTGTCTGATGTGAATTGGAGCCCATTACCGCTAATTATGTGTTTAGGAAGACCTTCTTGGGTGAACATGTCGTCCAGGAATCTGACGACACTGAAGGAATCTGGCTAGGTGACAAACTTTATCTCAGGCCATTTAGAGAAATGGTCAATAAGGTCTATTATGTACACCTGCTCCCCTTGTTCAAGAATGGGACCCATAATGTCCACCCCTATTTTCTCCCAAGGCATGGTGGGGCAAGATATGGGATGTAGAGGTGGTCTGAAAGTGACTTGGGTTTTGCCTGAATTGAGGCATAATGTGCAGTCCCTGACCACTCTTTCAACAGCCATGCTGATATCGGGCCACCAGTAACAATTTTTTACTCTGTTTTTAGGTTTCGCCTACGCAGCGCGCATGCGCTGCATAAGAGGACCTTTAGCCGTCGCTCTGCTCTTTTTGGAAGCACACACTCGTGCTTGTGGCGTCATCCAGCTTGCGGGAGCGAGCAGGAGCGCGCCACAAGCACGAGTGCAGTGCTTCCAAAAAGAGCAGACTGCGCGCGCACGCACGCACCACTCCCGGGCTTGTTTTTTCTGTTGCTTGTAAACGCGCGCGCACGCACGCACCACTCCCGGTCGAAATGTCAGCTGTTTTTTTTCCTCTAAGTGTTTACACATTCCTACTACCAATACATTTGCAGCGTCTGCTGTTGCCTTTCGATTTGCCTTTTTTTTTGTTAACTCCTAATCATACAAAAGTAAAGAAATAGAAAAAACCATCTATTTCTTTACTTTTGCTACAATCGCGGCACTTGCGCTTTACTTTAACATGGTTAAAGGTAAAGCGCGGTGCCACGATTACTACAAAGTAAAGAAATAGAAAAAACATCTATTTCTTTACTTTTGCTACAATCGCGGCACCAGCGCTTTACTTTAACATGGTTAAAGGTAAAGCGCGGGTGCCGTGATATAACAAAAGTAAACAAATAGAAAAAAAGAGTGGCCCGCCATTTTTTAAAATTTGTTTACTCTTGTTTACAATGCCATAGGTTGCAAACTCGCAATTGCGACACCTATGGCATTGTAAATGCTTGTTTAAAATAAATCAGTGTTATCGCTTAAGTATCTTCATGATTCAGAACAGTCAAGGAGTTGATTCCTCCTCCATCCACAACCTTTGCTTGATTGAATATTCCTAAGTTCAAGAGCACTTTAAAAAAAAAAAATCACTTATTGAGTTGATTTACTTTTTGGTGCTCCAGAATTTGTCGGTCAAGGAAAAAGCCAAACAATTTGCCCAAAATCACACCATTTGGTCACATGGGAAGCTAAGATTTGAGCTCAGGTTTCCTGGTAAAACAATCAGTAAATCGGCCACTGACAATGTCTCTCTTCTCCACTTTCCAGTTTAACATAAAAGAAAATGCTTTGTGTCTTTCAAGCGCTAAATTAGAACACTTTTCTATAAAGTCACCTTAGCTAAACTAACTTATCACAGTCTAAATCAATCTGACACTATACAAGAACACTTTTTGATCTAAACTCGGAAAACCCACTGTAATACTGTCTCAAAGATGAACAGGAGAATCATGTTTTGAACATATAAGGCAAGCCAACAACCTACACAAATTAAGAATGCATGTGTCATTCTGGACAATTGAAAGTTAAGCGTGATCAGGGCAGAATTCTCTATTTATATGCCAATATTTCAAAAATATCCCCCATTTAACAAATATAAGTATTTAAGGCGCAGTTTAGCACTTTAATGGAGACAAATAAATACATCAACGAAACGAGTCAGAAGTGCTTGCATTCAGTTTTTATTGGACATGTGTACCCGTGAAATGTAGCTCCAGATTGTAGACAGAGCTCCACTTCCTTATCCTGCAAATAACTTGTACTTTCAGTGGAAGAGGTTCAAGGAAAATACACATTTTAGACTGGAATTTTTTCTTCTTTCTTTTCTCTCCTTTTCTCTTTTCTTTTCTTTACAAACCTGAATTTAGAGAGTGAAACTATGTGATGTTGTAATCTTGGGCTCGACTGGGAAAGGCTCTGAGGTACCACGTGACAGTGGTCGAGCCAGCGTCACACCTTTGACCCCAGCAGGGTTTGGTCCTTTATTGTCCCACCCTCCATTAAAATCTTTGTAGCAGTGCTCAAGCCACGGCAGGAAATGGTTATGGCTTACAGGATTTAAAAATACACCGTTATTAACTTGAAATGCAAATGGTGAAGGAGGCATAAGAAAGGAGAGAGTGGAGTGATTGGCAGAGAGGTTGCAGGCCTCCAAACTTTAGAGCACTTCCAGAATGCAAAATTCAGAGAACTTCTTCACTAGGATGAATAAAATTATTTACGAACGTGACGTAATATCGTAAAATTAGAAAGTATTTGAGTAGTTACATTTGTAGGCAAAGCAAAGCTGGTGCCGCCACACATCTTCTCAGTTAATTACTTGTGCCGCGATAGATTACTAACATTTCCACAAATGGATAACCCATCACGATGGCAATCATAGTTTAGAACATAAAAGGAAAGCTGGCACTGTCAGATAAATGGACATTAAATTCTCCTTACCATGTACTGTTTTGCGGAACATTGTCACTCCTATGGGATATGTCTTCTAACCACATCATTTGCTTGCTTCTGCCCCTGGGGCCGTTACAAGGGGAAGGTACTGGGGCTAACTAAACTGGGCCCTGCTCTTGGAAGAGCCCCACACTAACAATGACAACATAGTAGAAGATTAATTCTCCACATTAAAATTGTGATAACGTGGTCTAACCACAACCTTGTTGTTTCAGCCTCAGAGGCTGAGGTGATGTGCAGGAGCCAGTCAGGACTTTTCTTTAGGAATGGTGGGAATTAGGAGAGGTGGCCCCCGTGCAAAAATGAAGACGCGGATATGGATGTTCTGTAACAAAAACATTGTGTTCTTCACGAACGTACAGAGGCACATAGGTAGGGATGGGGTTTATCGGGGTAAGGGGCTGTTTTGAGGATATAAACAATATTACTGCAGCACACATTTTTATCTGTAATCCACAAACAACAACCACTATAACAAGCATTGGCATAGCCAATAGGTCTCGCCTTTGGGACCTTATATGTGTTTAGTTATCCAGCACAATATCCAATATCAAGTGTTGCATGGCTAAACACTTATAAGGTCCCAAAGGCGAGACCTATTGGCTATGCCAATGCTTGTTTGTCTTACCAATGCCCAAACGCCCTTCATGGCAAATTTCGAGTATCTTCATTCTAAGATTTCTGGGAGGGACAACTCTACCACCTCTCAACAGAAATCCATTTTCATGTGACAATTCATGTTTGACCTCCCAAAAAGGACGTAATGCGACAGGCAATTTACTTTTACAGATCCATCCCTTTGTCATCATTTTTATCACTTCGCATAAAATGGAATCATTGGCTTGTTCTGAAAGCCATTCATCCAATGAAATACCATGTAATTCCTCATGTATATTCGCAATGCATAACTCTTCAACATCAACTTGTTTTTCATGGTCTGAAACACCAACAGGCATACGGCTAAGGAAGTCTGCCACCACATTTTTTATGCCAGGTACATACTGCACGACGTAATTGAAATCAAATAGGCATACAGATAGCCATGCCAACCTTGGGGAAGTAGCATACAGCCCTTTGGTGGTGAACACCTTAGTGAGTGGTTTGTGGTCACTGTGTAGGGTAACCTTGTTTCCCCAGACAAACTGCCTGAAATGGTCAAGGCCCCAAACGCATGCTAGTGCTTCTTGCTCTATGACCGAGTATTTTTCTTCCGTTGGAGTCAAAGAGCGGGAAGCAAAAGCAATGGTACACTCTCCCCCTTTGGCGTCCCTTTGGGTAAGAACAGCACCCACACCCTTGCAACTAGCATCAGTCGTGATAATGTTCTCTAGTAGGGGGTCAAAACCTTGCAATGGCAAAGCGGAACACATTTCATTCTTTAAGGAACTGAATGCGTGTTGACAATCATATTCCACACAAACTTGTTTTTTAACTTAAGCAATTGTCTTAGTTTATACGTTTTGCATGAGAAATTCTTAATGAATTTTGCATAAAACTCAACCAGTCCGAGACAGGATCGTAGTTCGTCCTTATTGCTCGGCACAGGAGCGTCTCTAATGGCTTCTAACAGTTCTTTCTTTGGACTAATTCCATCTCCAGTAATCTCATGTCCCAGGTAGTTCACTTTACTGCAAGCAAATTTGCATTTTTTGTGTTCTGCCGTCAAACCTTTGGCATCAAGAATCCCCAGTACCTGGTTGACTTTCATGTCATGCTCCTCCCTTGTTCTTCCCATGACGAGGATGTCATCCTGGAACATTAATATGTCAGTGACTCCCATGAATATGTTTTGCATCAACCTCTGAAACATCGCGGCGGCGGATGCCAACCCAAATGGCACTCTGGTAAACCGATAGCACCCGAAAGGGGTTATGAACATTGTTAGCTTCTTGCTGTCATGATGCAGGGGAACCTGGTGGTAGGCGGATTTCAGGTCTATAGTAGAAAACCATTTTACTCCTTTTGTGCTTGCTAACATCTCATAAATTTTTGGGAGAGGGAATTGTTCAATTACAATGTTGTCGTTAAGGTCGCGCAAGTCTATGCACAGTCTCAGGTTTCCATTTGGTCATTTGGCCACGACCATTGGGGCAACCCACTCTGAGGCTTCAACATGTTCAATGATGCCATCATGGAGAAGTTTATCCAGTTGAGTTTTCACCTCATCTTTTACGGCAAATGGTAAATTTTTTACTTTATGTACAACTGGGATGGCATTAGACTTGACCTGTATTCTGTGCTTGTACCCTTTCAAAGCACCAATCTCACCACTGAAGACTCTGGGGAACTTGTTTAAAAGGGACTTGCTGTAATCCTCATCGTTATGGATGACCAAGACAGGGTCGGACTTACTGGGATCAAGTAAAATTCCCAGGTTGCCTTGATCCATCCATCCTAAAACTGAGGGGCCCACAGAGGACACGTAAAGTTTACCAGATGACTCTCTCCCCTTGAAGGCAAAATTAAGTTTTCTAAATCCACATACCTCTATTGGATCACCAGTAAATGTTTTGATGGTGATGTCTGCTCTGTCCAACTGTTTTCCTAGCTGCGGAACAATCTTTTCTTCCCAGACTCTGCAGTTGACAATGGTGTATGGGGAACCGGAGTCTGCAACAATGCTTATCTCAACCCTCCCAATGGTCATGTCACATACTGGCTTCTTGGTCTTAGTGGTGTTGGACTCACTGACTTGAGAAACACACTTGTCTTCTATGTTAAGGACAAACAGGTTAACGTCATCCTCGTTGGACGTGTTGAGGTTGGCCCTCTCCTCACCTTCAACTAGTTTAACTGAGCCTGCAGTTTTCCTATGACAAACTTTTTGAAAGTGCCCAATGATACCGCAATATGAGCATTTTACACTACGAGCAGGACACTTCTTGTCATCAGCCATATGAGATGAACTACCACACATGTAGCAACGCCTCTTGTTGCTGCATTGTGATTTACTGAAAGCAGGTTTGTAACTTCTGTTGTTCCTGCTCTGTTTTGTCACGTTTTTTGAATCCGTCACTTTACTTACAGTACCATCCTCTTTCTTTTCTTTGTTCTCAGATAATACTGCTTTAGCGCAGCGACCAGTAAGTTCAGCTCTTCTAGCAATGTCTATAATGTTTTGTAGTGGGGATTCACCTTTGGCACATAGACTATCTTGGATATTTGTGTTAGACCCTTGCATGACAATCTGGTCTCTGATAAATTCATCGTGTAAATCCCCAAAACGACAATTTATGGCTAAATTTTTCAATGCTGACACATAATCATTAATAGATTCCTCCTTGCCTTGTTTTCTGTGGAAGAACTTGTATCTGTCCACCCCAACGCAGACAGTGGGCTTGTAGTAAGCATTAAGGTCATCAATGGCATTTTCAAATATATCCCCATCCCCCTCTCCTCTAACTTTCTTATTTATGCTGTAATAAACTTTATACCTCCAGCACCCAAACAATGTAACAACATTTTGTATTTTTTTTCTGCCGTAAAGTCTTCATCGTCATCAAAGGTGGATATGAAATTCTTGAAATATTCCCTCCATTCCTCCCATTTGAGAACGGGCTCACCTCCAGCTGGTAAGAATGTCTGGGGTGCAGAAAGATTCCACAAGTACCCAGACGCCATTGCCGAAGAGGTGGAGGATACGCTAAATAGATGGAAGGGTAAAGGGTCAAAGAGTTACTATATTTGAGAGGGGGGTTTTTAGAAAACAAATTACCCAGTTGTGAAAGTCACAAGTCACACGTAGAAATAAACACTGGCTGTGCCGGTAGAAATGTAAATATCAAGTGAACTGCTGGTAGTAACGATTATGCTGTGCCCATCAGCGTGGTAGAGCACACGAAACTCAACGATGTTACTACTTAGGGGCCGATTCCGATCTCGGTCGGAGGCGCACCCAATACCATTCGGTCGGGAAAAAAGCCATGCGAAAGCCTGTTTCCCGACCGATCCGTACAGCACACCGAACGAGCAAGTACGATGCGCACAACAGCAAAAATTCCGGCCGAGCCGTACTCACCCAAACCAGGTCCTGTTCTCCGACCGAGGCGAATCCGGAAACGCCGAATCGAGTCGCACGGAAGGAAAAATGCAGCCCCGTCCGGCCGGACAAGTACGATGCGCTTCCCGTACGCGCCGAACCCGTCACTACGCACGGCACGTTAAAGCATCCGGGAGAGGCGCACATAAGCTCCGAATCGCGCCACAACACGATCCACGGCTACGAGACAAACACGGCACCGACGAGGACGACGCGAAGCGACGAGGACGAAGCGAAGCGACGAGGACGACGCGAAGCAACGAGAAGGACGAACGACACGAACCAACCATGAATCCCTTCGTCCCGACCATACCAATATTCTACATCTACTACCGGAACAGGCACGGACGCGTACGGCGCAGAAGGTAAGCCAGACACCAACCACAAAACACATACAACACGTACACGACACATCACACACATACACGGGGATTCTGAATATACTTACACCAGCAACAGCAGCACCATAGGGGCGGGATGCCCATCACCAATGCCACATATGCACACAGGGGCCTGAATGCGCACCACCACCCCTACCCAGGGGGCTGGATGCCTACCACTACTACCACCCTCACCCAGGGGGGGCTGGATGCCTACCACTACTACCACCCACACCCAGGGGGGGCTGGATGCCTACCACTACTACCACCCACACCCAGGGGATGCATGATGCCTACCACTACTACCACCCTCACCCAGGGGTGGCAGGATGCCTACCACTACTACCACCCTCACCCAGGGGGCAGGATGCCCACCACTACTACCACCCTCACCCAGGGGGGCAGGATGCCTACCACTACTACCACCCTTAGCCAGGGGGGCTGGATGCCTACCACTACTACCACCCTCACCCAGGGGGCATGATGCCCACCACCACAACCACCCTCACCCAGGGGGGCAGGATGCCTACCACTACTACCACCCTTAGCCAGGGGGCAGGATGCCTACCACTACTACCACCCTCACCCAGGGGGGCAGGATGCCTACCACTACTACCACCCTTAGCCAGGGGGCAGGATGCCCACCACTACTACCACCCTCACCCAGGGGGGCAGGATGCCTACCACTACTACCACCCTTAGCCAGGGGGCTGGATGCCTACCACTACTACCACCCCCACTCATAGGATGGACAATGCATGACACAACAAGCACACCACAACCTAGGGAATGCAAGATTAAGACATCCCCCCACCACCATGACAAGCGTGTGTAGGCTGTGTCAAATGCCTACAACACCGAACATGACTTTGAACATACAATGTGACCCCCTAGCACATGTGCCACACATATATGTGTGTGGCACCCACAATGCAAGCAGCCCATGACCATTGTGGCAATGGGGCCTAAACCCCCATCATCACAGTGACCAAAAGGTAAGTGTGGGGTCCATAGCCGAAGCACATTTTGACCATTGTGGCAATGGGGTCTAAACCCCCATCATCACAGTGACCAAAAGGCAAGTGTGGGGTCCATAGCTGAAGCACATTTTGACCATTGTGGCAATGGGGTCTAAACCCCCATCATCACAGTGACCAAAAGGCAAGTGTGGGGTCCATAGCTGAAGCACATTTTGACCATTGTGGCAATGGGGTCTACACCCTCATCATCACAGTGACCAAAAGGTAATTGTTGACAAAGAAAGAGCTGCAACTGCCAAACTGCATGGATCATTCCTGGTCACAGAACCAAAAACTCATCTGTGGCAAAGTAGTGTATGTGTCCCATTGCAACATAAATTGGGGGAGCCAAATACTGCAGTGCAAATGAAACATTCCTTTGGCCATGTGCAGACAAACAACACCCATGGGGGCTGAGACCGTCAACAGTCATCAATGACACAATGACAGAAGTGACCATCAGAATGCAGAACCACATATTTGCACCAATGGGCACACAAATGCAGATATCCTGTGGAGACAGCAGATGTGAGGTGAACAGATACCATACCATGGCAGCAATGGGACACACAAACCATGATCACTGTGCTGACCGATGACCTAGGAGTCCCAGGGACAGCAGGGGAAACACACCAAACAACATACAGCCAATGGCACACCCAAGATATGCCAATGCAGTGGTGCAGATGCACAAACACAAACAGGCAGACCAACACTGTCATCATACACAGCAGGTGAGGGGTGGGGGTGCCAGTGTCCCCAGGCAACCACACAACACATGAGGAGAGCTGAATACCAATCATACAGATGTGCATACACTGCCACACTAAGGTAACTCATGGATCCAAATCCCCTATGTGGGCAAGCAGGCATTGTCAGATGAGAGGGAGCACAAAACACACATGTCACACAGGCACGTAGGAACAACAACTGACACAGCAAGACACAGACACACCACAGCACCACCCCCAGGGCCCCCACAATGTGGTGACCCTGGGCTGAATAAAAATACCACTGTGATGACAAAGCTAAATGTCGTTCACACTGTGAACCACAGTCAGGTGTCCTGAGCAACAAACTACCATCACACCTACACAAGCACAAATCAATCAGCATGGCCAGTAAGCCAAGGGCAACATGGAGGCAGGGGACTAGCTGGGCAACAACTCCCATCTACACACACTCAAGACCACACCCCTCGACCTCTAACAATGTGCAGCAGTGAAGTACACATGCACTGGTGACATTGCACATGCACCCATGACTATTCCAGGGTGGTGGGTGGGAACCAAGGTGCAGAAACACATCACACATGGCCACTCAACAAGACTCCTGAATGTCTGACACACTGCACACTACGCTGTACATGGACATGACGGCGATACCACACCAACCAATGGGATCCCAGCCACAGTCACACACCAATGAAGAAGCCAAGGTCACCCACAAAGAACACACATAGACAACAACCAACATTGCAGCCCGGACCCTGAGGAGTGCCAGCAGTCACACACACAACGTGTCACAATCACTGAAAGATAACACGAACTGAAAATCACATGACAGGGGCAAACAACAAGTGCCAAGGGGAAACCTGACTGTGACCCATCTGCGTCTGCACACAAACTCAGCCCTGACAGAAAACACACCTATGGGTGACACCCTGATGACCAGTAATGTGCCATGCACCCACATCACAGAGAACACAGGGAGAAGACTTTGGGGGAACATAGCTCAAGTCAGCAAGCATCACAAACAGGTACAACACTAGGGATCACAGCATGCGCAGATAAATGGAAGTGAACACACAGACATGCACACACAACACACACCTTGGGCGCAGGCAATGTCACACGTGTACACACTGCCATGAGGGGACTCCACTCCTGTGTGAGGAAAGCTGTGCCATATGTTGCCTCAGTAGGGCCCCATCATGTCAGCTGAGCACTTGGTCACACAATCAACAATTAGCACCAAATGAGGGCTCCCATCACATCAGCCTGGTCATGGATGTGCCAACGGAATCATCAGCACAGATCCAACACACTTGTATAGCAATGTTGCACTGACTACACGGATGAGTCCTTCCCCATTGATGCCCAAACCTGCATGTCCACTGGAGATGGCAACACGGTCAGGGAAGTAGACAAATGCAACGATGGCAGGCACAACAGATGTGCAGGGGTGGAAGCCACAGATATGAAATTGCCAATGTAAGTAGGAAACCCATTGCCAAATACTGAACACATGACACCCTCAGATGCTGCTATTGATGACATGGATACACCACATGATAGGACACATTCCCCCTGGACCACATGGGTTCCTGCACAGTAACACTTCATAATCATGAGACCAGATATCACCATCACTGCAGCAAGGGCATGGTTAGCAGCACCAACAACATGTACATCTGAAGCATGAGCACTAGAGAAAAGAAAGTTGCTTTATTCAGCATATGTGTTGATTGAAAACGACGTCCAGAAAAAATAGAGCAAAGGCCAATGGCCAGTCCATTGTCAAAGTTCAAACAGGGTGACACTGGCAGATGTCACCCTACGCATGCCTGCACAAAACCAGGGACAATCCACTAGGAGGGGCAACCGGGGGGCAGGCCAGGCACCGCAGGGACAGGATCAGGGCTCACCAGGGGAGTCAGGGAAGGGGTGGTGGGTGCTGGCGAGCCACTGACAACTGCAGTGGAGGTGTCTGACATGGTGTGTGCCGGCACAACTGGGGGCATGACTCAGATGTCGTGGGTGCCGGCACAACTGCAGTGGACCCTGCAGATGGAGTGGACAGGTCCGCCACTGCAGTGCCCAAGTCAGACAGGGCGGTAGTGGACTCCACTGCAGTGCCTACCTCCAGGGGAGGAGAATGGGGAACAGGCAAGGTGGGTTGGACAGAGGGGGAGGACACCCTCACCACATCAGTGGCACAGACAAGCGCAGCGGGGGGTGTGGTGCTGGGAGAGCAAGTGGCAGGGGGAGAAGGCCGGAGCCTCTTGGGGATGGTATATCTGTGGGTGGGGGAACCTGGGGCAGGGTGTGGTGGGGGCACCTGTGCAGTGGGGGCCTGAGGGATGGAGGACGGAGACCTTGTGCCTGAGCTGCAGGGCGGTGGCGGGGTCTTGCTCTTAGGACTCCGGGGGACTTGCGGGTGGGGGCCTCAGTCCGTCTGCGCCTGGGGGAGGGTGTCCGGGGGCGAGGGGCACTCTGCTCCGTGTGGGTGGGCTTCCTCTTCCCCCGGGATGCTGGAGCAGCTTCATCGGTGGGGAAGAGGCCGAGGTCACAGAGGAAGAGCTGCTGTGACTTTGGGGTTGCAGGTGAGGCAAGGGAGGGTGCTTTGGAGGGAGAGGGAACTGAGGACTGCGCAGTGCATGTGGATGCGTGTGTGTGTTCCAGGGCCCCATCCCCTGTGAGTCTGGCTTCAGTCCCCTGAATGTGCGTGCGTGTGCGTTTTGTCATTGGCGTGTGTGTCAGTGTGCTGGATGTGTGTGTGCTGGTGTGTGCCTGTGCCGGTGTGTGTGTGCTTGGGACGGGTAAGGTGCTGGGGAGTGTGGATGGAGCAGAGGCAGGAGGGGTGAGGGACCGTTTGAGGAGGGACACTGCTGCCGTCAGGGAGGAGTCCATGGACCTATTGCCCCTCTGTAGGTCAGACATGCCCGATGAGATGCCCTCCATGAACGACACCAGCTGAGTCAACAG
The DNA here is from genome assembly GCA_963921515.1 of Calotriton arnoldi. NCBI lineage: Eukaryota > Metazoa > Chordata > Amphibia > Caudata > Salamandridae > Calotriton > Calotriton arnoldi. The sequence goes on along the minus strand of CAWUFW010011442.1, from coordinate 80,168 downwards.
CGCGGTGTGCGCATGGAGGACACTCAGCATGGCTGTCTGCCCTACATGGAGCTGGCGAAGGAGGTACACAGACTCCTCACTCAGGGCAGCAGGGGACACAGGGGCAGGGGGTGCGGTGCCTGGCCCAAAGGAAACACGCTCCCGGACATGGGAGCCTCCACGGACCTGGGGAATGGGAGCCGATGGGAGGGCGGTGGTGGTGCTGGTGGTGGCGGGGACAGCAACACTAGCTGGGGTGTGGTGGCTGCTGACACCCGCCTCCACAAGGGAGTCATCCTCCGAGTTGCTCTGGTCCTCAGCTGAGGTGGATGCTGCTGAGGACTCCTCGGTGTGGCTCCCCTCGCCCTCCGTGCCACTGGGTCCCTCCGACCACTCCTCGGCTGCTGACCCAGTCTGGCTCTCTGGCTCCTCCTGGTCCGTGGAGCTGTCCCCTTCCGTGGCCGTGGATGTATCTGCAAACAATGGGGATACAGACAGACATCAGTCACCTGCACATAACGCACACACCACTGTGAGCACAGCACATCACAGAGCAAGCCCTGGCATCATCAGTTGTACATTGCTAAAAGTGCCCTAATTGAACAGGAGAAGTCAATTGTCAGTCTGATGCCAAGCATGGCACTCACATCCCACATGGCCTTGCACCCATCTGTCTGGTGTCTGTTGGATTGCAACACCCCAGTGTTGACACATGCACCAAGTACACAGTAGTTGGACAGTGCAGAGGACACGGTGTGGCATGTGGACATGCACACATCACAACTCTTGCCAGTGAGTCAGTACAGGTGTCCGGATGAAAGGGATGCCCAGAGTCAAATAGGAAATGCATGTGATGCATACCAGCGACAGACACCATGATGCACCCATGTCCTGATAGCCAGCGCCACTATGGTGTGCATGTAGCACATGTCACTCCCCTGCAGGCTCACCAATCAGTAGACACATGCCATGGCGGAGGCATGACTGCAAAGTCATACATCACTGTCTCAGTGATGTATGACTTTGCAGCCAGACAACAACACTCTGCACTGTGTCACAATAGTAGGTCATGGGGAATGCAAGTCCTGGAGCTGCACAAGTGCACATGTACATCCCCCCACAACACATCCTCTTAACCCTCATCTGTCCAGGTCATACCTATTGGACATATGGTAGACCTGTGACACTACCCTCTGAACCTGAGCCCCTCACACTCTGCTGTGCATGGGGAACAGCTGCCTGAACTTCACATTCACATGCCCCAGTCTGCATGGGCAGCTGATCAGACACCTATGTGTCACACAAGTATCGTCTCCTATGGTCACATCTCCAGTGGCATGCTGAGCCCCTACCAAGAAACTCCACAGCAGTCCTGGCGACTAATCCACAGCACACTGACACAGAGGCAGACACCTGAGGGGTCAAATCACTGCGCACAATGTGTCAGCTGATACACGGGAGTGGGAGTACAGAGTGTATTGTATGGCCTGGAGTAGGCATGACTGTCCAGCCCCACATGAATGAGGGATGAGCCCTGGACTGTAGGCAGCTGGCTAAGTATGTGTGACACACGTCATATACATACTCCTGGGGCCCAAACATTGTTCCCACCCGCAGCATGGGTGTGTGCCAGATACCCCAGCCACATGTGGTGGATCAGCTCAGCAATTGGACCACAGATCAAAGTAACACGCTGAATACATGTCAGAATACAGGCATTGTGTAAGCAATGGACCCACCCATGATGCCCACCACAGAGTCAGGGAAACAGATGCTGTCTCCCACCTTGAGTCAAGCAAACTGCAAGGACACAGTCCTAAGTGACAGAATTCCCTGCATGTAAGGGCCACACCTGGGTATCAGATGAGGAGTGGGCAGTGCACAATAGAGGGACATGGCTCCTGGACAACATGACTGCTGTACTGTGGCAGTTTAACCAGGCCCGAGGAGGGCACATAGCATGTTAGACAGAGTACACAGTGCAGTCTTTGACTCACCCCCTCCTTGCTGCTCTCTGGCCTTCAGCTGCCCATCCAGGTCTGGAAAGACCACCGCCAGGATCCTGAGCATGTGGGGGTCAGGGTCCGTGTTCCGCCCCTCCTGCGAGGAGGCGACAGCTTCAGCTGGACCCGTGCAATCCTCCGGGTCCAGCCCCGAAGGTCCTGCCACCTCTTTTGGCAGTTGCGGATCCGGCGCTTGTAGACCCCCACGGACCGGACAGCCCGGACGATGTCCTTCCATATCTCCTGCTTCCGATGGGCAGAAGCCTGTCAGGATGACAAAGTGATAAGGCCATTACTACACATGCAACATATCCGTGCATGACACAGTTGCATATACATGTCGCAATCACAGGGGCACATGGTGTACACAGGCAGTGCACGGCTGCCCATGGACAGTTTTCCAGAAGTCACTACATGGTATCATTGCATGGGGAGTAAAACCCTGTTCAGAAGCACTGTCACTGCACCATACCTGTCCAGTGCAAGTCACTACACACTATGGGGGTGACAACTACTCAGTGAGCCTGCTAGCCAGTGGCGTGCAGACTCTCAGCCTTGCTAGTCAGACAAAATGCACATTCAGAAAGGCAGTGCACAGGACACTCACCTGCTCCCCTGGTGTCCCATACAGCTTGCTGTACTGTGGAAGTAGGCTGTCCAGCAGGGCCTGGTTCTCCTCAAGGCTGAAGGCTGGGGCTCTCTCCACAGTACGTGCCATTGCAGGGTCCAGAGGGGCAGAGACAGCAGCAGTGCAGTGGCAGATGTCGTCCTGGAGCATGTAGTGCAGGCAAGTGGGCTCTCAGGGGAACAGCCAGCAATATATATGTGCTGGAGAGGCAGATCCTGTCCCTTGTGTCCAAAGTGATAGGTCCAAGTCGTTTGCATCTTCTGAATCTGGCCAATCCATGGAATAGCAGCACCAAAACACGCCCACAGCATCCTTCAAAACTTCAACTTCATGACATACATGATTTTGCAACATTGTTGTGGGTGACCAACTGAATTCCCAGCAACTGACTCGTTCGAAATTCGAAAACGCGTCCGTTGCCAGGCAAGCCCATTGTCAATGGGTGCGCACCGATCGGTCCATTGCCGTACAACGCGCACAGGGGTACAACGCGTACCCGCACACATTGAAGGCAATGGGCCGGCCGGAGGCACCGATCGGTCCATTGCGGTACAACGCGCACAGGGGTACAACGCGTACCCGCACACATTGAAGGCAATGGGCCGGCCGGAGGCACCGATCGGTCCATTGCGGTACAACGCGCACAGGGGTACAACGCGTACCCGCACACATTGAAGGCAATGGGCCGGCCGGAGGCACCGATCGGTCCATTGCGGTACAACGCGCACAGGGGTACAACGCGCACTCGCACACATTGAAGGCAATGGGCCGGCCGGAGGCACCGATCGGTCCATTGCGGTATCAACGCGCACAGGGGTACAACGCGTACCCGCACACATTGAAGGCAATGGGCCGGCCGGAGGCACCGATCGGTCCATTGCGGTACAACGCGCACAGGGGTACAACGCGTACCCGCACACATTGAAGGCAATGGGCCGGCCGGAGGCACCGATCGGTCCATTGCGGTTCAACGCGCACAGGGGTACAACGCGTACCCGCACACATTGAAGGCAATGGGCCGGCCGGAGGCACCGATCGGTCCATTGCGGTACAACGCGCACAGGGGTACAACGCGTACCCGCACACATTGAAGGCAATGGGCCGGCCGGAGGCACCGATCGGTCCATTGCGGTTCAACGCGCACAGGGGTACAACGCGTACCCGCACACATTGAAGGCAATGGGCCGGCCGGAGGCACCGATCGGTCCATTGCGGTTCAACGCATCACTGTACATGTGACTGGCATAGGTCAGCATGCCTGTCTCAGATGGACATATGCCAGCCACAGATAGCTCCCAGGGAGTGAGGGGCACACCTACATCACGACAGCCTGTCCAAACCTTATCATAAGGCATGTAAGGCTGCATTTCCTATTGTGTGTATGTTGGTGTACATGTTGTCCTGTGGGTGTCACCTGTGGGCAGCCACCCCCAGGCTGTGCACGTGTTCATGGGGACAGGATCCTGGGTGTTACGTGTACGTGACCACTGTGATGTGCAACTGTTCATATCTGTGCATGTGTCATGGTCACATTTCACAGTGGTGTTTGTGTATGTCATGTCACATACCCCGTGAGTCCCATGTGGGACGGTATGTTTGAGCCAGGGTGTCCCAGTGGCACAATAGTGATGGCCCTCCACAGTCTTTGTGCATGTAGTGTTTACAATGTCTCTGATTTCATGTGCACAATGGGAGACAGTCTCCACATCCACGTTGTGTGTGCATGGACTCTGATGTTGTGCGTGTGTGTCACAGACGTCCATGTCTGTCCTGCCATGGCAAGTGTGGCCACTACCTGTGGGGGTCATGTTTGTTTTGCTGTGGTGTACACATGATACTCCAGGTGATGCCAGTGTCCATGTGGCATTACAGGGTCCCTGGGAATGTGCCTGTCGTTGAGCTGTGGTGCCTGGGGCACATCTGTCCTCACATGTCACTGTGGGGGGTGACTGTGACACGGCATCATGATATCCAATGGGCCAACCTGGGACAAATTGATGCCACCTGTAGGACCGTGTTGACAGATGTTGGCCATGTATGTACCATACATGTCGTTCCGGTACTGCACACTTCATGTAGTTGTGCCTCATGATGATGTATGTTGGGATCTTGAGTGTGTTCAATGCCGCATATGTGGGGTGACTGACGATCTTGCTTACTTCTCCTCTGCACTGCAGGGCTCCTGCTGTCCATCGGCCATTCCCAGACCTGGCAACGATGGTGGAACGGGACAGCATCCGACGGTACCGCTTCACCAGGCAGCTGATTGAGGATTTGGCAGTGCAGTTGTCCCCACATTTGCAGCCTGGCCGGCCGTATCCTACAGCGCTGACCCCCAAGGTGAAGGTGATGGCAGCCCTACACTTCTTTGCCACCGGTACCTTCCAACATACTGTGGCGTCTGCTGGTGGGATGTCACAGACCATGTTCAGCCGTGTGCTCCGCGATGTTTTGGCGGCAATGTTGCTCTTCCTGAACCGGTACATCTATTTCCCTAGACTGCGACGACTCACTGACGTGAAGAGTGACTTTTATGCCCTGGGGAGGATGCCGCATGTAATTGGCTCCATTGATGGGACACATGTGGCTTTGGTACCACCACAGGCCCAGGAGCAGGCCTACAGGAACCGCAAGCACTACCACTCGGTCAATGCACTGGTGGTGTGTCTTGCAGACATGACCATCACACACGTGTGTGCCCGTTTCCCTGGTTCAGCACACGATGCCTTTGTGATGAGGAGTAGTCGCATCCCCAGGATGATGGCACAGATGCAGAACCAGCGTGCCTGGCTTGTCGGTGTGTACTGACTTTGTGCCATTGTGTGTGATCTGATCTGTAGTATTCCGCCCACTTTTCCAAGTCAGCTGATGTGCACTTGTCTGTCCGTAGGTGACTCGGGATACCCCAACATGCCGTGGTTGCTGACACCCCTCAGGAACCCTGTGACACCTGCCCAGATGCGCTACAATGAGGCACATGGTCGGACCAGGAGAGTGATTGAGCGGACCTTTGGTCTCCTGAAGAGCCGCTTCCGCTGCCTGGACAAGACCGGAGGGTCCCTCCCATATGCCCCTGCGAAAGTGTGCAAGATTATCATCGTCTGCTGCATGCTACACAACCTGGCAGTGCGGAAGGAGTTGCCTCTCATCCAGGATGACGATGACCAACATCCGCCACCTGTGGAGGATCCTGGCCTGGACCACGATGCCAGTGACGATGATGATGATGATGGTGATGGTGATGTCCGCACACAGCTCATCACCAACTTCTTTAGCTGAATGTGAGTATCCTGAGGTGTCATGTGAATGATGTGAGTTGGCATGATGTGTGGGTGGGGCTCTGGCGCTGTTGGAGTGTGTCCATGGGCTACTTGACTGGATGTGTGTTGCGATGTGTGGTTACAGGTGGGCTGTACTCCCCAACAGTGTTGACATGCTAACTTGGTTCTGGGTGGGTATCTTGTAACATGTATTGTGCATGAGTTTTGCTGTTCTGTCCTGTACTGCATTGCTTTTGACTGTGTGTCATTTCTGTCCTTCACAGGGTACTTTCAGATTCGTTTGGTCAACTGTGTCCACCGACGACGTGATTGCACATCCAGGCTGGTAGCTGTTGTGTCCCTACAGGTGATGTGCGCCACACCCATGGACTTCCTTCCGTCTACAGTTGTTGACTGCGTGCCCGCTACCAGGTGGGGTTACCTTGCATCTGTAGTGGTTACGGCATGTTGCTACTGTGTAATAAACCTGTGCTTCACTTAGTGATGTGCGTTGTCTGTGGTCACACATTTGACTGCCATTTGCTTACTGCACCTGTGGGCTACTTGACTACAACTGGGAATGGGTGTGGTGTCTGTGCATTGCACCGTCTTCCCTGGCAACATCAGTGTAGGCAATGAGTCAGATGGCCTAGGTGTGTATGTGTTGTGTAGCCCTGGTGGTGTGTCTCCCTCATATGTGTCACGTTGCCTGTACTCACATGCCTGTGTTGTCCTTGCTGTTGCAGTTCGCATACACAGTGTAATTTTGCAGTTCATCATCCCCATAACAGCACCCACGTTGGAATCACGACAGAGGCAAGTATGGTGTATTAGTGTGTTTATTGTGATACATTTGTGTTAATAGTGCATAGGATGGGTTGTGCTGTACATGAATCTTGCAATCCCAAGTTCCTAGGTGAATTGAAAGTCCAGGTAGACAGGATCCCCAGTATCGGGGCCACAGTTGTCTGACACATTGGTCCAACTTGTACTCCCCATGCAATGTGTGGGAGTAGTGTTGCCGTCAACAGGGTGAACAGTCTGTGCACAAAGGCGAAAATCCAGAACAGGTTCAGGCTTCCTGGGAGTTGCGCTTGGCCATCAGCCTCTCACTTTCCCCTCCTCGGACGACCCCTCTTCTTGGGGGGGCCCTCAAGTGCAGGCTGCTGCGGTGCAGGGGACTCTCCGCCAGAGTCCTCCTCCCTCCCTGTGGCAGTTGCAGTTTGTTCGGTACCAGATGTTGTTGGCACACAGGGAGGTGTGGACTGGTTGCTGTTCATCTGGCGGAGGCATTGTAAAATGTCCCTGTGCACCGCCGTCATCTCATGCAGTACATCCCACTTGGACTCCACGCGGGACATGTGTGAGTCCACACGTGACATGTGTGACTCCACGTGGGACATGTGGGAGTCCAAGCGGGCATGATGGGCAGCCTGCTGCTGTTTGATGTCTCTGAGGAGCCCCACTACCTGGCTGAGCTCTCCGGTGCTGGACTGGTACGCATCAGCTATGCGTACCAGTTGTGGGTCTTCATGCACACCAGCAACGTCTGCAAGCAGCGACCTCTGTCTCCCACCCCTCCCACCACCCCTGCTGACATGTGCAGTGTGTGCAGTTGCACGCACAGATAACCCTGGTCCACCTTGGGGGTTGGTGGTGGTGGTGGTGTCCATGGCCCCAGGTTGGTCCAGGGTCACTGCGCTGGTGTTGCTCCTTATTCTGTCCATGTCGGCAGGGATGGTATTCGTGGTGACAGTCGTTGTAGGGGTGGGTGCAGGGAGTGCAGCTGGTGGTCCTGCTGGTGCTGCAGCTGGTGGTCCTGCTGGTGCTGCATGTTGACTTGCACCGGATGTGCCAGGTTGTTCATCGTCCGAGGAGGACAGAGGCTGTACGACGCCAGTGAGCTCGGCATCCTCTTGAGCCTGGGACTGGGACTCCTCAGCGTCTGCTGCTGTGTCCCCATCATCACCTGTTTTTGGGAGACACAAACAATGTATGTCATGTTTCTGCAGGCATCAGTGGTTGACACACCTGACAGTTGTGACTGTGCCTCTGGGTGCGGGCCTGTACATTGCATTGTCCTAAGTCGTCACAGTCAGGGGTTGATATTGGTGTGGCACATTGTCCTGCATTATTTGGGCATTTCTATGTATTTTCTGGGGTGTGAACATGGTCTGCATTGCTTGTGTTTGGTTGACAGCCAGACCTCCTTCCCACCCAGCCAGCCAGTCAGTTATCCCACCATGGAACGTGCTTGCGTTGCAGGGAGTGTAAGTTGTCTCTCAGGATGTCAGTCAGTGGTGTCCTGCTGTTTGTTGGTGCACAGTTGGCAGCAGGGCCTTGTGCTCCCCACAGCAGTAGCCAGTGTCAGCCATCTTGTGAGTCCTTCTCCACTCCCTGTGATGTGAGCATGGTTCAGGGTGGTGTTGATGGGACAGTTGTGAGGCTGAGCAATGTCTGTGACTACGACTCCCATCATGCTATTGCCTCCACCCCCTTCCCAGCATGCCCATGCTTCCTTCCTTTTGACTCTGCTTCCCTGTGGGGTGGGCTGGCTGTGCTGACAGGATGGCTGGGAGTGTTGTCCTGGCAGTTGTTTGGCTAAGAGCCCCAAGAGTGTCCCTGTGCTTCACACAACATAACCCAGGGTGGTGGTGCTTTGTGGGATCTTGTGTTAGGATGGAGGGCATTGCATTCTACCAGGTGGGTACTGTGGAGTTTGTGTTGGGGAGGGTGTGAGGGGAGGTGCTGGTGACTATGGTCAGTGCTGTGAGTCCTCCTTCCCACCAGCCAGCCAGATATCCCACCATGGAACGTGCTTGCATTGCAGGGAGTGGAAGTTGTCTCTCAGGCTGTCAGTCAGTGGTGTCCTGCTGTTTGTTGGTGCACAGTTGGCAGCAGGGCCTTGTGCTCCCCACAGCAGTAGCCAGTGTCAGCCATCTTGTGAGTCCTTCTCCACTCCCTGTGATGTGAGCATGGTTCAGGGTGGTGTTGATGGGACAGTTGTGAGGCTGAGCAATGTCTGTGACTACGACTCCCATCATGCTATTGCCTCCACCCCCTTCCCAGCATGCCCATGCTTCCTTCCTTTTGACTCTGCTTCCCTGTGGGGTGGGCTGGCTGTGCTGACAGGATGGCTGGGAGTGTTGTCCTGGCAGTTGTTTGGCTAAGAGTCCCAAGAGTGTCCCTGTGCTTCACACAACATAACCCAGGGTGGTGGTGCTTTGTGGGATCTTGTGTTAGGATGGAGGGCATTGCATTCTACCAGGTGGGTACTGTGGAGTTTGTGTTGGGGAGGGTGTGAGGGGAGGTGCTTGTGACTATGGTCAGTGCTGTGAGTCCTCCTTCCCAGCCAGCCAGATATCCCACCATGGAACGTGCTTGCATTGCAGGGAGTGGAAGTTGTCTCTCAGGATGTCAGTCAGTGGTGTCCTGCTGTTTGTTGGTGCACAGTTGGCAGCAGGGCCTTGTGCTCCCCACAGCAGTAGCCAGTGTCAGCCATCTTGTGAGTCCTTCTCCACTCCCTGTGATGTGCGCATGGTTCATGGTGGTGTTGATGGGACAGTTTTGGTGCGGGCAATATGTGTGACTGCGACTCCCATGATGCTATTGGCTACACTGACTTGGCCAGCATACACAGAATTCCTTCCTTTGAGTGGTCTTCACTGTGTGTTGGTGTTGTTGTGGTGGCTACATGTGTGGATGTGTTTGTTAGTTCTATTTGTGCCACTGCCTAGCTGTAGTTGTGGTTGTGTTTGTACATGTGTTGGCACAGTTGGATGTGACTTTTTTGATGGCATGTGTTGTGTTTCTCTGACTGACATACACATTTTGGGATGATTCTGTTCTGGTTGCTGTGTGATTGCTATGAGTGCATGGTTTGACTCTCCCCTTGACAGTGATGTGTGTGTGTTTTGTGGCAGTATATTGTGTACATTTGTTGTGTACTCACCAGGCTCTGGGATGTTCTCTAGTCCATATACGCTCACTGGTGGAAGGATGGCCCGCTCCTTCTCCTCCCAGGGCCTGAGGTATACTGGCTTGGCAGGAGGGCCACTGCCGGTGTATTGGCTGATGAGGTAGTCTTTCTTGAGCAGCTCCCGGACCCTCCTGCGCACGTCATACCACCTGTTCTGGATGTCGGTCTTTGTGCGCAGACATGGTGATTGTGCGTTCACCCTGTTGATGATCCTCTCCCACATCTTGGTTTTCTGCGACATGGGGGTCTGTTGGACCAATGTGCCAAACAGCTGTGGCTCTACCCTGAGGATCTCGTCTACCAGGACTTCCAATTCACAATCTAGGAACTTGTGATTCTTCTTGGGGGGCATGGTGATGGGTGGTGATGGTGAGTGATGTGTGTGTTGGTGTGCAGGTGAGGGTGTGTGAGTGTGTGTTTTGCTGGGTGTATGTGAGGTAGGTATTTGTTGGTGTGCTGCTGGTGTGTGGCTTGTGTGAGGGATGAGCTGTGGGTGTGTGGTTGCTTTCTCTTGGGTGCTGGCAGTGGAATGGCATTTGCAAAGGCTCATGGTAGTGATTTGTGTCCTTTATATAGGTGGAGTTGTGGGTGTGTCTTTGTTCTCTGTCCCCACCCCCCCAGTATTTATTGGCTTGGTAATTGCTTGTTTGGCCTTTTTTTGGGTGATTTTTCCTTTGTGTTGTTTGTGTATGTTGGAAACGTTCTTGTGACCGAGTCGGACCCTGCATTGGTCTCGTACGGTGTTTTCCGTTTCGTTCACGCTGTGTTTGTGCAGTTTTCTATGCTGCGTACGCGTCGGTCGCGGTGTATTGTGTTGCTTCGGCTCGGTTTTGTATGCGTGTCGGTCGTACGGCTTGTCCTCCGTCCGACTCGGTCGTGGTTTTCGCGCCTTGCATCGTACTTTGCGGTTTGGAGTTGGCGGGTACGTTTCGGTCGGATTTGTTCCGGGTGCGTGTCGGTCGGTTGGATTCGCGTGTTTTTCCGGCCGGATTGCTATTTTCCGTGCGGCTCGGTCGGTCGACTTGGTTTCCTTACGTGTCGGTCGGATTTATCGCGGCTTGCATCGTACTTGGCGTGTCGGGCGCCACGGGTACGTGTCGGTCGGTAATTTTTCCGGCTCCGAGTCGGTCGGTGCTTTTTCCGGCCCGAATCGGAATCGACCCCTGAGTTGTCAGTCATGGGGGATGAAATCATAAGAGTGGAGCCACAATTGTTTGAAGTCCAAGTCCAATACACTACCCTCAGTAGGAAAAGGGAAATGTGGGAGAGGATAGTCAACAGAGTGAATGCTGTAAGTACCATCCTGTGCACAAAGCAGGAAATAAGGAAGAGGTGGAATGACCTGAGGGGGAAGGTGTGTTCTCCGGCCACCGAACAACACCTGGAGGCCCAGAGGACTGGCAGTGGTCCTCCCAGCACCCCATTGCAATTCTTTCGCTGGGAGGAGAAGGTCTTGACCATCCTGCGTTCTGAGGGCTTGAATGGAGTACCTGGGCGAGTGGAGTCTGGTAAGTTACACCTCACTAACTGTCACAATACTTCAGTGCCCTCTCATTTCAGCTTTTGCTACTGTGTTGTCTGTCTACTTTCCTAACATGCAATACTCAAAGTATCAGAACTGTTTGAATGTCAGTGTCAATGTGTATTGCTGCATATAAGATCACATGTATCAATCTCCATTACATGTCACATGCTATCTGCAAGTGTGTTACTATTAAATCATCATCCCAGCACCCATGATATGTGTCAATATGTAAATGTATTTTCCAGCCCAACTGCATTTTGCCAACAGGTATGTTACACTAACCATTTTGGGACGTGTTGGCAAGTAGAGATTGAAATCACTACAACTATTATGAGGCCCTGTTTCTGGCAAGTAGAGATTGAAATCACTAGAACTATTATGAGGCCCTGTTTCTGTTACTCAAAACAAGATGAAATAGTGATTTTGCCCATTCTCACTTGCCTGATATAACAACTGATGTTCATTTCTCAAGGAGTTAACCATTTGTCAAATGTTGGGAAGTAGAGATTGAAATGACCACAACTACTATGAGGCCCTGTTTCTGTTACTTAAAACAAGATAAAATTGTGCTTTTGCCCATTCTGACTTGTCTGACATGTAAAAACTGATGTTCATATCTCATGGACTGAGCAATCTACATACAATGCTCTACTCAGAGACATTTCTGCCTACTTAGCTTGACGTTGCCCTGGTCTACTCAACTGAAACTATTGGTGGCATGAGTAACACCATACCAAGTGTGTATCTCAGATATATGTAAGGCATTAAGCTAAGTCAGCTGATGAGAAGTGGCAGGTGACCCACTGACTCTCTCTGCACTGCGCATATGATGACTAATGCTAAAATTAAAACCAAGTTGTGTGATCACCTGTATTGTACACAACTAGGCCTTGGAATGGTCAAATACACGTTACTTCTCCACTGTGTTGCCTTAAATGTTTGGGAGATATCATGTTCATTCCTTAATCCAAAATGCAGTAGTATCACAGTAGTAATCTCTACCTATTTTATTTTTCCTCGGTCTATACTTACTGTGGCACAAACCATTTGGATGTAGATACCACACTTCCACCAATAACAATGTTCTCTATTTCACAATAGGTCGATCTGGCACTGCGCCTGCCGAGAGCTTGGCCACCGAAGAGACACCCACTCCACACCCGGATGAAGCCCTCAGTGATGACAACACAGTAGATGTGGACGTGGAAGACCGTCCTGGCACATCTGGTCAGCCTGGGCATATAGCAACATTGAGTCTCACTGTGCCCATACCAACACCTCCCACCCCAGCTGCAACACCTCATCCAACCCCAGACCTCCCGAACTGTGTACCAAGCACAGTTTCAACCATCTTGTGCCCCCCCCCAGTCCTGGATTCTGAGGTGAGAATCACCAGCCCAGTCATAGAGGATCCAGGAACTAGTGGGAGAGTGCACCCTGGGCCAAGGACACAGGCCTGTGGGGGTAGAGGTAGTGGGAGGGGTACTGTGGGCAGGCAGAGTGAGGCCACTGGGGCCACTCACACCCAGGCCACCATTGACCAAGTCTTGGGAGCCTATCAGGATTCCCAAGGCATGATGGGGCAGGTATTGACGGAAACCCTAGAGATAAAGCAGCTGCAGAGGGACATACATTAGTAGGTATCCACCAAGAACACCAACATGGGCCAGTTCATTGGGGTGCTGCAGGACATCAACACAACACTGTGCAGGGCTTTTCCACCACCTTCTATCTCTTCCTGTGGTCCAGCTGCATCCGGCCCATCTACATCTGCAGTAGCCACAGGAAGGTTCACTGACAAAATATCGAGTAAAAAAACATCTACATGCAAAAATATTGAGTCAAAATATCAAATTTAAAAATATTGACTCCCTATAATTATAATAAAAATGACAAAAATATTGAAAAAAATATTGTTTTCACTAATATTGTTGCTTAAAATATCAATTTTTAAATATATATCATTTTAAATAATAAACATTAATTAAATTAAATATACTAATATAATGAAAATAACATATATTTATTAATTGTTTTGTAAAATATAACAATTATGATTATTTAAAGAAATTAAAACAAACATATATATTAATATACATATTTTTATTTCCATATATCTAATTAAAAAATATAACTAAATTAATATTTTTAATTTACATTGTTTTCTAATACTTTTTTTAATGTAATAACATAAAAAATAAATATAAATACATATATCCGATAACATGAAATATTTAAAAAAAAACATTTTAATTACAAATGAAGAACTCAAACAAAATAAAAATTTTGAATTTACCAAAAATAAATAAAATATTAAAAACATTAATAATTATAAATATTATAATTTAACTAACAGAACACATATTAATATAAGCTTAAACAATATAAAGTAAACTACAACATTTTTAAACTAATACATATGCTATACCCACTACAACTTATAAATCGTAGACAAAGTTTCAAACTCAGGAGGTGTAAAATTTACAACTCCTACTACAGTCAATGCAAAAGTAGGTAATGTGTTGGATGTCGGAGGGGTAAAATTTACTATTCCCACTCCAATGAGTGCGACAGTAGGAAAAGTATTGGATTGGATTGTGGAGGGGAAACATTTATTATTTCCACTCCAGTCAGTGCAACAGTAGGGAAAGTGTTGGATTGCGGAGGGGTCAAATTTACTATGCCCACTCCAGTCAGTGCAACATTACGGAAAGTGCTGGATTGCGGGGGGGTAAAATTTACTATTCTCACTCCAGTCAGATTATAAATTAATACAAATATTACTTGTATAAAAACACCAAAATCTATTATCAAAATAATAACAACCAATAAATACAATATTATTTTCAATTAAAAAGCATAACACAATTAACACATACAATAATAAATTACAATAAAAAAGTTACTCTTTTTAATTTTGTTATTATTGACATAACTTTCTACCCTATACATCTGCAAGCTACACACCACACATCTAAAATGTATATTTAAATTGATAATATTTACAGATTTTGCATTACAAAAACACAAAACACCTCCAAACAAAAATATATATTAAACAATTGACATAATTAATTATCAATTAAATAATTATTTAAAATAATAAATAATTTTTAAATAATTATAATTATTTACTTGCCACCCTATACCCATACAAAACCCAGAACCTGCACATTAAATTTAAAATAAAAACAATTATTTATACAATAAACATAAATAATTATCAATTAAATATTTATAAATAAATAAAAATGTATTATTTTCAAATTTTAATTAATTAATTTCCCACCCTATACATCTACAAAACACAGAACCCACACCTCCATCTTAAAAAAACAATTATACTATTTGCATAAATAATTATCATTTAAATAATTAATAATAATTAAAAATGAATTATTAATTAATTTTAATTAATTTACTTCCCACCCTATCCCCTACAAAACCCACAACCTTCACCTAAAACTTAAAAACAAAAAATATTAATTATACAATTAACATAAATAAATCTCAATTGAATAATTGATATTAATTTGAAAATATTTATTAATTAACTATAATTAATTAACTTCCCACCCTAAACCCCTACAAAACCCACAACTCACACCTAAAATTTAACTAAAAAATATAAATTAATTATAATTCATTTACTTCCCAACCTATTCCACTATAAAACCCACAACCCGCTATGGTACTAAAAATAACTAAAATCTATTACACTAAATCTAAAAACTACTATTAAGATACAAACATATTAAAAAAATAAAAATGTTTAAACATTTTAAAACATATACAATTAACATGTATATTAAAATACACAAAAATGATAAAAAATCGATATTATTAACTACAATATTTTTAACATTGATATTACTTACCTTAAAATCGATATTCTTGTTTAAGATATTCTTGCTCACGATATTTCTGTGTCACAATATTTACAACTCGATAATTGTGTCAGTCGATAATACTGACTCGATATTTTGTCTGAATACCCATAGGAAGAAAGGCCCTGTCAGAGGAAGACGCTCCTGCAGACACCCCTGTCTCTGCAACAGTGGATACCCCCTTGCCCCACAGGAGGGGACATCCTTGCAAAAATCCAGGAGGTGCGGATGGCAAGACACCCATCACCGCCAGCAAGAAACCTCAACCTTAAGTTCCTCAAGTATGTGCAGGACATTCACTCTGTGGACTATTTCTGGACAACCTTTCCCTTTCTAATGGGAGTAGTATTTTGAACTTTGGACTTCAAACAATTTGGCATCTACAACTATGGTTTCATTCACCATGACTGACTACTTCACTTTTTTTGTTATGTTTCTTTTAGCACAATATATCTCTTCACCTTTATCACTTTAATAAATACACAAGTCACAAACTCATTGTCTGCTGTAGTAAATCTCACATCTACCAATGTATATATGCACTCCCATGTGAACTTTACAATGCCAAAACAAGCTACTTGTGTAAGCATGGATATGTTGTATGTACACAATGTTTAGCTCATGATCACAACCATGTCACACCAGCTGATACATATATGTGCCTTGTCTTATAACAGCTTTATTCCATTGTTCAAATCATAGGCTGGCATGATGTCAGAAACAGCAAACATGGCTCAAAAATTCTGTGTCAGTGATCACATTTTCAGCTGGAGACCTTAACTACATGGAAGGAGGGGATACATCAGACAATTTCCTATTGAATAGGCAAAAATATTGTTGGTCTATGTCATCAGCTGGAGCCATGTTGCCTACCTCACAAAAGGAATCCCACATCATTTAAACCAATATACAGACACATGGCTGTACAACAGTTTCTGATCACAGGCTCATTCCAATCCACTGTTGCGGCATCTCATGGAATGTCACAAACAAATGTCAGTGATGTGCCACAAGCACTTCGGCCTACCATAAGGATACACATCAGTAGCTACATACAGTTTAAACACAATGAGAATTTAGCCAAGCTGAAGGAAGACTAGCATGATTTGGGCCCACAACAACATTTTGTTGGAGCACATGATGGCACACATATTGCGTTAGGATCACCACACGACAAGTAACTAGTCCAATGGATTCCTCTTAACTTCTATCCTATCACTGTGCAAACTGTCTTGGTACAGGTTTTAATATCCAAAGTCCATTACAGACATTCCCAGGGACAATACATGCCCACTTTGTAAGTCTAAACAGCATCATATACCTGCTAATGTCACTACTCTGAATTGTCCAAATGAAGATGCCATGGTGAAGGTACCTAAAACAAACCAAAACAAAGAGATTAGCTATGAAACCATACATATTAAACAATTCACATAGTCAACTTCTGAAGAACATAGTCCATGACAAAATACTAAGCTAAACAAAGCAACACTAACAAAATGAGCATATGTCAAAACCTTCCTCCACAAACACCTTTCAACACAATTTGCCAGAGCTTTAGCTTCCTAATATTTTCCTTAAATATACTTCTCACATCATCACAACAAGAGTTGCTTTAATAGTCAAAGTCATGACATCTCATAGCATACTTACACTCATGAGAAGTTTTCGATGAGATCTTGACGCAAGTTAGCTCCTTCCACTTCACCACTATCATCATTATTTGGCATTTCAGGATCCTCACCCGGTGGCACTTCATGATCTCCAACCTCAGCAATATACGAATGTTCAGTTGCAGGGCGCTGTTGTGGAGCATGCAGCAGACCACAGTGATTTGACACACCTTCCAGGGTGAGTAGAGGAGGGCTCCCCCAGTCTTGACCATAAATCTGAATCTGGCTTTCAGGAGCTCAAAAGCCCACTCCACTGTCCGCCTTATTCTTCCATGGGTCTCATTGAAGCGTGCTTCCCCTGCCGTTGTTGGATTCCTTGGTGGTGCCAATAACCATGGACAGTTGGGATACGCTGAATCTCCTAGATGGAAGACAGACATAAGTGCAGCATTAAGTTACACAGTTTATGATCATACTACCTGACATTACCCACACAAAGTTAGAACAGATCAAACTTACCAACAAGCCAGGTCCTCTCCGGTAGTAGTTGTGACATCAGCTGGGGTATGGTGCTGTTCCGCAGTATGAAGGAATCATGGGCTGATCCTGGGAAACTGGTACAGACGTTTGACATGTACAAATCCTGTATGTAGACAACTTGCACGTTGATAGAATGGAAGTGCTTCATGTTACAGTAAACTTATTCCCTGGCTTGCGGTGGTACTAAGTCAATATGGGTACCATTAATGGCTCCAACCACATGTGGGATGCGACCAAATCCATAGAAGTCAAACTTCACAATGGCTAAATCCTCACGTCTGGGGAACTGGATGTACCAGTCAATGTGTCTCATCATTGCTGAAAGCCCGTCTTGTAGTACACCACTGAACATTCGTTGTGACATATCACCAGATATAGCCACAGTGTATCGAAAGGAACCTGTGGCTAGAAAACACAATACTGCCATAAGACTCACAATAGGTGGGATACATGTGGGATTAGTGTTTTGAGGAAGGAGATCAGGCTCCAACTGATGACATAAATCCTGTATTGTTTGCCTATTCAAATGAAACGCCTTGATGGCATCCCTTTATTCCATGGTCTGAAGGACTGGAAATGGGGGTACACTGTTGGCCAGCATCTCCTCCCTCTCCCAGGTTACCTATGTGTGGAGTGAAAACAATTTGGAACATTGGTCACAGTGTTCAGAGTAACATATATGAAGATTAAGCCAAATGTACTACTTCAGAAAGCATTACACATTATCCACAAGATAATTTTCTACTGTCCAATATCCACCAATAATCCCCATTGTGGTCTTCACATGTGTCTGTAACATAAATGTGCAAATAATACATTCAGAAATGTATTCTTACCACAATAATGTTAATTTTAGGTCAAAACCGTCAACTGAGGTGTACAGTGCACCACACATATTTTGCGTCTATGCACAGTAATGCACTACTCCAATGATTTATGTCTTGGAAATCACATGGCAATGGAGTAGTCCGTATGTAAACATTAGCCCTCATTGGTAGTGGTGGTGACGCACTTAACAGTCATCAGTACTTGTCACAGGGTCGCGGTGGACATGGGGGAAGAGGTACCGTACTCCCGACGTCTGTGAAGTTCTATTCCTTCCTGCACAGAGTTTGTCACCTGCCTGTGTCTTTAAATCTGCGGAGCCCAACAACCACGGAGAAGGCTGTCCACAAACACTTGTGACGGACACAATTACTGACCAGTGGGGATGTGGAATAGCGCTGACGAATCCGGAAAAGGAAGCAGCAAGCAACCTGGAAGGCGGAGAGAGACCCAAACACAGCAGAGAGACGCCGGCGAACAACAGAGTGTGGAGTTCAGCCGGGTTACCAGTGCCAGCGGAAAGCCGAGAAGCCGTCCCTGAGAAAGAGGAGACGCCAGGAGGCCACCGGTCCCGCGATTCGCCCCGCCATGCTACCGGAGGAGCGTAGCTGACCAAGGGGCATAATCTCTACCAGTGAACCAGGTGGAACCCCGACCTGAGAGAAGAAGAAGAGACTCCAAACTAAGGCCCAAAAAACCATGAAAGAAAGAACCCGGAACATATGAAAGACTTGCATAGCTCCCACTTATAAAAGGGACTTTCAAATAGAGTAAAGTATTCCGTTGTCTCCTTCTGGGGTTTTACCCCCCTCCTACATCCTACTGACAGTACTGTAGTTCCAACCGCTAAAATGGCAGGTGCCTGACCTTGCATTAGGACATTTGGAACCTATTGCCACCAGCGGAAGTCAACCGCGTGATGGGCAGTTTCATCCACAGCAGACACAGCCATAGGCTAACAGTGATTGTGGTGGTTGCGGCCTAATGGCTGTGTCCGTCTACACTTATGACCGCCTACTGGGTGCAATCATGCCAAGCCAAGCAGGTGTGAAGGCCCCTGCCTTTTCTCCAGAGGAGTTGCAGAAACTTGTTGAAGAGGTCCTTCCCCTGTATGGCCAACTCTATGGTTCACCAGAGGAACAGGTAACTTTCTCACATACATATTTTTCTCTGTTCAACTCCATCCTTTCCATTCCCACAGGCTACAATGTGCCTCTGAGTCAGTGGCCGCTGGCATCTACTGAGGGTGGGGGGGTGGGCAAACAAAAGAAAAAAGAAATGCACTTACCAATCCTGACAACAGTAACAACGTCCTCCTCACTCCAACCTCATCTGTTTCTGGGACACTGGGTGGTAACAAAGAGAGCAGAAGAAAATTAAGAGATAAATGGTTCATTATCAAATTTGACACCATTAGATGTGGGCTAAACAGTAGAGAGGATTGGGACCGGATTATTACCGGTTAGGCCTTCTCGCCCTTGACTTACGCAGGGTCCATTGTATTTATTTTCACCTGTTTATGGTAGGACTGGTAGCTCATCTAGTTGTACCATCTTTAATAAGCCTACTTTAAACATCATAGAGACACCCTGTATGTAAGAATAACCCTAAAGGGTTGCAGTGGGTCTGAGTTCTATAGGATTAGATTATTAAAATGAGGAGGCCTTGGTTTGGGAATTCATGGCCTTCGTTACCAATCTCTCAGAAATGTATCCCTTTTAAGTTATTTTAGTACAAGAGAGCAGTATCCAAATGCTCTAAGAATGAAACATTGGGCGAGTGTTCAGTTATGTTTGCCTATTTTAAGATAGCGACCGTGGAGCAAGATATATATGCACTCCCGCGCAACAGAAAAAGCAAAGGAGTGGCACTACTGGGTCAAAATTTGTCTTTTTACTTTGGGGAGCGCGAGCATCGATAATCTTCATTGGAGGTGTTGCCTACGCTCAGACATAAGGTTAGTGGAAGGGTGAGGATGTTGTATTTGGGAGCTAGCTCCTGAGGACTTGGGGTAATGCCAGTAACCGCCTGTAATGTCGACCATGAAGTTCGGCTGTTTCGGACTAGTGGGTCATTCCTAAGAGTATGAGGCTAGCCTTTGTAAGAGAAAGGGCCCCGGGTCCAAAGGAATGGGTAGTTATTGACTGGTAGACCGCATTGGAGACTTTCTTCAAGAAGATTGGGCAACTGGGCACTTTAGACCAGTTGGTCATTTTTAGCAATATGAGGCCAGCCTATGTATGAGAAAGGGCCCATGGGGTTGGACAGTCACCCCCAAAATATGTAGGGCTCTGAGCCCTTATGTATAAACACATTTGGGTAAATAAGAGACACACATTTGTAGATGTTACTCAATGTATAGGAGTAATAGGAGAGGAAATAATATTATACAGTTTACCATATTTGGGCTCTTTTTCTTCTCCCCAGGGACTTGTTCCCAATACTTGATGATACTACTATGATGTGGTGTGTAGACTTTGGGTTACCTGGAACCGCATTTGAGCAGGAAGAGGGAGGATTATAAACCCCCAGCTAGCGGTATCCTAATAAAACCCCTAAGTGGAAGAATTATATTCGTTGGATTACAGCGAACACCTGGTCCAAAATTTGAAGAGGTCCAATTTTATTTGTAACAAATGTAAGACACTTAATGAGAGAATTTAGATATATAAAGTAATTGGACCTAGGGAATATTTGTTAATCTAATGGAAGCCCGTGTGTCCTTCTTACCTTTTTTTAGAGATGAAGGAGAGGCCCTTCCGTAAGGTGGTGAGGCCGACAATCCAGTCCATAAATTCACATTACTATATTAACATTTGGGTGAACACCGCTGATAGTGGTGAGTGTCCCTTTCCTCATATCTAGTGAGCATGAGTTTGGGTGAATGGTATTGCTTTGTGTGCATCCAGGGCGAACGGGGATGAGGTTCACTAAGAACCTTTAAGATTTAACCAATGGGAGGGTTTAGCCACCAAAAGAGAAAAAACATTGGTTGGGTGGATATGGCATTTAATGTGCCTCTTTTTGATTTAACCAAAGTTAACGAGTTGTTTGAGAACTAGAGATGCATGTTAGTTTAGGGTGAGATATTTTGTTTAAAATATGTATAACTGAAAGTATATATCTGAATATCTCCCTCTTTTAGATTATTCATACATTTATTATTACGGTGTGGGAGTGGAAAAAACCCTTATCTAGTTGTCCTGAAGAAGGTAGGATTTATTTAGTAACATCCACTTAAACGCGTCAACGCTAAGTTTTACTGGATCCGACCACATGGAATCACTGGGACGATTTAATCTTGCATTCACCAAGATACTAACTCGATGCTCAAAGTCGGATCAGTCTATGCAACAGCACTTTAACAACTGTGCAATAGGGTCTCCCTGTTAGGACTTGTGATCTCCTTTTTTTAACTTTAATTGTTTTCTTGTGTTTGTTCATTGAGTATATAGGTTTTTACAGTGCATGTTATAGATGAATTGTTTTATTATTGAATGTCTTGTTTTTAAATGATGTGTACAATTGAATTTTTATGATATGATAATTTTTTTTAAATTAAAATCCATGATGTTATATCTCTAATTTGGTGGCATATTCGTTTTTTAGTTGGGGGCTCCGGTAAATACATCTACCCCATTGCGGTGGAGTGTAACCATGTGGCGAATGGTGAATGTTTGTGTGTAAGTATCTCAGTCCTCAAGGGGAAAAGATTTTTTTCTACTGTTGAGTAGTGCCCTGTCCCCTTTGGTTGTGGGGCCACCTCTCTAGTGTAATTACTGCAGTGCAGGCCCCAGCAAACTCCCTTGACCAATCCAGGACTGCTCATGTGCTGTTAACCAGCATGTGAGCAGTGCCCTGATTGGTGGGAGCGGCCTCTGTCGCCACTCCCGAGGGTACTGGATGCCTGTACTTGCTCTCAACCTAGCTGTCTTAAGACAGCTGGGTTGAGAGGTTTAAAGTGTGCATGCGTGGCATGCCTTCTCAAGACGGCCGGCCAAAGACACATGTGCACTTTAAACAAGTGCAAAAGGCAGCCCTCTGCTCACCACTCCTCCTTGCTCACTGAGCAGGTCCCGCCCTGTACTGATGCTTGGTTCAGGATGGGACGATAAAAAATAAAAAGGTAATGAATCCCTATTTTATTTTTTATCCCTGGGCCTTTGGGGGGCACATAAGTGGGGCGACGCTCCTCCGCTCCAATGGAGGAGCCGCCCCTGCTCTGAGTCCCAGAGTGAATTCAGATTACTATTGTAACATTTTGTGGTCCATACATAGGACAATCATTGAATTGGAGTACTGTACTTTGTGCACTTAACATCACCTTTGTGATATGTGATAAGCCCTAGATCCTATAGTGTT
The DNA here is from genome assembly GCA_963921515.1 of Calotriton arnoldi. NCBI lineage: Eukaryota > Metazoa > Chordata > Amphibia > Caudata > Salamandridae > Calotriton > Calotriton arnoldi. The sequence continues at coordinate 57,567 of CAWUFW010011442.1, read as the reverse complement.
GCATGAACATGTCTATGCATATTACCTATTATATATTTGCTAATCAAATGACTGTAAATGTACAAAGAAATGTAAAGGCTTTACAGCATGAACTGTGTATGTATACTGTAAAAAGCAGTTGATGATGATGTTAACTATATGTACAGTACCACATATCACTCAGCCCACATCAGGCCTCACCAAACTGTTGTCTGGGAGTTAGAAATTTCTCACAGACCCCTTCAGAGTGCCATACAACCTTGGGGTTACTTATTGGATGGCCACAAGATGTACTTTCATGTATTAAAGTGATGGAAATGTGATGTTCATGCAAGATCATTATGTTCAGCCTGCATAGAGCAAGGCTTGACAATGAGGCTGGGGCAGTTACTATGGCAATACAACTGATGCACAGAGTAATCTTCCTGTAGATCTGCTGATCCTTGGATGTTACCAAAATGGGTTTTCTGAACCAATAGTAGGTCTGATTGCTTTTACATGGACTACATTTGCAATGGTGACTGAGGTAACCTGATACTTCTTTCAATTGACACACATTGTCAATGTGTGACATTTACTTATGACAGACCTCTTACTCCCACAGGTCTGTTATCACTTTTCCATAAGTCATGCTTGCATTGTACAGGACTATTGCACATGTGACACATTAACAGTGCAGATAGTTGTTTACTTCAGAAGGGATTTTGTTATGTGGGTCCCCAGCTTTGTTACAATAAACCAATCAAACAAGACATACAATAGTATGTTGATGTCATCCCTGTAACAGTGCCACATATGGCAAAAGGTATGTCCTGTGATGGCAGTACATACCACACAAACTCAATCAGACTTAGCATGATATCCCATTAAGTAGTCAACATGTCCACACATCCCCAGAGAGGAAGCTCTCAGTGACACACATGCCAGCCCTTTCATTGTGACCAAGAGTCTTAAGAGTCTTAGGATGTAGTCTATACTGTGGTACCAGCCTGTATGGACCGTATTCATCAAGTCAATGGACATGGTTGTAAAGGTGTCTGTGCAGTCGTGCACAAGTAGTTTACCCTTCAGAAGGCCACAATGGTGTGTTGTGTTTCATAGAAGCTCACTTCACAGTACATGTAGGATTGTCCTGAGCTACATGATGTTAGTGGGCTGGCTTAGTCAGTATAGGTCATGACCAGGGTCGAGGATGATCAGCAGATGACTACAAAAGTGTGTATTCCTGTCTGTGTACTGCTTAGCATGTGAGAATTACACATGTACTATGGTAACTATTAATTAATGCTCATGCTAGGTGTATACAAAATGTGTGTCAACCTGATATCCCAAAACTTGCAGTTCTAGTCTATTTTTTAGCTAATGCATCCATACAGGTCAACGCCCATCAGAAGCAATCCATTTGGAAAGCCATCGCCCGCAAAGGTGCGGACCCTGGGGATCTATCGTTGGCGCAGTGTCCAAAGGTGGAAGGACATGAGGTGCTGAACCAAGAAGATCATGGAGGTCCAACTGGGGATGCCCTCCCAACATGGGCGGGACGCACGCCGGACCCCCCCCCCTAATGGCCCGCATACTGGAAGTGGCTTACCCGGAGCTTGATCGGCAGATGAGGGCCCAACAGCAGCTACAAGGGGGTAAGTTCTGTTCAGAGTCATACATGTTACATTGCCAACTTTGTGTGTTACAAGCAGGCATTTTTCCATCAATATTGGGGGTGGCCCATGTGCGATGCAGAAAAAGAGATCTTGGTTGTGTAGGTCTGATAGTAGGTGCATGCTGATGTGCTGTGTGTATTGTCTTTCTGACTAGGAACACAGCAGAGTCCAGTCCACCACCAAATTACTGTCTTGAGCAGACACATGGCTGAGTAAAGTGATAATCAGCTTATGTTGTTGAATGTTGTGGGTACAATTGTACCAAACAGGCCACTTGTCTTCAGTGTGTCAGGAGTGATGCTCCCTCACTGCTGTGTCTCATGTGATGGTGGCCCTCTTACATGTGGCATAGCAAACAGTGCACCTTGGATGCAGTCACTGAGCAATACTTCCCCTTGGTAAGTGGGGAAAGTACAGTAACATGAGATAGGCAACATCACTGGTGCCATCAGTATTAGTGCTTACATGTTGGCATGTGTACCTTTCCCTGTTGTAGTATCATCTGCACTACTGTTTCATACCTGATAAATGTGTCTTCATTGGTTGATGTCTGATTCCATCACAAATATGTGTGTAGGCCAATCTGTATTTGAAAATAGTTATTTGTGATGGGTATTCAGTTCATGTGTTACTTGAGACAGGAGTGTGTAGACATTGATGGGTGGGGCACACATACCCTAAGCCATTACTCAATGTCATTAGTCAGGTCCAATTGATGAAGCAATGAAGGACATGACAGGCAGACTTATAATAATTTCTCACAATGAAAATTGTCATGCCATTGATGTGGGAGTATTCAGTTATGTGAAATGCACATGTGCATTTGTCAAGGTTCATTCACTGACTAGTGAAATGCATCAGGGAGTAACATGCAGAAATGCAGGGTTCATATGTGAGTGTCTACACTCAGTAATACAATTGAATTTGTGTTTGCAAGACAAAAAGGTACTGTGATGTGCCTTACTATTAGGACACAGGTCAAACCACCTCTTCATGTAATGGAGATTCACTAAGCCTCAACAACCTTCAATGGTCTGTTGGCTTTTAGGTATGCAATGTAAGAATGGTGTTCTCACCAGTACCACTCTGGACTGGGGATGTCCCTAGGCCTAGATGATTCATTATGCTGCGAGTATTTGTAGACACATCTCCCAGATATTTGGGCCAGATTGTCTCCAGTCTACTTTTCTGTGCTACATGTGATACATAGCTAAGCTACTTAAGTACAGCTTTCATGATACTATTCTGACAGTGGACATATGAGGAAGTTTCTATTAGAAAGTTTCAACAGTGTGAAATGAGCATTTCCATGTCACCTTCTTCCTGCTACTGTACATATTGGTGCAACATAGCTGTATTATTCCATCATATCATCATGATGTGATATTAGGTATATCACCATTTGCTGATTGCAGGGTCTTGGGTGGAATCTGTAGGAATGAGTTTGTCTTTGAAATCCTATTTGATGACATCAGGTTACTAAGGTATACTACAAGGGCCAACCTATACAAGGTGATGAAGTATCCTATTAGATACATGAGGATGGAGCTCAGACAACTTCACTCATGCAATTGGAGCTGTCTGTGGTTATAACTTCACTGTGAGCAACTGTTTAAAAGTCATGTAGCATGCATGCATGTGTTCATGCTACTGTTGAAGCCTATGTAGTGAGCCATGCAGCTGGTGTGATCTGTGCACTTTAGAAATCTTTTGTGTTGATATCTGATGGTCAGGTGTGGTAACGCAGTTGCAATAAACCAACTTTATATGTCATTTAAGATTCTTCCAGTGAACAAAACAAAGCGGTGGCAGTGGTAACAACTGAACATCTTGCACATCCAAAATGTAGGGTCAGCAAGTATACAAAACAAGTAACGTGTGTTCAAATAGATAAAGGAACAATAAGCCACCCAACTAGTGTGGGAATATGCATGAAAAAGAGACTCCTTCATATATCAATAACACAATAATAAATCCAGAGCACTACACAGTCATTCCTTCATGGTCTGTCAATATAGCAGATCCAAAACTTTATTGTCGAGGCATCCAAAGTTCAGTGACAAGCAGGTAAGTATCATAAGATGAAACAGCTGACGTGTTTCGTCGTCGACAACTTTCTCAAGAACGCACAGGAACGGACAGGCCGGGCACCAGTACAGGGATACTCTTGTAATATGGGCCGACTATAGCCCACGACACGACAGCCCGTGCCTTGATGATTTGGGGCTGCTTTACTTACTTAGCGTGACTACTGTTTTAGGACACGAAAAACTATGGATTCAATATTTGATTTGTGCGTTTCTTTATTTGGTCCTAACTTTAACTGTAACATCTCTTCATAGATTTTTTGTAATACAGTTCTCCTGGGCATAGGACTGTTTGCCTAGTTGGCGTGTCATGTCCATTGGGCTCCGATGACTACAGGACCTTTACTCAATATGCACCATAAGTTTGATTTATCTTATGATACTTACCTGCTTGGATACCTCAACAATAAAGTTTTGGATCTGCTATATTGACAGACCATGAAGGAATGACTGTGTAGTGCTCTGGATTTATTATTGTAAGATTCATCCAGGGCAAGCAAAGGAGAAGGGGCCAACATCATTGGGGACACAGCTGGTCACAGTGGTTCTGGATGTGAGAGTACACAGATGGAAGGATCCAGTGACCGAGAGGGTGTGGGGAATGCCACAGAGGACTGGAGCTCAACTTCTTCATTATCAGAGTCATCCTCCAGTGGACAATCCCAAGTGGTGGAGGACCCCACAGAATTTGTTCCACCTTCATCCTTGTCCGCCACCCCCAGTTCCATCCCCACCCTCCCTGTTGCTCCCCATCCAGTTGGCTGGGCCTGCTCCGCTAAGGGGGGAGTCGTTTCCTTCACCCCAGGCACCTCAGCCCCTGTCCTTGTCACCCCCGCTGCCCTGAGTGAGGACACTATTGACCTCCTGAGAAACATCTCTGGTCAGATGGCACTACTCCATGCCCTTCAGGGGCAAGGCAGCCATCTGCAACAGATGGTGGCCTACCTGGAAGACATCCACAGTGCTATGTCTGTCCTACAGAGATCTGTTCAGGCTTTGGTCTCCTCCCTCATGGCAGCCTTCCACTCATCCTAAACTTCCACCCTACCTCCTGCCTCTTCCCTATCCAAATTCCCAATTCCCATGCCTGTCCCAAGCACACTCACACATGCACATGCACACACTTTAACAGCCCCAAGCAGCACACGCAAACAGAAACACAAGAAAACACGCAAGCACGCAACCACTCACATGACACCCACCTCCCTCACCACCACCACCACCCCCAACATACCTCCAGACACCACATCTGCACCCACAGACCCATTCCCAACACCCAGCATTCCCCCAGACACCACACTCGCACCTACAGACCAATCCACCACCTTCAGCATTATCCCAGACACTACACCCACAGACCCATCGACCACCCCCAGACACCATACCCACACCCACAGACCCATCCCCAACACCCAGCATATCCAGCACATCCACATCAGACACACCAAAAAAACGCAAACGCACACACTCACCCACACAACAGACACATAAAAAGCATGAAAAAGATACATCAGACACACAGACACATGCGCCAATAACACACCTACCCACACCTGACACTTCCACTCCCTCTACCTCCCAACCCCTACTCCCTCCTGAACATTCTGCCCATTTTCCCAGTGAAAGTGTGTTATTTGCCCTTGCCCTTAGCCCTGTCAAACCCGACCCCCCCAAAGCCAAAATAACCTCTTCCGCACTCCAACCTATCCCTTCTTCACCCCAATTTACTCCAGAGAAACCTGATTCCCCCACCACTAAACCCAGGCATACACCTAAGAAGTCCAAAAACCCTCCCAAAACCAAAGACACCCCTTCCAAACTCAGGACCACCCCTCGCAAAATCAAACCCACTCCTCCTAATACTGACCTCACCCCTCCCAAGTCACATCTTCGAGGTGCCTGCCATGCCAAATGAATGCCCCTTTGTGAGGTGGTTCCCTGGCAGTGTCATGAAGGACAGGTTTAGTGGCACAACAGTGTGCTGGAGCACACATTGTGTACAAGGACTGACCATTGGCCTTTGGATTACTGCATCTAGTTATTTTGGATTAATAAAAATATTTGGTTGGTTTATAACACATTAGTCCTGCCATTACTTTTCTAACTATTTGATGTTATTGGATACTTTGGGATGTGTGACTACAGTTGTGCTTGTTTCACCCTGATTGCTGATCCTTTTGAAGTGGTTAGTATGATCTGACCTTGGAACCAGTGTTGGAGTCTCACAGGATGAGGGGAAATATTCAATGGATGGATATGTAAGGTGAATTCCAATTGGGTCTGACATTGCATTGGGTGGTATTTTATATGGTAAGTATTTCAGCCTGGCTTGGCCAATGTCAACATTATTCACCTTGCACTTCTCCCTATGATGTAGGTTGGATATGTGCTTGATGTTTGCAAGTTAGATATTTGTTTATCCACACATTGCGGGGGCTAAATTATTATACCTTTGTAGACATTTTTATTGACATGTGTCCATTTTTGTGTGTGTACTTAACACCTACTTTCTCGAAATGCATGGCAAGTGTTGACACTGCTGTGTTTGCTTTCCCGACTTGCACTTGCACATTTCCCACATATGCATGACACTTGGTTATGTTATTGGTTATCCCTGATATACTTCAACCCACAGATCCTGTGCACATCGAGGTTTTGATGCATGTGCAAAGTGGACTGTGGCCCAGGTCCCCAGCCTTGAAAGGGTCCCCCTGGTAGAGGCATACCTATTCTGCAGAGAGCCTTTACATTGTGCCCTTTGAATGCTTCTAAAAACTGATTATTTGGAATCCCATTTACCTGACATTACCTTTTAATGTGGGTGATGTGTGAGAATCCATTACAGAGATTTAGCAGAGAAGCTGTGTTTCAGTTTCATGACACATCCATACGGATGTATCTTTGATATCACACCATGGCCTAGCATGTGAGTATTGTGAGGGTGACACAGAGATTAATAGGTGTGATATTGATGAGGAGATGCTGTTGTGTGACACAATTTAATGCGTACATCACTATCCCTAATTATGAGATGTGAACACATGTCGACTTTAACAGAGTGGGCCTGTGCAGTGTCAGTGACCTTGCCAAAGAGGGCATCATAAAGCTGTAACTGGATCATACATTGAGAACAATTCCGAACAGGGGCTCACAAAATATGTTTGCCCCAGGGACTCTAAAGCCCTTCCCAGGTCCATGGCAGGGCATCTATTTTCTGAGGAGTCGATAGGAACAGGTATGAGTATAGCTTACCGTTGGTTGCATCCACAATGGTGTCTGTTTTGGACGTCATCAAGCAGGAACAGCAGCAGCGGGATGTTTAGGATCTGCTCCATGGCAGCACAGAACGTGTTAACCTAAGTACAGATGAGTTTCAGCCTTATATCCCTCCCTTTCCGCCAGCTCAGATGTGGTGGTTGGACCGCCACAGTCACGTCAGCAGGAAGGCACATCGTAATTGGACCAGCGAGAACACTGGCAGTCTGCCCGCCAACAGATGCATTAGCCTATCAGACCAGGGTTGAGATTTCCTGGCAGTGGCAGCAGGACAGCATTGGTCTTTTGTCTGTGTAACCTCATGCATCGTAATTGGGCGGTCGGACCGCCATATGGGCAGTGGTACCATGACCCCCAAATTCATAATCAGGCCTGTAGCCTGCACTTGGATTAAGAGACTAAATTTCGTAGGCAAGTCTGTCTCTCATGTTGAGACTTTGCTGGAGGGATAAAAGACGTTGAAGTGAGTTGCCTTTGATCAGTGAGAGAGACACTATCCGCGTTTTGTTGTGAGATTAAAAGTACTTTCTTTATACAGAAAAGATAAGCACTGGGATGGACATTACATTATTGTATCTGTTGATTGTTGAGTTCTGAGCCTTTGTCCCCATGCTACCTCCCTCTGAAGCCTTATACTACTCGCCCTCTGCAGTCTGAGAGTCAAGTGCAGAAAGTGTTGTATTTGGCCCAGTTTGCAGAGCCATCGTAGGATGGACCGCAGGATGTCAATGGCAAATGACCTCTACCATCATGGTTGGGCCCCAGTAGCCCCTGTCTGCTAGGTGGCCATCTCGAACAGGGGCCAGACAAGAAGGCTTAGGTATAACTAGTCAGAGAGGAAACAGGAGAAGAGGAGTACCTGGATATTGAGAGCAGGGCCATATGTTGATCTCTGCATCTCCTTAGGTGCAAAGACAGGTTAGCCCTTGGGGGTAAGTAGGCCCTCAAACCCACTCAGGTCTGAGTCTTTGTATGATTTTGACACCAGCGCCTAGCATAAGTGAGGTTTTAGGAGCCCCTAACAGAGGGTGGAGGAGAGCACCATTTTGTATCACATTGATTTTAGGTATACTTGTGGACAGGGAAGCCCATGAAGGGAAAGAGCGGATACTGGAATCTAGGCATATGGACAATGCAGTAAACTGTAAAAGAGAGAAGGAAAAAAGGACTTAGAGGCCGTAGAGGAAACCAAGGAGAGGGGAGCTTAGGGCACCCAGCAACAGGGAAAGGCAGAAAAGGGTTAGTCATTGGATAAAAGTGGGTGAGTGCAGGAGGACAACTACAGTGTGATGTGTGGGGAGGATGGACAGGTTAATGTGTATGTAAACTTTCGACGCAGCACAGGCAGTGCTGTGCAACAATGTTAGCTTTGATATCTTAAAAGTACTTTTGTGCCCTATAGAAAAATACATTTTAAATTTGTATGTGTCAGGCACACAATGGGAGTATGTACATCTAGCGCAGGGCAGGGCAAACAAATCTTACCTCAAAGGAATGTTCCTGTGCAAATGTTGAGTATCAGGATACTCAATCAGAAAGGGCCCAGGATATCTGTTTCCTTTGATTCAAGCCTACACTCCCTCCAGACACCTTAGGTCTTCTGGGGCACCTTAGGTCTTCTGGGGCACCTTAGGTCTTCTGGGGCAATGTTGACAGTGGTTCCTAGAGTGAACAGAATGTGCCTGGGGGGTAGCTCTTTTAGACTCCTAGCAGTTAAACTGTGGAATGCTATGCCCCAGGACCTGAGATCGGAGCCATCTGAAGCTCGTTTTCGGAAAACCCTTAAGACCTGGCTATTTAGGAAATAGCACAGGACAGATCTGCCTTGTTGCAAAACCTCACTGACTGATACTTGGAGTTTAGTGCAGCTTACCTCAGCACAGGGACACTCCAGCTGGAGTAACCATGCGCTTTATAAACCTCCTAACATAACATAATGATTGCATTTAAAAATGGTTACTGATTCCATTGGTATGATTGTGATTGTTCTAATTTAATGTGGTGTACCTCCTGGCAAAGCCATTAAGCTTGCCTTTATATTGATGTGGTGACCCCTTGACAAAGCCAATAGGCTTTCCTTATATATTGGTGTGGTGATCCCCTGACAAAGCCAATCGGCATGTTTCATTTAAAGTGACACCATCTTACATTGTGATGTTCTATCTGTTATGGGTGGGGGGAGCGGGGGTATTATGAATTTTGAGGTCAGGACCCACTTGGGGTCAAATATGATTTCAAAATGTCACCAAAGGTATTTCCATCTGCCTGGTATATGTATCTGTAAATTAATGCATAGTATTTACTAGTGTGTTTGTAATAAATGTGCTTTCCATTTTCAAAGAAAAAGCCCTGACTGGAAAATTATTGATTGAGTGTTACTGCTTGCCAGTGAATGGAGATTACTAGCCCACACCACCTCTTCTGAGAATACCATGAACTGCTCTGCTTCACTACCCTGAGAGAGTCAAGTGCTACAATGGGATGCTTGGTTCCCAGTAAGGAGACAATTGTGGACCTATTACTTGTGCAGGCCTTATATCCTGCGCAACTAATAATCAATTTTCTTGCCGGCATGAAGTCCACATTCATTGATGCAAACAAGGGAGAACAATGGTCTGCAGCTGGAAAACATTGTAATTAACACCATATGTATTTAATGGAAGTCTCAATACAAACCATTTCAGATTTCAGCCATCATGAATCCATGACCTTGGCAATCCTTCCCAGTTCAAAAACTCGGCTTTTGAATTGCGTCCCATGCACAAGAATGACCTTTCTTGGACCCAGCGTAGCTTCTTCCAAATCTTGAAGAACAAACTGGGAATTATATGCAAGCGGGCTTCCACAACTGGTTAAGAAAATTACTCCATAATAAATTAAGCAGTTGTTGTATAAAATATTCAGACCCATTAGATCCCTGAAGCTTCTTTTGTGTTTCCCATAATGCATCATATTTTGCTCCTCAGGAAAGTTTACTTTCCTTGTCTAATATTTCAGAACATGGAAGATACTTATAGCTCTACAGCATCAAATTTAGAATTCAGTGGTGTGTTTTGTTCGCTGATGTTTCTCTTCTAAAGCTTAAAACTTTGCTTCTCTTTGAAACCTGTTGCTACCCTTCCGAAGCATAGACGAACAGCTGCAAAGTAAGCACATTCATGGGCATGGAAAGTAGCTTGGCACTATTCATTTATTTGTTAAATATGGTTTTCATAGGGAAGCCTCTATCATTTAAACCAAATTCTAAATCTGGTAATTCACTGCTATGACATAGCAACAGTTAATTACAGAACTCGTTATCCACTGTTGCTATGTCATAAATGTCTTCCAGGCCAGGCCGAGGGCTCGATGCGAGCCTGCCAGTGCAGTGCTGCTTGACTGCTTTGACTTAAAGTTGAAAGCACAGCTGCAGGAGGGGAATTAAGGCAGGGAAGGTGGTGTGGTTGGTCAAGGATGGCAGGTAAGTTTTAATTTGTTTGTTTTTTAAACCTTTGGGACAGGGATACATAACAGAGGACATGTTATGTATGGCTCCCCAATTACTCCTCTGCCACTGCGTAGCTGTTGAAAGCAGGGGCAGATGATTTGGGGGGGCCATATGTAGCATAAAATTATAGATGGATAAAAAGTGAATTACGGGGATGTTTTTTCACCTCAGGAGTCTGAGTGACATTATGGACAACTCAAGCTTCACTCTCGTTGTCTATTTGATGTCACTCAGAAACCCTCGGTGAAAAACATTCCCGTAATTCACTGTAACCCTTATATAATTCTATATGTTAAGTACGGTTTCCATAGGAAGCCTCTATCATTTACACCAGATTCTATATCCTGCAATTCACATAATTCTGGTAATGACGTAGCAACAGTTAATAACAGAACTTGTTATTCACTGTTGCTAGTCATAAAGGCCTTCCAGACCTGGCACTGCTTGCTTGCTTAGACTGAAAGAAGAAAGTACAGCTGCAGGAGGGGGGAAAGAAGGCAGGCAAGGTGGTGGGGGTTGGTTAAGGTAAGGTCATATTTTCACATTTGGAATAGGGAGGAGAGGCCGTATTATATGTGACTGCCCCATTACTCTTTTGTCTTAGCCAGGTAGTTATAAGCTGGGGCAGGTAATTCCTGAGATCCTATATATCATAAAATTATAGATGGGTACATGTGAGTGAGAGCAATGTTTTCACCTTGGAGTTCTCGAGCTTTCTTTACATTGTCTAATTGATGTCACTCAGAACCTCATCAGTAAAAACATCCCTGTAACTCACAGTCACCCATGTTTTTTTCAATATATTTACCTGCTCATTTGCATAGGGTGAACCATACCTACAGGGCGTTGAATCATAAATACATTCCGTTCCTGTCTGCTAACCGTAAGTATTTTCCTTCCATTTAAAGAGCTGCAGAGCCGGATAGGTGAGATCCGGTCCATGGCTATGGGTGGCCTATGAGTGCCCAGCTAGTCTATGTTGATATTTACCCCCAGCAAAACTTCCTTGGCAACAGGCAAGTGAGGAAGATCACAGCACTTTCACACCCTACCAGTGTACCCAGTGGTGTAGCTAGGCACTCTGCCGCCCGTGGCGGTCCCTGCCTCTGCCGCCGCCCGGGGGGGTGCTGGCGATGATCGCCCTCCGCCCCCCTATGACAGTGTAGTGCACCTAGAGTTCTGTAAATGCTGCTGCTCACAACTGTGCATACAATAACAAGTTCATGTACAAAGGAGAAATAGATGTGCGTAAAAAGTAACATGCTTCTAAGCCGCCTGACACTGTGTCCCGTCACCCAATTGTTTCGTCCAGTAACACAACATTTGTAAAGCATCATGTGTGTAAGCACAGTATCCCACACCTGTTTACTGTGACCAGTGCGTTTCTACCGTGTCACATCTGTAGCACATTTGTTTACTGCACTAGCGATGGGAGTCATTTAAGGGTAGTCAGTGCTTTACTTTTGCTTCCCCGGCACTGACCCTGTGACCCCTGTCGTCAGTAGCAGCAAAGACACACCAGAAGCAGCCAGGAAGGCTTTTGATGATCGTGATCACTTCTACACTTCCCACCCTTTTTCCCCATCCATTCTTTCGACCTTTCTCTCAAGCTTTTTTTTTGTATTTCGCCTCATTTTATAAAGTCATTGTTTCCCTTGGTAATGGGTGCTCTGTTTTCCTAAAATTGTACAATCTCGCTGCTTGTTTCAGGACTTCGCAAATACTGATTGCTGAATTCACAGTAATTTCAATAAACCGCAGTCAATTGCAGCACTTATACACCATACATATTAAACAATGGGGAATATGGCCAGGTACTGCCGAGTCCCCCTCCCCTAAACAGTCAACCCTCCTTTACCTCATCATTTGGGCCCCCTAGGGCAGACACAGATCCTCCTCCATTTTCCCCCAAGGCAACAATGGAGACAACACACCATGGCTTGGGTTAAGGGTCATAAAACCCCGGCCGTATTTTATTCATAACAATAACAAAACATTAATTTTCATATTTGCACCATTTACAAAATACGCACAAAGTCCGGTCCATTACATTGATATGTACAGTATGTCATTTGGCTATCCTTAACATGTTTCTAATACATAGCCATTCCTGTTATAAGCTAAGTGATCAACAACATTATCTTCCTGCGTATCCCTGTTTGAGCCTACGGCAAGGTCAATGACTGGTCCAAGATCATGCTAGGTCCCACCCTCCTACTGGAGTGAACTTGCGCAGGAGGCCCAGTTCGCCAGAAGGTTATCTCACCCCGGGCACCCCCTACGCCCTCAACATTATCTCCATAAGGGGCTGTGCTGTTATGCCCACTTTTCTTGCGCCCTTGCGCATGTGCGGGGGTTGGCCCAAAAGCCTACCGGAAGCGGAACTTCCCCTCCCCCTGCACCCTTCCAGCCTATGGCTGTAACTGCCCCTGGAGTTCCATGAGAGACCATCTGTCCCCCCCTCAGGTGTCCCCATTTGACAATGGTGATGCCTGCTAAGGACCGTAAAAGATGCCCACCAATCATGACCTTACCACCACAGGCCAGCATAGTTGCCCGACTTATGTAAACACAGGCCCGAGCACATAAATAACATTCGTCGATTGTTAAATCATGACTAGTACATAGCATAAGAAAAAAACAAGATTTCTTGTATTTTAATTTTCTTTCTTTAGTTAGTCCAGCCAACACGTGTTTCGTCGTCCGGGAATAACCCACGACTTCCTCAGGGCTGGAAAGACAAGTTACATGAACACATTGTAGTATTTTGCTTGGTAGCAACTTCAATTCACATTAACAGTTATGTGGAACGCACATTTCATTTACTATCAATATACATCGATAAGATAGTTTTGTGAGGTGATAGAGTCTGCAAGATCAATCTCATATCACTATCTGTTATGGTCCAAAAGTTTCTGGACATGTAGCAAATTATGGAAATCTATTGATACAGTGCACCTAACAAATTCCTGCTGGTGTAGAGTAGTGGTTGTGTCCTAATTATTCAATACCATATTTGTGTAAACAGGAGTGCTCATATCCATACCATTGCTGGTGCTATGAAGTGGTCACACTTTGAGTGGGGTAGGGGTGCTCATAACATTACTTTATGTGGTGCCAGAGCGCCCCATGCAAGGGCGAGGGAAGTGGGAGGAAACATACCTTTATGGATGTAAAGTAGTCAGTTGACCTATAAAATTAATATAGGTGTTACGATAGCCAGTGTAGGGATATCTACTTTGTATTTAATGTTCAAGCATTTATTGAATACAGATCCTACCTCTGACCCGGTTATAATTCCGTCCCGGCCAGGAAGGCAGGGAATGTTTTAGAGATGCTCCAAAACTACAATCCTTACGTCTTCCGTTCAATCTAAAATCCAAGAAATATGTGTGCTTGATGTAGTTATCAATCACTTTATGGGTATATGGCAGACATAAGAGCATGTGGAGAGTATATCTGGATGGTATCTGTGCCCATAATATCCACTAATATACAGAATCCAATTTATTCCGTAGTAATAAGTCAATAGGTATAGTCAGATCATATCTCAGTAGCTAGGTATCCCGTGCACAATTGGGAGACACAGCCTCGAGTGCGCATACTGAATGACTGTATTGTTATCTAGAGGAAAGTAAGGCAAACATTTATATATCTGTATATGAACTACTAATCCTATGGCATCCATAATCACAAAAATTCCAACCTCTATAATCCAGTTCCAGTCCTCCCCTTATTATTGAGAACCCGTATATCTAAGATCATCCAAGCTAACATACAATTAAAAAATGGTCTATGAGATCTTACCCGACATCCACGTGTAATAGCGTAGTGTCAGTAAAAGAATCGGGGAGCGTCCAGTCTATGTTTGGGCAAGCACTGCAATGTAAAGCACATTGATCAAACTATGATTCCCAGTGAACTTAAATCATAAGTATTCTGCGTCTTATCTTTTGTGCTGGGACGTGTTTCCGCATCTCGCAACAGCGCCTAGTATGGCCGCTGTTTAGAGAGAGACCGGAAATTAACCTCATAAGTATCCAGTGGGAGACAGGCGCTACAACGCCCGTTCTCACAAAACAGGCACGACATGGCCGCCATATTGGAATAAGTATAAGGACCTAGTGGTCTGTCAGTAGGCTGGTAACGAATTCCGCACACCGCCAAATTATGTACAAATCAAGTCGCTAAGGTGCAGTCCGTGTGGTACCACTGCACTATCTAAAAAATGCCATAGTATTCCAAAGTATTGGGCTAGTATCTGATGTCTGCCCCTTTCCGTGTGACATCGAGATTATGGTGGTGCAATCTAAATCATCCATATCGTGTGCGTTGATCTCCAGTGTATGTGACTATGATAGTGGACCTATATTATTCGAGCTTAAGTGGCCCCAATATAGGGAAGAGTCAGTGCAGGGAGTAATGCGTTCATTGTATAATTGTTAGGGTTTGAAGAGAAGTGCGATTGTGCCACAAAATATCAAGTCAATTGTTGAAGTTATTGATTAGATATGCACATTTCTGGCAATCCTAGTATATTGAAAGAGGGAGAGGGTCACTGGGGACAGGTATAGAACATAGTCACAGGATCAGATTAGAGCTGAAACTCGTGTCTGAACTTTGTTCCAGCAGGAAATGTCAGTACACCTAAATTGAGTTATTAAACATATGATTCAGGTGAACATCTATAGTGTGATACATCGTGAGAATTATAACAGTGATGATTGGTCTTGTATATCGGTTCTGGCCAGAATCTATACAGTGATACATATTTTTCAACATTGGAGTACGGATTAGTCTCATGTTATGAATCCGATCATCAACAAAACACAACAAACTGGTAGGGAGGTTATATACAATGATGATAACATCTTAGAGCAGTACAATCGTGACTAATCTTGCGCATGTGGTCAATCCGATCATTATTATATTACATACTCATGTTGCAGAGGCTTGATAACATTGCATCGGTATACATGCTTGTAATTATATATGACCAGTACAATCATGAATATTCATTTAGTCTGTGTTTGATATAGGTCTCCCTCAGTATATTTTGTAGGTTATCAGCAATATAGTTGAATATACTTGTTATTATTGTCAGGTTATTATCTATCATAAATGGCAGAGTTATACATCTAAGAGATTGTCAGTCACCCAAGAAGTAGTGTAGTTCATGATCTAAGTTCAACCCACAGTCGACCGCTCTCAATTTCATGATCAATATGGCCTCCCTACGTCTTAGGTGAAATTCTTTATTGCCTCCTCTGGGATCAATCTCCACCCGATCTATTCCACAGAAGGTGAGTGTTTTCCGCAAACCCTGAGACGTACATTCATTTATGTGTACTGCTGTGGGGTATCTGGTCTCTCGATGCTTGATGGCTCTCACATGCTCACTAATCCGTTCCTTTAGCGGTCTGATTGTACTGCCTACATAGAACTTCTCGCATTTGCATTTCAACATGTATATGACATATTTACTGTTACAATTAATCATTTGTCTGATTTCATATCGTCGACCCTTAGGGTCCGTAAAATCTTTTTTGTTGTCCATGGCTAAGTCACACATCCTGCAGTTACCACATTTGTGGAACCCTATGCATCTCTGGGACAGCCAATTCCCAATGGCTTGTATTTGGGGTAACTAGGGCTTAATATTGATCTGATGGTTTGACCTCTCCTGTATGTGATGAGTGGTGCATCAGAAATGTGGCTGCTCAAAAGTTTGTCTGCACCAAGTATATGCCAATGTTTCTTCATACTGTTTCTTAAGACTATTGACATTTCATTGTAGTCCGTGATCAGTCTAAGTTTAGGAGGCTCCCTATCTTTCGGCTGCCTGTTCTTGAGTGTGTCTGCCCTACTGACTGTCAATATTTTCTGTTCTGCCTTGTTGATCATGTGTGCGTTATAACCTCTGGCTAGAAAGCGTTGTTTCATATTGCCCACACAAGATCTAAAGCTGGTATCATCGCTGCAGTTTCTCCTGGCCCTGACAAGTTCTCCATATGGGATTGCCTCTATTTGGAGGTCGATTCCGATCTCGGCCGGTAGGGCACCGAATCGGATTCGGCTTAACCGGATCCGATTCGGAGCCCTATTTCCCGACCGAGTCGTACGTGCGTCCGGGCGAGCGAGTACGATGCGTGCGCTCGTGAAATCGCCGACCGACTCGTTCGCAGAACCCGACCACTCCGACCGACTCGCTCGGACACGACTCGCACCGCGCAATGGAGACGTTTCCCGGCCGGGTAAGTACGATGGGCGCCTCGAGCAGTCCGACCGACTCGCGCAGTCTGGCTCCAAAGAGCAGTCGGAGCCGCACTTTGGGGGTCCGTGTCGGACCCCCCTGTATGTGTAGCCACGCGAGTCGCACACAGGGGGGACCCATGGGTCCCCCCTACCTGTGCGTGTACGGTGCGAGTCGCTTAGCCGCGTACCCGCTGTAGGGGGCGCCCTTGTTTGCCTCGCACCCATTGAGTCAATGGGAGCCCGCGTACGCGTTGTACGACCGGCTCCCATTGACTTCAATGGGAGTCCGACTGAATCGAGTCCGATAGCATACGGACGCATCGTACTCGTTCGGTCGGGCTGCCAGGGTCCGATTCGGTCGGAAATCTCTCCGGGTCCGGCTCGGTCGGAGAGATTTCCGTCCTAGATCGGAATCGGCCCCTTGGTGTCTGGGATGGGCGCTGCTTGCATGCAGTACTGCATTGCAAGACGTGGGCTTGCGGTGTAGTCTACTATGTATTTGATTGCTCTCAATATATAGTACAACATCAAGAAATTCTATCTCTTTGTGATTACAATTAGAGGTGAATTTAATGCCCATATCATTGGAGTTAAGAAAGTCACAGAATATTCGCAAGTTCTCCATAGTTCCAGACCATATCATGATACAGTTGTCAATGTATCTGCCCCAATAGATAATGGATTCACACCAATTGGTTCCTCTTGAGCCCCAGATCCACTCCTCCTCAAACCAAAATTGTAGTTTTGGAGCATCTCTAAAAAATTCCCTGCATTCCTGGCCAGGACGGAATTATAACCGGCTCAGAGGTAGGATCTGTATTCAATAAATGCTTGAACATTAAATACAAAGTAGATATCCCTACACTGGCTATCGTAAGACCTATATTAATTTTATAGGTCAACTGACTACTTTATATCCATAAAGGTATGCTTCCTCCCACTTCCCTTGCCCTTGCATGGGGCGCACTGGCACCACATAAAGTAATGTTATGAGCACCCCCCACCCCACTCAAAGTGTGACCACTTTGTAGCACCAGCAATGGTATGGATATGAGCACTCCTGTTTACACAAATATGGTATTGAATAATTTGGACACAACCACTACTCTGCACCAGCAGGAATTTGTTAGGTGCACTGTATCAATAGATTTCCATAATTTGCTACATGTCCAGAAACTTTTGGACCATAACAGATAGTGATATGAGATTGATCTTGCAGACTCTATCACCTCACAAAACTATCTTATCGATGTATATTCATAGTAAATGAAATGTGGGTTCCACATAACTGTTAATGTGAATTGAAGTTGCTACCAAGCAAAATACTACAATGTGTTCATGTAACTTGTCTTTCCAGCCCTGAGGAAGTCGTGGGTTATTCCCGGACGACGAAACACATGTTGGCTGGACTAACTGAAGAAAGAAAATTAAAATACAAAAAATCTTGTTTTTTTCTCATGCTATGTACTAGTCGTGATTTAACAATTGACGAATGCTATTTATGTGCTCGGGCCTGTGTTTACATTAGCGTGATCCCCAGGGGTCGCAAATTCAGAGCAGTGAGTGACTCCTCTTCCCTTGAGCACTAAAAGTGAACACTACGAAGTAATTTGATACCGTCAATAGTGAGCGCCATAACCACACGGGGTCATCTCATCCTGCAATGTATTCATCTTAGTTGCCCGATTATCTGGCCCCCCCTGCCTCCAGAAGGTCATGCCCTGCTCCGCGTTCCTACTAACCAGGCAAGTAAATTCTCCAGGAATATCTCATTAACTAGCTTGGAGAGATGTACGCCATCCTGTAGGAAAAAACGTTCCCCCCGGATGCATCCATGCACAATCGTCTGAAGCTTCAGGGATCGGAATAGCTTGTCAACATGAATGTTTATTCTTTTAACTGAATGGTTCAGAGGCCACACAGACTCACCCCCCCTCCACTGAAATCTGGGGACCATGTGTGACCAGGCCAGCACTGCCTGCGGGCATCTCCTTGCCATCCATACTACCTCTGTAATCAGTGCTTCCACTACACCTTTCCTACCCAGGTGCACCAGGTCATTACCCCCTAGATGCAAGATAAACGCTGCAGGGGGTACACAAGTCCTATCCAGCAAGCTTACCAACATATCCCTAAGCTGGTCTAGGCGTAAACCTTCCCGGCCGTGGAAGGAGACATTGAAACCGGCCTGACGTGCTCTGTGTGCGTAGTTGCCTGAAAAGAAAAATTGTCTCAACCTGCTCACATATGAGTGACCAATAATCCACACATCCACTTCCCTGTGCCCCCAGGCAGGTACCTGGGCTGCAACTGGTGCTGAAAACCGATGCACCGCTGCAAGCTTCCCCCCTGCGGAACAGGATGTGGAAACTGCAAGCCAAATCAGAAAGAGAAATCACCGTCAGTAACATGAAGCCAACTTTTTAAAGCATATGCAGAGGCACATAGCGCTTGTAACAGTCTGAGGACCACCTACCAATCCTCTGAACCGCGCTCCCTGAAAGGCCCCTGGCCGTTGCCTCGGTGGCGGCTCCTATCCGAAAAGAGTGGGTCCCAAAACTGACTGGGTCCAAACCGGCCGCCTTGAGGGCCACACTCATGACCCTACTGAATTGAAATTTAGTGAGCGGGGTTCCATCATCGTACATTAGCAGTGGACCCCCTGCGCCCAGTGGCCTGTGTGCCAGGAACGCTTCCAGATTGGTAATGGGGCAGCAAACACTCCCTTGTGCCCTTTGCAATATAACTCCGTCCCCCCTACTATCCTGATCGGTCTTAGACTTGGGAATAGATATGAATAGGGATTCCCCCTGCACCCTCAAGTGGCTGAATTGCAGCCCCCCGTGCCAGTCCTTTTTATTTTTTGCCACCAGCTCCCCTACCCTGAAAGCGCCATAGAACGCCAGCGCAAAGGCTGCTTTGAAGAGAAGCACTTCCCCCTGCGATTTGCAAACCTGACTTAGCGCACCCAGTAATGCTGACAAAGTGTCGATACCTACCAGGCGCATCACGTCTGGTTGGGGATCTTGCAAGCGCTGCCACCCCTTTAGAGCTTTTCTCACTATAAATGTGTTGGTGGGGTCGCGCCTGCCCTGCATTCTTGCAAAAAAGGAAATTGACTCCATGTGGCACCGTGCTGATGCCACGGAGCGACCCCCGTCACTCATCGCCCTCAAGAAGGAACCAACTGCCGTTGATTCATGCCATGTCCCCTCCCATTCTTCCCCCAAGAAATTGCAGTAGGCCCCAAACACCCCTTCATATGCCCGCTTGGTCCTGGGTGCTAGGCTAGCTGCCACGAGGTCCGATAACTGGGGGCACAAAGCTGCCATAGCTGGCCTGGGAAAGGCGTTGGGTTCTCTGCTGCTCCTGGATGGTGGGTCCTGAACACCTGCATCTTAAAGCGAGAGAGCGCATCAGCAGCATGATTCAACGCACCAGCGACATGTTTTGCCCAAAACAGTACATTTCACCTCATGCACAAAAGTATTATTTCTTTCAACAGTCGCAGAATCATTTTACACTTCGCCGATTGGTGGTTGATGCATTCTACCACAGACATGTTGTCAGACCAAAAAACCACAGATTGGTTCCTCAGCTGTTCTGGCCAGATGGACAATGCCACTAGGATGGGAAATAGTTCCAAGAATCCAATGTTACCTGTGAGCCCGGATTCCACCCACAATGCTGGCCAACGCTGTACCGCCCACACCGGGCCTAGAATGGCGCCAAACCCCTCGCTACCTGCCGCATCGGTCATCAGACCCATCTCCAGGCTGGGTCTGGGTGGGCTGGGCCACACTACTTTGCCATTGAAGTCACGCAGAAATGCCATCCAAATCCGCATGTCCTGCCTGACCTCGCTGGATAACTTGATGTGGTGATGTTTTTCCTTGAGACCTGACATAGCCTGGGCAATGGTGCGTGAGAATGGCCTTACATGGGGATAACTTTTAGGGCAAAATTCAACTGCCCCACCGTTTGTGGGAGCTGGTGCAGTGTAACCTTCTCCTTCCTCAAACATTCCTGCAATGCTGACCTGAACCCTATGATTTTTCCTTTGGGGAGTCGTGACACACCGTTTACTGAATCCAAGTTCTATACCTAGGAATTCAATCTCTGTGGTTGGCCCAATAGTCTTACCTTGCGCCAAAGGAACGCCAAAGTCATGCATAAGTGCACAAAACCCCTGTAACGCCCTGCCACACTCCTGAGAGCCCAGCGCCCCTAAGAAAAGGAAATTGTCTAGGTAGTGCATGACTGACCGGTAGCCCGTCACCTGCCTGAAAACCCATTCTAGGAATGAACTGAACTTCTCAAAGTGCGAGCAGGAAACAGAACACCCCATCGGCATGCATTTGTCCATATAATACTTCCCTTGGAACTGGAAACCCAGCAGGTGAAAATCTAGTGGGTGCACTGGCAATAAGCAGAAAGCTGATTCAATGTCTGATTTTGCCAGCAGTGCGCCCGTCCCCAGCCCCCGAAGCATTTCAATTGCCTGATCAAATGATGCATATCTGACCGTGCACAGGTCCCCATCTATTGCGTCATTCAATTATTGCCCCTGGGAGCCGATAAATAATGTATTAATCGGAACTCCCCCAAGTCCTTCTTGGGCACCACCCCTAATGGGGAGCACACAAACCTCTCCACTGGTATTTCGTCAAATGGATCCGCCACTCTACCTAACCTCAACTCTTTTTCTATTTTTGCTGCCGCAACCCTCATTATTGGATCTTACAGATAGTTGATTCTGACAATGTGAAACCCCCACATAAACAGGTGCAGGAATTCTGAAACCGTCCCTGAAACCTTCCAATAAAATCCTCGCTGAATTGGGGCAGCTGTACTTATTCAACCATGGGATCAGGGCACTGGTTATGATGGGGGAGTGGGCCTTGGTGAGGGCTATGCCTTCAGTCCTGCTTTTTGCCTCCCCTGTCCTTTGATTTTTTGAAACACTTGGACCCTGGGTGTGATGTGTGGCCACAGAAGGAACATGCATGTTTGAACTTGCATGTTCCTGCCGCCCTGGTGCATGTACGCTTGCTAAAGTTCCAACATGCCCCCTTCTATCCCCCTCCCCCCGAGCTAACTAGGGAGCCTGACCGAAAGGACTGTCCCCGCAAGCTGTCGTGTGGCATGGACTTCATGTGCCTCAACCACATATTAATGTCAATTTGGTCCCAAGTGAGGGCAGGGTCGGTTGCCTTTGCCCTTCTGAAATCCTTATCGTATTCATTCCACCCCACACCACCGTATTCATAATGCACACAAACTATCTTATTCTGGTAGCATGCCATCTGTGCGCCCAAACCCGGGAAACGTTCAGACATTATCGCCATATAATTGGAGAAACCCTTGAACCAATTGACCAGGGTCTCCTCTACTTTCCTCTTCTGGAGCCAACTAGACCACTCCCTTGGGTGCACCCACTCCTTATTATTTTTTGCTTCCTCTTTATCCGCATTGTCAACCAACAGAGAAAACATATTGACATATTCCCCCTTCCAAATTTTTTCTTTCACCTCTTGTGAGATATGTCTCCCCAACCGATCCCTAGAAGAGCGCAGTTCGCCCAAACCTAGACTTGGTAACGTCTGTGGCATACCTGCTGCTGGTGCCTCCGGTTTCTTGGCTTTCTCCACTTCCAACGGTGTGTTTACTTTGAGAGGGTCCTCTCCGGTCGCCTTAGCTGCTGCTCCGCTAGCCGCAGCGCTCCCCACTGGCACAGTCTGCCCTTCTCCCGTCTTAGCCCCCTCAAGCTGTGCCACCAATTTGTTTGCCTTCAGCGCGCTGTCCTCGCTCGTCAATGCTCTCGCGCCCGCTGCCAGGGTCCAAGTACCTGCCTTAGCTAGCCACAGTAGAACTGCTGCCAAACTGGCCACTAAATCAGGATGCCCAGGCGCACCCCCAGAAGGACCCTCTCCCCCCGCTGGTATGTTTGGGCCCTGGGGCAGGGGATTGCTCCCAGGAGTACCTGGTTGACTGCCTCCCTCTGTTCCAGGTGGAATCACCGCTGGTGCTACCGGCACACTACTTGCCGCTACTGGCACCACCACTACCGGTGCTGCTGGTGCTGCCCCCTCTGGCCCTCCCGCCCTCGGGGGTGACAGGGCATGGTCCCCCACTCTCCTGGCTCTAGACCTCTTGGGCACCGGGGGGAATGCCGCCTTAGGGGCCACTCCCGCTCATCTGGGCCTTTCTTCCGTCCCATCCTGCCTATCTACTCTGCTCCTCAGCTCAGCTAAGGATTGCCCCATATCCTCCATCTTTTGCATCATGAATTCCATAAAAACCTCCATACGTGAGCGCTGCTCGCTCCTCTTTGCCTTTGGGGCCATTACACAAATTGAGTCCCCCACAGCCTTACAAATCCAACCTTATTTCCCACTGCGCGTTCAGCTACACGACCGTGCTTTTTAACAAAAACACCCTACCTCCAAGCTATGCTCAGCCATGCACCCCGGCACCCACTACAGCAATCAGTATAGCTCACTAACAGCCAGCACCTTTTAAAACAGCTGCTATCCTTTAACAGGGTAATCACCCCCCTGCCCTAGCTCCTGCTGAATTCCAGTCAAAAGTAACCTTTTTGCACCAATAAACAAAACACCTCTCCCCCAAGAAAGCCTTCTTTAGCGCAAAAAACACAGGCCCTAAGCCCCTTCACTTTAGATTCGTGGATTTCGCAGCAGGGACCGCCCAAGTTACCAGTGTGCCTTAAACAGACCAGCTGGAGCCACCACCGCAACACCAATCGTGCAGGGCCGGCGAGTATTCACTCAGCCAGCGTGGCTCCCAGCTGCATAAGGTGGCAGCACTAGTAGGGGCAGGCTGCAGCTCCACAAATAATCCTGGCTGTTGCTGTGTTGATCCCTGTGTTGGTTGCTGCAGATCTCCTTAACCTGCAGGGAAAAACAAAGAAGGTGGGGGGAGGGAAAAAAGAGACAAAAAGATGAAAAAGCTCTTGTGGAAGAAGTCTCCATCCTGGAGACCGTTGTGTCCTCCTTGGGCTGTGGAGCGGCGATGAGAGAGGCCGATCACCCGCTCCACAGCCCCTTTTATACACTAAATAGCCGGGGAGCCAGTTGAAACTGGCTTCCCACCGCATTTGCCCATCTTGACCCGGAAGCGCTTGCTTATGCTTCCGGGTTAAGCCCCTTTCAGCCAATCAGCGGTAGGCCGAGGGCGGGGGCTGCACGCGTCACTTCCTGTGCACAGCGCCCCACCCCTCGCCTACCATACGGGGGACCGGCACGACCGCCATAACCTGCGGCGTGCCCGAGTCCGTGTCCCGCCTGCGAACATTTGAAGGAAAATTGTCTGGTAGGAGGAAAGGGTGACAGCGTGTTGAGCTGTCACAACTTCTTGAGGATCTTCTGAATTTCAGGAAAGTGAAGATAAAGGGAAGAGGCCTGGTTTTATTAGTGTGCTGGCATTCATCAATATAAAAATTATCATATTTCTTTTATGTAATTGCTTTGTGTTTTACTAGGTTTTAATCCCAACCAGAAGCCCAGACGAAAACAGTGGTGTAATGGAAAATGATGGCCCCACTACAGAATGTGAAGAGAGGCCCCGGCGTCTCCCAGATCGCAGGCTGGGGGATCTCTTAAAGGATGCCCCCCCACCGCACTGAGGGAGCATCCGTTATGCCCCTGAATGTAAATGGTCCACTTTAAAAGTAACCCTTTGTCGGCGCATGAAAATGCTTTGCGCAGATGTGCGTCAATTGGGAAATGCTGAGGCAGATTAGTGCAGGCACCCATAGGTTCTGAAGCAAAGCCTGATCTAATAAAATAACCAGACTTTTGCATCAAAAACTACCACCTACTAGAACCCAGCATAAACAATAAGAGCACATTGTGTGTGTTGCACAACAAACATCCAATGCGTGAAATCCTTCTGAGCTGCCTAGGCAGGGGAATTTGCAATGGAATGCTATGATTCCAGTACAAATCCTATGCTAGACATCTCACACTCACCTTTGCACCCTAGTGCGAGGCTGTGCGTTTTGCAATGCAGCTTAGATTTTCAGTGCAGGGGATGACTACAGAAACAGGCCAATCTTAACAGATATCCATCTGTGCGAAGTATGGAAAACCTAATTGGGGCAAACCTTATAGAATTGTGAATGTAAACTAGCAATTATTACATTTCGTTCAAGTTGGGCCAGGCATGCCTTTAATGTATAGAAATATTTTGCTTTTTTCTGGCTGGCCTATAATTCTTACTTCCCCTTGCAAGGTCAACTGCAACAACCCTTTATCACTGTGGTACTGTATTGGGAGAAACAACTGTGTGATTTTCATAAAAATCATTTATAGAGAGGTTTTCCAAACTCCCTGCGATTGTATTTAGCGATTTACAAATCAAAGGCATCCAGCTTGCAAAGGACTCGGTGCCTAGGCCACCTCTCATCGCACACAGCCCTTTCAATTCCCCCTTGCTTTCCAGTAAGGCTCGTTTATTAATATTTGTTTGGAGGGTACTAGGAAAACCTTCTTGAGCCTTTTGAAATAATTATTTTCCAGCTATTATCCAACAACACATGGTTTGCAAATCTATTGCAAAATTAACTCATCTTAGCAGCATGGACGTCACCTCACCGAAATGCCTGGGGTAGCGGAAGTGACATCACACGCCATTTGACCTCCACTTTCACTCAGACACACATACTCACACATACACACAAATTTACACATATATACTCCCACACATAAACACACTCTGACCCACAAGCACGCACACAACATACATTTAAAAGCATTTTTTACTTACCTCAGATGCAGTGGAAGAGCATATTCCAGTTTATTGTACTCCATTTTTATTACACTATTAGTGAATAACATATTTTATGTATTCACTATTAGTGTAATAAAAAATTGACAGAAAATAAAGAGAGTGGAGCTCCAGCTGCCCCTGTGTTCCTGCCACTGAATTTGCCACCTCTGAGAACAGGGGTCTCAAAGGCAGTGCTAGGGGTAGCAAAGGGCAAGCCAGGGCTGCAACCCCTGGCCACCCCTAAATGACGTCCATGGTGCCGAACTGCCTGACATGCAACTGACTTTTCTTGTCACTTTGGCCCTTCAGCGGAATAAGCCTATTGGCAGGGTCACCTGACTCATGCGATTCTGCAGCTGTGGCATTTTCACATAATTGTGAAGTTGTCCCCTTTGCCACATAATCCAACTTCTGCTACACACTTCCTTTTAGAGTATCTAATTTTGCGCCTAAAGTGAACAGGCATTGTGCTGGCGTTGTTATTGATTTGTTGAAGTTGATTTGAAGGCCTACCCTGGTCAATAGCTTTGTTGTGGTTTTGAAGTCTTGTGTTTCCGTTGAATGGGAATATGCCTTTATTAGCCAATTGTTGAGATATGGGTAGAAAAATATTGTTTTCTTTCTCAGGTGAGCTGCTACTATTGCCATGCATTTTGACAAAGTTTGAGGAGCTGATTTCAGACCGAAGGGAAGTTCAGTGTGTCACCTTCAGAGGAGAGAGTGTTATCCATCCAAAAGAAGCATGCAGATATGAAATATTTAGTCAAACCAACTATTCGTCAAAACTCATCTCTTCTAGCATCCATGGCATCCTGCATATTCATAGTCCCAAAAACAAGACTTTTCATGAGACCTCTTCAATACTGTCTTGAAGATCAATGGTCACAAAAAAACAAAAGACTAGGAAGGCTACATTTACTTCTCACAATCTCTGGCTTGGTGGTTCAAACTTCAAAATTTGCTCTTGGAAGTTCCCTTTCAGAAAGGACTACTGACACAAACCATAATCACAGATGCCTCTCTGTCAGGATCGGGAGCAGATATGAACCACTTAACAATTCAGGGCCTATGGTCACACAAGGAGAAGTTTTATCATATAAATCTTTTAGAACTGAAAGTAGTGCACTCATAGCCTTTCTACTGTCTCTCTCCTCCAAAGAAATTTTGATTTAAACAGACAATACCACAGTGATGTATTACAGCATAAAACAAGGCCGTATGAAATCAAGAAACTTATCAGTACAAGCTCAAACAATATAGCATTGGGCACTAGCAAAAGGACTGTCACTCACAGCATTTCATATCCCAGGAATTCAAAGAGTGGAAGCAGACTTTCTCGGACCTGATTACGAAGAGAACCACGAATATGTTCTCAAACCAAAGTAATACAAGATATTTCCATAGAATGGGGTACTCCAACATTAGATTTATTTGCCACAGCACAAAACGAAAATTGCAGAGACTTTGCATCCAGAACTACAGTCAGTCGGCAATGCCCTTTTGATCATTTGTTCAACCCTATTTGTCTATGCCTTTCCACCAATGCCATTATTACCACTAGTGATTCATAAATAACCGAAATCGAACCTGAAGATGATTCTAATGGCACCAGACTGGGCAAGACAATGGCAGTACATGGACCTTCTTCAGCTATCCCTGAAACGCCACAAATGTCTACCACTCAGACCATACCTCCTATCCAGACTTCAGTGCAAAATATTACATCCAAACTTGAATTTAGCAGCATGGCTCCTGAAATCACACAATACGATCACTTGAACTTACCACCTGAATGTATAAACATTCTTAAGGAGTCCAAACGTCTTTGCACGAGATTATGCTACACACTTAAATGGAAGAGATTTTGTATCTGGTGTCAGAACAATGGCCATAATCCAATTACTCTTCAAGAAAATTTCATACTTCCATATTTATCTCCACTTAGCCAAAGCCAAATTACAATTCTCATTGATAAAGGTTCACTTAGCAGCATTTACCACATACAGAAAATCACCATAGCAACTGTCCTTTTTTAAGGTTACTATAATTAAAGATTGTCTTGAAGGACTCAAAAAGCCCTTTCCTCTTATTAAAAGACCTTCACCTCCTGGAGGCTAAACTTAGTTCTTTCAAAATAAATGGGTCCACTCTTCAAACCAATACAAATCATCCTTACAAAATCTGTCATGGAAGACTGCCTTTTTAATAGCAATTATCTGAGCATGCAGAGTTAGTGAATTAAAGGCTGATTCAGGTTTAGAGCTTATTATGGTTTTTAGGGAAGTTTTACATATTCATCCTTCCTTTTTACCAAAAGTAGTGTCCGATTTTTACATTAAGTAATCAATCACGCTACCTACTTTCTTTCCTAACCCATCTACTGCAGCAGAAAGATCTCCATATTCCCTAGATATAAAAAGGGTTCTCCATTTATTTAGATAAGGCAAAATATGTTAGACAAACACATCAAGTTTTTGTAAACTTACAGTTCATTACACTTGAGGTTTAGCTACTTCAGAACAAACAATCGGAAGATGGATTGTTTCATGTATTTTCTTTTGCTACCAACTTTCCAACAGATCTCTTCCAGGTAACCTATAGCTCACTCAAAAAGAAGTAAAGCAACAACTACAACCTGTCTTAGAAATGTTCTCATTCCGAAAATCTGTAAAGCAGCTACTTGAAAGTCAATAGATACCTTTACTGGACACTCATGTCTTGATTAAGGTACACAAGCAGAAGCAAGAGCTGGTCAAGAAACACTTACAAAACTTTTTAAGTAAACCTTTTGCCACTCTTTATTAATTAAAACATTTTTCTGAACCTTTCCATCTGACAAATTGATATGATTACTTTATCATGCAGTTAACAGCCACAGGATTTTATCTTAAGCTTGCTACTCTATTTAGCGTTCATGACTATCAATGAAGATACTACAAGCCAGAAAGAAAGGTTACATACCTGTAATTCTATTTAGGCATCGTAGAAATCTTAATTGAAGTCATAAACAACCCACCCTCCTCCCCAACTGTCTCTGCAGACATTTTCTAGTATCCGTTAACAAGAACTGACTCTCACAGGTAACTGCCAGTACAAGGGGTTGTGGGTCGGGGTTCCTCCCAGGTCCCTAAAGGAACAGACTTGATTTTCACCTTTTCTCAATGTAAGCCTATCAGGCTGCATTATCTCTTCATGCTTTTCATGTTAAAAGGCATTTTTTTCCTAACAGATGATGTAACCTACAGAAGTTAATAATATTTATTCAACAGTTTCAGCACTCAGAAAGAAAATGACATCTCTGACAGTCTAACATTTAAGTTCTACAAGACATTAACTTGGATTTAGGATGTTCTACAATGTTAATGTAATTAAGGACACAATATTAAAAAGTCTTCTGAGGTTACATAACTGTGGGACCATATATATATATCAAAGCTCCACAAAGCACCAACATGATGCACTCTCGGACGGGTGCCAATATTGCGGGGGTGCTCCCGCATAATAAATTATCGCTCCAATTTCTCCTGGAATACGCCAAGAAAACAGCACTCACGGGGGCAGGTTCATAGGATTTATTATTTGAACCACAGGCAGAGACGCGTTTCGGCAACAGCCTTTCTCGATGTTTGCCGGCAAACGCCATAACCACCATTTTAAATACGTCATTCACCTCCCATTTCCTAGTAGCAACATAAACAAAGGACTTTCCGTATTTAGACGGTATTTGACCCTGCTATGAGTCCCGCCATCTTAGAACTATTTCCGGGTGCAATGTATCCCAGGCGAGCGTTACCAACTAGATGCAAAACAAATGTTAAACATAATCAAGGAATAATCCATGAGCACACATAGGGTTAAAGATGATTGTCATACCCCAGATGGATATTTCACTTCCCAATGTGGTACTAGTCGGGCTGGTTGGATTACATCATGTAGTTAATACAATCATGGTGTAAACATAAAATCATGCTAACCTCCACCGGTATCCAGAGTAACGTTGGCCTATCAGTTTCAAAAGTGGTCAAATCACCCCATCAATCACGCCCTGTATGGGCAATTACATGCACATCTTGTCCAATAATATCTAGCCCTGGATGGGCACATTGTATGAAAATACCAAAAATGGGACAATACATAAATCATAATACGGTGGTTAAGCAGCAGAGTACCAATTCAAAGTTTCAAAATTTCATTTCTACTTCACAGCCGTGAAGGGATGAGCTCCAGTTACCAAATACTAATGTCATTCATTACAATTAGATATCAAAAGATAAATTCAGAGACAAATCAAGAAACAATAAAGATCATCATCATAATAATGATGAATCGGTGAATAGAGCCGTGTATTCAGTCACCTAGGTGTATGGCCAATTCTTCACTACTGTTTAATCCCAGGGGACAAGATGTGCATGTAATTGCCCATACACAGCATAACCCTATGTGTGCTCATGGATTATTCCTTGATTATGTTTAACATTTGTTTTGCATCTAGTTGGTAACGCTCGCCTGGGATACATTGCACCCGGAAATAGTTCTAAGATGGCGGGACTCATAGCAGGGTCAAATACCGTCTAAATACGGAAAGTCCTTTGTTTATGTTGCTACTAGGAAATGGGAGGTGAATGACGTATTTAAAATGGTGGTTATGGCGTTTGCCGGCAAACATCGAGAAAGGCTGTTGCCGAAACGCGTCTCTGCCTGTGGTTCAAATAATAAATCCTATGAACCTGCCCCCGTGAGTGCTGTTTTCTTGCGTATTCCAGGAGAAATTGGAGCGATAATATATAGATATATATATATATATATATATATATATATATATATATATATATATATATATATATATATATCAATCACTTAGATTTCTGGCCTGCCAAATCCTTGACAGGACCACCAGGCACGGACCTCTTAGAAGCCTCCAAAAGAATTCCAGACAACTCCAATGTTGAAGTTTGCAGTGCAGAAATTTATTTCACCAAATTAATCCATTATTGTTCGGGCATGGTTCCCGCCATGACGCGTTTCGCTCGCCTCACGCGAGCTTGATCACATGACGCGCCTTGTGATAGGAAACAATATAAATACAAAAGTGCGCACTAATGGCTATAGAAAATGAAATGCCACATTAGTGAAACTAAAAAACAGACTGTCAAAATACATCATATCAATGCATCACTGATAAAACCGGAGTTAAAATTCACGATGTACAAAAAATGATCATCTTAAGAGATTAAATTGCCAATATGACTCAAACAAAAATAGGGACAAAAATGCAATGTGCAAAAAGGTAATTCAAACAAGTTAAGTGATTAATTTTTAACTTATGGAAATTGGTAAGTATAATCAAAGCACCGATGAAACAAACAATGATATAAATACAGCAGCAGAATAATATATAGCGAAAGTTAAAATTCAGAAAGTCGTATCAAAACATGGCAATCTTAAAATGCTAGTGCTATTAGACAGACCCTCCATTGAATTTCCTTAAAATCAAGGTATATACCAATACAATGGAATAAGGAGGAGCCTGCACTAAATGACTGACAAGAGATACTGACTATATAGAGTGCAAGTGCTTTATAACTGTAATCACTAGTTTCTGTTGTCTGAACCAATATATCACTATCTTAAACCTGATTATTACATCTCAAATTGGGCTTTTCAAACCAATTTAAACACCCAATAAGACATCATGAGTTGATGGAAAGTTGAAGCATCAGAGCACAATATAAACAACTTTTACACATAAAACCATTATGTACAACTAAAATTCATAAATAGTCACATAAGGCCTAAAATCATGGTTCTCCGCCTAAAACAGTCTGTAAGTTATAAAGTGCTGTGCTGTGTGCAAAACCCGCAAATAAAATGCAAAAAAGTGCTGTGCAATGTAAAAGATTCATAGCAGCATGTACTCATTATCCAAGCCTGAATAATATTAAAGTGCAAGTGCCAACAGTATACAGTATACAGATAGATACTAAGGGCCCGATTCACAGAACTAATCTGAGACAAAATCCTAAACTTACTACTTTTGGTATTCACAGAAGGCATTTAGTAGTAGTAAAGTTAGGATTCTGTCTTAAGTTTGTCTTAAGTTTGTCTTAAATCTGTCTTAAGTCTGTCTTAAGTCTGTCTTACGTCTGTCTTAAGTCTGTCTTAAGTTTGTATTAAGTCTGTCTTAAGTCTGTCTTAAGTTTGTCTTAAGTCAAACTTAAGACAAAATCCTAACTTTACTACTACTAAATACGCTTGTGTACAGGGAGCTTAGTGCTCCCTATATATTCCAGGCCACAGGTACAGCGTAACTTGTAAATTGCAAACTCGGTGCGACATGTTAAATGTTCTTTAATAGGGATCTTTTTATCACCAAATGCCGTCACATACTCTGTTGCATTGGTCGCAAAAGTACACGCGCGACACGAGTTGCAGTTAAAAAACCCTTTCTAGCCAGCCATGTACTTTTTGGTGTTATTTCAGGACTAGATTTAACAAGGGCATCCCTCATAAAGGGGGCTCTCCTGAATGTAATGGCTGGCAATGTTGGTAATATTGATTTTAATGTTATATCTGTCAACACTATTGGCCATTGGGAATAAATTATTTTGCGAATTTTTCCCTCCTGTTGACTATAAGAAGTGATCAATCTGATGTTACGTTTATCACTGTCAATGTCATCAGGGAGGGGGACCGAAGCTATGACACGGTCTTTTTTAGGGATTAGCAATTCCTCCCATGTCAGTGTATTGGCTTTATCCAAAGCCTGAACTAACAAAGATTTTTTATAGCCACAATTTAAAAAGCGAAGCAATGCTTCTTGTTGACATATATCTGAATCAGTTTGCTCACTACAAATACGGCGAATTCTCAAGAATTCGCCGTATGGTATGCTCCGAATAGTATGGCGGGGATGCGAGCTCTCAGCATGCAAGACTGAGTTTCCCGCAGTTTGTTTGCGGTGCAACTTAGTATGAAGCCTACCCTCGCTTACATAGAGAAGAACATCTACAAGTTTTTACAAGTTTAAATTTATTTGATTTAGTTCTCATCTGAGAACAACAAATATTTAACGATTAAAATTACATTTTGGTAATAAAATTATCGTTCTAATACAAATTTAAAAATGATTAAAAAAAATTGTACATATTAATACACACAAATTCGTTAGGTGGTGCCTTACAGAGAGAAATCAAATTCTGAACACAGTTAATTTTGCACTTTGTTCTGATTGGTTTTAAAAATCTCTTTCTAGCTTCTACGACAGTCTCGTTTGGGCAAACAAATAATACGTGTTCTAGATCTTGCACCCCGCCTTTACATAAATCGCAGAGATTAGACCCTTTTTCTTTTGGATACCACTTAGAAGTAAATGATTTCAGAGGCAGTATCCCAAGACGGAGTAATATAATACTTCGCCTGACTCCGTGATTTAAGTTCAAAAATATATACTGTTGCGTTTTCTTAAATACAATAGTTTCCGCATATTGTTTGTACATTGGTAGTTCGGAGCAATGTTGGATATCAAGATCCATACTTAACCTTGGTGTTAGATGTTTTTAAAAAGTTTCAAATGTGCTGGTGTCCAAGATTTCAACATGCCAAGAGTAACATTTGATAGTTTAAAAGCGATAGATAAGTTTCTACAAAATACATACTTCGGCGATTCTTGCTCAAATGTCTCAATTTTTAGCAAGGATCGTAGAGTTCCTTGATCCGCGTGAACCAAATTGTATGCCCATCTTATTATGTTAGTAATCCCTCTTGCAAAAGAGCTGACTAATGATAATTCGAGCCGAAGAGCTTGTACCGGCACAGCTTGTGACGTCTTGGTCAGTTTCCGGAGGACTTTCCCTTCTTTCAGGTCGAGTTGTTGCATATGATAATACCGAGGGAATCTTTGAGCTATATACTTGTAGAAGAGAAGAGAAGTGTCTTTGCCCAGTGGAGGAATAAAGTCGTTGGAGAGCCCCTAAATGGACATCGGCTTTTCGGCCCGTGTTTTGCAAGTGGGGCAGATTGTGCAAAGATTGAGAAAAAATTCTCCCAAGATATATATATTCTTTTACAATTTCCAGCGGTTTTCCCCCTAAAGACCAGTTGTATTTGACATAACTCTTCCTTCCTGTGAACGGGACGATTTTTGTTTTAGTGACGTTAGGTATTAAATAGTTTTCTTCTGTATATCTAGAAGAACATCTAAAAACTCAACACGTGTATCATCAATAGTCGCTGTAAATTTTAGATTTTGCACATAAGAGTTGATAGATTTTACAAACTCAGTCGCTGCATCTCTACTTCCTTCCCAAATTAGACATACGTCATCAATGTACCGCCAATAAAATTTTATATGAGTTAACCACTCCACCATATGTTTAGTCCTGAGGACATGCTCCTCCCACCAGCCAACATGGAGACATGAATAGCTGGGGGAGAAGCATGCCCCCATAGCGACACCTCTGAGCTGTTGATATGCTTACTGATTAAATAGAAAGTAGTTATTGCAAAGGCAGAGCTCTATCATAGCGACCAGCATGCCGTTATGTTCTTTCATACCAATATCTCTCTTCTCCAGATAATATTTAACTGCAGCCAGTCCATCTGAATGATTGATGCTTGTGTACAAAGATTCTATGTCCATGACTACAAGCAAAAAATTCGACTGCCAAACTACATCATTGATCTTTCTCAAGAAGTCAGAGGTGTCCTTCACATAGGATGGCAAAGTGACGACATGGGGCTGAAGAAAGTAGTCCACGTATTTTGAGATCTTCTCCAACATGCTCTTCCGGGCTGAAATAATTGGCCTTCCTGGAATCGGGACTACTTTTTTGTGCACTTTAGGGAGAAAATTGAGGATGGGGATGACTGGATGATCCACTTTAAGGAAATTAAATTCATCTTTTGTTAAAAGGCCCTGCCTCTTCCATTGTGAGAGGCATTTTACCACTTTCTCCTGGACCAGCCGTATCTCCTGCTTCGAAGATTTCCTATAACATAGTGCATCCAACAGATGACGGTTGGCTTCTGCCAAATATTGATCTTTTGGCCACCGTACGACATTACCGCCCTTATCGGACTTTTTTACGATAATGTCGTGATTATTCTTCAGTTTATTAATCAAAGCGTGGTATTGGGCATTTTTAAAATTCCTACGATGTTGATGTGTCTGCAAGTTATTATTGAGACATTTGAGTTCTTCCACAACCCTATCATTGAAAATATCCACCGCATCTTTTGGCATAAGCGGTAGAAAAGTCGAGGAAGGGCGGAAAGGGCTAATGGCTGCTTGATTAGTATTAATACCCATAATATTCATGGCTTGCTGTGTAGAATCACATATGGTATTGTCATCATCAGACAAAAATTGGAGTTTCTGTAGCATGGGAATGTCTCTCACCTATAAGTTGTGTCAGGAACAACCGAACCTGATGTAGCATTAGAGGGAACTGGAGAATGTTTATTCAGTTGAAAATATTTCATAAGCTTTATTTTCCTGATAAACTTAAAGACGTCAATCCTTGTTTGGTTGTAAGCAAAATAGTTCACAGGGCAGTATGCGAGTCCTAATGATAGGATCTGGATTTCTGCTGTTGTCAGCACTGCCTCTGTTAGGTTGATGACTGTGTTATTAGGAATATGCTTCATCGTCTCCAGTTCCTTGTTGTGTTCCCTCTGCTGGTATTGTTTGCAGTGTTTGTTCCGCCTCTCCCTCCTGCATTGGTTGCTTGTTCTCCTTGCTGCTGTTGAGGATTCCTGGGGCGCAAGGTTTGCCTCCGGTCCTCTCGGAGAAAATTCAGCTCCTCTGCTGGGGTCAGATTACTCGCACTTAGGGGCCGATTCCGATCTGGGTCGGAAAACGTACCGACCGACTCGGACCCGGAATTTATTCCGACCGACACGTACCGGTGCAGCACGAGCCGCAAAGTACGATGAAATGCGTGCAAAATCCGACCGACTCGTACGGAACACAATACGACCGACCGAACCGCGCAGAAAATAGCTATCCGGCCGGAAAAGCACGCGAATCGAACCGACCGACACGCACCCGGAAGAATCCCGAACGAAACGTACCCGCGAAATCCGACCCGCCAAGTACGATGCAACGCGTGGAAAACACGACCGAGTCGCACGGAGCCCAAGCCGTACGACCGACACGCATACAAAACTGCGAGCCGAAGCAACCCAATACACCGCGACCGACGCGTACGCAGCACAGAAAACAGCACAAACACAGCGTGAACGAATCGGAGAAGTTCGCACGAGACAACAGCAGGGTCCGACTCGGTCAGAAGAACGTCTCCTACATGCACAAAAAGTACAAAGGGAAAAAAAAAAAAAAAGGCCAAACAAGCAATTACAAAGCCAATAAATACTGGGGGGGGAACAGGGAACAAAGACACACCCACAACTCCACCCATAAAAAGGACACAAATCCCTACCATGATCCTTTGCAAATTCTAATGACCTGCCAGCACACAACAGACCGCAACCACACACCCACCCACAGCTCATCCAACACACAAGCCACACACCATCAGCACCTCAACAAATAGCACCCTCACATACACCCAGCAAAACACACACTCACACACCCTCACTTGCACACCCCCACACACATCACTCACCACCACCACCCATCACCATGCCCCCAAAGAAGAATCCAAAGTTCCTAGATAGTGAATTGGAAGTCCTGGTAGATGAGATCCTCCGGGTAGAGCCACAGCTGTTTGGTACACTGGTCCAACAGACCCCCATGTCGCAGAAAACCAAGATGTGGGAGAGGATCGTCGACAGGGTGAACGCACAATCACCATGTTTGCGCACAAAGGAAGACATCCAGAACAGGTGGTATGACGTGTGCAGGAGGGTCAGGGACCTGCTCAAGAAGGACTACCTCTTGAGCCAACACACCGTCAGTGGCCCTCCTGCAAAACCAATATACCTCAGGCCCTGGGAGGAGAAGGTGCGGGCCATCCTACCACCAGTGAGCGTATATGGACTAGAAAACATCCCAGAGCCTGGTGAGTACACAACAAATGTACACAATATTGTGCAACAATACACACACATCACTGTCTAGGGGAGAGTCAAACCATGCACCCTCAGCAAATACACACCAACCACAAGATAATCATCCCAAGATGTGTATGTCAGTCAGATAAACACAACACATGCCATCTCATGATATGTAACTGTGTAATGACATGTACAAACACAATAACAAATACAGCTAGGCAGTGGCACAAATATAACCAACAAACACAGTCAGATATGTAGCCACCACTACAACACCACCTCACAGGGAAGCTCACTGAAAGGAAGGAATTCTGTGTATGCTGATCAAGTCAGTGTAGCCAATAGCATCATGGGAGTTGTAGTCACAGATATTGCCCACCCTCACAATTGTCCCATCAACACCACAATGAACCATGCTCACATCACAGGGAGTGGAAAACAACTGACAAGATGGCTGACACTGGCTACTGCTGTGGAGAGCACAAGGCCCTGCTGGCAACTGTGCACCAACCAACAGCAGGACACCACTGACTGACATCCTGAAAGACAACTCGCACTCCCTGCAATGGAAGCACGTGCCATGGTGGGATATCTGGCTGGGTGGGAAGGAGGACTGACAGCACTGACCATAGTTACCAGCTTCTATTCTCACACACACCCTTAACACAAACTCCACACAACTCACCTGGGAGAATGCATTGCCACAGAACCTAATTAAATATCCCACAAAGAACCACCACCCTGGGTTATGCTGTGTGAAGCACAGGGGCATACATGGGACTTGTAGCCAAACTAACCCCAGGATAACACTGTCAGCCATCTTGTCAGCACAGGCACACAACTCCACAGGGAAGCAGAGTCAAAAGGAAGGAAGCATGGGCATGCTGGGAAGGGGCGTGGAGGCAATTGCATGATGGGAGTGGTAGTCACAGCCCAACATCCCCCACCCACATGGCCCAGCAAGCTCACACCCAAGCATGCACACCTCACAGGGAGTCAAAAGCCACTTCAAAGATGGCTGACACTGGTGCTCAGTTGTGGGGAGCACATGGCCCTGCTGGGCACCAACCAACAGCAGGACACCACTGTCAGCCATCTTGCCATTGCTCTCACACTCACACACAGTGAAGTCCACTCAAAAGCAAGTAAGTATGGGCATGCTGGGAAGTGGGGTGGAGGCAATAGCATGATGGGAGTGGTAGTCACAGATATTGGTCAGCCTCACAATTGGCCCATCAACACCACACTGAACCATGCGCACATCACAGGGAGTGAAAAGCCACTTCAAAGATGTCTGACACTGGTGCTATGTTGTGGAGAGCACAAGGCCCTGCTGGGAACTGGGCACCAACCTACAGCAGGACACCACTGTCAGCCATCTTGCCATTGCTCTCACACTCACACACAGTGAAGTCCACTCAAAAGCAAGTAAGTATGGGCATGCTGGGAAGGGCGGTGGAGGCAATTGCATGATGGGAGTGGTAGTCACAGATATTGGTCACCCTCACAATTGTCCCATCAACACCACCCTGAACCATGCGCACATCACAGGGAGTGAAAAGCCACTTCAAAGATGTCTGACACTGGTGCTATGTTGTGGAGAGCACATGGCCCTGTTGGGAACTGTGCACCAACCAACAGCAGGACACCACTGACTGACATCCTGAAAGACAACTTGCACTCCCTGCAATGGAAGCACGTTCCATGGTGGAATATCTGGCTGGGTGGGAAGGAGGGCCGGATGTCAACCAAATACAACCAATGCAGACCATGTACACACCCCAACATTCATATTGAAATGCCCAAAGTATGCAGGACAATGTGCTACACCAATATCAACCTCTGACTGTGACAACTTAGGACAATGCAATGTACAGGCCCGCATCCAGAGGTACAGTCACAACTGTCAGGTGTGTCAACCATTGATGCCTGCAGAAACATAACATACATTGTGTGTGTCTCCCAAAAACAGGTGATGATGGGGACACAGCAGCAGACGCTGAGGAGTCCCCGTCCCAGGCTCAAGGGGAAACGGAGCTCACTGGTGTGGAACAGCCTCTGCCCTCCTCGGATGACGAAGACCTACCTGGCACCTCCGGAGCAAGTCATCATGCAGCACCAGCAGGACCACCAGCTGCACCCCTGCACCCACCCCTCCAACGACTGTCAACACACATACCACCCCTGCCGACACGGACAGACCAAGGAGCACCACCACCACCAGCACAGGGACCCTGGACCAACGTGGGGCTATGGACACCAACACCACCAACAACCCCCAAGGGGGCCCAGGGTCACCTGTGCGTGCCACCTCAGGTACTGCACGTGTCGCCAGGGGTGGTGGGAGGGGTGGGAGACATAGGTCGCTGATCGCAGAGGGGTCTGGACTGCATGATGACCCACAACTGGTACGCATAGCCGATGCGTACCAGTCCAGCACCGGAGAGCTCAGCCAGGTAGTGGGGCTCCTCAGGGACATTAAACAGCAGCAGGCTGCCCATCATGCCCGCTTGGACTTACACATGTCCCGCGTGGAGTCCAAGTGGGACACACTGCAAGAGATGACGGCGGTGCATAGGGACATATTACAATGCCTCCGCCAGATGTGCAGCAACCAGTCAACACCTCCCTGTGTGCCCACAACATCTGGTGCTGAAACAACTGCAACTGCCACAGGGAGGGAGGATGACTCTGGCGGAGAGTCCCCTGCACCGCAGCAGCCTGCACTTGAGGGTCCCCCCCCAAAGAAGAGGGGTCATCCGAGGAGGGGCAATTGAGAGGCCGATGGCCATGTGCAACCCCCAGGAAGCCAAAACCTGTTCTGGATAATCACCTTTGTGCGCAAACTGTTCACCCTGTTGACTGCAACACAACTCCCCCACATGACATGGGGAGTACAAGTTGGACCAATGTATCAGATGACTGTGGACTTTACTCAGGACATTTCTGCTACCAGGACTTCCAATTCATCTAGGAACTTTGGATTACAATCACAATGTACAGAACCCACCATCCTGTGCACTATACACACACATGTATGACAATAAACACACTAATACACCATACCTGCCTCTGTTGTGATTCCAATGTGGTTTCTGTCATGGAGATGATGACCTGCGAAATTACACTGTGCATGCTAACTGCTACAGCAAGTACAACACAGGCATGTGAGTCATGGCAAATTGACACATATGAGGGAGACACACCACCAGGGCTACACAACATATACACACCTAGGCCATCTGACTCATCGCCTACACTGATGTTGCCAGGAAATACGGTGCAATGCACAGACACAACACCTATTCACAGTCTTTGTCAACTAGCCCACTGGTGCAGTAAGCAAATGTCAGTCAGATATGTGACCACAGACAACGCACATCACAAAGTGAAGCACAGGTTTATTACACATTTGCAACATGTTGTAACCACTACAGATGCAAGGTAATCCCACCTGGCAGCGGCCACACAGTCAACAAGTGTAGAAGGAAGGAAGTCCATGGGTGTGGCGGACATCACCTGTAGGGACACGACAGCTACCACCCTGGAAGTCTAATCACGGTGTCGGGGATCACAGTTGACCAAACGACTCTGAAAGTACCCTGTGAAGGACAGAAATGAAACACAGTCAAAAGCACTGAAGAACAGGACAGAACTGCAATACTCATGCCTAATACATGTCACAAGATACCCACCCAGAACCAAGTTAGCATGTCAACACTGTTGGGGAGTACAGACTACCTGTAAGGACACATCGCTACATGCATACAGTCATGTAGCACATGGACACACTCAAACAGCACCAGAGCACCACCAACACATATCATGCCAACTCACATCATTGACATTACATCTCCGGATACTCACATTCAGCTGAAGAAGTTGGTGATGAGCTGTGTGCGGACATCACCATCATCATCATCATCATCATCATCACTGGCATCGTGGTCCAGGCCAGGATCCTCCACAGGTGGCGGATGTTGGTCATCGTCATCCAGGATGAGAGGCAACTCCTTCCGCACTGCCAGGTTGTGTAGCATGCAGCAGACGATGACAATCTTGCACACCTTTGCTGGGGCATATGGGAGGGCCCCTCCTGTCTTGTCCAGGCAGCGGAAGCGGCTCTTCAGGAGACCAAATGTCCGCTCACTCACTCTCCTGGTCCGAACATGTGCCTCATCATAGCGCATCTGGGCTGGTGTCACAGGGTTCCTGAGGGGCGTCAGCAACCACGGCATGTTGGGGTATCCGGAGTCACCTACATACAGACAATTGCACATTAGCTGAGTTGGAAAAGAGGGTGGAACACTACATTGCAGAACACACACAATGGTACAAAGTCAGTACACACCAACAAGCCAGGCACGCTGGTTCCGAATCTGTGACATCATCCTCGGGATGCGACTACTCCTCATCACATAGGCATCGTGTGCAGAACCTGGGAATCGGGCACAGACGTGTGAGATGCTCATATCTGCAAGACATACCACCAGTGCATTGACCGAGTGGTAGTGTTTGCGGTTCCTGTATGCCTGCTCTTGGGCCTGTGGTGGTACCAAAGCCACATGTGCCCCATCAATGGAGCCAATGACATGCGGCATCCTCCCCAGGGCATAGAAGTCACTCTTCACGTCAGTGAGTTGTTGGAGTCTAGGGAAATAGATGTCCTGGTTCAGGTATATCAACATAGCCTCCAAAACATCGCGGAGCACACGGCTGAACATGGTCTGTGACATCCCACCAGCAGTCGCCACAGTGTGTTGAAAGGTACCGGTGGCAAAGAAGTGTAGGGCTGCCATCACCTTCACCTTGGGGGTTAGCGCTGTAGGGTATGTCCGGCCAGCTTGCAAATGTGGGGCTAACCGCACCGTCAATACCTCAATCAGCGGCCTGGTGAAGCGGTACCGTCGGATGCAGTCCCGTTCCACCGTGGTTGCAAGGTCAGGGAATGGTCTATGGACAGCTGGTGCCCTGCAGTGCATAGGTGAAGAAAGAAAGATTGTCAGTCACCCCACATATGTGTCATTGACCATACTCAATATCACATGATACATCATTATGAGGCACAAGTACATGATGTGTGCAGTTCCGTAAGGACATGTATGGCACCTACATGGCCAACATCTAACATCACAGTTCAACAAGTGGCATCAACAAGTCCCAGGTTGTGCCATGGGATATCATGATGCCGTGTCACAGTTCCCATCTCCTGCTGCCACGTTCCAAACACACCCCACAGTGACATGTGAGGACAGATGTGCACCAGGCATCACAGCTCATCGACAGGTAGATTCCCAGGGACCCTGTATTGCCACATGGACACTGGCATGACATGGTGTATCATGAATACACCACAGCAAAACAACCATGACCCCCACAGTTAGTGGTCCCTGTTGCCTCGGCAGGACAGACATGGACGTCTGTGACACACACACGCACAACATCAAAGTCCATGCACAAACAACGTGGATGTGGACACTGTCTCCCATTGTGCACATGGAATCAGAGACATTGTAAACACAACATGCACACAGACTGTGGAGGACCATCACTATTGTGGCAATGGGTCACCCTGGGACGTACATACTGTCCCACATGGGACTCAGGGGGTATGGGACATGACATACACATACACCACCGTGAAATGTGACCATGCCACATGCTCAGAAATGAACAGTTGCACATCACAGTGGTCATGTGCATGACACACCAAGGATTCTGTCCCCATGAACACGTGCACAGCCTGGGAGTGGCTGCCCCCAAGTGACACCCACAGAACAACATGTTCACCCCCATACACGGAATAGGTAATGCAGCCTTACATGCCTTAGGATACAGTGTGGACAGGCTGTGGTGTTGTAGGTGTGCCCCTCACTCCCTGGGAAGTATATGTGGCTGGCATATGTTCACCTGTGACAGGCATGGTGACATATGCCAGTGACTTGTACAGGGACGCGTTGAACAGCAATGGACCGATGGGTGTGCCCGGCCGGCCCATTGCATTCGATGTGTGCGGGTACGCGTTGTATCCCGGGTACGCGTTGAACAGCAATGGACCGATCGGTGTGCCCGGCCGGCCCATTGCATTCGATGTGTGTGGGTACGCGTTGTATCCCGGGTATGCGTTGAACAGCAATGGACCGATCGGTGTGCCCGGCCGGCCCATTGCATTCGATGTGTGCGGGTACGCGTTGTATCCCGGGTACGCGTTGAACAGCAATGGACCGATCGGTGTGCCCGGCCGGCCCATTGCATTCGATATGTGCGGGTACAGCGTTGTATCCCGGGTACGCGTTGAACAGCAATGGACCGATCGGTGTGCCCGGCCGGCCCATTGCATTCGATGTGTGCGGGTACGCGTTGTATCCCAGGTACGCGTTGAACAGCAATGGACCGATCGGTGTGCCCGGCCGGCCCATTGCATTCAATGTGTGCGGGTACGCGTTGTATCCTGGGTACGCGTTGAACAGCAATGGACCGATCGGTGTGCCCGGCCGGCCCATTGCATTCAATGTGTGCGGGTACGCGTTGTATCCCGAGTGCAGCGTTGAACAGCAATGGACCGATCGGTGTGCCCGGCCGGCCCATTGCATTCAATGTGTGCGGGTACGCGTTGTATCCCGGGTACGCGTTGAACAGCAATGGACCGATCGGTGCGCACCCATTGGCTATGGCCTGGCCTGGCAACGGACGCGTTTTCAAATCTTGAACGAGTCTGATGCTGTAAATTCAGTTGGTCACCCACAACAATGTTGCAAATTCATGGGTGTCATGAAGTTGAACTTTTGAAGGATGCTGTGGGCGTGTGTAAGTGGTGCAATTCCATGGATTGCCCAGATTCAGAAGATGCAAACGACTTGGACCTATCACTTTGGACACATGGGACAGTATCTGCCTCTGCAGCACACATATAATGCTGGCTGTTCCCCTGAGAGCTCACTTGCCTGCACTACATGCTCCAGGACGACATCTGCCACCACCACTGCTGCTGTATCTGCACCCTCTGGACCCTGCAATGGCACGTACTGTGGAGAGAGCCCCAGCCTTCAGCACTGAGGAGAACCAGGCCCTGCTGGACAGCCTCCTTCCACAGTACAGCAAGCTGTATGGGAAAGCAGGGGAGCAGGTGAGTGTGCTGTCCACTGCCTTACTAAATGTGCATGTTGTCTGACTAGCAAGGCTAACAGTCTGCACGCCACTGGCTAGCAGGCTCACTGAGTAGTTGTCACCCCCCATAGTGTGTAGTTACACGCACTGAACAGGTATAGTGCAGTGACAGTGCATTTAAACAAGGTTTTACTTCCCAGGCAATGATACCATGTAGTAACTGCTGGCAAACTGTTCATAGCCATCGTTGCACTGCCTGTGTACATCATGTGCCCCTGTGATTGAGACATGTATATCCAACTGTGTAATGCACGGATATGTTGCATGTGTAGTAATGGCATTCTCACTTTGTCATCCTCACAGGTTGATGCCCACCAGAAGCAGAAGATATGGCTGACCATCGTCCGGGCAGTGAGATCCGTGGGGGTCTACAAGCGCCGGATCCGCAACTGCCAGAAGAGGTGGCAGGACCTTCGGGGCTGGACCCGGAGGATCGCACGGGTCCAGCTGAAGCTGTCGCCTCCTCGCAGGAGGGGCGGACACCGGACCCTGACCCCCCACATGCTCAGGATCCTGGCAGT
Organism: Calotriton arnoldi; assembly: GCA_963921515.1. NCBI lineage: Eukaryota > Metazoa > Chordata > Amphibia > Caudata > Salamandridae > Calotriton > Calotriton arnoldi. The sequence goes on along the minus strand of CAWUFW010011442.1, from coordinate 13,331 downwards.
GGTCTTCCCTGATCTGGATGGGCAGCTGAAGGCCAGAGAGCAGCAAGGAGGGGGTGAGTCCATGACTGCATTGTGTACTTTGTCTGCCATGCTATGTGCCCTCCTCTGGCCTGGTTAAACTTCCACAGTACATCAGTCATGTGGTCCAGGACCCATGTCCCTCAATTGTGCACTGCCCACTCCTCATCTGATACCCAGGTGTGGCCCTTACAGTCAGGGAATTGTGCCACTTGGGTACTGTGTCCTTGCATTTTGCTTAACTCAAGGTGGGGGACAGCATTTGTTCCCCTAACTCTGTGGTGGGCATCATGGGTGGGTCCATTGCTTACACAATGCCTGTGTTCTGACATGTAATCTGCGTGTTACTTTGATATGTGGTCCAATTGCTGAGCTGATCCACCACATGTGCCTGGGGTATCTGGCACACACCCATGCTGTGGGTGGGAGCAATGTTTGGGCCCCAGGAGTGTGTATATTACGTGTGTCACACATACTTAGCCACCTGCCTACTGTCCAGGGCTCATCCCTCATTCATGTGGGGCAGGACAGTCATGCCTACTCCAGGCCATACAATACACTCTGTACTCCCACTCCCGTGTATCAGCTGACACGTTGTGCTCAGTGATATGTCCCCTCAGGTGTCTGCCTCTGTGTCAGTGTGCTGTGGCTTCGTTGTCAGGACTGCTGGGGTGTTTCTCGGTTGGGGCTCAGCATGCCACCGGAGATGTGACCATAGGAGACGATACTTGTGTGACACATAGGTGTTAGATCACCTGACCGTGCAGACTGGGGTATGCAAATGTGAAGTTCAGGCAGCTGTTTCCCATTCACAGCAGATTGTGAGGTGCTCAGGTTCAGAGGGTTGTGTTACAGGTCTCCCATATGTCCAATCGGTATGACCTGGACAGATAAGGGTTCAGATGATGTGGTGTGTGGGGTTGTACATGTGCACTTGTTCAGCTCCAGGACTTGCATTCCCCATGACCTACTATTGTGACACAGTGCAGACTGTTGTTGTCTGGCTGCCCTGCCCATGTGACTGGAGACAGTGATGTATGACTTAGCAGGCATGCCTGTGCCATGGCATGTAACTTCCTATGAGTGATCCTGCAGGGGAGTGACATGTGCTACATGCACACCATTGTGGCAATGGCTATCAGGACATGGGTGCATCATGGTGTCTGTCGCTGGTATGCATCACATGCATTTCATATTTGACTCTGGGCATCCCTTTCATCCGGACACCTGTACTGACTCAGTGGCAAGAGTTGTGATGTGTGCATGTTCACATGCTTCACCGTGTTCTCTGCACTGTCCAACTACTGTGTAGGTGGTGCATGTGTCCACACTGGGGTATTGCCATCCAACAGACACCAGACAGATGGGTGCAAGGCCAGGAGGGATGTGAGTGCCATGGTTGACCATCAGACTGACAATTGGCTTCTCCTACTCTGTTTGGGCACTTTTGGCAATGTTCAACTAAGGATGCCAGGGCTTGCTCTGTAATGTGCTGTACTTACTGTGGTGTGTGCGTCCGGTGCAGGTGACTGATGTCTGTCTGTTTCCCTATTGTTTGCAGATACATCCACGGCCACAGGAGGGGACAGCTCCACGGACCAGGAGGAGCCGCAGAGCCAGACTGGGTCAGCAGCTGAGGAGTGGTCGGAGGGACCCAGTGGCACGGAGGGTGAGGGGAGCCACACCGAGGAGTCCTCAGCAGCATCCACCTCAGCTGAGGACCACAGCAGCTCGGAGGATGACTCCCTTGTGGATGCGGGTGTCAGCAGCCACCACACCCCAGCTAGTGTTGCTGTCCCCGCCACCACCACCACCACCACCGCCCTCCCATCGGCTCCCATTCCCGAGGTCCGTGGAGGCTCCCATGTTCGGGAGCGTGTCTCCTTCGGGCCAGGCACCGCACCCCTGCCCCTGTGTCCCCTGCTGCCCTGAGTGAGGAGTCTGTGTACCTCCTTCGCCAGCTCCATGTAGGGCAGACAGTGATGCTGAGTGTCCTCCATGCACACACCACTCTGTTGACTCAGCTGGTGTCGTTCATGGAGGGCATCTCATCGGGCATGTCTGCCCTACAGAGGGGCAACAGGTCCATGGACACCTCCCTGACGGCAGCAGTGTCCCTCCTCCGACAGTCCCTCACCCCTCCTGCCTCTGCCCCATCCACACTCCCCAGCACCTTACCTGTCCCAAGCACACACACACACCGGCACAGGCACACACCAGCACAGACACAAGCAGCACACAGACACACACGCCAAAATCAAGACGCACACGCACGCACAGTCAGGGGACTGAAACCACACTCACAGGGGATGGGGCCCAGGCACACACACACGCATCCACGAGCACTGCGCAGTCCTCAGTTACCTCTCCCTCCAAAGCCCCTTCCCTTGCCTCACCTGCAACCCCAAAGACAAAGCGGGTCTTCCTCAGTGACCTCGGCCTCTTCCCCTCCGATCCAGCTGATACAGCATTCAGGGGAAGAGGAAGCCCACCCACACGGAGGGAGTGCCCCTCACCCCCGGACACCCTCCCCCAGGCGCAGACCGACTGACGCCCCCATCCGAAAGTCCCCCGGACCCGGAAGAGCAAGACCCCGCCGCCGCCCTGCAGCTCAGGCACCAAGTCTCCTTCCTCCATCCCTCAGGCCCCCACTCCACAGGTGCCCCCACCACACCCTGCCCCAGGTTCCCCCACCCACAGATACACCATCCCCAAAATGATCAGGCCTTCTCCCCCTGCCACTTGCTCTTCCGGCCCCACACCCCCGCTGTGCTTGTCTGTGCCACTGGTGTGGAGACGGTGTCCTCCCCTCTGTCCTGCCCACCTCACCTGATCCCCATTCTCCTCCCTGGAGGTAGGCACTGCAGTGGAGTCCACTACCACCCGGTCTGACTTGGGCACTGCAGTGGGGAACCTGTCCACTACATCTGCACGGCCCACTGCAGTCGTGCCGGCACCCACACCATCTGACTCATGCCCCCAGTTGTGCCGGCACACACCATGTCAGACACCTCCACTGCAGTTGTCAGTGGCTCTCCAGCACCCACCACCCCTTCCCTGCCTCCTTCTGGTGAGCCCTGATCCTGTCCCTGCGGTGCCTGGCCTGCCCCCCGTATGCCCCTCCGAGGGATTGTCCCTGGTTTTTATCAGTGCAGGCATGCGTAGGGTGACATCTGCCACTGTCACCCTGTTTTGACTTTCAGGATGGACTGGCCATTGGCCTTTGTTTCTTTTTCACTGGACTTCAACCTTTGAACCCACATATGCTGAATAAAGCAACTTTCTGTTCTCTAGTGGTTTTGCTTCTGATGTACATGATGTTGATGATGCTAACCATGCCCTTGCTGCAGTGATGGTGATATTTGGTCTCATGAAAATGAAGTGTTACTGTGCAGGAACCCATGTGGTCCAGGGGGAATGTGTCCTATCCTGTAGTGTATCCATGTCATCCTTAGCAGCATCTGAGGGTGTCATGTTTTCAATCCCTGCACATCTGTTGTGCTTGCCATTGTTCAATTAGTCTACTTCCCTGACCGTGTGGCCATCTCCACTGGACATGCAGGTTTGGGCATCAATGGGGAAGGACTCATCTGTGTTGTCAGTGCAACTTGCTATACATGTGTGTTGGATCTGTGCTGATGATTTCGTTGACACTCCCATGACCAGGCTGATGTGACGGGAGCCTTCATTTGGTGCTAATTGTTGACTGTGTGACCAAGTGTTCTGCTGACATGATGGAGCCCTACTGAGGCAACATATGGCACAGCTTTCCTCACACAGGAGTGGAGTCCCCTCATGGCAGTGTGTACTCCTGTGACATCGCCTTAGCCCAAGGTGTGTGTTGTATGAGCATGTCTGTGTGTTCACTTCCATTTTGTTGTGCATGCTGGGATCCCTAGTGATGTTCCTGTTTGTGATGCTTGCTGAGTTGACCTATGTTCCCCCAAAGTCTTCTCCCTGGGTTCTCTGTGATGTCGGTGCATGGCACATTACTGGTCATCAGGGTGTCACCCATAGGTGTGTTTGCTGTCAGGGCTGAGTTTGTGGGCAGACGCAGCTGGGACACAGTCAGGATTCCCCTTGGCACTTGTTGTTTACACCTGTCATGTAATTTCCAGTTTGTGTTAGCTTACAGTGATTGTGACACGTTGTGTGTGTGACTGCTGGCACTCCTCAGGGTCAGGGCTGCAATGTTGGTAGTTGTCTATGTGTGTTCTTTGTGGGTGACCTTGGCTTCTTCATTGGTGTGGGACTGTGGCTGGGATCCCATTGGTTGGTGTGGTATTGCCGTCATGTCCATGTACAGCGTAGTGTGCAGTGTGTCAGACATTCAGGAGTCTTGTTGAGTGGCCATGTGTGATGTGTTTCTGCACCTTGGTACCCACCACCACCCATGGGATTGTCATGGGTGCATGTGCAATGTCCCCAGTGCATGTGAGCTTCGCTGCTGCACATTGTTGGAGGTCGAGGTGTGTGGTGTTGAGTGTGTGCAGATGAGAGTTGTTGCCCGGCTAGACCCCTGCCTCCATGTTGGCCTTGGCTTACTGGCCGTGCTGATTGATTTGTGCTTGTGTAGGTGTGATGGTAGTTTGTTGCTCAGGACACATGACTGTGTTTCACAGTGTGAACGACATCTAGCTTTGTCATCACAGTGGGATTGTCATGCAGCCCAGGGTCACCACATTGTGGGGACCCTGGGGGTAGTGCTGTGGTGTGTCTGTGTCTTGCTGTGCCAGTTGCTGTTCCTACATGCTTGTGTGACATGTGTGATTTGTGCTCCCTCTCATCTAACAATGCCTGATTGCCCACATAGGGGATTTGGATCCATGAGTTACCTTTGTGTGGCACTGTATGCGTATCTGTGTAATTGGTATTCAGGCCTCATCATGTGTTGTGTGGTTGCCTAGGGACACTGGCACCCCCCCCTCACCTGTTGTGTTTGATGTGGTGTGGGTCTGCCTGTTTGTGTTTGTGCATCTGCACCACTGCATTGGCATATCTTTAGTGTGCCATTGGCTGTATGTTGTTTGGTGGGTTTCCCCTGCTGTCCCTGGGACTCCTAGGTCATCAGTCAGCACAATGATCATTGTTTGTGTGTCCCATTGCTGCCATGGTATGGTATCTGTTCACCTCACATCTACAGTCTCCACAGGGTATCTGCATTTGTGTGCCCATTGGTGCAAATATGTGGGTCTGCATTCTGATGGTCACTTCTGTCATTGTGTCATTGATGAATGTTGACAGTGTCAGCCCCCATGGGTGATGTTTGTCTGCACATGGCCAATGGTATGTCTTATTTGCACTGCAGTGTTTGCCTCCCCCAATCTATGTTGCTATGGGACACAAGCACTATTTTGCCACTGATGTGTTTGTTGTTCTGTGACCAGGAATCATCCATGCAGTTTGGCAGTTGCAGCTTTTTCAATGTCAACACTTACATTTTGGTCACTGTGATGATGGGGGTTTGGACCCCATTGCCACAATGTTCAAGATGTGCTTCAGCTATGGACCCCACACTTACATTTTGGTCACTGTGATGATGGGGGTTGGACCCCATTGCCACAGTGGTCATGGTCTGCTTGCATTGTGGGGGCCACACACATTTATGTGTGACACATGTGATAGGGGGTCACATTGTATGTTCAAAGTCATGTTCAGTGTTGTAGGCATTTGACACAGTCTACACATGCTTGTCATGGTGTCTTTATGTTGCATTCTTTATGTTGGTGTGTGCTTGTTGTGTCATGTATTAGCCATCCTATGAGTGGGGGTGTTGGTGGTGGTAGGCATCCAGCCCCCCATGGGTAGAGGTGGTAGTAGTGGTAGGCATCTGGCACACCCTGGGTAGGGGTGGTAGTAGTGGTAGGCATCTGGCACCCCCTGGGTAGAGGTGGTAGTAGTGACAGGCATCCAGCCCCCCATGGGTAAAGGTGGTAGTAGTGGTAGGCATCTGGCACCCCCTGGGTAGGGGTGGTGTTAGTTGTTGGCATCCAGACCCCTATGTGTATATGTGGCATTGGTGATGGCCATCCCGCCCCTATGGTGCTGCTGTTGCTGGTGTAAGTAATTTCTGCATCCCTCTGTGTGATATGTCGGGTATGTGTGGTTTGTTTGTGTGGTGGGTGTCTGACTTACCTTCTGCGCCGTACGCGTCCGTGCCTGTTCCGGTAATAGATGTAGAATATTGGTAGGATCGGCACGATGGGATTCATGGTTGGTTCGTCTCGTTCGTCTTTGTCGTTGCTTCGCCTCGTCCTCGTGGCTGGCGTGTTCGTCTCGTGGCGCGAATGGGAGCTTATGTGCGCCTCTCCCGGATGCTTAGACGTGCAGTGCGTAGCGACGGGTTCGGCGCGTACGGAAATCGCATCGTACTTGTCCGGCCGGACATGGCTCTATTTTGGCTTCCGAGCGACTCGATTCTGCGTTTACGGATCCGGCTCGGTCGGAGAACAGGACCTGGATTGGGTGAGTATGACTGGGTCGGAATCTATGCAGTTGTGCGCATCGTACTTGCTCGTTCGGAAGAATGTGCGAGTCGGTCGGGAAACAGGCATTCGCCAGGCTTTTTTCCCAGCCGAATGGTGTTGGGTGCGCCTCCGGCCGAGATCGTAATCGGACCCTGAATGTCGCTGTTCCTGACATACCATGCCGACTATCGTCTGAGTCACTGTTAGATGTGAGAGAATTGATGTCAGAATCCGCATCAATGGTAAGATTACTTGCAGATGCGCCAAGCACTGGCTCCGATAACTTGCTCGTGAAGGCCTGCCTTTTATAATTATCATACTTCCTGGAGAAGGTGAAAATTCTCCCTATGTATATATATGTATACATATATGTATATGTATATATATATATATATATATATATATACACATATATGAGACTGCTCCCAAAGAAAGAATAGCTCAGGAGACGGCATATATATATATATATATATATATATATATATATATATATATAAAGTCACATAAACAGCTTTTTTTCTAACGTGGCAACTCTTATCATATAAGCCGAGACTTGCCGTTTTGAAAACAGAGAGGAGGATTTCTAGTGGAGGAAAGGTCCTGGGATGAGCAGTCCCGCAATTTAATCTCCAGTATCTCCAGCAGCCATCTTCTGTTCTCAATTTCCAATCCACCATGCGATTTATAAGTGAGTGGATGAAAAGTAACCCACTGAAATTTAACCCCGATAAAATGGAGCTGATCCTAATCGGTGGGCCAGCTAACCCTTAGAACTCCAACTTCTGGCCACCCGAATTAGGAAACCCCCCACTCCCAGCATGATCTATCAAAAGTCTGGGTATTATTATCAGCAGTGATCTGTCGTGAAAGCCCAGATTAGAACAGTGGTTTCCTCCTGTTTCTTCCAGATGCGAAGGATCAGGAAGATCAGTAGATTTCTGACCACAGAAGCCGCGACCCAAGTCATCTCCCGCATCGATTATGCCAATTCACTTTATGCGGGTATTCCGGCATATCAACTAAAACGTCTGCAGCTGGTGCAAAACCAAGCGGACAGATTAATCTACCACCAGCCCAGATGGCACCATGTTACGCCATTAATGGAAAGATTACACTGGCTTCCAGTAGCCAAACGTTGAGCATTTAAGCTGGGGTGCATCACTTTTAAAGCTCTCTATGGCAACAGTCCGGCATTTATATCCTCTCGGATTCAGCGCTACGTCCATTCTCGAGACCTCAGGTCCTCCCATCTGAATTTTTGGGTCATCCCGTCTTTCAAACGTAAGAAACACGGGGGACGAAGATTTGGGGTCTTGGCCCCTCAATTCTGGAACTCTCTCCCTCTGGAGATTAGATCACTGACCTCTTACGCTAAGTTTAGGAAACAGTTGAAGACCTGGCTTTTCCGCCAGGCATATGACTAAACCTCTCAAGCGGCAGCATTCCCCTGGACTCCAGCGGCATGAAACCATTTGGTGTACATGCGCTTTACAAGCTCATTTAATATAACATAACATCCCCGCAATTTAATCTCCAGTATCCCATAGGGGGAATTACTAAGAGCTGAACTAAACTGTAGCGCACAAGAAAAATTTGATGAGGAATCAAAGTGCATGACAAAAAGATTTCTAGAGAGAGGTGATTCCAAAAAGAGCATAGAAACAGCTAAAAACAAGGTAAATACTGTAATGAGACAGGATCTGCTTCTCCAAAAAACCAAACCTATGACTGATTGACCAACCATCAGGTATATAACAACACACACCACAGGGTCAAAGGCAATAAGACATGTTTTAAAAAAACACTGGCATGTCTTGAAAACAGACAATATTCTTAATATATATTTGGATGATTATCCCAAACTAACGTTCAGGAAAAGTAAGTCACTCAAAGATATGCTATGCAGGAATATTCTGTCTAACAATATGATGCCAAATCAGATCAAAGGCTTTTTTCGCCGTTTAAAATGCATAGCCTGTAAAAATCCAGAGAATGCAAAAAAGTTAAGACTGAACGCAGATCACTGGGAATATGAAATCAGGCAACATCTAACACGTCATTCGGATTTCTGTGTATATTGTCTTAAATGTCCTTCTAATAAGTATTATACTGGCAGTACTATACGTAAGGCCAAATTACGAGTGTTGGAACACATGAGAGCCATCATAAGTGTGAACAAGCAATACCCAGTAGCAAGACATTTTGAGACAGAACATTCTAGTAAAGCGAATTTACTCAAATTCTATGTACTTGACAAAGTTCCTATCAATATCAGGGGAGGCAATAGGGTTCAGGAGCTAAGACGCCTAGAATCAAGGTACATTATCGAACTCCAAACCAGGCACCTGATAGGTCTAAATCATGATGAGGATCTAGCGGTACATTTGGGATAATTTCAGATATTATTTCCTGAATTTGGATTTCTGATAGTGTGATCACCCATGCATGAAGCATATAATGCTTAGGAATATCTGTTCATTTCATACAAGAAGACAATTATACATATAGGATAATATAAGCACTTATCACTTTAAAAACACGGCGGTAACGCGTACCCAATGTCATGTGATCAAGGCCTGTAGTGGGCTGAAACGCGTTGTGGCAGGACTTGCACCCTGAAATAAATACCTTTCAGCACATCTGGTGGTCCGTTCCGTTTGTTCAAGCATTGGAGGAGTAACGGAATCCAGGGATAGGATAATATGTATACATGTACGGGTGAATGAGACTCTGGTGCACATCCCCGCATTTTGCATGCATAAATGTTTTAAAAAAATGTTTTTGATGGGTTATTGGGGATTCCAATTATTTGTGTTTGTCTTGTTGTTACAGGTATGAACTGTGATCTGATGCAAAGCTACAAAATGTGCAAAAGAACGCTAAAATATCTAATTTGATTACAAGAATGGACTGTCACAATTTTGAATTTGTCCATTTCGTACATGAGATTCTTTAATGTTGTAAGAGTGTCACTTTGAGTTTTCATTACACCTGTACTATTACTTGATTCTGCTTGAATATCTTGGTTATCCTTATAGGGTTATTAGATAGCCCACTTGGTCACAATTGTATAATAACTTGAGGATTGTAATTGCAGTCATTTTTGGAAAACACGAGGGTGTTGTTTTTATCACCATGTATATGTGGGAATGAACTCTCCGAAATGGCACCCATCATAAACAAGGTTGATGTTCAACAAACACATTATACCTTACGTCATGATCTTCCCAGTCACAGTCCTCTTTCTACCTGTATGACTTTGTTCACCATGGTGTATAATTATTGGTTGAAGAGTTGTCACGCCCATACCCATGATCAAGGAGACTTTGCTCTCCGAAACGCGTTGGGATTGATGTAATGTTTTCGTGTTGCAATTTTTCAATAAACCGTAATTGCAATTTGCTGTGAGGAGACCTGTGGATTCTTTTTGGTGCCCGATGTGGCACCAAAGACTGTGGGGCCGATTCCGATTCGGGCCGGAAAACGTACCGACCGACTCGGAGCCGGAATAAATACCGACCGACACGTACCGGTGCAGCCCGACCCGCAAAGTACGATGAGAAGCGTGCTAAATCCGACCGACTCGTACGGAACACAAGCCGAACGACCGAGCCGCGCGGAAAACAGCCATCCGGCCGGAAAAGCACACGAATCGAACCGACCGACACGCACCAGGAAGAATCCCGAACGAAACGTACCCGCAAACTCCTACCCGCCAAGTACGATGCAACACGTGGAAAACACGACCGAGTCGCACGGAGCCCAAGCCGCATGACCGACACGCATTCAAAACTGCGAGCCGAAGCAACCCAAAACCCCGCGACCGACGCGTACGCAGCACAGAAAACAGCACAAACACAGCGTGAACGAATCGGAGAGGCTCGCACGAGACAACTGGAGGGTCCGACTCGGTCACAAGAACGTCTCCTACATGCACAAAAAGAACCAAGGAAAAAATAACACAAAAAAGGCCAAACAAGCTATCACAAAGCAAATAAATACTGGGGGAAACAGGGAACAAAGACACACCCACAACTCCACCCATATAAAGTACACAAATCCCTACCATGATCCCTTGCAAATTCAAATTACCTGCCAGCACTCAACACCAACAGACAGCAACCACACACACACTCACAGCTAATCCATCACACAAGCCACACACCAGCAGCACCACAACAAATAGCACCCTCACATACACCCAGCAAAACACACACTCACACACCCTCACTTGCACACCAACACACACATCACACACCAGCACCACCCAACACCATGCCCCCAAAGAAGAATCACAAGTTCCTAGATAGTGAATTGGAAGTCCTGGTAGATGAGATCCTCAGGGTAGAGCCACATCTGTTTGGCACATTGGTCCAACAGACACCCATGGCGCAGAAAACCAAGATGTGGGAGAGGATCGTCGACAGGGTGTACGCACAATCACCATGTTTGCGCACAAAGGTAGACATCCAGAACAGGTGGTATGACGTGCGCAGGAGGGTCAAGGAGCTGTTGAAGAAGGACTACATCTTGAGCCAACACACCGGCAGTGGCCCTCCTGCCAAACCAGTATACCTCAGGCCCTGGGAGGAGAAGGTGCGGGCCATCCTACCACCAGTGAGCGTCTATGGACTAGAAAACATCCCAGAGCCTGGTGAGTACACAACAAATGTACACAATATTGTGCCACAATACACACACATCACTGTCAAGGGAGAGTCAAACCATGCACCCTTAGCAAATACACACCAACCAAAACAGATCATCCCAAAATGTGTATGTCAGCCAGATAAACACAATACATGCCAGCTCATAGTGAAATGTAACTGTGTCATGACATGTACAAACCTAACAACAAATAGAGCTAGGCAGTGGCACAAATATAACCAACAAACACAGTCAGACATGTAGCCACCACCACAACACCACCTCACAGGGAAGCTCACTGAAAGGAAGGAATACTGTGTATGCTGGGCAAGTCAGTGTAGCCAATAGCATCATGGGAGTCGTAGTCACAGAAATTGCCCACCCTCACAATGCGCACATCAACACCACCATGAACCATGCACACATCACAGGGAGTGCAAACCAACTGACAAGATGGCTGACACTGGCTACTGCTGTGGGGAGCACAAGCCCCTGCTGGCAACTGTGCACCAACCAACAGTAGGACACCACTGACTGACATCCTGAAAGACAACTTGCACTCCCTGCAATGGAAGCACGTTCCATGGTGGGATATCTGGCTGGGTGGGAAGGAGGACTCACAGCACTGACCATAGTCACCAGCAGCTCCACCCACACACACCCCTAACACAAACTACACACAACTCACCTGGGAGAAAGCATTGCCTCACACACCAATCAAATATCCCACAAAGAACCACAACCCTGGGTCATGCAGTGTGAAGCACAGGGACACACATGGGACTTGTAGCAAAACAAACCCCAGGATAACACTGTCAGCCATCTTGTCAGCACAGGCACACAACCCCACAGGAAGCTGAGTCAAAAGGAAGGAAGCATGGGCATGCTGGGAAGGGGGTGGAGGCAAAAGCATGATGGGAGTGGTAGTCACAGCCCAACATCCCCCACCCACATGGCCCAGCAAGAACACACCCAAGCATGCACACCTCACAGGGAGTCAAAAGCCACTTCAAAGATGTCTGACACTGGTGCTCTGTTGTGGGGAGCACAAGGCCATGCTGGGAACTGGCCAACAACCAACAGCAGGACACCACTGTCAGCCATCTTGCCATTGCTGTCACACCCACACACAGTGAAGTACACTCAAAAGGAAGGAAGTATGGGCATGCTGGGAAGGGGGTGGAGGCAATAGCATGATGGGAGTGGTAGTCACAGATATTGGTCAGCCTCACAATTGGCCCATCAACACCACCCTGAACCATGCACACATCACAGGGAGTGGAAAACAACTGACAAGATGGCTGACACTGGCTACTGCTGTGGGTAGCACAAGGCCCTGCTGGCAACTGTGCAACAACCAACAGCAGGACACCACTGACTGACATCTTGCCATTGCTGTCACACCCACACACTGTGAAGTACACTCAAAAGGAAGGAAGTATGGGCATGCTGGGAAGGGGGTGGAGGCAATAGCATGATGGGAGTGGTAGTCACAGCTCAACATCCCCCCACATGGCCCAGCAAGCTCACACTGAAGCATGCACACCTCACAGAGAGTGTAAAGCCCCATCAAAGATGTCTGACACTGGTGCTCTGTTGTGGGGAACACAAGGCCATGCTGGGAACTGGCCAACAACCAACAGCAGGACACCACTGTCAGCCATCTTGCCATTGCTGTCACACCCACACACAGTGAAGTACACTCAAAAGGAAGGAAGTATGGGCATGCTGGGAAGGGGGGTGGAGGCAATAGCATGATGGGAGTGGTAGTCACAGATATTGCCCTCACAATGCGCACATCAACACCACCATGAACCATGCCCACATCACAGGGAGTGGAAAACAACTGACAAGATGGCTGACACTGGCTACTGCTGTGGGGAGCACAAGGCCCTGCTGTGGTGGTGAGCCTCAACAAGGCCTACCAGTGCTTAGGGGTTCTCCCTTTTTGCACAGAGTCCTCAGACCAATAGGAAGAAGTTGGCACAGAAACTGGAATAGAAAAAACAGAGTTTATTAAACCTCATGAGGTGGAACTACATTCACACAGCACCCTTCGGCAATGCATGAAGTAGCACACTGAATGGAAGGACCTTGGTCCTTTTATACCCACACAGGGGCTCAAATGAAGGCGGTACAAACACAAATGCTGGTTTTAGGTACATATAAGGTCATACAAGAAATGCACAGTCGACAAGG